>JAHRHZ010000024.1:13485413-13517553 GCA_024137785.1 Ginglymostoma cirratum
CACTGTCAAACTTTGCAGATACAACTTCTAACCACTGACCACAACACCTTCTCTCTCTTTTGTTTTGCAGGTTCCACTAGCCTCCCCATGACCTCTGTGGTGAAGTGCCTGGCTCTCCCAAAAGAAGCTGCCTAGATCTCTGAGGACCAGACTAGGAATGATTCAGAAGAGCCATAGGCAAAGTTGCCTCCTGCACTCTATCAGCTCAGATACTGACACCTTGATGGAAACTGTACGCACAGAGAGTGTGGGTACATCATCTGGGGAACAACTCACAGCAACAGCTTTATAAACAGACAAGGAAGAAACACCTTAGGTAGATGACACTAGGAGGAAAAACTGGAGAGGCCAGGCACTTTCTCAGCCTCAGGCAGGAGAGGGCCCTTTGGAGTCAGCAATCAGGGAACTTTGTCCAAATGCAGAAGGAAGAACAGCAGTGACTGACAGACATCTGGGATGCAATGGTCCTCACTAACCAGAATCTGTATCTGTGCAGGGAGTGCTGCAACTGTTTGTCTGCTTCCCTTGACAGGTTGATCAGGGTCAGCAGCTAGTGGAGAGGGGCACCCCATCATCCCAGTCATTGGTCCTGAGGACTGAATGCATGGTGACAGGGGGTAGGGAACCTTAATCCCAGAACATGTGCTCCCTCCTCACAAGGAGACAGGGGATTGGCAGGAGGCACCTATCCAGAGGAGGAAGCACACATAGGCCCCTCTGCACTTCCCTCTCACTAGATGCTAGCGAGGGAGTTGGGGCCCTCCACCTTCATCTTATCTACCTCCTAGAACTCCTGATCCCTGGGAAATTCAAGTTAAGAAAGATTATCTTGCCTCTGGCAAGATGATACTCAGCATGTGTGACCCACATAATCAACCTGAAGGATCGCCTCACCAAATCTCCAGAGACAACGGGCTCCACATCCAAGCAGACTCCTCCATCTCAGCTACAGAAACAGGGGCTACGCTGAGACGCAGTGGGAAGGAGAGAAAGAGGAAAATGTATTGATAATGTTTTGGTGACATGGGTGAAAAAGACTTCAGTACATCTCTTTCAGTGCATGCACAGATGTTCCTGATGTTAAGTGTTATGTTTCAGAATCCCCACAGTGTGGAAACAGGCCCTTCGGCCCAATGAGTTTACACTAACCCTTGGAGCATCCCACCCAGACCCATCCCTCTATAACCGACCTAATCTACGCATCCCTGAACACTACAGGAAATTTAACATGGCTAATTCACTTAACCTGCACATTTTTGGACTGTGGGAGGAAACCAGATCTCCCGGAGAAAACCCACGCAGACATGGGGAGAATGTACAAAACTCCACACAGACAGTCGCCCGAGGGTGGAATCAAACCTGGCTCCGTGGCACTGTGAGGCAGCAGTGCTAACCACTGAGCCACTTTGCTGCCCCAAAAATGAACACACCCTACACTGTGTAGACACTAAACACATTTCATACCATTTGGAATCTATTCATGACCACAGATGGGGCTGGACAGCCCCCATTGTGCACTTTCAGTATCCAGCACGATGGAAGGTGACAGGGAGTCTCCGTCAGAAAGAATTGCTAAGCCTCCAAATACCTATATCCTCTTCCTAGTAGCCTATCCCTTCCTCCCACAGGCTTCACATTTCCCCAAATCCCCATTCAACTTGTCTACATATACCTATGACTGGCCACCTTTCTCATGCAGCCCTTGGCATATCAGGCGATTGTGCCTTGTGTCATCTTATGTTGCCCTGTCTTGAAGCCAGAGTGCTCCTGACCTTACCCATTACACCCTTCTCAGTCATGCTTTACCGTATACCTCACTACAACTTCTTTCACAATCGTACTGCGTCATTGACCTAGAGCCTGCAACCCCAGTCCCAACTAACCTGCCAAAGGTTCAGTCTTGAGACGATGGGTGCATGTGCCCCCCACCCCCACCCCACAGCACCCACCTCTTCCCCCTTAGTTTCTGTGGACAGATCCGATGGACAGACCTTGGCTCACCTTCCCCCCAGCCCCAAACAACATTTCCGAACAGCAAGACGCACCCAGATCTGTGATTGGTGCATTGACCATATCCCTCAGACATGTTACTACGGAACCAATGGACAGACCATGACCTACTCCCTGGACATCACAGGCAGGAGCCCATTGAGCATGAACATCCTGCCCAGACACCTGACTGTGGACAGTCACCTTGACTGTTTGGTGAGTTTACCCTTGACATGCTCTGTCAGAGCCCTTGGCTGAGAAGGCCTCCATAGACTTCAGTGAAGACCTCTCCCTTAAGATTTTGAGAAATGTCTACCTGCTTGCTTTTCCACAAAACCTATTAGCACATGATGCAGGTGTGGCATTGACACAGCACACTGTTCTACAGCAAGATGCATGGCCCCTAGATTAAGAATGGCTTGGCAGCAAAGCAAGCTCTGTATTTTGTGACTGCACTAACTTGTGTAGCATGGTAAGGGAAGGCAGGGATGCTGTGAGCATTCAGGTAGCCACTCGGTGAGCAAACGCTAAGGGAGCGAGCAAGCAGCCTAGAGATGCAGCCAGGCCCAGTTTGTGAACGAGATGATTCTGTGTGTAAAGTTTCCCCCAATGCAGCCTTTTCGTACTAGTTACTGGTACACATGCAATGCAAATCTGTGTTTCCAGAGTGCGCTCAGTACATAGTAAAAGTGCCAGGATGGTGGTGTCGGGTTGGCAAATGTAAATGTTGGGTGGAAATGCACATGGATAAGAGGGTGGAGGGAGTGAATATTTGTAGATGCCCTGGCAAATAAGTGGGCTGCTTTGTCATAGGTGGGTTCAAACTTCTTAAGCATCACTGGAGCTGCACTCATCAGGCAAGTGGGGAGTATTCCATTAAAAAACTAATTTGTGCTTGTAGATGGCAGACAGGCTTTGAGGAATCAGGAGGCAAATTACTCACTGTAGGATTTTTTGTCTCTGCTTTTACAGCCACAGTACCTATATGGCTTGTCCAGTCAAGTCCAGTCCAGTCGTGTCATTTTGGTCAAGGTAACCTCCAGAATGTTGATAGCGGGGGATTCAGTGACTAAGGTAAGCCCATTGAATGTCAAGTGACAATGGTTAAGTTGTCTCTTGTTGGAGAAGGTCACTACTTCACAATTTTGTGGCATGAATATTACTTTCCACTGTCAGTTCCCAAGCTTGGATATTGTCCAGGTTTTGTTGCATTTAGTCATGGTCTGCTTCAGTGTCTGAATGGCCACAAACATGCTGAACACTGAACATCCCCACTTCTGACTTAACGTTGCAGGTAAAAAATATAAAGTTGTTACAATCCCCCCAGATGGTAGTGTTTCTCTCTCATTGGAAAGAGATGACTGGTGATGGTTTAAGCTGAGGGTCACCACACCTCAGGAAAGGAGAGTCCTTTGTGTTAATCTCAGCCAAGGGGTGAATTGAGTCCACGCCGCTCGTGTCATTTTGCATTGCAAACCAGCAATCCAGCCAACTGAGCTAAACCGACCCCGGTTAAATAGGGAAGGTAGTTGATAAAGAAGCTGAAGGTGGGACTTTGTCACTACGCTGAGGAACTCCTGCTGTAATATCTTGGAGTTGAGATGACTGACCTCCAACAACAACAGCAACAACTGTCATTCTTTTTCACTGGATATACCTCTAACCTGTAGGGAGTTTTCTGTATGATTCCCATTGACATCTCAGTCCCTGGTCTTTGCTACAGAAGTTTCTCAAAACTGTTTGTTAAATGCAAACATGTTCTCCAAAGGACAAAGACAAACAGCAGGAAACAAAGTCAGTTCAGACAACATCCCGCATTTAGAAAATGCCAGAATCAATTTTTAAGGAAGTAGGGCATTTAGAAATTTATAATCAAGCAAAGTCAACAGTTAATTGAAAGGGAAATTACGTTTGAAAAATTTATTAGGGATTCTTGAGAATGTGTTGAGTCCAGTGTGTAATATGGCTGATATGGATTTACCAAAAGGTGTTTGACAACCTGCCACATAAAAAGTTACTGCACAAGAAAATAACTCATACTATTGGGGGAAAGAGAGTAGCATGGTTGGAGGATTGGTTAAGTCACAGAATACAGAGAATCGGAATAAATTTTGGTAAACTATAATGGATGGAGTGCCACAACAATCAGTGCACAACTATTCACAATAGTGATTTGAATAAAGGGACTCAATATATTCCCACCATCCTTGCTGGTGGTAGAATGGGAGGGTTTGCCAAGGGATTTAGATGAATTAAGTGAATGAGCAAAAAAAAGGCAGATGGAATATAATGAGAGAAATGTGAGGATGTCCACTTCAGCAAGGGAGATGATGGCCTAGTGGTATTACCGCTAGACTGTTAATCCAGAGACCCAGATAATGTTCTGGGCCCTGGATTCAAATCCCACCTTGGCAGATAGTGGAATTTGAAGTCAATAAATATCTGGAATTAAGAACTTAATGATGACCATGAATCCATTGCCGAATGTTGGAAAAACCCATCTGATTCACTAATGTTCTTTAGGAAAGGAAACTGCCATTCTTACCTAGTCTGCCCTACATGTGACCCCAAACCCACAGCAATGTGGTTGATTCTTAACTGCTCTCTGGGCAATTAGGGATGGGCAATAAACGCTGCCTAGCCAGCAATGCCCTCATCCCATGAATGAATAAAGAAAAAAAATCTAAAAGTCAAGTATTATTTAAATGGAGACAGGCTGAAGAATTCTGCAGTACAGAGGGAAACTGGTTATTGTTGTGTATGAATCGCAAAATGTTAGCATCCAAGTACAGAAAATAATTAAGACGACAAACTGCCTTTTGGTATTTTTCGCAAGATGAACGGAGCATGGAAGTACATAGAACATAGAACTGCATAGAACAGGAAAAAGCCCTTAGACCAATGTTGTTGTGCTGAATTTCTTTTCTATTCATTTGTGGGATGTGGGCATCACTGGCTGGCCAGCATTTCTTGCCCATCCCTAGTTGCCCTTGAGAAGGTGGAGGTGAGCTGCCTTCTCGAGCCGCTGCAGTCCACCTGGTGTAGGTTAACCCACAATGCCACTAGGGAGGGAATTCCAGGATTTTGACCCAGCGACCCTGAAGGAATGGTGATATATTTCCAAGTCAGGATGGTGAGTGACTTGGAGGGGAAATTGGAAGCGGCGGTGTTCCCATATGTCTGCTGCCCTTGTCCTTCTAGATGGAAGTGGTTGTGAGTTTGGAAGGTGCTGTCTGAGAATCTTTGGTGAATTTCTGCAATGCATCTTGTAGATAGTACACACTGCTGCTACTGAGCGTTGGTGGTGGAGGGAGTGAATGCTTGTGGATCTGGTGCCAATCAAGTGGGCTGCTTTGTCCTGGATGACTTCAAGCTTCTGGAGTGTTGTTGGGGCTGCACTCATCCAAGCAAGTGGGGAGTATTCCATCACACTCTGACTTGTGCCTTGTAGATGGTGGACATGCTTTGAGGGGTCAGGAGGTGAGTTACTCGCCACAGTATTCCTACTTTCTGCCCTTGAAGCTGCTGCATTTATATGGTGAATCCAGTTGAGTTTCTGGTCAATGGTAACCCCCAGATTGTTGATAGTAGGGGATTCAGTGATGGTAACACCATTGAACATCGAGGGATGATGGTTAGATTGTCTCTTATTGGTGATGGTCATAGCCTGGCATTTGTGTGGCGCGAATGTCACTTGCCACTTGTCAGCCCAAGCCTAGATATTCTCCAGATCGTGCTGCATTTGAACATGGACTGCTTCAGTATCTGAGGAGTCACTAATGGTGCTGAACATTGTGCAATTATCAGGAACATCTAACTTCTAATCTTCTGATGGAGGGAAGGTCATTGATGAAGCAGCTGAAGATGGTTGTACCCAGGACTACTACCCTGAGGAACTCCTGCAGAGATGTCCTGAAGCTGAAATGATTCACTTCCAACAACCACAACCATTTCCTATGTGTCAGGTATGACTCCAACCACCGGAAAGTTTGCCAACTGATACCCATTGATTTCAGCTGTAACTCTCAACTCACCTCTGGAATTCAGCTCTTCTGTCCATGTTTGAACTAAGGCTGTAATGAGGTCAGGGGCTGAGTGGCCCTGGTGGAAGCCAAACTGGGCGTCACTGACCAGGTTATTGCTGAGCAGGTGCTGCTTGATAGCACTGTTAGTGACACCTTCCATCACTTCACTGATGATCGAGAGTAGACTGATGGGGCGGTAATTAGCTGGGTTGGATTTGTCCTGTTTTTTGTGTACAGGACATTCTTGGACAATTTTCCACACTGTTAGGTAGATACCAGTGTTGTAGCTGTACTGGAACAGCTTGGCTAGGGGAGCAGCAAGTTCTGGAGTAAAAGTCTTCAAAACTATTGCCAGAATGTTGTCAGGGCCCATAGCCTTTGCAGTATCCAGTGCCTCCAAATATTTCTTGATATCACATCGAGTGAATCAAATTGGCTGAAGACTGGTACCTGTAATGCTGATGCTAAACTAAACTAATCCCTTCTGCCTGCCCCTGATCTGTATCCCTCCATCCCTTAAATGGCCCTGCCATATCAGCCTCCACCATCACCCCTGGCAGTGCGTTCCAGACTCCTACCAGTCTCCGTGTAAAAATCTTGCCTCTCAGCTCTCCTTTGAATGTTCTCCTCTCACCTTAAATGCATGCCCCCTAGTTTTAGACATTTCGACCCTGGGAAAAGTGATTCTGACCATCAATCCTATCAATGCATCTTACAATTTTATCAAGCCTCCCTCAGCATCCACCACTCCAGAGAAAACAGCCCAAACTTCTCTAGCCTCTCCTTATAGCTCATGCTCTCTAATGCAGGCAACATCCTGGTAAACCTCTCCTGCACTCTTTCCAAAACCTCCACATCCTTCCTGTAATGTGGCAACCAAGTAGTGAAGTCTTGCTACAATTATTAGTGAGATCACACCAGGAGTACTGAGTATTGGTTTCTGTATTTATGGAGGCATTTACTGGCTCTGTAGTCCTGCCCACCAGGCTGCTTCCTGGGAGATTTCTTATGAAGGGTAAGCAGGTTGAAGCTGTGGACATTGAAATTTAGAAGAATAAATAATGATCTGATGAAACCATATAAGAAGCTGATGGGGCTTTACAGGGTAGATGTTGAGATGTTTGCTGGCATTAACATGCAGTTAATGGTGCCATCTACCAGGAAGAAAATCAGTGCTGAGCCTGCCTGTTCCCGCTCTGGGAGCTTAACTGAACTGAATGCCACCAGTCAATTATTTGTCCGATATCATGGCTTCCATCCTCTGAATCGTCCAAGATCTGCTGGCCATTCAAAAGGCTTCCATCTTAGCAGTGCCTTTGGAAGGAGTGGTCTCAAGTGGAATTGCAGCAAGCCTCAGCCTGCTGATGGGAATAGACCATGAACATGATCAATAAACCCGTTGTTGCTGCTGTGGGTGCCCTCCATGGAGTACTGGGTGCCTGAACAGAACGCTCTCCCTGAGCCTGACAGCAACCTGGCAACCTTACCATGTGACCTGGACCCAGTGCCACTGGTAGAATGCCAAAAGCAACAGGGCCAACACTCTTCGCTGTCATCCTTCCTAATTATGTAGTGCTCAAACTGCCAAACTTGGCCAACAAAATCCCAGCCCATGCTTCCCCTTCTCAGGGTATCGAGAACGCCAGGGTCGAGTTTCAGGGAGAGAGAGTGTCCATTTAAGAGGATTTGTTTTCTTTGTCACAGCATTGTGAATATTTGGAATCCTGTATCCGGGAGAGCAGTCAAGGCTGAAGAATCAATTCAAAACTGAAATATTTCAAACCATAGGAGAATCACATTCTATGGAAAGGGCTAGGAAAATGAGACTGAGGTCAATATCATAGAACATAGAACATAGAACATTACAGCGCAGTACAGGCCCTTCGGCCCTTGATGTTGCGCCGACCTGTGAAACCAATCTGAAGCCCATCTAACCTACACTATTCCATTATCATCCATATGTTTATCCAACGACCATTTAAATGACCTTAAAGTTGGCGAGTCTACAACTGCTGCAGGCAAGCCATTCCACGCCCTGGCTACTCTCTGAGTAAAGAATCTACCTCTGACATCTGTCCTATATCTATCACCCCTCAATTTAAATCTATGTCCCCTCTTGCTAGCCGTCACCATCCGAGGAAAAAGGCTCTCACTGTCCACCCTATCTAATCCTCTGATCATCTTGTATGTCTCTATTAAGTTACCTCTTAACCTTCTTCTCTCTAACGAAAACAGCCTCAAGTCCCTCAGCCTTTCCTCATAAGACCTTCCCTCCATACCAGGCAACATCCTGGTAAATCTCCTCTGCACCCTTTCCAATGCTTCCACATCCTTCGTATAATGCGCTGACCAGAACTGCATGCAATACTCCAAGTGCGGCCGCACCAGAGTTTTGTACAGCTGCAACATGACCTCACGGCTCCGAAACTCAATCCCTCTACCAATAAAACCTAACACACCGTACGCCTTCTTAACAACCCTATCAACCTGGGTGGCAACTTTCAGGGATCTATGCACATGGACACCAAGATCTCTCTGCTCGTCCACACTACCAAGAATCTTACCATTAGCCCAGTACTCTGTATTCCTGTTACTCCTTCCAAAGTGAATCACCTCACACTTTTCTGCATTAAACTCCATTTGCCACCTCTCAGCCCAGCTCTGCAGCTTACCTATGTCCCTCTGTAACCTGCAACATCCTTCCGCACCATCCACAACTCCACCGACTTTAGTGTCATCCACAAATTTACTAACCCATCCTTCTACGCCCTCATTCAAGTCATTTATAAAAATGACAAACAGCAGTGGCCCCAAAAGAGATCCTTGCGGTACACCACCAGTAATTGAACTCCAGGATGAACATTTCCCATCAACCACCACCCTCTGTCTTCTTCCAGCTAGCCAATTTCTGATCCAAACCGTTAAATCACCCTCAATCCCATGCCTCCGAATTTTCTGCAATAGCCTACCATGGGGAACCTTATCAAACGCTTTACTGAAATCCATATACACCACATCAACCGCTTTACCCTCATACACCTGTTTAGTCATCAGATCAGTTCTTATTGTGTTAAATGACGCAGTAGGCTTCAGGAGCTCTTTGATATACTCCATGCTGCTACTTTTCTTCTCATGTTCAGCTGCAGTACAGTTAGCATCCCTGCATCATCAGATCAGCGAGAGGTTTGCTCATTGCACCTTACTTAACTTTGTTCGTAACTCTTCAGAGAATGACCCAGTTCTCATGCACAAATTTTGGACAGGCACCAAGAGGTTGTTTCCACTCGCTGAATAAATATAGAACACGGATGGAGACAGTCTCAGGATGAGGGGTTGATCATTTAAGATTTAGATGAGGAGAAATTACTTCAGTAAAAGAGTTGTGAAATTTTGGAATTATTCCCTTGAAGAAGTTGTAAATGTTCTAATGTTGACGATATTTAAAGCTGGGATGGATAAATATTTGGTCTTGTGAGAAACAAGCGATGCGGGGAGCCATCCAGACGAGGAGCTCAATCAAAAGGGTCAAACACAATTGCATTGAATAATGAAGCAGGACTTCCAGGCTAGCTAGCTGCCTCCTGCTCCTGTCTTTGTGGAGTTCTGCAGGGGTCAGTTTGGGACCAGAACTATTCACATTACACATTAATGATCCGGATGAAGGAAACGAGACTGTTGTTGTTAAGTGTACAAATGACACGAAGCTAGGTGGGGAGACAGGTAGTATTGAGAAAGTGGGGAGGCTGCAGAAGGACTTGGACAGGCTGAAGAGTGGGCAAAGAAATGACAGGCGGAATACAATTTGGGGAAGCATGAGGTATTGCAATTTGATAAGAAGAATAATAGACTAATTTCTAAATGGGAAAGGCATTGCAAATCTAAAGCACAAAGGGACTTAGGAGTCCTAGTTCAGGATTGTTTAGAGCCCCATACCTAAAGAAGGATGTGCTGGGACTGAAGGGGGTCCAGAGGTGGTTTAACAGGAATGATCCCAGGAATGTAGGGCTTGTCATATGAGGAATATTTGAAGACTCTGGATTTGCACTCGGTGGAGCTTAGAATGATGGAGAGGGATCTCATTGAAACTTACAGAATACTGAAAGGCCTGCATAGAGTGGACACAAGGAAGACGTTTCCACTGGTAGGATATCCGAAGATACAACCTCAGAGTGAAGGGACTATCCTTTAGAACTAAGATCAGGAGCAATTTGTTCAGCCATAGGGTGGCTAATCTGTGGAATTCATTGCTGCAGAGGGTCATTGAGGCCACATTGTTGAGTGTATATAAAACAGAAATAGATAGGTTCTTGATTAGTAAAGGGATCAAGAGTTACAAGGAGAAGGCAGGAGAGTGGGGTTGAAAAACGTATCAGCCATGAATGAATGGCAGAACAGACCTGATAGGCTGATTGGCCACAGGTCTTCTACTTGTATGGTCACTAATGCTCCAAACATATGACATCTGCTGCCAATCAGTGGACTGGTTAGCAAGCTCAGATCACATGGAATAGAGGGCAAACTAGCCATTTGAATACAGAACTGGCTGGAAGATAGAAGACAGAGGGTGGTGGTGGAGGTAACAAGCATGGGGCTGGATGAACACAGCAGGTCAAGCAGCATTATAGGTGGTGGAAGGTTGTTTTTCAGACTGGAGGCCTCTGGCCAGAAGCGTGCTACAAGGATCGGTTGCTTTTTGTCATTTATATAGATGATATGGATGTGAACATAAGTGGTACGGTTAGTCAGTTTGCAGATCACACTAAAATTGGAGGTGTAGTGGAGAGCGAGGAAGGTTACCTCAGAGTACAAGGGGATCTTAATCAGATGGGCCAATGCGCCGAGGAGTGGCAGGTAGAGCTTAATTTAGATAAATGTGAGGTGATGCAGTTTGGAAAGGCATGTTAGGGCAGCACTTATACACTTAATGGGAGTGTTGTTAAACAAAAAAACCTTGGAGGGCAGGCTCATAGTTCCTTGAAAGTAGAGTCGCAAATAGACAGGATAGTGAAGAAGGCATTTGGTATGTGTACCTTTATTGGTCAGTGCATTGAGTATAGGAGTTGGGAGGTCACGTTGCGGCTGTACAGGACATTGGTTAAGCTTCTTTTGGAACACTGTGTGCAGTTCTGGTCTCCCTGCTATAGGAAGGATGTTGTGAAACCTGAAAGTGTTCAGAAAGGATTTACAAGGATATTGGCAGGGTTGGAGGTTTTGAGCTATAGGGAGAGGCTGAATAGGCTGGGACTATTTTCTCTGGAACGTCGGAAGCTAAAGGGTGACCTTTTCGAGGTTTATAAAATCATGAAGGGCATGGATAGGGTAAATAGTCAAGGTCTTTGCCCCAGGGTAGGGGAGTCCAAAATTGAGGTTTAAGATGAGAGGGGAAAGATTTAAAAGGGACCTGAGGGCAACATTTTCATGCAGAGGATGGTGCATGTATGGAATGAGCTGCCAGAGGAAGTCGTGGAGGCTGATACAATTACAACGTTTAAAAAGCATCTGGATAGTATATGATTAGGAAGGGTTTAGAGGGATATGGGCCAAATGCTGACAAATGGGACCAAAGGGTCTGTTTCCATGCTATATATCTCTATGACCCCATGACTCTAAGAAGAATAAAGATTTAACAGGCAACAGGAAAAATGTTATGTCCAAGTGCTCCTTCCAAGTTGGTCATCAAACTGACTTGGAAGTAAATTTTTGTTCCTTCATTGTTGTTGGGTCAAAATCCTGGAGACTTCTGTCTGAAATCACTGGGGATTTATCAAAGACTGCAAGAATTCAAATGTGTGACTCACAGCCTTGTCTTTGTGATAATTTGATATGGACAATAAATGCTGGGCTTGACGTTGATGCTCACTTTAAAAAATTCTTATAGTTTGAATGACAATATGGAGGTAATGGAAATGTAGAGTAAAAACGGAAAAGTCAGTTGATCTGCACTACATAAATTAGCCACTAATTCTTTGCCAAGTAAAATTTTCTCCCAAGTCGATTTTTTTTCTCCCATATCCCACATGATCAGAATTTATTTTCCTTGTGAAATTCAAATGTTGCTGAGCGATAAGGAAGCAGTTTTGTAATGTAACACTTCTTCTTATGCAGCGTGATATCCCAGTGAAGCTGTTATTTCTGTCTAGCTCTTCAGACTATTGCACAGCTTCCCACTGTGAAGATGTAGGGAGTTTACATTCTCCTGAAAGATAATGTAAAGTTACCATGGACAAGACATAGAGACACAGTTTAATGCTCCGAGTTCCGGATTCTAATTGCAGGTTTCCAGAAAGGGTTTACACATTTCTCTGACTCCAGAGTTTCCTTGTATGAGAAGGTGTGTAAGTGGAGCAATAATGGAAGGAATTAACGTGATACTTACAAATTCACTGCAGTGAGAATGTCAGAGAACTCAATCAAAATGAAACGTGACTGGCTATGGTTTTTGAATAATTTTATTTTGCATGACTTTGAGCTATTAATCTTTGCAGTTTTTGTTTTCCCTTTGAGGATTCCACATTATAGAAAATTGCAACGTAATTTTTACTGGGAAACCACATTTTCTGAGATAATCATCAGAGTTTTGTATTGACTATCAGTACAATTTTACCTTGCACTTTTTTTGGACATTGCCTGCTAATATAACTCTACAGGGATGGGTTTAATCTTATCATCCTGGCAAAAAATAGAAGATTGGTGCCCTGATCCTAACTTACACCAAGTTCTGTTCACTCTTGTACTTGCTGATTTATGTTGGCATCTGGTCCATCAAAGCCTCCAATTTATAAACTCATATTCTCATGTTCAAATCTACCTATTCTTTATCCCTCTCTTTCTCCATACTCCATTTCAGTCATGCAATACCGTGGGATCTATGTATATATCTCTTACCCACTTCTGTATTCCACTTCCTTTGCCTTACCATTGGCTACCCTGTTGTTATGTCCTAGGTTCTGGAATTCCTTCCCCAAACCACTTTCACTCTTGACACCACTTTGCTGTCTTCCTTTCAAGTGTTGCTTTAAAAAATGCTTCGTAGATTAGCTATAAACAGGTAGATGGATGAAGGGTATGTGTGTTAGATTGGAGGAGGGAGGTGGATGGTCTGATTGGCAGGAGGCAGATTGGCAGTGGTTGGGCAGTTGAGTAGGAATGGGTGTTTGGGTGAGCAGTGAATAGTTAGGTGGGAATAGATAGTCTGAGTTGGGGTTATCAGTATGTTCACTTGGGAATGGGTAGTTGAGTCATGTATGACTGAGTTGTGTGAGTACGTGGATTAAGGTAGTCAAGTGTAGTAGGGAGTTTGAGTGTGTAGTGATAGGCAGGGAGAGCATGTTCAGTTATGGGGTTACCCAGTTGTTAGACAAGATTTTGACTACAAGGGGACTACAATAGAATGAGGGAGGACTTGGCTAAAGTAGACTGGAAACAAAGATTCTATGGTGGGACAGTTGACGAGCAGTGGAGGACTTTTAAAGCAATTTTTCAAAGTGCTCAGCAAAAGTATATTCCAGTGAAAAGGAAGGACTGTAGGAAAAGGGGTAATCTGCCATGGGTGCCTAAGGAAATAAGGGAGGCTTTCAAATTGAAACAGAAGGCATACAAAGTGGCCAAAAACAGCATGAAACTAGAAGATTGGGAAAACTTTAAAGGTCAACAGAAAGCCACAAAAGAGCTATAAAGAAAAGTAAGACGGAACATGAGAAAAAACTAGCACAGAATATAAAGACAGATAGCAAAGTTTCTATAAATATATAAAACGAAAAAGAGTGACTAAAGTAAATGTTGGCCCTTTAGAGGATGAGAAGGGGAATTTAGTTATGGGATATAATGAAATGGCCGAGGCATTGAACAAGTATTTTGTATCGGTCTTCACAGTGGAGGACGCCAATAACATGCCAGTAATTGACAAAGAGACGAAGGTAGGTGAGGACCTGGAAGCAATCATTATTACGGAAGAGGTAGTGTTGGGCAAGCTACTGGAGCTAAGGATTGATAAGTCTCCTGGCCCTGATGGAATGCATCCCAGGGTACTAAAAGAGATGGTGGGAGAAATAGCAGGTGCACTGGCTGTAATTTTCCAAAATTCGCTGGACTCTGGGGCAGTCCTAGCAGATTGGCAAACAGCAAATGTGACGCCACTGTTTAAAAAGGGAGGTAGACAAAAGATGGGGAATTATGGACCAGTTGGCTTAACCTCTGTAGTGGGGAAGATGCTTGAGTCTTTTATCAAGGAAGAAATAGCAAGGCATCTCGATAGAAATTGTCCCGTTGGGCAAATGCAGCATGGGTTCATGAAGGGCAGGTCATGCTTGACAAATCTTTAGGAATTTTATGAAGACATTACGAGCAAGGTGGACAATGGGGACCCAGTGGATGTGGTGTACCTGGATTTCCAAAAGGCCTTCGATAAGGTGCCGCACAAGAGGCTGCTGCATAAGATAAGGATGCGTGGCATTAGGGGTAAAGTATTAGCATGGATAGAGGATTGGTTGACTAACAGGAAGCAAAGAGTGGGGATAAATGAGTGCTATCCTGGCTGGCAATCAGTGACTAGTGGTATGCCTCAGGGATCGGTGTTGGGACTGCAATTATTTACAATTTATATAGATGATTTAGAGTTGGGGACCACATGTAGGGTGTCAAAGTTTGCAGATGACACTAAGATGAGTGGCAGAGCAAAGTATGCAGAGGACTGTAAAACCTTGCAGAGGAACATAGATACATTGAGTGAGTGGGCAAAGGTCTGGCAGATGGAATACAGTGTAAATAAATGTGAAGTCATGCATTTTGGTAGGAGTAATAGTAAAAAGGATTATTACTTGAATAGTAAAATGTTGCAGCATGCTGCTATGCAGAGGGACCTGGGTGTCCTTGTGCATGAATCACAGAACGTTGGTCTGCAGGTACAACAAGTAATTAGGAAGGCAAGTGGAATTTTGTCCTTCATTGCTAAAGGGATTGAGTTTAAAAGCAGAGAGGTTATATTGCAGCTGTACAAGGTGCTGGTGAGGCCACGCCTGGAGTACTGTGTGCAGTTTTGGTCTCCTTTCTTGAAAAAGGATGTACTGGCACTGGAGGGGGTGCAGAGGAGGTTCACTAGGTTGATTCCAGAGTTGAGGGGGTTGGCTTATGAGGAGACACTGAGTAGATTGGGACTTTATTCATTGGAATTCAGAAGATTGAGGGGGGATCTTATAGAAACATATAAAATTATGAAGGGAATAGATAAGATAGAAGTAGAGAGGATGTTTCTACTGGCAGGTGAAGCTAGGACAAGAGGATATAGCCTCAAGATTAGAGGGATCAGATTTAGGACTGAATTGAGAAGGAACTTCTTCACCCAGAGAGTTGTTAATCTATGGAATTCCTTACCCAGTGAAGTAGTTTACGTTACTTCAGTAAACGTTTTTAAAGCTAAGGTAGATTTTTTTTGAGCAATAAAGGAATTAAGGGATATGATGAGAGTGTGGGTAAGTGGATCTGAGTCCACAAAAAGATCAGCCATGATCTTATTGAATGGCGGAGCAGGCTCGAAGGGCTGGATGGCCTACTCCTGCTCCTAGTTCTAATGTTCTCATGTTCTAAGGTTTTAAACTGTTTGACAGTACCTGGATAATAATCAAAGTAAATCACATGTATCTAGCTCATTTCCTCACCCTAGGCTCACTTTCAAAGATATCCATGCAGGGTACTGGGCAGCAGGGAATTGCTCAGCAGAAGTTTAAGCTTCCTGGTCAGTTCCCAAATAGGTCTGCTCAGCAGGACCTCTGCAGGGGCTGAATGTCCAAATTCTGTTATGAGTCCAGAATCCAACAAACTTAAGACCAGAAGATGCGATCCATATCTTACTTTTTCACAGTGCTTTCTCCAAATTTAGGAAGAAGCAATTTTGTGTTTCAATTTATGTCACACAAACTGCAGTGTTCTTGAAAGTTTAAAGCCATTATCCTGTTGTGCAGCCTTATGTCATTTCTCCTGTTACGGTCAGTAAAGTTTTTGTTTCATAAATCTTATTCTTCCTTTTTATATTTTATATAGAGCATTATGGAGAATCGCTAGTGTAGTATTTATAAAAAGGTTAGCCAGATGAACCTCATAGAATATGAGTTCCCTGATTGGGGCTGTTAACCTGATCCAATCAGGGAGCCCTGGCTGTCAGATATAAACAGGAGTGCCACAGGTTCTGTTCTCTCTGGCTTTGAGGAAGCTGGATCAGTGTCAAGTGCTATACACATTAAATAAAGATGTTTTGGTGACGGGATAAACTTTCTGTGGAGTTATTTCAGGTGGCAATGAGAGAAAAAAATATGCTCCTAAAGAAATTCACTCACAAAGTTATCTTCGTGTTGGGGTAAGCATTTCTGGCATCATGCCGCTGTTTAGGAAGCTTGAATCATTTGATCCTGCTGTCAAAGACTGGGCCCAATATATGGAAAGAATATGTCATTCTTTCTGGGCAAATGATATTGGGGCAGATGAAATGCATTGAGTAATTCTCCCAACAGCTTGTGGACCCACAGCTTTTTCGGTTTTTAGGATCCTAATGTTTCCTAAGGTATCCGATACTAAAACCTCTCAAGCACTAACGGACTTAGCCAATGAATATTACAACCCCAAGCCTCCTATAATTCTGAGATGATATTGGTTTTACTCAGCTGATTGAGAGCAGGGGAATCCTTGTCGGGATTTTTGACAAGGCAAAAATGACTTTCAGAGACATGCAACTTTGGTTTAACCCTAAGTGAGATGCTAAGAGACCATTTAGTATGTGGGATTAATGACGTGATTATCCAAACGTACCTACTAGCTGAAGCCCCAACTGGGCTTCAAACAAGCACTACAACTGGCTTTGTCATTAGAAAATGTGGCAAGTGGAGCATATGATTTACAGGGCATATCGATGGATGTAAATGCCCTCACCAGGCCGACTGAGCTTGGGGAGCACCACTTGTGTGAAGGCAATTGCATAGCCTCACTCAGGACATATCCTAAACAGAGGGAATCTAGATCAGCCCACAGCAAAACCCCAAAACAAAGCCGAGCCTCGGCCACACGGTTAACATTTTCTTCAGGATGCAAGCCAGCAATCCATTGTAGTTGCTGCCAGTATGTGAACTCAAGACAGCGAAAGAGTCCTACTAGACCTAACTGAGCAAGACAACTCATAGGCTGGTGTCCAGGAGAGTGCACCCCCTGGAAAGCCCACCTACATCTGGCTTGAAATAGTTGAATTGCCTAGCAACATCCAAATCAGAAACAATCAAAATAAACATATGGCTAAATGGTCACTTGGTTTTAATGGAGGTTGATACCAACACACTCTATCAGGTATTGCAGAATTAGTCTTTGACCAAATTCGCTCTGGACTCCAACCCTTATGTTTGTGTAAGATCTTGGCTTGACTGAGAACCTATACCAGAGAACCTTTACAGATTAAGGGTACAACTTCAGTTCTGGTCTCTTATGACAAGCAGTTGGTTCAGTTACCACTGATTGTAGTAAAAAGCTCGCGCCAAGCCTGATGAGATGAAATTGTTTGAGTGAGATTCAAAAAGATTGGCTCAATACTTTTTCATTAGAAAATGGCTGCCTGAGTGAAGTCCTAATTAAATATCTAAATGTTTTTCAGGGTGGTCTAGGGACTATCAAAGGAGCCACAGCCACTTTGCATGTTAACCAAGGAGCAATTCCACAATTCTGCAAGATCTGCTCAGTAGATGCAGAAATCAGGAGGCTGGAAAGTGAAAGAATCATCAAACCAGTGTAGTTTGCAGAATGGGCAGCATCGGTCAGAACAATTGTTCACCTTTGTGGGGATTTGAAACAAATAGAAAACTGCTTTTTGCAGCTGGATAACAACCCAATAACCCAATTCCTCATACAGAGGATGTATACACAAAACTGGTGGGACAGAGCTGTCCTTCATGAAGCTGGACATGAGCCATGCACTCCTGCAATTGCAGTTAGGTAAGGATTCCCAGAAGTAATTAATTAACACCCATACTGGTTTGTACCAGTACACGAGACTGCCATTTGGGGTATCATCAGCCTGTGCCATTTTTCAGTGGATGATGGAAAACATTTTGAAGGTCTATCCCAGGTCACCATTTATCTGGATGACGTACTAATAACAGGGAAGACTAATAAAGACCACTCAGAGAACTTGGACACAGTTCCTATTTATCTCTCAAAGGCAGGTGCATGCCTTGGAAGAGAAAAATGCTTGTTCCGGGCATCCTAAGTGACCTTCTTGGGCTACTGAGTTGACAAGTCCGGGTTTGGAAGATAATATGTGGGCGATCAAAGGTGCCATAGCTCCCATGTCTGTAACGGTCTTCCTTTGGATGGTTAATTAGTATGGAAAGTTCATATGTAACCTGGCCTCTATCCTGGCAGCCTTACATCTGCCCTTGATAAAGGGTCTGCTTAGGAACTGGCCTCATAGCCAAGATGTAGCCTTTATGGAAGTGAAGAGCAGCAAACAATGTCTAAGGAGATAGCAAGAATTGCTGCTGCTAGAGTCAGAGTCAAAGCAGTGTGGAGCTGGAGGAACACAGCAGGTCAGGCAGCATCAGAAGAACAGAAGAGTCAATGTTTCAGGTTTACACCCTTCATCAGGACTGGGGAGGGGGAAGGGAGCTCGGTAAAAAATGGGAGGGTGGAGCTGGGGGACGATAGGTGGGCTGGTGATAGGTTGATGCAGGTAGGGGTTTAGTAAGTTCCGTTAAGCCAATGAGAATGTCAGGGGAAGGGGTCTGTTTGGGTCTACAGGAGACGAAGAGGAAGAAACAGAGGGCTTTTAGGCCCACCTCATGGGGGTGACAGGCGTAAAGTGATTGAATGTCCATGGTGAAGATGAAGTGTTGCGGGCCGGGGAATTGAAAGTCTCGGTGGAGGTGAAGGGCGGGGGTAGATTCCCAAACATAGGTGGGGAGTTCCTGGACTGGGGGTAAAAATGGAGTTGAGGTAGGAGGAAATGAGTTCAATGGGGCAGGAGCAGGCAGAGACAATGGATCGACCAGGGCTGCCAGGTTTATAGATTTTGGGAAGGAGATAGAAATAGGCAGTGTGGGGTTGGGGAACGATGAGGTCGGAGGCTGTGAGCGGGAGGTTTCCTGAAGTAAGGAGGTTATTAATGGTCTGGGAGATGATGGTTTGGTGATCAGGGGTGGGGCCATAATCGAGGGAATGATAGGAGGAGGTGTTGGAGAGTTGGCACCTGGCCTTGGCGATGTAGAAGTCTAAGCTAGACCACCACCTCACAACCGCTCCCCTGCCCCCATCAGCAGGTTTGATGGCGAGGTTAGGGAGGAGTAGAGGGCTGTACGTTCCATTGGGGAGAGGTTGGAGTGAGTGAGAGGGGTGGGGAGATTCAGGAGATTGATGTTGCAGCAGCAGTTGGAGATAAAGAGGTTAAGAGAGGGTAGGAGGCACGGGGTGGTGTCCAGCGAGTGGGGTCCGCTGGAGGTGGGAGAAAGGATTGTTAGAGGGAGGGTTAGACTCCTGGTTAAAAAAATAGGTGTGGAGGAGGAGGCGGCAGAGAAAGTGTTCGACATCTAGATGCGCGCAGAATTTGTTGATGTGTTGGCGCAGTCCTTTACTGATGACTGACCATTCATCCTCAGTGAAGGGGAGATCTGGTGAACACCTGACAGGGCTTGGGGCTGGGGCTAGGTGTAGAGCTGGAGCTGGGAGAGGGAGTGGATACTGCTTGGGAGTGGTTGTGTGTATGGGTACGGTCACCTGGGCAAAAGTGAAATAGCAATGTGGTCAGAGGTGTTAGCGGAGATGATTGGCACACTATGATCCCAAGCAAGAGCTGCTGCTGGCATGCAATGGCTCCTTGTACAGTATTAGGTTAGTATTGGCTCGCAGATGGCCCAATGGAGAGAAACCCCCAATAATGTATGTTTCCCAGACTTCAACGGATGCAGAGCACAAACAAGCACAGATAGAGGAAGAAGGTTTGTTGGTCATCTTTGGTGTGAGAAAGATCCGCCAATACCTTTACCGATGTAAATTTGTACGAGTAACAGACCACAAACCCCTGCTAGGGCTCCTCAAAGAGGACAATGCCATGCCGCCCTTATCTTTAGGTCAAATTCAGTGGTGGGCTCTCACTCTAAATGCATATGATTACAAGTTGGAACACCGTCTAGGAGGCCAAGTAGCAAATGGGGACGCCTTGAGCTCCCACCTGCTGGAAAATACACCATCGGTGGTGTGGCTGCTGGAAGAGTCTGTTCTGGTTTTAAACTTGCTGGACATTCTTTTGGTCACTGCTGAAAACATCACACTGTGGACATAAAAAGATCTGGTCCTGGCAAAACTAAAACAGCTGGTGGTGACTGGGGAAACAAAAGGGCCATCACAACCAGAATTGAAACCTTTATGGACACGGAGAGACCAGATCACTGTAGAGGATGGCACATTACTGTGGGGGGCAAAAGTGATTGGCCTGAGCAATGGTCATCGCCAGATACTGTCTGAAATCCACCAGCATCATTCAGGGGTTTCCAAAATGAAGATGTTGGTGAGAAGTTATGTCTGGTGGCCAGGATTGAATGCAGGTGCAGCCGCATTGGTGGGGCATTGCCCAGATTGCCAACACGGACAAAAATTGCAAACGGCGCAGCCCACATTTATGGGAATGGCCCAGGCAAACCCAAAGTAAACACATTGACTTTGCAGGTCCTTTCATGTGCTCAATGTTCTTACTCATTGTGGACACCCACTCAAAGTGATTGGACATATATAGAGTTTTCATTCACCAAACATAGGGACAACAATAGAAACTCAGCAAGCATCTTTGCAAGACATGGGCTCCTGGAAGTGTTAGTCACAGATAATAGACCATCCTTGACCAGCAGGAAAGTCAAGTACTTGTTAAAGTTGAATGACACTCAGCATATGAGGACAGCTCCGTACCATTCATCGTCCAATGGTCTGGTGGAAAGAGCAGTTTAAACTTTAAAGTTGGCTTAAGGAAACAGCCTACAGCTTCACTTGATACTAAACTCTCCCAGTTCCTATCTGATTATTGAACCACCTCTCATGCAACTATAAGGATATTTCCAGCAGAATTGATAATTGGGAGAAGAACCCACACCAAGTTGAATCTGACCTTTCCAGACTTGGGGGTGGAGAGTGTGAACGGCATCAGGAATACCAGTGCTGGACACAAGACTCCTCTCAGGGAGAGAGACAGTTGGGGTCTAAGTATGGGCTGAAACCACAGAAATAGCCCTGCATGGGTAAGAGGCATGTACATCACAGGTCCTGTGATGTACAAAATGTGGTTTAATGGGGTGGTCCTGAACAAGCATGTGGACCACATGAAAGCTATAAACTCACAAATGGGACAGGGGCATAATATACCCAGGCCCTTGGAACAGCCAGAAAGCCTGTTGGATTTCATGGATTCGTCTAGCGTCAAAGAAACCTTGGAGTCTGAGATGGACACAGCAGACTGCTGCCTCAATGCCTTTCCTATCTGAAGAAGATGAATTGCTTCTGAGACACTCTGGGAGCAAGAGGCGGGTTACATGCTGCCTGTATCTGAAGCTGAATTGGTGGAACCAGACCTGGCACGAAAACGCTCCAGGAGAAGCTATAAGAAAAAGAATAGGCCTCAGTCCCCGGACTTAGAGCTTAAGGAATGTAGTGATTGTAACTTGGTAAGACAGGTGGATCTCACAGAAGATGATTTCGCCAAGTGGGGCACTTAAACTGGTCCAATCAGAGAGCTCTGGCTGACTGATTAAAAAAAAAGGAGTTCCAGAGATTCTGAGCACTGGCTGTTAGGAAACTGGGCCAGTGTCATGTCACTATGCATGTACAAATAAAGGGTGACCTGTTCATGGGATACTGGCCTCTGTGGAGTTGTTTCAACTAGCATAACAGGAGGCCATTCAGACCAACTGCTTTCTGGTATTACTTATGTTCCACAGGAGCCTCTTCTTCAAATCCTATTGGCATATGTTTCTTTTGGTGCTAACACATTACTATTCTATACTTTGCAGCAGATTTTAAAACAGCAGTGCTCTGTGCTATCCTGTAATTACATTTTTCTGATACATAGGCAGGATGTTAAAATGTTTTTCCAAGCACCATCTGTTATAAAAATATTCATGTTTTCACAGCAGAGTTGAATATCAAGAACACCATTTTTGTACTTAGACAGCTGACCTTTGCTCTACAATTCAAACTCCATCTCACTACCCTTTGCCACTGTTCCTGCCATTTACAGATTTGGCGCTCAGGTTCAGAACTGGAAGTCAAACGCATGCTGCACTTTGCTAATATGATCGTTTCTACAAAAACGTGAATATTTTAATAATGGGCACAGATAAAAGGAAAGCCTTTTTATTATGTGAACCAGTTTTTAGCTTCAACCTATACATCAGGGACTCCACAAATAATGAAGCACTGAGAGCTTTAACATCTTTTGGACTGCAATGAAATATTAACAATACCAAATGTATTTCCTCAGATACCCGTCCCTTTTCTATTCTCTTTTCATGCTTAATATATGGAAGACTTTGAAATTCTGTGAATAATTTACAATACGAGCTGTAATTTGAATACATTCTCCTTAACAGCCTGACTGAACAAAATACGTTCACAAGGCTTGAATACCGTGACTACCTGTTAACTGACATTTTAAAGTCCATGATTGCTTATAATTAAAGATCCTGTCATCCCATTATCAAACAGTTCTGTTGACTAATTAAAATTTAAAATTGAACAGCAATGTCAAATCAGATCCTTGTGTCTTTGGGACGTTTGGTTTAACTGTGACTACAACAAGCTTATTGAAACTGTGATAGTGCAAAATAACAGATACACTAGGGACATTTAAGTGACTGTTGGAAGAGGCACATGGATGATAATAAAGTGTAGAATATGCCGGGTAGTTTGATCTCAGAGTTGGATAATAGGTCGGCACAACATCATGGGCCGAAGGGCGGTACTGTGCTGTAGTGTTCTATGTTCTACCAGTTAAAGGGGAATTAGCTGATCATACAAACCAAAATACATACATTTTACAGGTCATCCTTAGTACTGGAATAAATGTGCAAAGCACCAAATCACAAAACAGAGCCAGTTAAACTCAGGCATGTCAGGCCGATAGACGTTTGGTCACTTGACCCCAATATTGCTAGGGATACATTCAAATTGGTTCAGGTTGAGGACACAGGCACTAAGTTGTGAAGAAAGGCTTGAGAAATGAAATGTATCCTTGCTGGAGGGGAGCAGACCAGGGAGAGTCATGTTTACAGCTAGTCAAAATTATGATGGGTGAAGGTGTATAAACTAGTTCACTTGAACCATGACCATAGCATTAGAACACACAAGGGGAAACCTTGCAAGCTTCAGAAAGGTGAGGAATCGAATGGTTGCCTGCTGCGGTGCAACTGTAAACACGCACAACTCACAACTCAATCCCATTTTAAAAATAACACATTCCGTGGGCTGCAATTATTCAGCTCCACGATGGTGGGCTTGCAGGCAGAAGGATCAGGTAAGAAGAGGAAACCATTTTGGGACAGTACCCCATTGCATTCCTGCTTCCAGAGGCATTTCACACAGTTGAGCAGCATCCGGGATGGTCTGCCTGCAAAGTGGAGGACATTAGCCAATTAGTCTGATTAGGATCCAGTTTGCTTCAATTTGTTACGTGGGACAACTTTTATTTTGCCACTAAGAGCAGATGTCCTGCATACAGAGCAGCCATCACATGGGGCACTGTCCCTGCAGCAGGCCATGGATTGCTGGTGCCTACACAAGCCCAGTGACAAGGCCACATATCAGAACAGGCAGATCTGTAGCCTAAACACCTGCAGGGATACCAGTCTTTTCTGACCCATCAAATGGATATCCCCCACCCCCGCGGAATTAGTGATCTTTGTTTATTTGCTTAAGGGATTTGGGTATTGCTGGCAGCATTTATTACCCGTCCCTAATGGCCCTTGAGAAAGTGGTCATGAACTGGTGGTGTAATCCATTTGACAGCTCCAGAGTTGTTAGGGAGGAAGTTGTAGGATTTTGACCCAGTGACACTGAAGCAACGGCGATATATTTCCAAATCAGGCTGGTGAATCACTCCAAGTGATGGTGTTCCCATAAGTCCTTTGTCCTTGTCCTTCCAGATTTAGTAGTTATGAATTCGGAGACTGCTGTCTGAGAAGCTTTGGTGAATCTTTGCATTGCATCTTGTACATGGCGTTCACTGTTACTCTACTGAGTGTCTGTGGTCAAGGGACTGAATATTTGCAGATGTGGTGCTATTCAAATGGACTAATTGATAGTGTCCAGCTTCGTGATGTTGGAGGCGTATTGATCTAACCATGTGGTGAATATTCCATCAAACTCCTGCCTTGTTGATGATGGACAATTTAAATATTCTCACTCAGGGTGTCTCCTCTTTGACTTCACTTCATGGTGCATTAATTCGTTAAGGTATCATCTAGCAGCATCACCAAAAATAATTCCTCTGGTATTGGTAGACTGAAAATTAGGCAGCACCGCACATTTTAATGTTTGAAACACTGAAATATGAAAGTTGACATGTCATTATACATCATTTTCTGACATTAATCTTTCATTTTTGACATTTTCAGATTGTTCTCAAATATTTAATCAGAAAAGATAAGAAACCAGATAATATGGACTAATGTTATCTTGATGAGGACAGTGAGAAGTCTTGACTTTGGAAGGTAACCTAATGACAACAAACAACGTTACTTTGCCAAACTGTGCATAGCTGGCATTGAAATGTGGGCCCAGAAATTCTGATGGCCAGATTATTGCTCCAGCAACATAGATTGGAGTTGTAAATGTGAACAATGTGAAGATCTCTATGTAGTTGCCTTTGAGGGAATTACTTGGAAAATTTAAGTTTAAACTGATATTTCCTCCATATCTGGAGCCCTCCAAAATTATTTCTAAAAGTCAGATATTTTCAAGAGGCCTGACTCACTCAAACTTAACAGCTATACAGGAACATTTAAAAGGTTTAAAACTTAAACAAACTCTTGAACAACTATTAAACTTAACTTCCAACTCACCACTACACCAAGCTTGTTATGACCCACCCTGCCCAGACCCAATGCTTGATCAGACATGACCCAAACCCGCCTTACTAGCTCTGACAACCTAGTCATTTGCCTCCCTATTTGATGCATTGTATTTTCCTTAGTGGCTGTCAAAGTGGGTTTATAATTTTAGAAATAACTCAACTCCTCCAATATGGTAGCAAGTGCCAGTTTAGTAAAAAAGGCATTCCTTGCCTTCAGCACTGCTCCTGCACGAAGCAGCTTTCTCCCCAGTTTCTTGGAGCAATGTATGTTGGACAGACCAAAAAATCTGGCCAGAAAAATCACTAACAGGTAAATGGGTAATCTGAAAGAATACATTGTTTACTTAAATCTATTCAGGTGGCAGTCAGAAAACCTGGCCTACAGTTTCTAGTAAAGTATTCACATGACTAGGGTGACACAGTGGTTCAGTGGTTAGCACTGCAACCTTACAGCACCGGAGACCTAGGTTCAATTCCAGCCTTGGTGACTGTCTGTGTGGAGTTCTCCCCGTGTCTGTGTGGGTTTTCTCTGGGTGTACTGGTTTCCTCCCACAGTCACACAAAGATGTGTAGGTCAGGTGGATTGACCATGCTAAATTGCCCAAAGTGTGCAGGGATGTGTAGGTTAGGGGGATTGACTATGGGAAATGTAGGGGGTTGGGTTTGAGGTGGAATGCTGTTCGGAGGGTTGATATGGACTCGATGAGCTGAATGGCCTGCTTCCACACTATAAGGATTTTATGAATCTATGACTGCATATTGTCCTAATGGTCCTGTGTGGTACAAAGGGAAAGTTTCTCTTCAAGTTAATAATATGAATATATTTAGCAATAAACCCTTTGTTTCATGATCAAGTTAAGGAACATTATATTCCAAAGGTAATGAATAACTGAGCATATTTTTTCTATCAGAACAGCATTTTGCTGCACCCATGGAATTAATTTTTTAACAGGAAGAAACACTGTTATGAAAATGTAATTACCGCCAATGTGTTTTGGTGCAGTCACTGATTTATCCAAAAAAAACTTTTCTTTTAAATACATCCTTATCAAAACAGGTCACAGAATATGAGCAGTGCATGCATGGTAGGCTACAATTAACAGCAACAGTCAAATAGTTTCCAACTGAAGGTGCACCTGCCCCACCATTAAGCAGAATTGTGTCTCTAGTAAAAGATAACTTCTCAATTCACCAGAGAAATACACATATGGCAGAATGAGCAAAAGAGAGAGACAGATAGTGTGACTGGATCTAGCTTGATATGAATGGGTCTGACAGGTTCATAGTACTCTCGCAGACTTGACAGCAGCATTGAGCTGTATATCGGCAATCCCTCATGTAAGCATTTGATGCTAAAGTGTTTATGGATAATCTGAAAAGGCCAAAAAGAAAGATTTATAATAAGAAATCATACATAATCGTGTGTCAACCTTTACAATGTGCTTGTGTCCACGTTACCATTTACTGATATAAAAATGAATGCCAGTTGCATTGCCATTCAACTGACAACAGTTTATTCAGGATTGCCCATTTCACTTGCATTATAATGTCCAATGTATTTTCTGTTTTTGTTGAGCAATATTTCTGTTCCAGCAGTTATTTATCACCTGTAAACTCAATGTTTAAAATACCTGGGAACTTTACCTTTATTTTTCGATAAAATTTGTAGAACTGGAATACAACGGCCATTAATGGGTTGCCATGGTTACGCTGGCTATCAAAACAGAAATGACTGTGCTGATCTGTTGGTACTTACACTGTCCCCATTTTTCCTGGGGCTTAACCTACATTCTAAGCATTTGTTTTTTGCAGAAGCATCAGTTACAAGACATTTTTCTGAGCAGTGTTAAGAATGGTGACAATTTGGACATGTTGAAGCCACATTTTTATGCATTGTTTAAGTGAGACTACATGCCTTTACTTCCTTAATGACCCTGCTGCATCACAGCCTCAACAACTCTAATAATCACAGCTTCCACAAAAATAACAAAGTTGGCTCAAATCTGAATCATAATCAGCAAAACTCTGTGTGATTGCGGGAATCCTTCCCCATTTTCTACACTAATTCCTTTGCAGTAAAAGCCAGTATGTGATTTGCCTTCTCAATTGCATATTACATCTGTACACTTATTTGTTTCTTTGTACGAGTACACCCAAATCTCTTTGAATGGCAAGATTTATAACTTCCATGTATTAGAGAAAAACTGCTTTTCTATTCCGGCTGAAAAGTAAATCATCGGACACTAATCCATGTTGTACTCTATCTGTTATCTTGTTGTCCACTGACTTAACCTGGTTCCAACTATTTGTATCCTCTTTGTAATCCCAGTGGTGATTCTTGTTACATTGCACCTATTGCAACCTGACAACCTGAAATGTTCTGTCCATCGTTCGTCATTGTCTCCTGTCTACTAAGCAATCTTCCATTCATGTTTATATATCTCCCGACTTATATGAGGTTTTATCTTGTATATTATTAACTTTTTGTGTGGCCCTTTATTGAATACCCTTTGGAAATCCAATTGTACTGTTTGTACTGATACCCCTGAATCTTTCCTAGTAGTTATGTCCTCAAAAACTTGAATCAATTGGTCAAACATCATAACTGATATCCAATTTATTTGGTGTGTGAACCTCTGATGTCCATGTGTGGCAGAAGCTTCTGAAACTAGAAGTCAATGCATTAGCATGACAATTGACAAACGCGGAACCTTGGAATGGCTGTGCACAGCTTAGAGGGTACACTAACCGTAATGCCTTTGGAAATCATTGACCCAAATCTTCCAGTTCTACATTGTTGGAGACCAGACATATGGTACAAGATAAGCACAGGATCCTGTTAAAGTCCTGACGTATGAGAATTACCTGGTATGTTTAAACTTCTAATGGGCTGACTTCTTGCTGCTTGGAACCCTACATATGTGTCTCTAATTCAGCAAGAGTCCAAGACCTGGGATGGTTTTGAGTAATTTATCTTGATACTTAGCTAAAATGTATTATTTTAAAACCTGATTCAATACTTAGGTGATTCCATCCACCATAAATCACCATCCCCTGACCATTTGATGCCAACACCCCAACCCCCAAGCCCATAACCCAAGTCTGATTGCTTCTGGCCAACTGATTGTCATCCTGATCATCTACTCACACATCAATACACCTTTCCAACTACCCATCTGCACATTCACCTACCTACTCATCTCACCTACTGATGCAGTTACCTGGTATCCCATCACAAAGTCACCCTTTATTTATACATTCACAATGCATGATGCTGACGCAGCTAGCACAGACCTGGCTCCTTGAGTGAGCAGAACCCCTGACACTGCTATTTATTTCTTTCTCTTGATTGCTGTCTTCACTTGTGTGAATGCAGGGTGAGGCAAAGGTCTTAACTGTCAGTGTTGCCTTTTATAGCTGAATAGCCTACTAACATCAATAAAAGAAGAGCAACCAATTGAACAAATTGTCTGGTGGCAGTCAATTGGGATAGTGGTAGTGCAATGGTTATGTCAAAATCATAGAATCCCTGCAGGGTGGACACAGGGACGCTCCTGTTTATATCTGTCAGCCAGGACTCTCTGATTGGACAGGGTTAGCAGCCCCAATCCAGGAATTCATATTTTGAGATCTACCTGGCTGATATGGTTCCGATCACTACACCCACTACATTCATTCAAACTCCTACCTTCCTTATTCACCTATTAATTTGTTTACTCACACACTCACCCATTCTCTTGCCTGCACTTAGAAGACGGGAACTTTAGGCTGATATGAATACAGCAGCTAGTGCCTTAAAAAAGAAGCAGATCCCATATTCGCATGAATAAAAGCAAAGTACTGCAGATGCTGGAGATCTGAAATGAAAACAGAGAGTTCTGGAGAAACTCGGCAGGTCTGGCAGCATCGGTGGAGAGGGAAAGAGTTAACATTTTGACTCTTGTTTGACCATCCTTTGGAACTTTGAAGTATTTATTTTCCAACGTTGATAATTTTGTACCCAGATCTGTTTGGTGTTTCAATGTAAACCATTTATCTATTTGTGCCACTAGTTTAGTCCATTGCATTCCGAATACATTACATGATCAGATAAAGATCAGTTAATTTGTTTTAATTTTTTAACCACCATTATCAGAATGAACAATATTCAGTGATATACAATTACCTTTGAAATATTTATGCCTTTATGTACCAATCTGTTTATCTTAGACCCACGTCATCACACCGTTCTATTGCCTCAACTTTTCTTTTTGAATTCTAAATAATGCCTCACCTGAACACTCTCCTCTCCCTCAATTAGTTTTAAAGCCCTGTCCACAAACCTAGGTATACAAATTGCCAAGATACATATCCCAGCCAAGCTTAAATAGAGCCATCCTAATTGAACAGCTCCGTCCCTTGAATACTTAAGTCAATGTTCCACAAATCAAAATTCCTTGTTCCCAAGCCACTCTTTGAACCATGCTTTTAATTGCTCATCAGTTTAACCATATGCCAACTGGTTCATAGCTCATGGCTCAGTTAATAACGAAGCTATTATTTCCTCTGAATTTCTGTATTTTAATTTGGACTCTAACTCCTCAAACTCACTAGCCGGACATTATTTCAAGATTTACCTATTTTGTTCATCCTCATGTGTGCCCTTTCCTTCCAAATTTGTCTCCAACTCTGAGAGGATGTCCCTAATCTTGGATATAAAAGAAAGGCATTATTTCAGAGAAGAGCAGTATAATTATGTGAAATTCTGGAAATATTTACTCCTCAAAAATTCGTAATTATTGCTTTACTGGTTAATGTATAAATTGATCATTTTAATTCTGACATTACAACAGTGGCTATGCTTCAAAATCACTTCATTGGCTGTGAAAGCAATTTGAGATGACCTCTAGTAGTGAACCGTGCTATAGAACTGCTCACATTTCTTTAACACCTTCCACCACAGTCTGCTAAAACTCTGGCTGCGTTGGTGAAAATGAACAGAGGTGATTTTGCTAGACATTTGGCTGTATACTACATTCCATTGACCTCTCTTTAGCTGAATAAAGCATTAAGCTTCCAATTACAAAGCTTGTCAGGAGTCAGGAATATTTTCTATAAATATATCACAAAATTTCTAGGTATATTTATATATAGCTATATGCATTTAGTGAAGAAAAGTGTGTGTCACTCATATTAAGTTAGAATTGGAGCATACGGTTCTTGATATATCACATAACTGGATTAAAATCTAGGTCTGAACAGCATTCAGAGTGATTTAGTGTAAATATGTATGTACTTCCATGAGAACAATACCGTAATATTTAATTGTTTTATTTCATTGTACTTGATAGGGGAGATAAATGGTAAGATGAATACTGAAGATCATCCCTGTGATTTTTAAGCGTGTGTTTGTTATGCTGTCCACTATAAAAAGCAGGTATATTAGGGCACTAACATTCCACTGTAAACATTAAGAACTGTGCCACATTATGAGGATGCAAGTGTAGTTAAAGAACATTGCAGAATAGAAATCCTAGCAGTTATTTATGTACGATGACGATATATCATTTTCTTTTTTGTTCACTTATGCTAATATCTCATGAATGTTGGCATATTTAGACATATTTCCAGAGGTTTCACATCTCACTGACAATTTTTTTCCCAACTCCAATATATCTATTAATTAGAAACAGCAGTGTTAAGAACATATTATTCTTAGAGAGAAAAGACTATCAGATTTTTTCTCAAATTTCACGTAACAGCATCCATAGAATTAATCTTCAATTCTTGAAGACTCCAAGGTAATTCTGGAAGGTTTACACGTTAAGATAAATATCCAAGTGGCATTACATTCACAGCAAGTTGCAATGATTTAATTGAATATTTCTTGTTATGAGATATTTTATACACTGCTTTCCAAATGCTATTTATATATTTGTTGCTTATTGATCTTCATTAAACAATAACTTAAGACTGTTCATTGTATAAAAGCAGCCATATGCTGAAATCTTTATTGCGATAAAAACACAACAGGAGTAAACACAGCACTGCTTTCTTTTACAGTTACAAAGTGCATGAGAAGTTCCAAAATGGAGCACTGTGTGCAAAGAGCACTAATGGTGCATTCATCCATTTGATGTGCTATTCCCTCAACTCCCTGTTTTTGAAAGTCTGTGGAAATTTCCCCTGGAGTTTTCCCAATCGGTCACTGTTACATTAGCAGTAGATCAGTAGGAACCCCAGATAGATGTGTAAATCGGATTTCCAGATGATTGCGAGAATCCCTGAGGAAGTTTATGGCAAGCGTTTGAAAATACCAGCTGTTGCTTGTTATATAACCATTTATGCAGCCTAATTCAAAGTTGTTTCCTTTTACCTGTCTTATTCAAGTTTATTCAAAATTGTTTGTCACTCTCATGGGATTCTCATTCCTTTGAGAGTTTCCATTCAGCCTGTTGTTTTTTATAACTTGCAAAGGATGATAAAACAAAAATTAGGCTACTAACTTTTGAGCATAAGAAACAGGATCAGGAGTATGCTATTTGGCCCCTGACCCCTGCAGCGCTATGCAAAAAGCCCATAGCTAATCTGATTGTAGCATGAACTTCACTTCCTGTCTGTTGACTCCAAGCCTTCACTCCTTCATTGTCTGTCAAACTCAGCCTTGAATGTATCCAATAATGTAGCCTCCACTGTTCTTTGGGTAGAGAATTCAAAGATTAATAACCTGTAAAAGAAGAAATTCCTCTTTATCTCAATCTTAAATAGGACACCCCTTATTCTGAAACTCTGTCCCCTAGTTCTCAATTCCCACACACGGAAATTTTCTCTTAGCACTTAGACAGTTCCCCTTCTGATCGTATGTTTCAATTTGGTCACCTCTCATTCTGCTAAACTCCAAGGAATGTAAGCCCAAGCCACTCAGCCTTCCTTCAAAAGACAACAACTCCATCCAGGAGTAGTAGGAACTGCAGATGCTGGAGAATCTGAGATAAGAAGATGTAGAGCTGGATGAACACAGCAGGCCAAGCAGCGTCATAGGAGCAGGAAAGCTTGACGTTTCGGGCCT
>JAHRHZ010000024.1:13517953-13551114 GCA_024137785.1 Ginglymostoma cirratum
TCTAGGCCCGAAACATCAAGCTTTCCTGATCCTATGATGCTGCTTGGCCTGCTGTGTTCATCCAGCTCTACACCTTGTTAACTCCATCCAGGAACTGAGTGAGCTTTCTCTTAACCATTTACAATGTATTATATGCCTCCTAAAATAAGGAGACCAAAACCGTGCACAGTACTTTCAGTGTGGTTTTATCAATGTCCTGTACTATTGTAACAAGACTTTCTCTACTTTTATACTTCACTCCCCTTGCAATAAGAACCAGAATCCGATTTGTCTTCATAATTATTTGCTGTTTGTGATTGGTGTGAGGATATTCAGATCTCTCAGCAGCATTTTGAACTCTCTTCTTCATCACCATTAGATTTTCACATTTTACTCATTACACAATGCTGGTTGATCACCTTTCTCCATTTCCTCCTGTCAATCACCATTGCTGAACCAACTATGTTAAAGTCTGTCTTCACATCTTTTCACCTGATCTCAGGCTTTTCTCTTCTCCTTCTTGGGGGCAGTCCGATGCTATTGCCCACATGCCCATCCTATTTCCACAGCAGATGACCATACCACTTCGATCTCTGCTCAGCTACATTCTTTGACACTCCCACACCTTTCACAGACCTCCTGATGGGCTGGCACCAGATCTTGTCCATTATCATTGCTCCACACATTCATTTTAGCTTCCATGTCTCATTTATATCTTGTTAGTCCTTTCTTCACAATGTTATCTACATGACTGTACTCACAGTGTCCTTACTGCAGCATTACAATGATAGTTGCTCTACAATGATAGACTAGTTTCACGATTCTTATGCAGATTCTTTCCACAATTTTAGTGATATTTCCCTGTAATAGTATAGCCATAACACCTCTTTAAATTTCAACCAGAGTTAATCCATTGCTTAAACCCCATTTCCACACTTCCACCTCCTCCCCAGTTATATTAAATTGTCACTTTTTCAAGTTTTCACCCATTACCTGACACCTTCTCTCTTATCCTGAAGAAATACGCACAACAATTGCTCTTTATGAGAACAGAAGAAAATTAAGACGCAATGTGTGGGCGAGTGGAACATTTAAAGGTAAAATTGGATAGCACCTGGATCAATACGGAGGCACTTTCTCTCCCTGTAATTTAAACAGTCGTGAAAAACTCATCATGATGAATCTTACTTTTGGCTTCATCCAAGTTGCATCGTTTCTTTCATAGTTTTATGAAATGAGATAATGGGTTCTCTCGCTCTACCACTATCACTGCTGCCTGCAACATTTTCTCCTTCCACTTTCACACACTCCAACCCAACCTCCAACACCGCTAACCCTGAATGCTCTGAATGGCACACTCACTCACTCACTCAGGAACATCTCCCAACCGGCACCAAAAGTAATAGCTGTGCCATCCACTTTCATCTCCTGTAATACCTGCCTCTTTCTCATTGCAGCAGGAAAACAGCCCACAATAGGGATAAAAAAAACGCCAAGATGGATGGTGGACTAGCTTTCACTTCTCCCCTGATATGTGCAAAGAATCCTAATTCTGACCATTCTCAGCATGCCCTGGAATAGTATCATGTAATTCACATGGTAAACTTGGCTTAATTATTTGACTTAACTGAGGCCTGCTGACAACTAGGACAAACTTCTGAGTCTTGTGTCTGCACTAAATGGCAAGGTAGGACAGCAGTAATATGAGCGTGGTATCTCTGGCTGAGGCAGTAAAGTGTCAAAAGACGAGGAAAGATGTCTTGAGGAAAGGATTCTGTGAGCATCTTGGTACAGTCAAAGTGAGTGTGCGCTATGACAGTAAGCTCAGAGCTCAGAGGTGCAACATGGACCAGTCTATGAGCTAGGTGCATGTCACTCAGTCTACAGTGTCCTTACTGCAGCATTACAGTGATAGTTGCATTACAATGATAGTTTCCAGTACAGGCTGAGGTGCAGCGTTAAATGCAGAAGTATCCTGTAAGTGGATTCAAGATGTGGTATGATAGTTCTTAGAGGCTGGCACATATTTGAAGCCAATGCTCATGGACATGGGGTGTCTGTGACGGGTGACCATGGAGTGCGTACTGCGATGTTGGTGCCCAGTGTCCAACGTGGAGATTGTTTAGTGCAAGCACTAAGCTGAATCCACCAAATGCCCATTCTGGATTTTGGCAAGAATTCCAGACATCTAATTTGTTTGGCAAGTTGGTACAATGGCATTGTGAATATTAGTGAGGTGAACTGGGCAGTTCATGAGGCATTTAACAATCAATAATGATCATCAATTTGCATCTCTCCACTGCTTAGTCAGAATCTTTGTGCTAAAATAGCATTAAAACACTTAGTCTCTGTGTTCTTGAAAATTTCTCTTAACTTAACATAGTTGGGTAGCTATATCAAGGCCTGAACCCAATATTACCCTCTGCAGTTTTGCTGGTTTTTTTCTACATTTCGGTAATATTCTGCTTTTCAAATTTTCATACCAAAGTGGGCAATATTACATTTACTCCCATTGCCAACTTCTTGCCTACTCACTTAAACTATCTAAATCCCTTTACAGACACTTTGTGTCCTCCTCACAACTTGCTTTCTGACCTATCTTTGAATCATCAGAAACTTTAGCTAAGATATGTTCAATCATTTCAACCAAGTCATTAATATAGTTTGGAAACAGTTGGGGCCCAAACACAGCTGCCTGTGGCACTTTAATATTCTAGTTAATTAGTTTAGAAATCAGCAAGTTAACCTATTAGTTAGCTAATCCTCTATCATCCTAACATATTAACTTCTAACACAATGAACTTTTACCTTCTGTGGTAACCATTTATGTTAACTTGATGTTAACTCATCATGTGTCATTGTGAAATCTAAGTACACTACAACTACCAGTTCTCCTTTATACACCTTACTCATCACACTTTAAAATAACTCTACTAAAATTGTTAAATGCAAGCCTTGATCTTGTTTCTGGTTCAGACCAGCAGTGGTGGGAATAATCCCAACTTCATGAAACTACCGATTAAAATTGGCTACTTGTATTTCAGATTTATGCTTTAGAGAAGCAGATTGGATTGGAAATCAGGCCAGATAACTCAGAAAAATCCAAACAGTCTTCACCTGTCCCAAGGCCAGTTGGGCAGAAACCCTGACTCTGGGCTCTAGCACTGTGTTCAATGTTTATAAATGCAGATTAAAACAGAATACACTCCACTTGCTCTCGCCTTTCACTCTACATGCCCCATCCATGCCAACATAAAGCCCTATATGCACTCCTATTGGTCCTTCACACCCCTATATCAACTTATGACCATGTACACATCTCTCTTGGCCTTCCATATCTCCTATGTCAACTTAGTGTCCCTGTTCCCAACCCTGTATAATCCCTGTACACTCTATGCCCATATACATATCTTCTGTGACCATCAAACTTCTTTTATCACACTTCCATGGCCTGTATAGCCTCAAAGCAATATCAGTGCTGACTACCCACAGTCCATCCACTATCATTTACTCTTCCCCCTCCACGCCAAATCGTGCATTATTGCGTGTGGGAATTAATTAGGAAGTATGTTGTCAGAAAATAAAATCATCTGTATATTAGAATCCCTACAGTGTGGAAACAAGCCCTTCATCCCAACAAGTCCACACCGAACCTTGGAGCATCCCACCCAGACCCATCCCCCTATAACCCACCTAATCTATGGGCAATTTAGCTTAGCCAATCCACCTAATCTGCACACCTTTGGACTGTGGGTGGAAACTGGAGCACCCAGAGGAAACCCACACAGACACAGGGAAAAAGTGCAAGCTCCACACAGACAGTTGCCTGAGGATGGAATTGAACCTGGGTCCCTGGTGCTGTGAAGCAGCAGTGCTAACCACTGAGCCACCATGCCACCCTTGGCAATACCCACTTTGAAAAGAATACCTTCTCACTGATAGAAAACAAACATACAATACATTGTCAGAAGTCACACGACACCAGGTTATAGTCGAACAGGTTTATTTGAAATCACTAGCTTTCAGGTAGCAAAGGGGCAGTGCTTTGAAAACTTGTGATTTCAAATAAATCAGTTGGACTATAAACTGGCATCGTGTGACTTCTGATCTTGTCCACGCCAGTCCAACACTGGCATCTCCACATCATGCATACAATATATTGAAATTGCTTTAAATATTTGCTTTCGAAAACATGCATTTCACTTAAATGTTTAAAGACATCTCACTCAAGTGCTGGATTTCTTATGTAAACAAACTCCTGACTTATCTGTTCAGCACCATATGGCAACAGACATTTCCATTCAATAAACATTTGGAAGTGTCCATCAATAAGCACCCCGTTGTGAGAATGATGATTTGGGAAATCAGTTATGTAGCGCAAAATCTATCATGAACAAGCAGTCTGAGAAACCAGACACTGTGAATTTTTAACTCCACATTTTTTTTTTGCAGTTTCTTGATCACTTTGTCAGTCCCAATGAATTTATGCAGATTTTATGCACGAGCATACCTCTTCACAATCAAAAAGGTGGCTGAGGAACAGATCCAAAATGGTACTCCAACGGCACCACTAGGTGGACCATGATGCACACATGCACAAAATTGGAATGTTGCTTCTGTAGACTTTTATTGCCACTTCCCCTTATCCATTGTGTTTACCCTGATATCAATATACTGGGCAGTTCTAACAATAGGATATAACCAATGTTCTTTATAAGACAATCGTAAGTGAACTGTTTATGTGGACTTGTCCGAGAATTAGACTGAAACATGATCAGCCTGCTCAATAGCAACCTCCAGCCGCTGATTAGATGATCTCCTGCTAGTTAGCTATGTTCTGAGGCAAGCTTTCTCTTATACTGTTTTGGATTAGATTTATTATTGTTTTGTGTAATATAGATACAGTGAAAAGTGACTTCCATCCAATGAAGGCTGTGTGTTCAAACATCGACGCTTCAGTCTCCAACAAACGATCTATTTGACCACTGGCAAAAACCACAAAAATATTATGTTTTCCGTAGCAGTTTGATCGATTAACTCATTGGGACTTCCACAAAGCTCCTTGAAAAGAGGCTTATCTCTTGGTCTAAATGAAATTTGACCTGAGGCTTAGCTTGTGTATTCTGTTTATAAAAATTATCTCCTTTCACCGCATCTAAAGAGACGCAAGTCCATTTGGGAGGTGTCACTGAGAATAGCTTTAAAAGTACTGGTTGTGTTTGAAATTTTGTATGAATCATTTTTGCTGAAGTTGAATAAACTCTCTGCACTTCATCATTGTTCATCCAGCTCTAATTTCCTTCTGTAGCTATTCTTCATGTTCTGCTATTTTTAAGTGTGTTAGCAATTTAATACTCCATTAGCTTTTCTTTCACACCTGTTACTTGATGCTCTTGTGGTTTGCAGTCGTTTGGAAATGCATCAAGAGCTTTTACATTAACACCTGTCATAAAGTCCCCTCCTGTTCATTGCTGGTGTGGCTGCATCTGTGCATACAATGAATAATCATACTGGCCGTTTTTAATTGCAGAACCCTAGTTCCTGCCTTGGGGGCACAAATCTGAAATATAAACTATTTTTCCATTCCACACCTCTCACATTTCCTTTACCATGAAATAGGAATGTTACAAAATTTTTTTTTAATACCATCACTGCTCATCTAGCATTTCACCTTTCCATAAATTTTCCATGTCCATTGTGCTTTTGTATCTTTTAATTGCCTGTATTTAAGTTCAAGACACCAGTTTTAAACCCATGTCTCTTATCCTCAAACTGAGTGTGATATTCTATCATGCATCATAACATTCTAGACATGTCAACTCCTTGCTCAGTGACCTACAGATGAATATAGATCATGTGGCTCCCTTTTATTTTTCATTGATTCAAGTAATGGTCATCCAGCTTTCCATTTAAATAAGATTTTGGCTAAGTTATTACAAATTATTATTGAAGATTCATGCGGGATAAAAGTATTGAATTATTCACAAGAAATTACAGATATCAAGATCAAAACAAGTACCTATCAAACAACAGAAGGCTTGTTAGAAGAAAGTCCTAAAATCTCTTTGTTGTATCCTGCTGAGACCTATTGCTTGAGTTCATTGTTGCTAAAATGAAGAAGTTAACACTTGGAGTCAGATCCAGCAACTGCGATGGCTTCTATAGTTATTTGTGTCTTGCGTAAGTCAATAGATTTTTCGGGGGAAAGTAGATTCCCTGTTCTTCAGCGGGGCTGTGGTTTTGGTACTTCCACACTGGCTGACTTTCTCTCAACAGAACATTTGGTTTCTGTCTAACTTCATCCTCCCTTGCTCAAATGTCTGCTCTGGAAGTGGTTCTGAAGGCTTTCTTCTTAGCATTCTGCATACTGACTGTTCATAACCAGGTTTCTTTATTCACTACAAAGGTTCAAAATGGTGCTGGGTTAATTTTAAGGGATCACAAGTTTCAACAAATCATTGACAATAGTTTCAGTTGAGTCTATTTGAAGATCTTCCTCACATCTGCTCTCTCTCTCTCTGTCGCTGGAATTATCACACCTCCATTGTCTGCTTGCAAGCCCCATGGTATTTCAAAAGGCATACTTTTTAAAAATACATTTAAAGCTTGTAGGTGCAAAGTACGCTGATTGTTAGCATATTTTAACCTCTTGTGTTCAGTTAGAGTCATTAGTTTTTATTAGAGAAACTTACGATGTCATAATTCCACTGTTGATGCACATGTTATCATCATCCTTGCTGAACAGATCTTTCACCATGAAATCATTAATTAATCCAGTGTTATTAAATATTACTTGGCAGCAAATAGTCTGTTCTCTGGTTGGTTGCAGATTGTATTAAAATACTGTGTCAAATCCATTGTATAAACTCACCCTCAAAGTTACATTTGCTGAATTTGGGCTTGAATTTCTGGACTGCAATTTATGCTTAACTTTCTAATTCAGTGTGAGTGCCATCAAGTGAAATCTGCAAACTGTGAGACATTGCAAATATCTAATATAAACTTGGAAGCAATCAGACGCTTGAGTCTCTCTGTCCATGGTCACAGCTGCTGGTAGTATGTTTCTGGCCCTATTCTGAGCTTGTAGTTATGCCTCCAGTGGGCAGTAAATTGTTTATGGTAAAGGAGTTTATGTTGGTAAGGTTGTTGAATGTGACAATTAAGTTGTTCTTTCTTTTTGGAGATTGCCTTTACCTGAAATGTACATGGCTTGAACATACCTCGTTTCTTAGAGTCACAAAATGGCAACAAAATCCTGATCTTGTTATGAGCAGTTGGCATCTGCCATGTATTGTTTGAGACTATGTTGGAGGTAGCTTCAATCAAGACCTTCAGGAAGAAATTTGACTGCTATCTGAAAAGGAAGGGGTAGGAAGTAAATGCACATTTGAGAAAGTTCGGAGGTGGAACCAAGGAACTTCTGCCTGCAGTAAGAGTTCTGTGATGCTTTCAGTAAAACAAAAAGCACATTTGGCCCATCATATTAATGCTGGCTCTCTCAGAGCCATTCAGCTAGTCCCATTCTCCTGACCTCTCCGATTAAACTTGCAAGTACATTCTTTTCAGTTCCCTTTTGAATTGTCTTGTGAAACCCATGATTGAATCTGACCCTACCATATCCTTATTCCAGATCCTAACCATTTGCTCGGCACAGATATTCTTCCTCATTTCACCATTTTGGCTTATAAAAATTACTTTAAATATTCCTGTCTCCTCTATCTAAAAATCTCATGATTTTGAATAACATTTTCAAATCGCAACTCATTTTCTCCAAGGTGTTTACACAGTAGTTATATCTTCCAATCATAGTACTGTTATATTTCAACTTCCTCAACATACATACAACTGATGCTACAGCATTTTACTTATCGTTTCAATACTTCCTAACTCCAAGCCATGATTCGCGTCTCTTTGCAGGTGGTTTAAAACCTGACAGCAACCAACATTTGAGACAATGAAAATTCATCTTAGAAAATAGGAACAATTATTTTGTATCCAATCTGTCAGTTTACAACAAGCGATGGTACTGGGCTGTAACATTTCATTATATTTATAATTGGCTTGAAAAGCATACATGTAAATTTACTGATGGTACTAAATTAGGTGACATAGTAAATGGTTTACTTTGGAAAAGAAGACTGCAAAGGGACATTGAGATAACAAGGTGTAGAGCTGGATGAACACAGCAGGCCAAGCAGCATCAGAGGAGCAGGAAGGCTGACATTTCGGGCCTAGACCCTTCTTCAGAAAAGGGTCTTTTCTGAAGAAGGGTCTAGGCCCGAAACGTCAGCCTTCCTGCCCCTCTGATGCTGCTTGGCCTGCTGTGTTCATCCAGCTCTACACCTTGTTATCTCAGATTCTCCAGCATCTGCATTTCCTACTATCTCTGCAAAGGGACATTGACAGGTTACTTTAATTGGCAAAAGTATTGAACATCAGTCAAGATCACAGTCAATCCAGAAAAGTACAAGTTCATCTACATTGGAGCTAAGAAAGATGTACCAGCACATTGATAAATGGTGAGAAGTTAGGAAGTGTGGTTGAGCAGAGATCACTAAATGCCAGAGTTTATGTACAAAATATATTTGAAAAGGAAAATTGGATATTGGCTGTTTTGTCAAGTGGGTCAGAACACAAAGAGACGGAAATTAAACGTTGCTAAAAGTGACATGAAGTCGAAGATTTTTTTTGTCTTACAGGTATCAGGGTGAAACATAAGTAAACCAGCTTCTGAATAGGAACAGTGATTTATATAACATGACAAGAGTGTGCTGTGTGGTTGGACTATTACTGTCATGGTGATGAGGCAGGAACTGTTAAATGTCCATTTTAGTTAACTGATTAAATCCAATCCGGATAAGTCAATTCTGTTTATGCAAGGTGTTGACAAGTTGCAGCAAGGATTGATGGTTTTCCCTGTGCTTTACTGATTGAAAAAATTGTTTAAGCAGCCTGTGCTTGCAAAACTTAAAACATAATGCGCAACATTGAATGTAATTTTGCAGTTCGACAACATTTACTGAGTAATCCTGACTGTAATATGGGTCACATTGAATACCTATTTAAGATTATCAGATTGGGCTTGTAGTGTAATTGATTTGTGCATGTTAGAAGCTACAGTCGTTTACAGGCAGGGTCTCGTTCTTTTTCAGTAAAAAGATTACGTCCATCATTACACCAGAAATGGCAGTGTGGGGAAGGGAAGATATAACATTAAAATTAGAGTTGGATCATCGGGAATACTAATAGGAACAAAAAGGACAATTGACCAGTTGAGCTTAAGTCATTTTAAAATTTCAAAGCTGAGAATTATCGATGTTGGGCTGGATAAAGTATTAAGATATTTGGAAAAACAAGGTGAATAAATAGGTTTAAGCTGCAAATCAACTAAGAGCTATTTGAAGAGCAGAACTGGCAAGAAGAGCTGAATGACTTTCTGTTCCTGGATTCTTATGTTGCTGAATACAATTTTAAATTCAATACTTCAAGTTTCAGATTTGGGGATGAGTGGGGCAAGGATAGCCATATTTGGGTGACAATCAATACCTGTATGTGTCCACAGCTGTAAGTATCCTGAGGACTCAAAAATCCATCCTAACATAAACAAAAATCGCTTAAGAAACTCAGCAGGTCTTGAAGCAGAGTTAAGATTTTGAGTCAAATGACCCTTTTTTTCCATTGCGCTTCCCTTTTCTGTTGGTAATTATGATGAATTTACTGATGTAACTAATACCTAATTGCTATACTGCAATAAACTATATCTTGTTTAAGAACTGTTTCTCATTAAGACTCACTAGTTAGTTTCCTCTAACAACGTAAAGCAAGTAGGCCCTTAGACCCTGTCCATGCAAAGGGATAATGGCAGCAAAATATCTCAACCACAAGCTGGCTGTGTTTGGCTTTACAACATATACAACATCGCAGCAGCAATTGTCTAATACCACAAGTGACAATGATGTGAATCACATTGGACCCTCTAAGTGGATACTTACAGCTTTAACAACTACTCATGCAGCCAGCCCGCAGCTGCACAGTCAAAGAACCTTCAGCAAAATTTGTGTAAATGTCAAGAAACAGCACTTAATGGTAAAGCCTTTTGGTTCAGATCTATTCAGAGGTGCAGAAAAATATGATCTAGAAATTAATCATAAGTGACTGATATAGAATTCATCAGGAATTGCGAGTCTGGAGGAGAAATCCTGGTTTGAACTTCAGTTAGGAAATGAGCTGGTAGCAGAGTTCGACCAGTTAAACATCCATGTGAATAAACGGAAAACTTTAATTTACTGGTGCAAAATGGATTGAGAAGGCTAGAAATTAATCATAAGTGCATACAGCTGAGAACAACTACTGCCACATAGTGAGTGGACATCAAAAGCTGAACAAGTAAAAAACACTAATGTGTTCAACAGAACCTATGACTGATGATGTAGTAGTTCATCAGTGCATAAAAGAAAGCACAAATATTTTTGGTGTAGTTCTACAAGCTGCTGAGAGTGACTTTAAGCAGAGGACAAATAAAATTCTCCAAAGAACCATGATTTAACAGAACAGTTAATCATCCGGGGAATCCATAGTTAACTTCATAAATGGTCTCTATGGATTGTGAAGCTTTGAAATCAAGATTGCTAAGGAAATAGAATTATTCCAGTAGATTGGTGAGTAATATTACTTTCAACTTTCTTATCTCCAGTTTAAATTATAAAGCTGAAAGTAGGCTTAAGACATGGCATAACAGATTGGAGCAGGTTGGTGACTAATATTATTTTCTGCTTTCTTATCCCCAGTTTAAAGTATGTAGCTTAGTGTATGCTTAAAGCATGGCATAGATTGGCTATGTGGAAATCTATGTGTCATGTGGTGAATTGTGGACATATCCTGTGACCTGGCTGATCACATGTGCAGGAAATATCATAAGTTACAACAACTTAAGGTCCAGGTTTTGGAACTTAGCTGGCTACTGGGATAAAACTTGAGAAAAATATAGGCAGCATATTTAACAACATCAATTCACTGCAGATTAAGACTAGGCAGGCAGAGAGAAGGAATGAGGAACCATTAGGCAACCTAGAAAGACCAGGAAGAGAGCACAGGAGTCTTCTGAGTCTATGTCTTCTCTAACCAGTTTTCTATTTTGGATACTGATGTGGGAAATGGTACATCAGAGGTATGTAGCAACAGCCAGTCTTGAGGTACTTCAGCAGACTCAACTGCACAGTTTATGGGGTTGTGGTGGTGGTTTGGAGGGTGTGATTGGAAAGGCAGTAGTGGTAGGCAATTTGATATGGGAACAGGCAAGTTTTTGTTTTGGATGAGGAAGTGACTCAAGAATGTCATGTTCCCTCCATGGTATCAGGGTCAATGATTTCACAAAGTAATTGCAGGACCCTCTTTTAGGAGAGACAGAAGATACAGTTCACATTAATGCCGATGGCATGGACAGAGAGAGGGAGAGATGAAGTCTGAAAGTATAATTTAAGGATACTGAAAAGCACCTGTAAGGCAGTAATCTCAAGATTTCTTGCAGTAACATGTGTTAGAGAGAATAGAAATAAGGTTGAGTGAATGAATAGGTGGCTGGAAAAAATGGTGTAGTAGGGAGAGCTTTAGATTTTTGAGGCACTGGGACCTATTCTTGGGCAGGTGCAACCTGTAAAAGGAGGATAGGTTATGCTTATAGGATTGGGACTAAATTTGTCGGTGCTGTTGGATGGGGGATGGGAACCTAAGAGGGAATTCAGATCGAATAAAAAGAAAGCTGGTTATAAAAAAAAGAAAAGCTCTGGATGAAAGTGGAAGGCAGCCGAAATAAGTCCTAGTATCAATAAAGGGTCAAATTACAGACGACTATTAAAAAGGAAGAATTAAAAGTACTGCATTTGAATGCATACAGCATTCACAAAGGCATAGGCAAATCAATGGTACTAGTAGAAGTGAAAGGCTATGACTTAAATGCTGTTATCAAGACAATGCTGCAGGATTTCTTAGACTGGAGCTGAATATTAAAGGATAGTTGATATTTGGAAGAATAGCAAGAGGGGAAAGGAAGAGAGGTAGTGCTGATAATGAGGCACATGCTGAAAAAGTCTCAGATCAGAAGAAGAGGATGTGGAATCAGTTTGGGTGAAGCTAAATAACAGCAAAGCACCGCAAACTGTGGTATTTGTAATTTATAGTCCGGTAACCAATACATACAGACATGAATTAGGAGCAGAAGTAGGTCACAGGATCTCTATACTGCCCCTGGGGAATCTCACCACAAAACAAGAATTCAGAAAATGCCCGTTAACCATTACTGTCTGTTTCCAAACCCTCAGCTAATGTTGTTATTGACCTTTTATTCCACGAGCTACATTTTCTTTCACAAGTCTGTTACGTGGCACTCCTTGAACATCTTCTGGAAGCCCGTGCACACCATATCAACAGCACTGCCCTTATCAACACTTCCTGTTCACTCCTCAAAAAAAAACTCCTGTGAATTAAGCGACAGCAAAAATAATAGCACAACTCCTTGGGTCACTTATGCTTTCTCTGCCATTTAAAAAGATCACAATCAATCGGTTGGTGTTTCAAATTTCAAATTCATATTTCCATCTATTCTTGATAACTTTAGATTCCAGTGCCTAACAAAAAGCTGTTCTACCTCCACCTAAAAAGACCAATGACCCAATTACCACTGCCTCCTGATGCAGAGAGTTCCAAAGTTGCACAACCTCCTGAGAGAAATAATTTATCCTCATTCCTGTCCTAAAAAGGTGGCTCAAAGTTTAGAAACACTGCCCTCCAAGTTTTGGAGTGACTCACAAGAGGAAACGTTCCTGCCACATCCATGTTTTCAAGACCATTCAGGATCTTATAAACTTCAATCAAATCACTTTTCATTCCCCCATTTTCGAGTGAAATAAAGCCTGGAGTAGTGTGCTCTACTCCAGGTATCATCTGATAAACCTCCTTTGAACTACTTCCAACACATTTACATCCTTGTGAAATAAAGACACCGGACTGCACTCAGAGTTTAAGATGTGATCTCATTAATGACCCATATGACTGACATATAACATCTTGGCTTTTCTTTTTAATTCCTTTTGTAATAAACAATAATGTTCTTTAATCCTTACTAATTACTTGTTGTACCTGCATGCTGACGTTTTGTGACTCATGCACTGGAATACCTCGATCCCTCTCCATCTCAGAATTCTGCAGTCATTCTCCATTTAGTTAAGTTATGCCTTTTCATTCATCTTGACAAACTTAAATGGTACAGCAATCCTACATAAAACATATAATAGGGTAAGTACACATACTGTCAAGGACAGCAAAAAGACAATCTTCAGTTGAGTCCCCTGCTTCTCAAAGTAAATTAGAAATCATGGGGGTTTTGAGGATCTCTACCACGAATTTGTACCAAATTTCAGTATAATGGTTCCGCTGATGGATATGTAAGAAAAAAAATAAGTAATATGGTCAAGAAAGTGATAGCATCTTTTGAAAGGTCAGAACAGTTTTGATGAAATTTTAAGGTTATCTGCCCAAAAATTCACTCAGCACTTCAACGCAGAAATTGGTGCTAGTGACTTTGAGCTAGGTGCAGTCCTGGTCTAAGAAGCTGGGTTGGCTATTGAGAAGGCAGTGAGCTAATTTTCTAGAGAGCTAAATCAACACCAGATGAGATGCCCTCTAACTGAAAAAAAGAAATTCTAGCTTTCCTACTAGCTCTTATACTTTTTGAAGTATATGTCTGCCGTAGCTACAGGGAGACACTGACACGTACTGATCATAACATTTTGCCTTTTGTGGAGAAATTTAAAAACCACACAATGCCAGGCTCTTTCGACTGATTTTGCTATTATTGTCCTAACATTGGGGAAAAAGAAACATAATTGCTGATGCTTTATCTGGAATTTAAAAGGTAACAATTTTGAATGAGCAAGTTATAACAAAGGAATTTAGCGAAAAGGATAATAAATAAACAATTTCAAGAGTGTTCTCCACATATATGAAGAAAATTCTGAATATGAAACTTTGAAATCAAAATTCACGCAACAGAATTGCTGATGGAAATTGCTTGATGAAACCTTGTTAAATTTCCTACAGCCCAAGGAAGATTTAACATTGAAGAAAGCTATTTATATCATGTTGGAAGCAGAAACTAGAAAGTCTCTTTGACAAATCATGAGAGAAGACAAACCTCAAGAAAACAAAACATGACACTAAGTATTAGCGTTAGCATTGTACCAAATTGCAGAGTATAAGATGAGCAAGTCTTTCTAAAACTAAACAATACTCTAGTCAGATCACACCTCAAATGCTATGTAAAGTTTTGTCACCTTGCTGAAGGAAAAATATTCTGGAATTGGAGGCAGTCCAGAGAAGGTTCATTATGCTGATCCTTGGCCTGGAACGATTTTGTTTTCTGGAGTGGTTGAGGAGGTTGAGCTCAACTTTTGTTGCAAAATATAAAATTTTAAGGTGGCTTGGCAAGACAGATATGAAAAGGTTGTTTTGCCCTGTCAGTGCGTCTGGGTCATCTTTTAAAACAGAGATGAGGAGGAATTTTGTTTTCTCTCGAAGGGTAGCAAGCCTATGGAATGCTTTAACACAGAAAGCTCTAAAGATTGTGTCATTAAATACTTTCAAAGCTAAGACAGTAAAGAAATCAAGGGTTATGGAAATAAGATGGGGAAGTGGCATTGAGGATTATCTGATTTGATATGATCTCATTGTATAGTGGAGCAGTCTCAATCGGATGAATGGGCTACACCCGCTCCTAAGTCTTATGGTCTCCACCTGTCACTGATGAATGCTATGTTTGCAACACTGTAAGCCACTTACAGTAAGAGATCCCCAGTGGATAAAATGGGCAAGGTATTTCTCAGGAAAGTATCTAACCTCGATGAGATAGAAGTGATAGAACTTGTCCGGGTTAATAGATACCTGTTGAATGATACAGGGAATGAGTGTTATTGGCCAACTTGTCCAGTTCTTCATAGTTGAAGGTACAGATAATAATGATAGAGATAAGGATACATGGTACAGGATGAACAACTGTCAGAAACATAGAAATGCTGCAAGTTACACCTCATTGCAATGCAGATGCAAGATTTGAAAATATGTATGTTGTTCTCAATCAACCAACTTCACATTTGAGCCTGCATGTACATCTCTACGTCAACCTCATCAGAAGTGTTAGAGGAGACTGACAACCTCTCCTAAAGAACAACAGGCCCAGAAGCAAACAGTTGTCCAAACACTGGTCCAGTAATACACCATTATTAAGCAACCAGTAGAAGACCTAATTCCCAGAATCAAGGAGGAACACAAACAGATGAAATAATTCAGTGAGGTCACTAATGTTGACATAAGGATCTTGCTAAATGTTGTCAATGCATAGGAATTCATAAACCTCACAGGGATAGAGGAAATATTCAATCTTCTGTCATGTAATTGAAATAGTCAATGCCTCTAACACAGTATCTGTAGGTCCAGGACATGGTCAATAAAAGGTGTGGACATCGCTGACCAAGCTAGTACTTGCTGCTTCTGCCAGCTTCCTGACAAAATTTGTGAAGAAATGGACGACTGTGGAAGAGCCACCCTCCTGGAACTCTGAGGACAAGGATATGGAGGTTTCAAATGAGGCTTTGGCAAGGCTACCTTCAGCACTCCCATCCCCAACAGCTCACAGATAGTAACACTTCCGTGAGGGTTTTGGACCGAAACAGTGTGGGTACCCAATCTGGTAAGGACCTCACAGCATCAGCTCCACAGCTGACCAAAAGACAAAAAGCCCAGGTCCCTGGCATTTGGAGGTCTGCCAGAGACCAGGCAACTGCTCAGCCTCAAGCAGGAGATGACCCACTTGTTACAGCATTCAGGAAATTTATCCACTGCACTGGGAAGAACAGCAGTAGCAGGCAAGCATATGGGCTGCTCAGAAACTGCAGCTGTAGAGTGAGCCCTGCAAGTGTCTGGCTTCCTCCATGGACAGATGGGCAGCTGCTTTGGAGAGATAAGTCCAGCTTCTTCATGCTGCACTTTCAATCCATCACCTCACCATTGGTCCTCAGCACCAAGGTCTGGTGACAGGAGCATGGAGAACCTTGACCCCATTCCAGATGCCACCTTCTCACAAGGAGACAGGGCAGTGCCAGCAGGCACCCAGCTGGAAGTGGAACCCCATATTTGGCATTTTCCACTCGGGGCTTTCCAGAGAAGGCTGAAACTTTTAACTCCACGTTACCTGCATCTCTCCAACCCTTGGAAATTCAAGTGAAAGAAAATAGATTTGCCTCTGGTCCATCTTTTCTCAAGTGTCCCAGGGCTACCCCATGAACCCTCCAGGGGGTTTCACAGCAGAGCACTCCAGCTGCAGAGCTAGGGAGTGAGACATAGTGGGACAAAGTGAGAGAAAAAAACCTTTTGAAGGCACTTTGGTGGTAGGAGTGAAGAAGGCTCTTCTATAGATAACAGTTTGTCCATAAAAAATTCATGATGTTAACTTTCTTTCATGTGTTTGTGACTCACTCTATGTATGTGCTAAATGCACTTTCTCACCATTTGGTAGCATTTCATGGCCATACATAGTACTCAATGGATGGAGGTCTGCACTGAAAGCCTACTGCACCATCTGAAAGCAGGGGAACCAAAGCAGTCACATGACATTTGGTCCTGGTGAGTTTCCTTGTAGAGTTCTTTTAATGTCTGGTTTGCTTGGTGCATTAGCTCAGATAGGAGTCTGAATATTAATGAGGTGAGAGATGGCATTACCAAACCATTAACTGCCAATAATGACCATCAAATTGCATCTCACCACTTAGTGAGAATTTTGCCCCAATACTTGCAAAAAACAAAGAACATGGAGTGAGATGATTTTGATGTCAAGATGTCCTACACCCAATTTTGCTGCACATCTTGCCATTGTTTACGTCACTTAGACTCTTATAAGATTCCAACCCTTAGTTCCACAGTCCTCTTCTTGGTAATTTTGTTCATTCTTCTCTCCTTCCCAACTACTGAATTGTAGCTATTAGTGAATTGGTTTGTGTATCCTCTGTAATGAATACACAAGCAAAATATTTATTCATTTTGTCCATCATTTCCTTTTTATCTACTATTAACTCTTCATTCTCACTTTCTATTGGACTAACATTCACTTTACTTGCCCTTTTCCTTTTAAACATCTGTAGAAATTCTTGATATCCATTTTTTTTCACTTTCCAAGCTAGCTTCCTCCCAGATTCTAAGTTTTTCATCTAATCACCTTTGAATCATTCACTGCCTTTCTTTAAATTGTGTCCAATCATCTGATCTGCTGATTTTTGTGGAGTTATATTCCTTAAAATTGATGCTTTCCCTAATTTCCTTGTTCACTGTAAATGGTCCTCTACAGCTGTTCTTTATAGTTGAAATGTACTGATTCTAAAATTTACCCTTAAATATCTGCCACCGTGTTTTTATTGACCTATCCTCTAGCCTAGTGAGCCAATTTACTGCAGTTAGTTTAACTTTCGTGTTCACATTGTTGTCATTATTTAGGTTCAAAACTCTTCCCTTTCAGATTGGTCATAAAATTCTATCATATTATGGTTTCTTGTATCTCGAGTTTCCTGAATTCAAAATCATTAATTGATCCTGTCACATTATGCAATATCAAGTCTAGTATAACTTGCTGTCTCATCTGTTCCAAAATGTACTGTTCTAAAGTATTATCTTGAAAGCACTCTATGAAGAACACGTTCAGGTTATGATTTTTAAACTGATTTTTCCAGTTTATGTGTAGATTAAAGTCATCCATGCTTACTGCCATTCTTTCACCACAAACACCCACATTTTCTTCTTTTGCACCTTGTCCCACATTGTGATTATAGAGAGATGGGTTATAGATCATTCCACTAATGACTTCTTTACCCTACAATTCCTCATTTACACCTAAACTAATTCTACATTCTGACCTTTTGAACCAAGGTCTTCTCTAACTATTGCACAAATGCCATCCCTGATTAACAATGCTACCCCTTTGCCTTCACCCCACTTCCTATTTTTCTTAAATGTCAAATACTCCTCAATATTCAGCACCCAAACCTTGTCATCGTACAGCCATGTCTCTGTAAAAGCTATCAGATTGTATATATTTATTTTAATGTGTCTATCAATTTGTTTACATTATTATGGATGCTAAGTGTTATCAGTCACACAGCCTTTAGTTTTGTCTTTTAGATTTTTAGTAACATTTAGTCTTGGCCGATGTATTCTGAAGCTTTTTGCCCACCCTCTTTCTTGCTATTCTCTGACCCTCATTTCCCAAGTTGCTATTTTCAACCCTTGCCCCCACTATTTCACTTAAAACCATCTCTACTCTCTGCTTCTACATCCTTGCTTTCTGGGTTTCCTTATCTGCCTCACTCACGCTAACATCTACTTTTCCCTGCCCAAATCAGAAGACCTTAACCTAAGTCATGTGACTGCCTCCTGGTACAAAGAATCTAGATTAGGTCGACATTCCCTGATGCATTGCAGTGTCTGTAGTTCAGATTCCACCTCATCATGAGCAGAAGATACTTGAAATTCAAACACTAACTGCAGACATGTTTGTCCTGGATCACAATAGTGTCCAGAAGCTCTCATATGCAAGTTTGAAGACTGTGCATTCAGGAGAAATTATGAAGTGTCCAGACTGCTTGCATTTGTGAAGTCAGAGACTTGCAGGAGATGGCTAAGTAATAAATGTTATATGCATGATTGCATAATTGGTAAACTATGATAAAGTAGACTTGGGTTGGTAGATATTCTTCAAGATAGTAGGCCTGAAGGGATTAATGTTCATGATAATCAGCTCAACCCATTCTACTGATGTCACACAGGCTCTGTGGGTTGTGACAAGGAGATTTAAACTAATATTTCAATGGGGCAGGTGCATCTATTCCAACTCTGTAAGGTCCAAATAACTATGCTCATTGCTATCGTGCAATTAACCTTTGTGCTATTTAAGAACAGCGTTTCTTCTGTAGATACTCAGTGATGGCACGTCTTCCACAACTACTCATTAGACAGAGTCAAGACAAAGAAAAATGAGGATTGATGTGAATGGTGATATTGATGAGGATTACCAAGCATCACCTACAATAAATCTTCATTTTAAATCACCCAACTGAACATTGTTTTGCTTGAGGTTGTTGATTTCCTCGCTGAACTGGCTTGTTTTCATTCAGACGTTTTGTCACCATGCTAGGTGACATCATTCTGTATGTTTGTTGATTACCTTACGGGTGGAGAACCATGTCTCTGGGAATTTCTGTGCATGACTATGTTTAGCTTGGGCTACTATGGTTATCTTGTCCCAGGAGGACAGAATACACTCTAACACACTGGCCGCACTGCCTACATCAAGAACATATCAGAACTGACAAGGCACCTAAGACTACTAGGGATCATAGCAGCCCACAAGCCCACAGCCACTCTACAACAAACACTCACAAGGATTAAAGACGCCATTCCTATAACATGCAGAACGAATGCAGTTTACAAAATACCATGCAACATCTGCCACAAACATTACATTGGACAGTCAGGAAGGAAACAAGCCATCAGAATACATGAGCATCAGCTAGCAACAAAATGGCACAACGAACTCTTGTTAATATCAGACAATGAAGGCCATCAATTTAACTGGGATAAGGTAACCAAGGTAGCCCAAGCCAAACGTAGACATGCACCGGAATTCCTAGAGGCATAGAGTTCTCCAGCCATACTTCAATCAACAAACATATAGAATTGGACCCCATGTACAAACCCATACAGGTCAAAACTGGATATGACACTACTTACTATAAAGGACCAGACAGTATAAATTCCAAGCGGAGAAGGATAACATTGCTTCATTGGAGGCCTCACTGATGACGTTACCTAGCATGGTGATGAAACGTCTGAACAAAAACATGCCAGCTTGGCGAGCAAGTCAACAACTTCACCCACAATCCGAGCTACAGATCTTTGCTAAAACCTTAAACTGTTTTGCTTTATCTTGGAAAGTTAATGGGAGCCTGTATTCTTGTTGAGTTTTGCAAGCTTCATTGTAATTAAGTTTACAATGCAACCCAGTTGTCTCCTTCCTGCTCCACAAGCTTCTTATCTGGAACCTGTCCTCACTCCTGACTTAAAGACTTGATTTTCAGGAATGCAACCTTATCTTTAAGTGACGGCTTACTGTACTGGTGGAGGTGATAATTACTACAAGGTGTCAGCAGTGGACATTAGGGAATATACAAAATGAAATTGGATGGAATTTTCCCGAGTATTATTTTCCCTCATTAGACTACCTTTTTTGTTAGGAAATCATATGGTTGTGGGATTGGGTTTGTGTTCAGAGAGACATTTTACTTAGGTTAGGTGGGGTTAAAATAATTGAAAATTATTTTTGTGCAAGAAATTTTACAGAGTTGTTATCTAGGCTTAGAGTGAAGATCACAGCATGGAAGGAGAACTTGATCTTCTGGACTTAAGGACTGTCAATAATCAAAGCAGTGCTTGTATCTTTAGTGTGACATTTCATGAAAACATTTCTCCTCAGCAATGACCAACAAGTGAGTCAATATTGAAATCTGTATGGATGCTTGTAGAAAATGTGCAAGATAATTCATCTTGATAAAGTGGTAGATTCCTCATGCATTTTTGGTCTTATTGGCTTGCTAATGTGTGTCAGGTTTGAACAAAATCAAAAAAAAGGTAGGTCTCTGATAGATTTGGCTCACAAGGCCTAAAATTATTGAGAAAGGGCAATGACGTCAACTGCTCAACTAAAATAGTTTGCAGAAATGTCAATTTCAAATGTAATTTGAAGTCCTTGACTTTCAGTATTGGAATCTTCAGGAGATAAGAAAAATTATGCAATTTTTACCAGTTGTCATGTTTGTAAATAAAGTGATGGAGAAGGTTGAGAGCAATGTGTGTTATCGCAGTTTAAAATGTGAACAGATAATATTCCAATCCAATTCTTCTTTCTACACAGAATTTGATATTAGGTATGATTTAAACAGATGTATTACAGAGAGGTGAAATAGTAAAAACAGAATCGGGATTGGTATTTTGCAGTTTTTACTTTGACAAAGAACAAACAGCAGAGTGGTAATGTTCTCATCAATAATTTAGTTGATGAATCTGCCAGAACGAAAGAAAAATACCATCAAATTAGTGAATTAAAAAATGAAGCATCTCAGAAAGTTTGGCTCAAGTTCAACAAAACAGACTGATGAGTGAGTAAGGATAGAAAGCTGTAATGTAGAAATGATATAGTACAGCTTGAGAAATAACCAGAATTATATTTCCTAAAACAGGAAAACAAGTTTTGTAGAATTTTAATTTGGCTTCATTTGCTGCTTTTTTTTTGTGACGGTGTGTGTGGAATTAATTGATACAAGAGAGGAATGTGAGTAATTAATTTAACCCCGTAAGACTTTGCCATTCACCATTCAATGGAATTATGGCTGATTCCCTGCAATCTAACTCCACATTGCCACTTTTGTTCATATAGGTACCAACAATATGGGCAGAATGTAAGAGGTGATCTTGCAGTCAGGATATAGGGGACATTAGTAAACAGGAACTCAACAGTGGTGATCTCAAGATTACTTCTAATACAATGCACAAGTGAGGATGGAAACAGAAGCATAACGTAGATGAATGAGTGTCTGCAAAAAAATGTGCAGTGTGGAGGATTTTAAGTTTTTGAGACATTGAGAATGCCTGTGAGGGAAATGGACCTGGACAGGTTGAAGGGTTGCACTTAAATAAAGACAGGACAGATTTCCTTGCTGGAAGATATGCTAGCACTATTGTGGAGAATTTAAGCTAACTTAGGACAGGTATGGAAACCAGGCAGTAATATCAGAGATAAATGCTAAGGTGCGCACAAAACTGGGAAAGGTATATATCACTAGAAAGAGACCAGCGAGGATAGGGGGTGTTAGATAAGTTTGGGTTGATGGGAGATGGAGTTTTGGGTCTCGTAGTGTTCAATTAGCTTGGATTCAGGGTGTACACTGTATCAGGTTGGTTGGTTGTCCATTATGGGGGTAATCAGGGGTCGAGAGAGTGTAGTTTGAGGTGTGGGTTGGTGTTATGGTGAGCTGGGGATTCAGTTTCCTTGTTCACCAGAAATTGAAGTAGGTTTTTAAATTTTCTTACTATTCCTGGGTAACTATTAAGATTAAGTGAGTTGGAATCCTCTGAGGTCTTGGAATTTCAGTTTTTGTTCCAGATGGTTACAATGTGGAGAACTCTGCATCAAAAGTTTGAATTTTCGTGGCAATTCTCATGGAACCGACTGTATTAGAATTTTGGATAATTCTGGCATGCAACTCTAGTCCGTGCTACTCCAATGACTGTCTAACCCTCATAATATCCAGACCAAGATCTGGAGAGATCAAAGACAGATCAATTTGGCTGGAGCTAAGGACCAATTATTTTGTTTGGTGTCATCCATAGGCCATTAACTGGAAGGAAGGATGTAACAAATAAATTTGCAAGGATCTTACAGTGAGCTGCAAGAATTACAAAATAGCTTAAATGGACAACTTTTTAATTCTCCAAATATAGACTGGAATGGAAGTAATGTAAAGGACAGAGAGGGGCAAGAGTGTCTGGAGTACATTCAGGAAAATCCCTGTGCAGTATATTTCCAGTTCATTGAGAAAGGTGGCCCTGCTAGACCTGGTTATTGGAAATGAGGTGCACCAAGTGGATCAAATTTTCATGGGACGTGTGCACATGATGAAAGGTAAGACTCTGGGAAGCACCGAGGATCAGAGGTACCTTGGTGTTCATGTCCACTGGTCCCTAAAGGTGGCAGGACCAGTAAATAAAGTGGATAAGATGGTGAATAAGATACTTTATTAATCAAGGGATAGAATTTATGAGCAGGGAAGTTACGTTGGAACAGTATAAAACTTTGGTTAGGCTACAGCTAAAGTATTGTGTGCAGTTCTGGAAAGCACATCATAGGAGGGATAATGATTACACTGGAGAGGGTGCAGAGGAGACTTACCAGGATGTGGCCTGGACTGGAGAGTTTTAGTTATGAGTTTTAGCATTCCCATCTAACTTTGCACCATCAGCATATGTGGTCCATTACTGTCTGTCTTTTTTTGAAGTCATTAGTGCAAGTTGTAAATAGCTAAGCTCCAGCACTGATCTTTGCGGCACTGCACTCAGCACAGCCTGCAAACTTGAAAATTCCCTGCTTGTCCCTACCCTTTACGTTCCTGTTTGTAATCAATATTTTATCCATGCTAATATATTACCTGCAGATGTGTCTTGCATACCAAGTTTTTCAGTGAAACATTAATAAATTACTAGTGGAAATCTGAGGAGAAGGGAGACAGTAATGTGATAGTTCTGTTATTGCTCCTGTATCTGATGGTCTCATGAGTAGTAATCCCAAGGCCCAAGTGAATGCTCTGTCATGTGGGTTCAAATCCCACCATGGCAGCTACTGGAATTTAATAATCAATCGCTCAGTGGTTAGCACTGCTGCCTCACAGTGCCAGAGACCCAGGTTCGATTCCACCCTCGGGCAACTGTCTGTGTGGAGTTTGTACATTCTCCCTGTGTCTGCGTGGGTTTCCTCCGGGTGCTCTGGTTTCCTCTCACTGTCCAAAGATGTGCAGGCTAGGTGGATTGGCCATGATATATTGCCCATAGTGCTCAGGGATTTGTAGAGTAGGTGAGTTATGCAGAATGGGTCTGGGTGGGATGCTCTGAGGTGTGGACTTGTTGGCCGAAGGGCCTGTTTCCACACTGTAGGGATTCTATGAAAAATTTGTTTAATGATGACCATGAAACCATTGTTATAAAAACCATTCTAGCTTGCCAATGTCCTTTAAGGAAAAAAAAAATCTCCTTTTCTTCCTGGCCTGGCTTACATGTGACTGCCAAAAGCCATCTGGGATGGCCTAGAAAGGCACTCATTGTATCAATGCCTAAAAAAGAATGAAATCAATGGATCATGTAACATAAACCAGGCACCAAACAGAACAACAGCAAATCCAGTCCTGTTGACCCTGCGATATCTTTCTGACTGACATCTGAAGTTTGCACTAAAATTGGGGGAGCTGTCCCACAGACTAATCAGACAGCAGCCTTACAGAGCCATACTCATGGAATCATACCTTGCAGACAGTACAGCAAACACACCATCACCTTTCCTGGCTACGTCCTGTTCCGCCAGCAACAGCAAATCCAAGGTTTGAAATTCTGCGCCAATTCCCTGATGCCTTCTAACTCTATAAGGACTTTGCACCATCTACAAGGCACAGGTCAGAAGTGTAGTAGGGTATTCCTCACTTGTGTCTATGAGTGCAGCTCCAGCAATATTCAAGAATTGAAACACCATTCAGGGAAAAGCAACCTTCTTAATTAGCATCCCATTCACCAATTCAACATTCACTTCCTCCACAACTGACTCACAATGGCAGTAATGTGTGCCATCAAGAAGATACACTGCAGCAACACACCATCATATGTTTGACAGCACATTCCGAACCTACCATCCAGAAGGACAAGGGCACCAGGTGCAAGGGAAAACACCACCCATTATTATCTCTCAAAGCAGCATGACAAGAAACTGGATCACTGTTTCTCCACAGTTGCTGGGGCAAAATTCTAAAGGACTATGGATACACATACCTCCCATGCACTACAGCATTTCTATAAGGTGGATCACCAGCACCTTCTGAAGGCCAGTTAAGGATTGGCAATGAATGCTGTCCTAGACAGCAATGCCGCACCCTATGAATGAATAAAAAGAAACCAACAGTTACTGTTTTTCCTTTTACTACCCTATTAGTCACATCCTCAAAAGCTGTAGTAAATTTCTGAATCAAGGTTTAGCTCTTGCGAGCTGTTTCCTTTGTTTTATCATACCGTTGCTACATCATTAAGTCTTCCTTTTCTTCATGTTGTGCTACATTTAGGAATCTGTGAACTTGCATTAAAAGATCCCTCTAGTCTTCAACACTTCTCAGTATCTTTCTGTTTATTGTGTATTCACTTGTCTCATTTATACTCCCCAAAAACATTACATTTCACTTCTGCTTTGTCACTTTCCTGCTCATCAAATCAGTCCATTGATGTCTTCCTGCAGTTTGCAGCTTTCTTGGTTGCCACATGGTAATTTTTTTTGTATTATTAACAGAGCTTTAATCATGAATAATGCAGTCAAATCTAAATAATTGAGACAAACTATGATACCTTAAATCATGATCTATTGTTAAACTCTGCAGAACCCCACGGGAACAGGTTTGTAGTGACATTAAACCAATTGAGAATTACATTTTGCTTGCTGCCACTGAGTCAATGTAATGTCCAACTAGTTACTTTCTCTTGGATCTCCTGCGCTTTTGTTCTTTTCCTCAGTTTTTGAAGTGGGGCATTGACCTGCAACACTTTATTTAAAATAAAATTAAGTGTTCCCCTTCAAGACAGAGAGAGAGAGATGGAGGGAGAGAGAGACACTCTTGTTAGGAAATGGAATCAAGAGCTATTGAGGTTAGATGGAAATGTGGAATCTGAAACACAGATACCAGCTGTGATCTTATTGAATGATAAAGAAGACTGATGTGGCACAATGGTCCACTTCTGCTCTTGTTTTGCAAGTTCATACGGTCTTGTCAAATGTCATTCTAAAATTCCTGTCAGCCACATCAGCAATGCTATCCTCTTTAACAGTTTGTTGTTACTTCTTCAAAACATTCAGTCTACTTAGTGCCTGTCTTGCTGGTATGCATGAACTCTTGGCTGATGTTTTATCTCTTTTCCAAGATTTTTAATCCCTTAATATTGCCTTTCTTACTTGGCATATTTTCAGTTGCTAGCTGCCATGATCACTGAAATAACTCCATAGAGAATGGCTATTCCATCACCAAGTCACCCTCTTTTACATGTGGAAAGTCTTTGACACTGGCCCAGCTCCCTCAGAGCCAGCTCTCTGTGTGTCAGAAGATCTGAAGCTCCTTTTTTCATCTGTCAGCCAGGGCTCCCTGATTGGACCTGATAAACAGCTCTGATCAGGGAACTCATATTCTCTGAGGTCGACCTTGTTGACCTTGTTATAATCACGACATTCCTCCCCCTCTGTGTCCGAGGACAATAGGATAGCCTTTCTCTTGTAGCATGTCTAGGGGCGTTTTAGCACTGGGTCAGGTTCCTCTGACTCTGTGTCAGATATGGATGGCATGTAATGCACAGGAGCTCACCTCTTGCTCCCTGAGCCCTCAGGAGAAATTCACTCTCTTCTTCTGGCAGCAAAGGCATCGGTGTAGTGAGGTCCACCGTGTCAATCGCAGATTCAGAGATCTCTTCAACACTTGATGGAGAAGGAGAACCCATGGGTTCTGACAGCCTTTCCAACTGTCCTGAGGAGTATGGTACATTTTGCTCCTGCGCCGTTTGTGAGTTCGTGACTTTCATACAATCCACATGCTTGTTCAGGACCGAAGCACCTATCTAAACTTTCTAATCACTGGATCTGACCTTACGTTAACCATGCCTCTCACCATGCAAGGCCTTTCTCATGGTTCCTACATTAAACTTCATCCCCTGCAGAAAACAGTGTTTCTCACTTAAAGGAGTCTCGGATCTGGCACTGGCATTCCTGATGCCATTTCATTTTCCCCCCAAGTCCCCCACCCCCCAGGTACGGGCAGATCAGATTTAACCTAGTGCGGAGTTTTCTCCACATTGGCAACTCTGCTGCAGCTATCCCTGTAGTCTCTTGCAGGTGGTCCTATAATCAAATAGGAACTGGGGTAGTTTGCTATCGAGTAAAGGTGTAGGCTGTTTCTTTAAGCCTGCTTCAAAGTTTGGACTGCTCTTTCTGCCAGACCATTGCATGTTGGATGGTATGGAGCTAACCTTATATGTTAATCCCATTCCACAGATGGAAACACTCAAATTCCCTGCTTGTTATCAATGGCCCGTTATCGGTGACCAACATCTCTGGGAGTCCGTGTACTGCAAAAGATGCGCGCAGCTTGTCTATCATTGTTCCAATGTTTGACGAATGAACTCTATGCAAATCCAACCATTTTGAATGGGCATCCACAAGACTATGCCAGTGATATATCTGCCAGTGGAAGGTGGCTCAATGGATCAATATTTGCTACATGGCCTCCCGGACGATGTTCCAACTTGTAATTATATGCACTTAGTATTAGAGCCCACCGCTGAATTCAGCCTGAAGCAATGGATGACACTATGTTTTCCTCTTTGTGTAGAACTGGTTGGGGTTTGTGGCCTGTGATTATCACAGATCTGCATCCATAAAGATATTGGTGGAATTTTATGATTCCAAATATGGCCACCAAACCAAACTCTGGGCATATTTACACTCAGCATTAGCCAAAGTCCTGGATGCATACAGTATTGGCAGTCCTCTCCATTGGGCCGTCTTTGAGCTAATACCACCCCAATGCCATACGGGGAAGCATTGCATGTCTATACCAGATCTCATTTGGGATCATAGTATGTCAACACCTTAGAGGAGATAACCGTTACTTCACTTCCCTGAAAGCCATGACCTTGGCTATACAACCATTTCCAAGCTAACCATTTTTCAGATGTTGATGTGAAGGTGCCAGGATGGAAGTCAGGTTATGTATGAACTTTACATAATTTTTCACCAGCCCAAGGAAAGGCTTAAGCTCCAGTACAGGCATGGGAGTAGGAGAACCTTTTATCACCCTTACTTCATCTTCCAATGGGTGTAACCCGGTCTTATTGAAATGTAGCCAAAGTAGGTCACTTTGGGTGCTTGGAGAACATATATTTCCCTTCTTAGGCATACACACATCTGTGAGAAATGTCTAAGGACGATGTTCACGTTTTCTAAGTGTTCCTCATTGGTCTTCCCTGTTATTAGCACAACATCAATATAAGTAGCGAACAAAAACAAAGTGCTAGAAAAGCTCAACAGGTCTGGCAGCATCTGTGAAGGAAAAAACAGAGTTAATGTTTCGGGTTCGGTGGATCTTCCTTACAACACAGTTCCTCAGTTCTAAGGAAGGGTCACTGGGCCTGAAATGTAAACTCTGTTTTTCCCTTCACAGAAGCTGCCAGACCTGCTGAGTTTTTCCTGCAACTTTGGTTTTGTTCCTGATTTACAGCATCCGCAGTTCTTTCGGTTTTTATATAAATAGCGATCTGGGGTTGAACTTGCAAATTGTTATCCACTGTTCACTGAAAAGTTACACATACTGGTGATTCCTCAAACAGCAGTTTCGTATATCGTTAGAAACCCTTATGGGTATTAATTGTAGCATTATCTGGGAATCCTCATCTAACTGCAATTGCAAGTACACATGGCTCATAACCTGAAGGACAGCCCACCTGTCAGCTTTGCGTAAAACTCTTCCATGCGAGGAATTGGGTATTTATCCAGCTGCAAAAAGCGGTTTGTCAATTGTTTAAAATCCCCACAAGGGCGAATCAACCCATCGGCCTTCACAATCCTTACGACCAATGCTGCCCATTGCACAAATTGGATTGGCTTGATGATTCCTTCACTTTCCAGCCTCCTGATTTCTGCCTCTATTTTTGCCTGTAAGCCAAATGGCACTGGGTGGGCTTTGCATAATTATGGAATTCCTTCCTGGTCAACATGCAAGGTGGCCTTGTCTCCTTTGATAGTCCCTAGACCTTCCTGGAAGACTTCCAGCTACTAAATTCGGACTTCACTTAGCCAGCCATTTTCTAATCGAGAAATGTTGAGCCAATCTGGGTTACTCTCTCTCAACCAACTTCACCCCATCAAGCTTGGGCCTGAGCTTTTTACCACAAGCTTCGTTAACTGAACCAGCTGCTTCTCAAAACAGACCAGAATTGAAATTATACCCTTAATCAGTAAAGGTTCCCCGATATAAGTTCTCATTCTAGCCAAGGTCTTGCGCAAACTGAAGGGTTGGAGTCCAGAGGGAGTTTTGTTAAAAACTGGTTCTGTAATCACTGACATGGTTGTACCAGTATTGATTTCCATTAGATGTAGGTGACCATTTAACCAGACATTTATTTTAATTGTTTCTGATTTGGATGTTGCTGATCAATTTCACTGTTCTAAACCAGGCTTAGGTGAACTTTCCAGGGGGTGCACTCTCCTGGACACCAGCCTATGAGTTGTCTTGCTCAGTTTAGGTCTAGTAGGACTCTTTCGCTGTCTTGAGTTCACATACTGGCAGCAACCAGAATGGATTGTCCGCCCGCATCCTGAAGAAAATGTTAACTGTGTGGCCGAGGCTTGGCTCTGTTTTCCAGTTTTGCTGTGGGCTGATCTAGAGTTCCTCTGTTCAGGTAGGTCCTGTGTGTGGCTATGCAATTGCCTTCACTCAAATGTTGTTCCCCAAGCTCAATCAGATTGGTGAGTGTATTCACTTCCATCAAAAGACCTTGCAACTCATATGCTCCACTTGCCACATTTCCCAATGATAGAACCAGCTACAGTGCCTGTTCGAATTCCGGCTGGGACACAACTAATAGGCACTTTTGCATGGTTACATCTTTAATCCTACATACCAACTGATCTCTCAGCTTCTCATTAAGGGATAAACCAAAGTCACATGCTTCTGCCAGTTGTTTTAACCATATCAAAAATGCTGACACAAGTTCTCCAGTTCTTGAGTTGCCATGCAAAAATGATAGCATCTCTGAATTAGAGGAGGCTTGAGGTTGTAATTTTCCTTATGAAATCTGTCAACTTTTGAAAGATTTTAGTATCTGGTTCCTCAGGAGAAGTTAGGCTCCACATATCGGAAAATATTGCAGGTCCACAAGCTGTCAGGGGACTTACTTGTTGCTTTTCATCTGTCCCAGTGTAACTTGCACAAAAAAAAAACTCATTCTTTCCTCATACCAGGCCGAGTCTTCGACAGCATGGTCAAACAAGGCAAGTTTCCCAAATAATGGCATGATGCTGGAAATTCTTACTGTTGCACGCAAGTTTTTTCAGGAAGGCTCTTGTCTCCACTGAAATAACTCTGTAGAGGCTGGTGTCCTGTCACCAAGTCACCCTTTATTTACACACGGAAAGTCCCTCACATTGGTCCAGCTCCCTTTGAGCCCAGGTCTCAGAGTTTCAGAATGTCTAACAGTCCACTTTTTTATCTGTCAGCCAGGGCTCCTTGATTGGACCAGATAAGTTACAATCAATACAAATCATGTTTCTTTTTGTGTCCGCTGGAGTCATCTTGGATACTTTAAATAGATTCATGGCCATCAATCAATCTTCTTGATATTAATTTAAGTTACCAACACCAAATGAAGAAGAGTAGCCACATGGTATCTTTTGTAAATTCTATCTGGACAAACAAAAACGATTTATTGCATGGTGCCTAATTGTAAATTACATTACATTTAAGATTCAGACGAGTACATTCTAAGACCTCAGATGATACTTAAGATCAAGTACATATTACAGGGTATTGAAACATTCAGGCACACAACTTAGAGACATCTGAACAACTGGTTGGCACCTCAGTCCCATCCAAAATTTCACACTGCTCCTCCTAACTATAATCCCCGCATTTTCTCCCTCTTTTGTTCAGACAAAGGTTCATCAGGAACAGTGTCCATGGTCTTCGGTTTCTATTTGTTGACTGTATTATCTTGTGCTTATTAAGTACTTGCCAATGTTTTGTGGGTTATCCATGATTTCACTTGACCACATTTTCTTCAGCCCTTTCTTTCACTTTGTACCTTTTTAGCTCTATGAGGTTTTCTGCTCTTGGTATTTTTTTGACTATCTTACCCCACATGCTCTTTAACATCCATGGTTTACTAAATTTAGGGGTCTCACCTTTTTCCATTTTGTGACCATTTTGTCCTGAACCTGAGTAGGTCCAAATTGAATTCCTTCTATCATCCTATTGGTTTTGCACCTCTTTACCGTTACCCTGTTATCTCCATTTATTTGGTTTCCTAGAATGCACTCTCAGCAGTATGACTGCTCCTATTTTGTACTTCAGAACAACCTCTATGGACTCATTAGATGGTTGATTTCACATTTTGTCCACCTTGCAACTGTGATTCTTTCTTTTACCAATATTAAAAACTCCATCTTTCTTTTATCTCAATACTCTGCAATCAGGAATGCGTTTCCTTCTTCGAGTCATATCTCAGCAATAACTCTGATACCACACTTCAAGGTACCAACCCGTGTTCTCAGTTCATCTGCCTTCTTTATTGTGCTCCTTGAACTGTAGTATTTAGAATTAAACATGAACAAACATCTTTGTTGCCTTTTTCCTAGTCTTTGTTTCTTGTGTCTTCTGAACTTGCAAGTAGTTTTTTTTTTCCCCTGTCCTTTTCAGATTTGTTTTTCTCACTTCTGAATCTGGTTTTCATTCACATGCCAAGCTAGTTTATACCCTCCTTGCAGTGACAGTGGAAGACAGTGGGCCTGGTCCTGTTGGGATGCAATCCTTGCAGCTTGTACAGCTCCCACTACATCCAGAAGTTATCCCAATACCTCAGGAACTAAAAGTCCTCCTTCCTGCACCACCTTCCCAATCACATATTCATCTGCTGTATCCTTCTATTTTTATATACATTAACTTGGGGTAGCAGGATTAATCCACAGAGTGCTAACTTTAAAGTCCCACCTTTCAAATTTATTTTCTAGCTTCTTAAACTAATGGATCTCATTCCCTCTTTCTATCCATTTTGTTGGTTTTGAAATGGACTGGTCCTTGCTCACTCATACTCTCTCAGGATGCATCTCAGTCACCTAATCAAGTCTTGATTTTGGCACCAGAAAAATGATGCATGATTCTGAACTCCCATCTGCAGCTTCAAAAACATGTCCACCTTCTCTAGGTGACCTTTAAATATGGCACAGGACCATACAATTATACAAGGAGAAGCAGTGGATCATTTCATCTCTCAAGCCTGCTCTGTCACAAGTCCTGAAGAACAGTAATACACAAAACGTTGACTGCTCCTTTCCTCCAGGTTCTGCCTGGCCTGCTGTGTTCTTCCAGCCTCCTGTTTATCTACCTTGGATTCCAGCATCTGCAGTTTTTTTTGTCTGTCACGATAAAGGCTGATCTGATTGTGGCTTCAACTCAATATTCCCACCTAATGCAAGGCTCTGAGTTTCTTACTTGTCAAGTTTCTATTTTCTTCTGCCTTTAAAAATACTTAATGAGGGCCTGTTCCTGTACTGTTCTTTGTTCTTTGATTTTTGTTTTGTGACCCTGCTACCAGCTCTCGGACAGGAGGAGAATTCCATGAACTCATAACGCTCAGGGAGAAAATATTTCTCTTTCTTAACTGGGATTTTTAAACCGTGTCTTTTAGTTTAGTCCCTCCCACTATGGGAAAGCATCTACACTCTCAAAATGCCCTAGGAATCTTATTATATTTCAATAAGGCCTCTCATTCTTCTGGACTCTAACTGACATGTCTATTATTTCTTTCATAAGACAAACCCCCTCTTCCAGGAATCATTTAAGTGAAGTTTCTCTGCTTTGCTTCTCATGCAACTATGTTTTTTCTTAAATAAGGTGATCAAAACTGCTTTGATGTGTTCTCACAATTCCCTGTATAATGTAGCAAAATACAAGTACTTTTATATTTCATTCCTCTTGCAATAAATGACCACATTCCAATTGCCTTTGTAATCACTGACAGTACCTACAAACTAACGTTTTGTGATTCATGTACTAGGGCAAGCATATCCCAGTGCACCTCAAAGGTTTGTAATCTCTCCACTTAAAAGGTATACCTTCTTTTTAAACTATTCTCCCTGTCAATGTGGAAAATTTCACATTTTCCCACAATGTACTCCATCTGTGATGGGAGGTGATGGCCTTAGTGGTATTATCACTGGACTGTTAATCCAGAGACCCAGATAATGATCTGGGCACCCAGGTTCAAATCGAGCCACAGCAGATGGTGGAATTTAAATTCAATAAATATCTGGAATTAAGAGTCCAATGATGACCATAAATCAACTGTCGGGAAAAACCTATCTGGTTCAGTAATGTCCTTTAGGGAAGGAAGCTGCCATCCTCACCTGGTCTGGCCTACATGTGACTCCAGACCCACAGCGATGTGGTTGACTTTTAAGTGCCCTGTGAGCAATTCAGGATGGGCAATAAATGCTAGATAACAAGCATGGGGCTGGATGAACACAGCAGGTC
>JAHRHZ010000024.1:13551514-13567559 GCA_024137785.1 Ginglymostoma cirratum
CCCATGCTTGTTATCTCGGATTCTCCAGCTTCTGCAGTACCTTTTATCTCTGGGCAATAAATGCCGCCTGGCTGGCAAAGCCCTCACTTTGTGAATGAATAAAGAATCTGTCAACTTTTTTTGCTATCCTCATTAATGTTTCTACATCCCTTTACAGAGTTCTTGTGCTCTCTTCACAACTTGCCTTTCTACCAATTTTATGTCATCAATAAATTTCATAATACATCAATAAATTTCATAATACATCAATAAATTTCATAATACTGTTAAATTCCTTCATTGAAATAATCGATATGGATTACAAATAGTTAAGGCCCCAACACTGATCCCTTTGGTACTCCATTTGTTACTTCTTCTCAACGCAAAAATGACCCAATTATGGCTATTCTCTGTTTCCTGATATATAAACAATTCTCTATCCACCCAACATGCTACCACCTGAACCATGTGGTCCTGTGTTATTTAGTAACCTTTGTTATGGCACTTTATTAAATACTTTCCTGAAACCCAGATACACTACATCTATAAGTTCCCCTTTTTCCACATTCCTCGAAGAACTTGAATAAATTAGTTAAATGTAACATCCCTTTTATAAACCCATATTAACTCTGCCTAATTGCATTGGATTTTTGAAACACCATGCTATAACCTCCTTCACCTTAGATTTCAGCATTTTCATTATGACAGCTAATAAGCAAACTGGCCAATAGCCTCTTACATTCTATTTCTCGCCGCTGTTTTACGGAACAGTTACATACATGATTTTACAATCTGACAGGACCTTTTCAGAATCAAAATAATTTTGGCCAAGTAAGGCCATAGCACCCACTATATCAGCAGTCCAATTATTTCAAGAACTCACAGCAAAGTCCATCAGGACTTACAGGCTTGTCAATTTTTAGTTCTAATAATATTCTGAGTACCCCAATAATCGTAATCTCCCCTGTTTCATTTTTTGATATTAAAAAAAAGTATATTTCTTGGATGTTATTTGTATCATTTTAAGTGCAGCATAGCTCTGTAATTCACTTACGATTCCCTTATCTTCAAAACTAATTTCCAAAAATCATGAATGAAATAATGCATTGTCAGCAGAATAAGTTAAAATCATGTGTATATACGCCATAACGATAAAATATGGACTATTAATCTTGAAAACCTCATTAGAAAATTTTGGGCTTGAAAAAAAAGCAACTTAAAATCAGCTACAGTACTTCAAAATGGCCACCTAAGTCAGCTGAATCCCCACCTCATGAAAGCCACGGGAACATACAAAGGAATGTAGCTGAGGCTCGTGACCACGTCCTGAAAAACTGTCTGAAGGGCAAATACTTAGACATTAAAAATATTATGGACCAGACCAAAACTCCGCAAAATTAATCAAGGATTCAACTTAGACCCTAACTTCTATCTTACTTAAAGGCAAGTATAAGGTATTGTGTTTCAAATGTGATTTGATTGGTCAAACTATGAGGCTTTAAGCAAAACACACTTTAATCTTACAACCACAGTAAAATACAAGCCAAAAGAATGAATTGGAATAACTTTAGCTCTATCAAAATGCTGAACAAAATAATATTATTTAACTGCTACTCATCAACTATTCTAATACAATAACATTCCATAAACACACCTTTGGCAAAGGCAAATTCAGCAAAACAGGTTTTCCTCACATGTTATCTCCTCCATTTCGGGTGAAAAGAACACCGAAAGAAGCGATCTGGCAGCAGAGAGAGAACTCAAGCTTTTTTTCAGCTGCAGCTGAAAGAGAAATGTATCTGTCAGATACAAACCCCAACTTAAACTGAAAGCAAAACGAGAACCCTGGGTCTGTGTGAGCCTGCCTCCACCCACTCATATTTCTTCTGTCTATTTAAAAAAATACACAGGCAGTTCAAAGCTGTTTACCTACTGCTTCTGAAGCAGATATGTCTGCATCACTAGCAATACCTCTGCGAGAGAAACAGCACACAACAAGCCCCTTAAAGGCACATATCATCACAAAATTCATCATCTAGACTGTATATCTTACAATGCGACCTTCAACTCTTTCTGTCTGGGGCCAAATCTTCTTGATTGCGGGTATTGCTGGACCAAAGACTTAAATCCAAATGTTATGATATAAAGAGGAGATTTGAAAAGCCTCCCACCTGCATCCATATCAAAGCTTATGTAGGGAGGTCTGACAATGGGCCACTGAAAGTATTTGTAAAAATGGATTGTCTTCTGGCCAATATCCTGGTTTTCATCTGAAGAAACTGACCATAGTTTCAGGGCATTATTAACAAGTACAATGTAATGAACATGGACACAATGGAAAGATCTTCTTGGAAATATATGCTGGAATCAGTATTTCATAGGGGGTTCTGGGAGCATTCATCAAGTAATTGAAGAGAGACTATATTCTCCATTTTTCCTCTGAAAAAGTTGGTGTGCCATTTCTTCGGATACATGTACAGAGAAAAATTATCAAGGAACCAAGAATTTTCAATAACTTCCAATTCATGAGGTCGGATTACAAACCAAAAATCAAATCAAAATTGGCCTTACACTTCAAAAACAACTGAAGGCCTATAAAATACACATTCTTATGTCTTTATTTAATTGGAGCCTCTACCCCTTTAACTTTGACACGTGTGTGTGGGTTTGTGTCGATATACTTGTGTATGTGGTGTGCAGGTTTGTGTGCATGTGCATATGCATCTATGCCTATATTCATGTGTGTGTATGTACGTGTGTGTATGCATGTGCAGTGAGTGTGTGTGTATACTCAAGTGACTATGCAAAGTCTGGATTCATCATGTCATATTTTCATCATTTTTCTTGGGTTTAACATTTAATAAATTTACACTTTCTTTAAGGCAAACAAGCCTTGTTGATTTGCTTCTTGTTGCTTACAACAAAATATAGTTAACTACATTTTTGATTGGAATGAAGCATAGACTCATGCAAAAAAAAAACAAACCTTTGTTGTGATCAACTGAGGAAGTTGAACAGACAGGATCCAGTTTATTGCTTCTCATCTGGTTATAACAACACAAGTCATGTGGTATTAGTTTGGTATCGCTTGATGGGAACATTATACATGATTTAAAATACATTGTGCTGGCATGAAAGTGAATACCATTTGTTTTATCTTATTAAGAACAAAAACCCTCTCTAAACAGTTCCCGTGTGATGCAGACAGTAGAACATCAGTGACTTTCTGATACAAATAGCAATTCATTCATCCCATGTAGATTAGCTGAGATGCTGTTACCAGTATAGCACACTGTCAAAACTGATGCACACAGTAGTACACAGTTTTAGAGATGAGAACTCTTTTTTTTTCATTTTGCTGTCACAGGTGCTATCTTGACCAATTTTCAGCCTTTCTTTTTAAAGAAAGGCTCAATGTTGGCTTCACTTTACTAAAAGCAACAGACACTTGAATGACCAATAAATTTCATTTCATTTTAAAATAACTGTGTGGCATGCAGTGAAGCTAAAGGAGCAATTGTTAGCACTCTTTATTTTCTCTCCTGAATAAAGCAAAATACTTTTCACTGATAAAATAGGTTTAAATTCCTTGAAATTAGGCTACTGTGTGATGCTTGAATAAAAGTTCATTGAATTCGTGGGAGGAATAAAATCGCAAATGGATTTTATATTTTGCCAATAAATCATCATGAAAAATCACTTCAGTAAAATTGAAAAAACATAGTGTGATTCAGGACACCAGGAAGAGGGGAAAGAAAAAAATATGGAGATCTTGTTGGAATTTAGTTTGTGCTATGTGTTTCATCTCTAATAAAACTTCATGATTTTTAAGTATTATTTGGAATTATGTGTTCTAAAGTGGACAGAACTAAGAATAGCTTCAAGTTTGATTTACATTTCTATAGTGTGTGTGTTAAAAAGGGGAAGCATAGGATTGAATCTTCCCATATTTTGGCTATCAATTTCAGATAATTTCCCACCTTGGCTCCTGGTGAGTTTCCTCATGCAATCTTCCTTTGTTCACCTCATTAATCATGCATCCATCCTTCAGAATGCCATTCACATTGAATCATGTGTTCTCTGAGGGGGAACTGCTTGCTGATACTGAGAGCTTCTAAGCATTGTCACTGTGGTCGCCATATTTAAACTCCTATTGAACACCACTTCAAAAACATCAAGCCAAGAATCACTATTCCAAGTGGTTCTTCGATTGCAGTTGAATTGAGATGGTTGAGAAAATAAAGTAGGCATCCTTGATCGAGAATGGGCTTTTTAGAGATTGTGGTTGATGAGATGGTGGGGAGGAGGATGCCCTCTTTCCTCAAGTCCACCAATAGAGATCATGACACTAGATGATGCCCGTGTGGATGGAGAGAGCCTGCTGGGTGAGTGCTGTTTCCGCAGTCAGATGGAATGAACAACAGTGCTATAAGAAGGTCAATGTTTTGCTGTGCTCCTATTTGTACAACATCTCCTGTCAATGGCTCTCACCGCCACTTCATCCTCCTACACTACTGTGACTTCTTGGCCTCTGTGCTTCCTACTCCATCAGTCAGGACTTCACTCACCTCTTCTGCTCCTGTACCACCTCTAACAGCTCTTCCAGCCACTTCATTCACACTCAATCCCTCTATTGTCTCCTGCAGGAGAAGATGTCTCATTCGGGATCAGTTAAGACAAACACTGGAGATAGGCTGGCTGGCATTTTTCTTATCTCTCTGAATGGTGAGATGATCCCTTGAGTTAGCCTTAGAGAATCAAGATCACTTGTGTGGAGAATGTGAGATCTTCATTGTGCTGTGCTACACGGCTCTCTCATTACCTGTAACATGCTGAAGCTTTTACTCCTATTGCACAACTCAATCTGTCTCTTCTCTTATGCAGGCACCAGTAGCACCCACATAAACATCGTCCATAAGAGACCAGCCCTTCTAGACACTAGCTCCTTCTCCATCACTGAAGAAGAAGTCAGAGATCCTTCAGAAGCTGCACCGGCAAGACTTTCTCCAGCACTCCACTCACTCAGTAACTTTGACCTCAGCGGCTACTTTACCTAAATTAGGCTCAAGTATACAATCTGGTGAGTACATCAGCGGCACATCTCCACCATCGGTGGAGAAAAGAAACATCTCAGGTTGCTGACACTGAAATGACTGCTAGAGATAACACACCTAATCAGTCCCAGGGAGAAGATGGCAAACTCTATGGTTTTGGCCATTAATAATTTAATCCAAAAACACAGGCTATCAAAAGAACAGAATGCAGGTCTGAATGAGCTATTCAGTAAACTATCAATTAATGTGAATTCTTTGTGATTGGTACTTGCCTCCACTAATTCCACATTCATATCCACTTTGTACATGTGGTGATATGACCATTCATGAGTGTTCACTTGTCTGGAGCATCTTACAGGGGTGTATGCGCTCACTTAAGGAGGAGTGATATCTCATACCTCATTGTTCTATTGGAAAAGAAGTTTCCAAATTGACTGTCCAACTTTAGATATAACAATGAAGTTTACCAAAACATTACATGCTTATTCAGCAATTTATGTGAATTCACAGACTCTGAAGGCTGAATAAGATAGGAGAGTGAAAAGGATCCGAATCTCCTCAGTTCATCTGTGCTCTCACTGTATGTCTGCCTCAGCAATAATACCACCTACCATAATTGGATTTTTTCGAGATATGTGCAATGGACCAATGTGTAGAATATGAGAAACAGAATGCCTTAACAGTGGTGATGTTCCCAAACATTTGTAGCAAACACAAATGAGGTTTTAACATAGGCTGCAATTCATTCACGCTTGGAATTGTCAGAGAAGGAGGGCAACGAAATGTCTCAAATGGATCTTTACAGATGTCTGCAGTACAATCCACGTTGTGCAAGTAGATTTGAATATTGTACTTGTGGTAGGATTACAACTACTTCCTCACCCTTCCCCCACCAACACGTCACCCATGAGACACAATATTGAATATAAAAGCCCATGTTCTCATGCACTTACAGTTCGCTGTGAGAGGAAAGCAGCTCCTGGTCCTTGTGCAACTTTTAGAACTTTGCTGAACAGAAAACAAAAAATGCTGGAAATCACAGCAGCACCCGTGGAGAGAGATGGCTCTTCATCGGAGCTGATGTGAAATGGATGCTACCTAACTCACTGTGATTTCCAGCACTTTCTTCTTTTCACTACAGATTCCAGCATCTGCAGTAATTTGCTCCTACAAGAACTTTGGAATGTGTTTGAGAATTAATGAATGCAGTTAAGACTTTCAAGGTGGCCTGAGCTTACCATTGCTCCATAGAGATTAATAGGATTAATTAGTAATGATCAATTACATAGTCATGATTGCTTGTGGCCAAGATTTGTAATATGCATATTGGCCATCATGAGGGCTGCACATGCTGAGTAATTTACTGGAAGATTTATGTTTCTGCTGAATGTATGGATGCCTGATTAATACAATTGTCATTTGAAGGTTCTCACCTCATTCACAAATGCATCCCATGCCCACAGAGAATATCAAACAAACTTACTCTGCCCACTCTCAGTGTGCTGGCAGCCAATTTTCACCCTGTGAGAAGGCTGAAAATTGGTGGAAGATGGAACAGTAATGTTCCTGACAGTGAATTCTTGGCTTTGCCTGAAAGTCAAGATTCCTGTTCTATTCTTTATGTAACCTTTTGTGTAGCTATTCCTGTGAACCCCATTAGTTTGGCATTCCCCATATTCTTGTCCAATTCTTTTATTTAGGTATCAATATCTTCTATTATTTTCCTCACTCTCTTACTTTATAATCATGCCCATTACCATAATCCACCGTCTCCCCTCCGAAGTCAGGATGATAATGTTTAAGTTGCAAAACACTCCTCCCCTCCTTCAGTACTCTGCTCTATATCAAATTTATATTTGGAATTGCTCCCCATTGTTATATTACCCTTTCGGTGTCCTAGCACAATGAATCCCATTTCCATACTTGAATTGCCCACTGACCCGAGTATTGACTCTTCCCTGATAAGCCCTCTTGATATTTACTGCCTAAACCCTTCTGACTCATCATCACTCAGCCCTTGGATTAATTTGTAAGGACAGCCCTGGCTGAGAATGGCCCAAAATTCTGATTGACTTCCCTACAGATCCCCAACTGACTTAGTGTATTCCCTGGACTAGTTGAATTTGTCACCATGACTGACTGTGACCAATTTCTGGACCAGAAAGACTTGAATTTGAGGACCCTTATCACACCAAGCACCCATCTGACCATGACCAACCTCCTGGACTGAGACCAGATGATTCCTTTAATTGAGAATGGCAATGCCCCCAACTGACCATTGTTACTCTTCATTCAAGTGAGGACTATTCCGTTTGGAGTGAGTTAGCTCTGTTGGTTGGATGGCTGGTTTGTGATGCAATGTGATGCCAATAACACCGATTCAAATTCCCAAAACGGCAGAGGTCAACATGAAGGTCTTGCTTTCTCAACCTCAACCTGGACAACAGAGACATCTATGTCAGACTCCTGTTCGTTGACTACAACTCCACCTTCAACACCGTTATCCCCTCTATTCTGATCTCAAAACTCCATGACTTTGGTCTCAGCTCTGCCCTCTGCAACTGAATCCTCAGCTTTCTGACCCACAGACCGCAATCAGTGAAGATAGATAACAGCACCTCCCCCATAATAACGCTCAACAATGGAGCCCCCCAGAGATCCTCAGCCCCCTACTGTACTCCTTCTAGACTAATGACTGTGTTGCAAAATTCCGAATGAATGCCATCTACAAGTTCGCTGATGACACCACCATACTAGGATGGATATCTAAGAACGGTGAGTCAAAATACAGAAGGGCGATAGAGGGCTTGCTGAAATAGTGCAATGAAAACAATCTGTCTCTTAACATCAGAAAAACTAAAGAACTGATCATCGATTTCAGAAAGAAAGGAGCAGAACATGCTCCCATCTACATCAACAGAACTGAGGTTGAGAGAGTGAAGAGCATCAAGTTCCTCAGAGTGACGATAACTGATGACCTGTCCTGGACTTGCCACGTAAATGCGACTGTAAAGAATGTACAACAATGCCTCCTATTCCTCAGGCAGCTCAGGAAATTTGGCCTGTCCGTAAGGTCCTTCACCAACTTCGACAGATGCACCATTGAAGGCATGCTGTCCGTGTACATAATGGCCTGGTATAGCAACTGCTCTACCTAGGACCATAAGAAACTACAGAAGGTGGTTTGCACAGCCCAGACCATCACAGAAGCCAACCTTCTATCAGACTTTCCACATCCAGCAGATGTTCACCTGCACATCTGCTAATGTGGTATACTGCATCCGCTGTTCCCATTGTGGCCTCCTGTACATTGGGGAAACCAAACGGAGGCTTGGGGACCACTTTGCAGAACACCTATGCTCAGTTCGCACAAAAAAACTGCATCTCCCAGTCGCGAATCATTTCAACTCCCCCTCTCATTCCTCAGACGACATGTCCATCCTGGGCCTCCTGCAGTGCCACAACGATGCTACCTGAAGGTTGCAGGAACGGCAACTCATATTCCACTTGGGAACCCTGCAGCCCAATGATATCAATGTGGACTTCACAAGCTTCAAAATCTCCCCTTCCCCTACCGCATCCCAAAACCAGCCCAGCTCATCCCCGCTGCCCTAACCTGTCCTTCCTCCCACTTATCCCCTCCTCCCACCTCAAGCCCCACCCCCATCTCCTACCTACTAACCTCATCTCGCACCCTTGACCTGTCTGTCCTCCCTGGACTGACTTATCTCCTCCCTAACTCCTCACCTACACTCACCTTTACTAACTCCATCCCCGCCTCTTTGACCTGTCTGTCACCTCTCCAACTCTCTTCTTCTCTATCCATCTTCTATCCGCCTCCCCCTCTCTCCCTATTTATTTCAGAACCCCCTTCCCCTCCCCCATTTCTGAAGAAGCGTCCAGGCCTGAAACGTCAGCCTTCCTGCTCCTATGATGCTGCTTGGTCTGCTGTGTTCATCCAGCTCTACATCTTATTATCTATCTCTTCCATCTGTGGACTCTATTTACATGGCTCACTGCCACGGAAAGAAGACCAACATCATCAAAGGCCCATTGCACCCTGGTAATGACGTCCTACAACCTCTTGCATCAGTTAGAAGATACAGAAGCCTGAACACGCGCACGAGCACGTTTAGGAGCAGCTTCTTTCTGGCCTTTATCAGACTGTTGAATGGACTCTAGCCTCAAATAATGTAAACTGCAATGTAACCTGTATGGCTCTAAGTCTTTTTGATCTTTACATCCTTTGCTTGCTTGAGTCTGCCTGTACTGTTTGTAAATCTGTCTGTACTGTTTTTCACTGTATTTCGGTACATATTCAAATAAATCAATCAATCAACCTATTCACCATTGTTGTCCTGTCTAAAGTGATTATGGTGACTCTACTGTTACATGGGCTTTCGGACATGGCCTTTTGACTAAAGTGCATGCAATATACTCTTTACAGTATCTGTTGGCACATGCTTCAGGTGGAACATTGAAGCAAAGTGACGTACAACAATATGTGCATCCCTTTGACAATTCAGTGCTAACTAATATAGCAAACTATCTGGTTTTCTGTCTGCAGTGCAAGGCAAATTGCATGAGCCATGAAACTCTGAGTGAAGCACTGATGTACTAAAAGGCATGGCAAATGATTTGGGCAGCAAGTGATAGATGGAGCAAAGCAATTCTGCAATCAATGAGTCAGATCTAAGCTCTGTAATCAAGCCACATTTAATTCTGAAAGAGTGTAGACAACTAAACAACTCAATTGTGGAGGGAACAAAAACAAAGTTGCTGGTAAATCTCAACAGGTCTGGCAGCATCTGAGATGGGAAAAACAGAGTTAACGTTGTGGGGAAGGGTCACCTAACCCAAAATGTTAACTCTGATTTTTTCCTTCACAGATGCTGCCAGACCTGCTGAGATTTTCCAGCAACTTTGTTTTTGTTCATGATTTACAACAACTGCATTTCTTTTGGTTTTTATTCAATTATAGAGGGTCTCCATGAATATCCCCATCCACAAAAATGAAGGAGTCCAGCTCATTGGAGCAGGAAACAAAACCTGAAGCATTTACAACAATCTTCAACCAGAAGTGCTGAGTGGATGATCCATCTCAGCCTTCTCCAATGGTATCCACAACCTCAGATGGCAGTCCTCAGTCAATTCAAGTCACTAGATGTAATATCAAGAAATGTTTGGAGTCACTAGAAACTACAAATGGTATGGGCCCTGACAATATTCCAAAATAATACTGAAGACTTTGCTCCAGACCCTGCCATGCTCCTAGACAAGGTGTTCCAGAACATATACAACACTGGCATCAAATTGAAACTTTGGAAAACATCCTGCACGCAAAAAGCAGGACAAATTCAACCCGGTCAAATATCATCCATCTGTCTACTCTTAAGCATAAATACAATGATGGAAAGTGTCATCAACAGCGTTATCAAACAGCACTAACTCAGCAAATACCTGCTTAGTTATGCCCAGTGTGGATGTTGGCAGGGTCACTCAGTTTCTAACCTCATTTCAGACTTAGTTCAAATATGAACAAAAAAGTTGAAATCCAGCAGTGAGGTGAAAGTGGCTGCCCTTGACATCGAGGCCACATTTGAGTGCGTGTCACAAGTAGTCCTAGGGAAACTGGAGTTATTGGGAATCGGGGGAAAATCTTTTTTGATTGCAGTCAAGCTTGGCACAAAGGAAGATGGTTGCGGTTTTTGGAAGTAAATCATCTCAGCTTCAGGACATTCTTCATAATTTCCTCAGCATTGTGTCCTAGTGCTAATCATTTGCAGCTTCTTCATCAATGACCTTTTCTCCATCATAAGGTCGGAATTGGGGAAGTCTGATGATGTCTATCACCAATAACAACTCCTCAGATAATGGGACAGTCCATGTCCAAATGACTTGGACAATATCCAGATATATGCTAATGAATGGCAAGAAGTTGTGACATCACACAAGTGCCAGGAAATGACTGTATATGCAGCGAGAAAGAATCTAACCATTGCTCCTTACATTCAATTGCATTATTATCACTGAATCCCCAGTACTATCAACGGAATCTTACCACTATCAACTAGGAATTAGCAATGACCAGAAATTGAACTGGATTACTCATATTGATATTGTTGGTACAAGAAAAGGTCAGAGGATGGACATCCTGCAGTGGGTAACTCACATCTGACTTCGCAAAGCCTCTTCAACATCTAGAAAACACAAGTCCGGTGTGTGATGGAGTACTCCCCACTTGCCAGTGTAAGTGTAGCTCCAACAACACTCAAAATCTTGACACCATCCAGACAAAGAAGCTGGCTTGAGAGGCGCCAGATCAACAAACACTTACACCCTTCACCATTGATACTCAGTAGCAGAGGAGAATATTAGAGAGTTGTACTTAGAATGATACAACAAATCGCAATAGAAGTAATTGATTCTATCTTGTGGAATGACCTGAATGACTCAAACTATTGGACTCAATGAAGGTGTAACAGCCAGTAGACGTACAAGAAATTGAAATACCACAGGACAAGCATCTTGGATTGTTTACTGTCTCCATTATGGCTAGATCTCAGGTTTACAGAAATTGAAAGGAGAAGGAAATGCTTGTGCTAAAACAAGATGGTGAGGAAATTTAGTTATTTGATTCTAGTCGCAAAACTTAAGTTAAAAGATGAAAGCAAGGAGACTGAGATTGGAGTGTTTAGTCCATCTTCTTTAATGGAAATGCAACAGATGAATCCTGAATTGAGAGAGCTGTATCAAACAGCTGACTCATATATTGCATCAAAATCAGTAACTAAGCATTATTAATAAAAATGCCAAACCTTAACAAGGAAATGGAGACCACCTTAAATACCAGCCGATGAGGAATTGGCAGGACTCCATCAATGGTAGTTCGAACTGACTATTAAACTCTTACAAGTGGTTCACATAATTCCAGTAAGGGATCAATGAATATTAGGAAAATGCAGGTGAAAATATTGAACTATTTGCTTTTATTGGCCAGAACGACTTAAAAATTTCTTCAAATTTTGCCAGTTGTACCTTACAGGTCAGGCATTGGGAAACTCAATCATTATTTGACCTATTCATTTAATTCCAGCTTTCAAAGAACCATGATCTTAATTGATTATGTAGCACTCCTGTCTGAAATTAGCTGTGACATTTGCTACCTTTAACTAGTGCGGATATTTCAACAATGTTTTCTGAGGCAGTGTCATACTGTGATTATTCGATACTATGTTTTCATATTTAGAGAAAGGGCAATGGTAAAATATGGTAAGGTTACTTAGGAGGTATAAGGAAATCTGTCAAGATATTCATGAACGTATTATGTTAGCCAGACATGATGCAGTTGTAGATTCAGTGCTTTACCAGTTGAGTCCAGGGAAACAAGCTCAGGTGGAAACAGAGATTCAGTATATTATAGAGAATCACTTGATTGAACCTAGGTAAGGAGATTGGAGTTCCCTAACAGAGTTCCTAAGCTGGATGGATCAACTAAATTTTGCATAGACTGTAGAAATGTAAATGTAGTCATGAAACTAGATTTGTAACCCATTCATAATTTAGAAATTTGTATTGATAGGGTGGGCAGTGCTTCATTTATTTCTAAAATTAATCTATTGAAGAGATAATGGCAAGCACCATTAACGTCGATGCCTAAAGTGACAGGTATCTGTCACAACAAAACCATTTAAAATTGTAGAAGACATTGTGCTGTTATTGCAGCGTTATGAAAATTTTTGGTTATACAATAAAAAAGAATTTTTTCCTCCAACTCTGAATTTTAGTAAACTCCTCATCTGCCTTTGATTTCTTCACTCCAATTAATCAAAATATACTGCTACTTTAATGGTTTTCTTAATGATTGCATTTTTCGCAAAGATTTTTTTTCACGATAAATGATTATAGCAATAGTCATTTACAAACATACTGATTTAAGCCTTCTTTCTGTTCCTCAGTATAGAATCTGTTCTTAAATGTAAGAATTTTCACTCCCCTTCTAAAGTTCTTAACTTAGCTTCAGATGTTCAAAATTGACCACTGTATCCAAGATTCATGATTTGGATCTTTCACCTTGTAGCTTTGCTAAGACCCACTGTGGTCTACACAAGCTGCTACTATTGTTTTCACTATTTCTCGTTATTTTGACCTTCTAGAGACAGGCTTTATACTGCTAAGACTTCTGCAGCCTTTATTCTGCTGACTGTTGTCTTCACAGAAGTTAACAGGATCGTTGTGCTTTTTTGCTGCTGAATATTTAAAGATACAGTCACAATTTTCAGCTCTTTTGTTCCCCTTCTTTCTTCTCCCTGGATAGCTGTGACCTTTGCAGAGCAAAGAATTTCTTCAGGCTAACATCATCTGGTTGAAATCTGCATTGCCATTCACCATGATATATGTGACAGCAGCCATTGCAATGCTCCTGTCATAGTCACTAATCCTGCGTGAATGCCATGCATCAGCAAAATAAAGCATTAACCATTATGTTTAGAGTAACAGCCACTCTCATCTAAAATATGGATCACAATGCAAATGATAATGATCCATAAATCAGAAACTGTATTATTAATATGACTGAGGAAGTACTGCCGTATAGGAGATGCCATCATTTCGATGAAACATCCTAGGAGCAGGGTCAGCTCCAGTCTTGCGTGGGAGCAGCACCGGGAGGTGAGTTTAAATCATAGTTGAAGAGCGAAGCCTGCACTTACTTGGGAGCAAAGTCAACATACAAACACACACATGCGCGCACACACACACACACACACACACAGAAGTACACACACACAGAAGTACACACACACAGAAGTACACACACACACAAATGTGCACAGCGCGCACACAGACACACACACACATGCACACGCGCACAAACACACACATACACAAACACAAACACAAACACACACACACAAACACACATACACACACACACTTGCATTTGCCTGCACTGAGCTGGGCAAAACAGGCAACGTGATGTCACTGCTTTTCAGACTGGAGGCCTGTGACCAGCAGTGTGCCACAAGAATTGGCGCTGGGTCAATTGCTTTTTGTCATTTATATAAATGATTTGGATGTGAATGTAGAATGTACGGTTAGTAAGTTTGCAGACGACACCAAAATTTGTTGTGTGGTGGACAGCGAAGATGGTTATCTTAGAGTACAACGTGACCTTGATCAGTTGGACCTATGGGTCAAGGACAGACAGATGGAGTTCAATTTAGATGTGAAGTGTTGCATTTTGGTAGGGCAAACCAGGGAAAGACTTATACAGTTACTGGTAGGGCCCTGGGGAAAGCTGCTGAATAATGAGAGCTAAGGGTACAGACGCACAGTTCCTTTAACGCGGAGTTGCAGGTAGAGAGGGTGGTGAAGAAGGCATTTGGTATGCTTACCTTCATTGGTTAGTGTATTAAGTATAGGAGTTGGGGCATCATGTGGTGGCTGTACAGGACATTGGTTAGCCCACTTTTAGAATAGTGCATTCAATTCTGGTCTCCCTCCTATAGGAAAGATATAGTTAGACATGAAAAGATTTACAATGGTATTGCTGTGACTGGAGATTTTGATCTAGTGTGAGAGGCTGAATAGGTTGGGGCTTTCTTTCCCTGGAACATCAGAGACTGAGGGGTAATACTATACAGCTTTATAAAACAATTAGGGCACGGATAGGGTGAATAGACAAGATCTTTTTCCTAGGGTAGGCGAGTCCAAAATGAGAAGACATTGGTTTAAGGTGAGAGGGGAAAGATATGAAAGGGAGTGTGTATGGAACAAGCTATTGGAAGAGATGGTGGATGTGGGCACCCTTACAACATTTAAAAAGCATCTGGATGGGTACATGAATAAGAAGGGTTTACAGGGATATGAGCCAAATGCTGGCAAGAGACTGAGAAGTTGTTTCTCCTCGCTGGAATTAATAGAACACTAGGGAACAATCTCAGGATGAAGTCAATCATTTAGAACTAATATCAGGAAAAATTATTTCTGACAAGTTTGTGAATCTGGAATTTCCTACCCAAGAGATTCTGACTGTTTCACTGTTTAACATAAATAAGACTGAAATAGTCAGGGCTTTGGTCTTTCAGGGAATCAATGGATATGGAGAGTTGAGACAGAAGATCTGACATTATCTTATTGATCAGTTTAAGATATCTGGTCAGCATAGACACGTTGGACTGAAGAATCTGTTTCCGTGCTGTACAGCTCTATGACTCTGGCTCAATATTATCGCAATTACATAGGTAGCTGGCTGAAACAACTAGCAGCTGATTCATACAGCAACAAAAGATGATAAATCTCATTTAAGCAGGATAATTTTAGAGAATGGCCTTATATGCAGCAATGGAGGTAATAAGGAAATCTGCAATTGTGGTTTTGGAAGAACTGATGTCTTAAACATCAGATATGATATCACTCCAAAAATGATCTAACATGTGCTCAGCTCACCCACTCCTCTACCAGCCCTCTCAGGACAAAGCAACACCTTCTGGCAAATACAGGATTTGACCAAACCATTCAAGAATATTCTCAGACACATCAGCTCCTGAGAAGACAGGGTTGCCCGTATGATCAGTGATTGAATAAATTGAGTATAAACTTTCTGGTGTTTAGAAGAATGAAGGATGATTTAATAAAACGAAGAAGATTCAGGGGTGGAGGGCTGCTGTTTGACATGGAAGAGACTGAGAAGTTGTTTCTCTTTGCTGGAATTAATAGAACACAAGAAACAATCTCAGAATTAAGTCAATAATTTAGATCTAAGATCAGAAAAAAAATTATTTATGACAAGTTTGTAAATCTGGAATTTCCTACCCAACAGGCTCTGGTTATTAGAGATAACAAGGCGTGGGGCTGGATGAACACAGCAGGCCAAGCAGCATCATAGGAGCAGGAAAACTTGACGTTTCGGGCCTAGACCCTTCATCAGAAATGGGGGAGGGGAAGAGGGTTCTGAAATAAATAGGGAGAGAGGGGGGAGGCGGATAGAGGATGGATAGAGGAGAGGATAG
>JAHRHZ010000024.1:13567959-13612084 GCA_024137785.1 Ginglymostoma cirratum
GTTGCAGGGAAAAGTGCCGGGTGTGGTGGGGCTGGAGGGGAGTGTGGAGCGGACAAGGGAGTCGCGGAGGGAGTGGTCCCTCCGGAAGGCAGATAAGGGTGGGGAGGGAAAAATGTCTTTGGTGGTGGGGTCTGATTGCAGATGGCGGAAGTGTCGGAGGATGATGCGTTGGATCCGGAGGTTGGTGGGGTGGTACTTGAGGACGAGGGGGATTCGTTTTTGGTTATTATTGAGGGGACGGGGCGTGAGGGATGTGTTCCGGGAAATGCGGGTGACACGGTCGAGGGCGTTCTTGACCACTGTTGGGGGGAAGTTGCGGTCCTTGAAGAATGAGGACATCTGAGATGTACGGGAGTGGAATGTCTCATCTTGAGAGCAGATGCGGCGAGGCGAAGGAATTGGGAATAGGGGATGGCATTTTTGCAAGAAGGTGGGTGGGAGGAGGTGTATTCCAGGTAGCTGTGGGAGTCAGTGGGCTTGAAATGGACATCGGTTTCTAGGTGGTTACCCAAGATGGAGACAGAGAGGTCCAGGAAGGAGAGAGAAGTGTTGGAGATGGTCCAGGTGAACTTCAGGTTGGGGTGGAAGGTGTTGGTGAAGTGGATGAACTGTTTGAGCTCCTCGTGGGAGCACGAGGCGGCGCCGATGCAGTCATCAATGTAACGGAGGAAGAGGTGGGGTTTAGGGCCAGTGTAGGTATGGAAGAGGGATTGTTCCATGTAACCTACAAAGAGACAGGCATAACTTGGGCCCATGTGGGTTCCCATGGCCACCCCCTTTGTCTGTAGGACGTGGGAGGAATTGAAAGAGAAGTTGTTGAGGGTGAGGACGAGTTCGGCTAAGCGGATGAGGGTGTCGGTGGAGGGGGATTGGTTAGTTCTGCAGAACAGGAAGAATCGGAGGGCCTTTAGGCAATCTGCATGGGGAATACAGGTGTATAGGGACTGGACGTCCGGCTCTGGTCGTTCCACTGTTTAACATAAATACGACTGAAATAGTCAGGATTTTGGTTTTTCAGGGAATCGATGGATATGGCGAGTTGAGACAGAAGATCAGACATCATCTTATTGATTCACAGAGTGAGATTAAGAGGTCATGTAGGCCACCCCTGCTCTTATTTCTTATCTAAATAGACACTTGGTATTACAGAACTTGTGTACAGATGAAAAAAACATATTATGACAGTGCCTTTTGGTTTGTTCTCATCCGGATATTTCGTAAGAACACCAGTTCAAGGAGGGAAACAATATCGATGGTGAATGAGCGCAGAATGCTGATTGGTTGGCATATTGGTAGAGACACTGCCCAAGAATGATTGCTTTTTCTCAGTAGTACTATTTCTCACATCCTCATTTGCGGTTGAAAAAGTTGCAAGAATCAAACATTCATGCAAATCAGGATGCCTCGTCATTTACATAATTCCTCTGCAGAGATCATCTTCTTCCATTTTTTCTTCCCTCATGAGAAAACAATGCAGCTATTGCCAAAATGTGGTTTGTCCATATGTAGCATCTTGGCATCACATGTGATGCTTGAGCTGTGTGACAGTCGCAAAGCAGCAATTTTATTGTGTGCTATCATTCTACACAGTTCTTTTCGCAATCATTTGTGAGTCATCAGGATAAGACCAATTCTATCAACAGTGTGACCCATAGACTGTGAGACTGCTGCATTGGCATCAGCTGGTCACACAGACTGCCACTGAATGACATAGATGGGCCTTTGCATTGACACTACAGGGATGATTATGTGCCAATAATGTTTTATTTTGAATCTCTTGTTTATCCTTAAATGTGTCTGACTCTGGAAAGATATTCAGATTGTTCTTTGCTGCAAGAATTCTGACTATTGTGTATTTTCAACAGGTGTGCAGATATTCCTAAGTGGAATCAATTAAATCAATGCAAAAAGATCAAAGACCTTTAAAAGTAAGTGAAGCATGCCTCACATCACCTCCACTCCTGTTTTCCAAGATCGTTTATGTTGATTAAAATTTCAACGTATCCCATTCAGGCTCTGACCCCAAGTCACCCCCAAATCCAGGGTGAGATTGCAAATTTCCAACAAGTACACTGGTCAGAAACAGGTCTTCAATTTGCATTCATCTTCATAGGCTCATGAGCATTGATAAGCACGCAGTGACATCTCTTCGATATTAAAATGTTTACCTTTTTCAGAAACTAACTTATGTGCACTGATGAAACTATGAACTGTGTGAGAGTACAGTTTGTTTCAAGCCAACTTGTATGATTTTAACACTGACAGGGCTTGGGCTGTAAAATGTTTGTTTCGATGCCAGCAGCTGCTGCAAGTAACAATGTTGCTTCAAGGTCCTAGCTGCTGGCCGCATTGCAGTTCTGAAAACCAAGAGCAGTGGTACATCGGTCACTTTTTTGAGGGAAGTATTGTTAAGGGTTTGGAGGCGAAAACTGGGTAACAGTTCCCATGGCCACACCACCCCCACCCCCACTCCCGATGCATCTACCTGGTCATCTTAGGTTGGAACAGATTGAGACCCCTTTTTCCCCTCAACCCAGTGCTCAAGTCACCTCATTTTACCAGTTAGCAATACTGCCTCGGATCTCACCCACTCATAACATGGTTAATTGGTGCGGTGGTGGGACAAGGCCTTTAAGCAATCATTAATTGAACACTTAAGAGCCTTAATTGGTGGCAGGTCAGGAAAGCCGACCATGACTCTTCCCATCAGAACTTAATTCCTGAAGTGACAGGAAAGAAGCAGATATCTCACTGGTGCCAAACCATCAAGTGTTTGCCCATTCTCCAGCTTCGCTAACACTTCAGAGAAGGGCAAAATCCAAGTCAATTATTTTCTATTATGCTGCTCAATTTTATTAGTTCATGGAAGAGTTTACATTCATGATTGTGCAAATTAATTTTGGTGGAAACTTGGAATAACGAATGAAACCTTTATGGAGGCAGTGGTGGTCTCCTGGTCTCTTGTACCACTTAGACAGTTAATAGGCAAATGGCAAACCATCCTCCAGAAACAAAGTCCATCCTGCTGAGGGCCACCAGCTAATCAGAAGGTGACAACTCTTTACTCTAGCACCTGAGGCATTGGATCAAGTAAGTACAATGCACAGGTAAGTGAAGGTGGAAAAGGCACTGGACAATGTGAATCACAATGAAGATGGGTGGGATCAGCTGGCAGTAGGGAAGTGGGAAAGGGTTTCATGGGCCTTCCCTTTCTAATGAAGATCCTAAATCAGGCACTGAGTACCTTTGAACAAGGGCCTCCTTTCTCAGGAGGCTGGAAGCAAACAAGCTGATTAAGTTTCTCGATCATAATTCCTATGTGGCATGTCTTCTGTCCACTGTTAGAATAAAACCAGTGCTGGTAGGATTGAGGCCCTTCGAGTTCCATTAATAGATCACTGAAAGGCCTCAGTTGTCAATAGATGAGAAGACCATCCACAAGCCTTCCTGTCATGGTCTTAACTGGACTTCACTGGTGACACAGGTTACCTCAATCCTGCTCGATGACATTTCTCCTCACGGTCAAACCTCCTTTGGAGAGCAGAAAAGATTCCACATAAAAACCAAAAGGACTGCAGATGCTGTAAATCAAAGACAAAAATAGAACTTGCTGGAAAAGCTTAGCAGGTCTGGCAATACTGAGGAAGGGTCACTTGACCCAAAATGTTAACTCTGATTTCTCTCCAGAGACGCTGCCAGACCTGCTGAGCATTTCCAGCAATTTATGTTTCTGCTTCTACTTTAAACAGCATTGTTTCAGGCCCATTTTGGGAACATCCAGCCAAAGGCAGACAATTGGGTGTCCCATTACCTCAGTGGGTTAGCACTACTGCCTCACAACACAGGGACCCGGATTCAATTCCACCCCCAGTTGACTGTCTGTGTGGAGTTTGCACATTCTCCCTGTGTCTGCATGGGTTTCCTCTGGTTTCCAGTCTAAAGATGTGCAGATTAGGCGGTGTGGCCACGCTAAGTTGCCCATAGTGTTCAGGGATATGTAGGCTAGGTGGGTTAGCCACAGGTAATGCATGGATAGGGTAGGGTCTCTGGGTGATATACTCTTTGGAGGGTTGGTGTGGGCTTGATAATCCAAATGACCTGCATCCACACTATAGGGAATCTATGAAAGCAGAGATGCATATTTTAGTGTGGCTTGTACTAAAGAATGGCATAATGTTAATCTTCACTGGGGCAGCATTCTAGAAATAAATATAAATTTTGGCCAGAGTGTTTCCTGGGACTTGGATTGCAGTGATTCAGAAATGTAGTTTGCCGCCACGTTCCTGGGGAAATCTGGATGGAGCAATGTTTTCCAGCCGTACACAAATCCTATGAGCAAAAAAAGGAACAGAGAGAAAAAAATAGCAAGCAGAACACTGACTGAATTTCAGTCCTTCCGAGAATCCAACAAGTCTTAAATAATTTGAAGCAGGATTTCAGGGAAGGAAAGCAGCTAAGTCTCAATCATGCTGCCCAGGAGAATGTAGGGGCAGGGAAACCGGATAGGTCAAAATATATCTTACCCATTAATTGTCCACTGAAATACAATGTTTCTTATTTTGTAAATAAGCAGGGTCACACACTTTGCACTCAGTCTGGTATCAGAGAAAATAAATGATATCAATCATCAAGCTTTTTTCACTGCATTGTGTTAGAACTGTGGGAAAATTCTTCTCTTTCTTTCAAATGTACCATGGAACCTTTACTTCCATCTTATCATGAATTTAATATACCATCAAATTACAGCAATGCCGACAGGGAGGAGAAGGTAATGATCCAATGGTAACATCACTGGATTAGTAATTCAGAATTTTGTAAATTAATGCCCTGGTGATACAGCTTTAAACTCCACCACGAAACTTGGTAGAACTTCAATTCATTTAATGAAATCTGGAATTGATAGAGATCATCTCAGTCATGAAATTGTCATTGAAAATTCCGTGTTAATACCCATCTGGTTCAACAATGTCCTTAAGGGAAGGACGCCTGCTGTCTGCACCAAGTTGGGCCTATATGTGAGTGCAGATCAACAGGATTGAGCAAATGCTAAGGGAGCAAATGAAGATCCCTGGGATGCAGTCTAGTCCAGTCCATGAGCTGGGTGCCTGGCCGTGATGCGTGAAGAGAACTTACTGTAGCCTTTCAATGGAAAATGTCACTCAGCCCTGCAATGCAAGTCTGTGCCTTGTGAGCAGGCTGATAGTATGTGAAAGACATGGCATGTTGGCCATGATGGATTGCAGAGGCCAGGTGCCTATTTTCATAGACAAAGTATGAATGCATCTAATGCTCATAAATCATCCTGTTGTTGCCCAGTGTCCAGCACGGAGGTGGTTCAGAGCAAGCTGCAAGCTGCATCTGCCAACTACATACTTAGTTTCCTTGTGGAGTTTTTCTGACATTTGGTTGCCTGGCAAGTTTGATAAAATGGAATGCTGAATATTAATGAGGAAGCTTGTTGCATTAAAAAAAGTATGGGAACATAGAACATAGAACAGGAGCAGGCCCACTATTTCTGTTCTGACCATGATGCCATTCTAAATTAATCACATCTGCCTGGAGCAAGGTCCATATGTCTCTATTCCCTGCCTATTGCTGCCTTTGTCTAAACGTCTCTTAAAAGTTGATACTGTATCTGCTTCTACCACCACTCCCGGCAGCATGTGGCATCTGATACTCCTTGTGTAAAAATCTTCCCTTGCACACCTCCTTTAAACTGTCCTCCTCTCACCTTAAGAAAATTTCTCCCTAGTATCTGACATTTCTACTACTGGATAAAGACTCCAACTATCCACACTATCCGTGCTTCTCATAATTTTATATACTTCTATCAGGTTGCCTCTCAGCCTCCAACACGCGAACTTTGTCCAACCTTCCCTTATTGCTCTATACTACTATCCAGGCAATATCTTGGTAAACCTCTTTTTCACCCTCTCCAAAGCCTCCACATCCTTCCAATAGTGTAGCATTCAATATATGACATGTGGCTTAACTAAAGTTGTATACAGCTGCAACATCACCTGCCAACTTTTATACTAAGTGCCCAACATTCCATATGCCTTGTTGACCACCTTTTCCACTTATGTTGCCATTTTCAGGGAGCTGTGGACTTGCACCCAAGATCCTCCTATCTATCAATGCTCCTAAGGTTCCTACCATTTATTGTGTACTCTCCTCCTGCGTTCAACCTCCCAAAATTCATCACCTCAGATTTGTCCGGATTAAACTCCATCTGCCAATTCTCGGCCCAACTTTTGAACTGATCATTATCCTGCTGTATCCTTTGGCAACACTCCACCAATTCTTGTGTCGTCTGCAAATTTACTGACCAGACCACCAACATTTTCATTTAAATTATTTATATAGATTACAGGCAACAGATCTAACCATTGGTCACAGATCTCCAGTCAGAAAATTACATCTCCACAACCATTGAAGGCCTTCTACGACCAAGCCAATTTTGTATCCAACCCACCAACTCACCATGGATCCCATGTGATTTAACCTTCTGGACCAGCCAACCATGATGGACATTGTCAAAATGCTTTAGTAAAGTTTGTGTAGACCATATCCACTGCCCTACTGTCATAAATCAACTTTACTACTTCCTCAAAAAACTCAATTAAATTTGTGAGCCAAGACATTCCCAACAAAAAGTCATGCTGACTATCCCTCATCAATCTATTCTTTTCCAAATGCGAGTAAACCGTGTCCCTAAAAATCTTCTTCACTAATTCGCTACCCCTGATGTAAGGCTCACCAGCCTATAATTTCCTGGATTTATCCCTATTGCTCTTGTTTAACAAAGGAACAACAAGGCTATTCTCTAGACCTCTGGGACTTTGCCTGTCATACAAAGATCTCTGTCAAAGCTCCAGCAATCTTGCCTCTTTAAGTGTCCTGAGATAGTTTCCACCAGGCCCAAGGGACTTATCTACCTTAAAGTCTTTCAAGACATCTAACACCTCCTCCTTCTTAATGTCTACATGCCTTAGAACATCAACACACTGACCCCTTATCTTACCATCATCCATGTCTTTTTCCTTGGTGAATACTGACGCAAAGTAATCATTAAAGAACAAATCTATTTTCTCTGACTCTAGTCATAAATTTCCTTTTTGCTTTTGAGTGGACATACTCTTTCCTTAGCTCCCCTCTTTCTCCTAACATATGTATAAAATCCCTTGGGATTTTCATTAATCTTATTTGCCAAGGACATTTCATGGCCCCTTTTTGCTCTGCTAAATCACTGTATAATTTCTTTCTGCTTTCTTTATCTTTCAAGGGACTTATATGATTTCAATTTCCTAAACCTTATATATGCTTCCTTTTCCTTTTGACTATAATTTCAATATCTCTTGTCATCCAAGGCCCTGAAGCCTGCCATCCTTATCTTTCATTCTCACAGGACCATGCTGGTCATGAGCTTTGATGAACGGATCTTTAAGAGACGCTCACATGTCAGAAAACAAACACAAGTAACTGTAAATACTGGAAATCAAAAACAATATCAGAAATTGCTGGAAAAACTCAGCAGGTTCAGTAACATTTGTGGGGCACCCCACTGAAACTTCACTCCCTTGGCCAGGATCATTCCGCAGTGCAAGGTCTCGTACAGCTCTTTCTTTCATTGGACTATCTACATATTGTTTCAAGAAACCCTCTGGATGCTCCTAACAAATTCTGCCTCACTCATCCCCTGGCACTGAGGGAGTCCCAGTCAATACTGAGCAAGTTAAAATCACCCACTACAACAACCCTGTTTGCATTTTCCATGATCTACCTACATACATGTTCCTCTATCTCTTGTTGGATATCTTGAGGCCTACAGTATAACCCCATCATCGTGGCTGTACCATTTGTGCCTTGAATTCTACCTATATAGCCTCACTGGGTGAGCCAATCCATGATGGCCCCTCTTAGTGTAGCCTGAGCATTCTATTTAATCAGTAATGCAACTCCCCTTCCCTTTATACATCCCCTCAATCACATCTAAAATTTCTAAACCCTAGAAAATTGAACTGCCACTCCTGCCCTTCTCTAAACTTAGTTTCTGTAATGGCAACAACATTGTAGTCCCATGTACTAATCCAAGCTCTAAGCTCAACTGCCTTATCAGTTATACTCCTTGCTTTAAAATAAATATACTTCAGACCACCAGTCTTGGCGTGTTCATTAACCTGATCCTGCCTGCTGTTCCTGTTAGACCTACTTGATATAACCTCTACCTTCTCCTCAATCACTCGAAATGCTAGCACAATGCTCTTGTTCCTGCCCCCTGCTACACTAGTGCAAACCTTCCTGAGTGGCACCAAAAACCTCCCTGCAAGGATATGGGTACCCCTCCAGTGTAGGTGCAATCTGTCTATCTGGTAACGGTGCCTACTGCCTTGCAAGAGATCCCAATGATCAATGTAGCTGAAGCCATCCCCCCTACACTAGCTCTTTAGCCGTGCATTCAACTGTATTACCTTCCTATTTCTGGCCTCACTAACAGGTGGCGCAGAGGGTAATCCCCAGAGAGGTCTTGCTTTTCAAATTTTGACCTAACTCCCTAAATTTCCTTTGCGGGACGTCATTTCCCTTCCTGCCTAAGTCATTAGTGTCAATATGGACCACAATCTCTGGCTGCTCACCCTCACCTTTCAGAATGTCCTGTGCCTGCTCAGAGACAAACGTTAATCCCTGTCAATTGGGAGTTTAGCACTGCCTAGCAAGAGTCTTATCATGTTTCTTCTGAAAAGCGAAAAGGATAGAGGAAGGTGATCTCAATGTCAAAATGGGCCCGGCTGACATCTAGTCTGATTCTGTAACACACAATGTCATAGCTCACACTCCCTGTAAGATTCCACCCATTGTTTATTTTCAGGAAAAAGCACAGCTATTCCCAACTCTGAGCTGTGCGGCTCTGTGTGCAAATGCTCCAGTGTCCCACGCAAGGCAATCAACATCACCACGCTGATCGTGGCATTAACTTCCACTTCCCAAATGGACCATGCACGGGCCTCAAAAGGCTATGGAGCCACTAAGAAAATTAGATGGATCGCTGGTTATATTTAAACCAATTAAACACATTTTCACATGCAAGTAAAATGAAACTACATTGAAATATGTAATGAATGTGGCAGTTGGACAAACATTTTCTAGTTTTGAACTGAAACAATTCTTTGTCAAATAAAATTTTCTTTTTACATCTACATAGCATCTTTAACATGCAATAATCACTGAAAATTCCAAAAAGAATTGACATTGAACTAAAGAAGGATGTTTAGGAAGGATGAAAAAAACTCTTTAAAAAAAGCACAAATATCATTTTTTTTATTTTGATTGACACTTCTTTTCCTACACAATTGAGAAATTTTGCGCTGCGACATATCTTGACTCAAGTGAAGCTTGCGTACGCAGAAAAGAAACAATGTCAGAAAGCAGACGTAACAAGAATTGAAATGCAATATGCTTCCAATAATTCAGTCATGTTTTAGGATTAAAAATAATGAATTTTCCAATAACTTGGAGTAAAGCTATGTTAACAGCACAAATTTAGTTCTACATATGCCCTAATGAACAAATCATTTTATTCCGGTGATATTGAATTAAGAACGGACTGCTTTGATTTTTATTTCATAAGTGTGGTTATACAGCTCTTTCTTAGGAGTTACATTAATTTTGATATTTTAATTAAAATTATTCAGTTTGCTATTTTAAGCCACACTTAGTAAACAACAGCACTCCATTACGTTTCATTATTTGGAAATTGCAGTATTAATAAAAATCTTCATTTAGTAATACTTTTCTTTGAAACATTTTTGACAAAGGTAAATACTTATTTTGTTGGCCAGCAGGAAATGGGTAAACTGCAGCCAAAACATCTGTTTGTGTATGTGGCCCAATATTGTATCAGATACTTTTAAGTCATCCAGGGATTATAAGAAGTTGCTGCCTGAAATTGAACCTTTTTTCTTTGTTTCTATAAGACAAGCATAACAGTGCCAATTTCTCTCCTAGTATCTCATCATTTCGGTACTAATCATGTAATAATATTCCACAGAAATGAAAATGTAAGTTATCTGGTTTACTGATGCAACATTAATGTGTTAAATAATGAAATATAGTGGCCACTCCAAAACAGATTGCTTGACAGCAATCCAATTGAAGGGGTTTAAATACTATCATAAAACTGCCAGTGGGACTCAAGGGCCTTGTGCTGTTGCCTGAAGATTCACTGAAAGGTGCCTATTTTTGTTAATTATATGCAAAGGCCTATGCTGGATAGTTTTCCTTCCATATCTTTATCTTGGTACAAGCACAGCAATTCTATCTACTCATGGATTTAAAACCAGGCAACTTTTATGACCAGAAGACATATTGGATTTCTGATTCAGGAACTGAAGTTTTACTTGGTTAACTTCCTCATTCAATGAATTTGAGAAAATGTTACATACTGTATACCTCACTGGAGTAGTGGACTGGTCAGGACTGTGTTTTCACAGAGTTGTCACAAAAGTTTAAAAGTACATAAAGGTTAACCAACTTACCTGATTTTCAGACGCAGGTTGACAGAAAAAATGGAATGGGTTTCTGTATTTTACAAAAATTACTAATTATTACATGTAATTAGATTTTAGATTCTACAACTTAAATTTCTAATCCTGTTATAAATTCCTATTTCCACACTGTCACACACAGATGGACAGGGAAAGGAAAAGCACATAGGTTAGGGACAGAGGGATCGTTGGAAAACCATTCAGTAGTTCCTATCCTCAAGGGTTGCTGAGAAGATTCCTGTGATTCTCATGCAAGTCGGAAGACTATTGGAATGATAAAATGATAGAATCCCTAAAGTATGGAAATAGGCCTTTCAGCCCAACAAGTCCACATCGCCCCTCCAAAAAGCATCCCACCCTGACTCATTCCCCTACGTCTAACCCAAATGTCCCTGGACACTACGGGCAATTTAGCATGGTCAATCGACCTGGCCTGCACATCTTTGCCTCAGGTATCTTTTACTGGATACTTCCAGTGGTTTGCAAGCGTAATGGTCTCTGATCTATCACTTAAAATTCACAGCCTTCAACAACTGCAAAAGGGAAAGTAGATTGGTTTTCTGGAGGCTTAAAGTGACATTTTCTGCAGAGAATAGAGAGACCTCTTAAGCTGCTGATATTTCGAAAGATTCTCTCTATTTTGTTCACAGTCTCAAGATATTCTCCTACCTGAGAGCCAATCACATAATTGTTGGCAGGCAGAAGAACTTTGTTATAGAATCTTGAGTAAGAAAGTAGGCCATTTGACCCATACCAACCCTCTAAACAGCCTCCCACTCACACCCTATCCCTGTATCAGTGCATTCCACAGGGGTAATTCACTTAGCTTGCACATCCCTAGACACTATGAGCAATCCAACTAACCTGCACATCTTTGGACTGTGGGAGGAAACCAGAGCATCCAGAGGAAACCCACACAAATATAGGGAGAATGAGCAAACTCCACATAGATAGTCACTTGAAGGTGGAATTGAACCTGGGTCCCTGTGCTATGAGGCAGCAGTGCTAACCACTGAGCTACCGTGCCATCTCATTGTTATTGGTGACTGGTCACTAGTCCACAGACCAAGACACTACTGATTTCCAACCACAGCTTGGTTTAGACACAACCCTTTGGCTCCAGTTTGTCTATAACCTTTTCCCGCTATTGCTTAAAAGAACAGCTGTGTGCAATATTTACAATGGGTGTCAGGTTACTTGCTGTCAAAAACATACAGTAATCTTTGCAGTCTCAGGTTTTAAAGTAATTCTTTTCTCATTTCATTCCACAATTAAAAATACTGAAAAAAATAGCCATGGTGTTTCCAATACATTTCAATGAAATACCATAAATAGATACAAAAGTCAATTTGAATATGTTGTATTCAGGGAATTGAGACTAAGTGTAGACTTCAGGTGAGGTTGGGTAAGACAGAATGCATATTTGGACCAGTACATAGTTGTCATTCAAGTCCCAATTTCAACTGTTGTACATGCTGGCCTTATTTTTATACATTCCATTATGAATTCTTATAACTACATTTATAATGGAAGCCTCCAGTGCAAACTTGTCAAATTATAATTGCACCTTTCTTCCAATAATGGCATTGCCATGGCTTCACTGACAGGAGGGTGTAATTGTAATGTGTGAAGTTCTCATTATAAATATGGATAAAGTAATGTGTGGTGGAATATCTGACAGCAAATGAATATATGCGAGAGTCGTTGCTAACTGAATAACATAGATTCACAGAATCACTCAGCACAAGGGAGGGTCAGCACTGAGGGTGTACTGCCCTGTCAGAGGGTCAGTGCTGATGGAATGCTTCCCTGCTGCAAGGTCAATTCTAAGGTAGGGCTGCACTGTTGGAGAATCAGTACGAACAGAGCGCTGCAATGTCAGAGGATCAGCATTGAGAAAGTGTTGTACTGTCAAATGGTTAGTACAGAAGGAGTGAGGCATTATTGGAGGGCCAGTTCTTAGAGGGTGATGCCTTGTCAGAGAGGCAATGCTGAGAGATACTGCACTTTTAGAGAATTATCAGTAAAACATTCTGTACTTTTACTGGTCAGTATTAAGGGTGTGTTACACTATTGGAAAACCAGCATTGAGGGAACACTGCCTTGTCATAGAGTCAGTACTAAAAGAGTAGGCAACTGGTGGAGGATCAGCACTGAGGAAGCATTGTATTGACAGAGGCTCATTTACTAAGGAAGTGCTATACTGTCAGAGTCAGCACTGAAAGAGTACTTCACCATTGGATGGCATGTCCTAAGGGAGCACTGCACTCAGACAGGCAGTAGCTGGGGAATATCGCACTGTCAGAGGGACAGTTTTGAAGGAGCGTCCGATTATGGGTCATCAGTATTAAGGAAACATTGCACCATTGAGAATCAATACTTGGGGGGTGCTGCATTGTTGGTGGTTCAGTCCTGAATGTGTGATGGTCACAGAGTTAACACCTATTCATCCCATTGTGTCTGTAGCGAATTTTTGGAAGTGTTTCCAGTTATTTTCACTGTCCTGCTGTTTTCCTATGTCTTGGCAATATATAACCTCAATATACCATGTGTACATACATTTTGTCATGGCACAGTTCCGGCACATCATAATCTGAACTTCAACTTAATTCCAGATTATAAAAATCGGACATAGAAAAATCCTGAAAAGATGGCTTTCAAGATGGTCTGATATTTTTGTGATTTGGAACCAGTCTCTATCTCAAGGGGGTAAAAAGAAATCATTCCAGATTGATATAAATCAAGGCCACTCCCTGAAACCAATCAGAGGCATTATCTGATTTGAATGGATCTTTCTGAAACAAAGGCTTTAACAGTTGCTCATTTCAGACGTGCCACAACGTGAGAAGTGGAATCAACATGAACACTACAGTTTAATAGGAATACAACTTGAACTTGACAAAAGTGTTCCAATCAGGTAAGAGGGATAAATCGAATTATTTTATTTTCTTACCTTCTGTCCGTAAGAAATTGTGGTTTCTCTTTTCCATAAACCTTTTATAATATTTAAAGTGACTCTCAATTAATTCTCTTTCTGGTTAAATCAGAAGCATGTTTTAATCATGCTTGCAATTCTGGGCAATAATAACCAAAACAAATACAGCCACATATGCGTACAGTGTAGAAGAAAAAAGGAGAGTTTGCAATTAAGAATAAGCTAGAAACCAAAGGTATGGATATTAACTTGCATGATTGGCAGAGCCCAAAAAGCTCATGTCCAGTCAGGGCCTTTCCTGCAGGAACTCAGTTCCAAGAGGTTCAACTTATCAGGGCTGGATTGCAGAAATTCTTTCAAAGCTGATGAAGGTACAACAATATACGATACATGGGTTCTGAGGAAGGGCTACCGGGCACGAAACTTTAACTCTGTTTTTTCCTTCACAGATGCTGCCAGACCTGCTGAGCTTTTCCAGCAACTTCTGCTTTTATTCCTGATTTACAGCGTCCGCAGTTCTTTCGGTTTTATTTACGATACGTGGGAATTGGTCAACTTTTCAGTCAAATACAAGATTTCTTTCAGAACTAAATTTTTGAGGATATTTACTTGGACTTGAGGAAGGCTTAGTTATAGGCCTGAAAATTGGCTGTCTACTGATGGTCTTGGTGACACAATTCACTCAGTTGATTACATGGTGAAAAATCACACAACACCAGGTTATAGTCCAACAGGGTTATCTGAAGACTCAAGCTTTCGGAGTCTCACTCCTTCTTCAGGTGTCAGTGAGAGAGGTGGCATCAGGCACAGAATTTATCAGCAAAAGACCAAAGGGTCATAGAACTGATGCAAATGTATTGAACAAACCTAAGATGGCTGTTAAATCTTTAATCAGTTAGAAAGGAGATGCAAGTTTCGATTGATTAATGTGCAAATCCCAGAATTTCTTTCAAGTCTCTGCCCTGAAATGACTAAAGGTTTTAGCAGTGTACCAGAGGTGATATCTCAGGTCAGACAATGCATTTTAGGTGTGAGACCTTGATTAGAATCTGTCTGTGCTTTAACTTGGAGTCAGACTGGTTTTATTTCCAAAGTATGAATTTATAAAATGCCATGTTGACTGTCTACAAATTGTTTGTTTTTTAAACAAAATGGAATATGTCTGCAATTACAAGTTCACCCCATAGATTTATATATGTGTGTGTGCCTGCTTGTGAGGGGTATACAGAGTGTGTACATGCGCACATGGGTAGTAGAATCATAGAATCCCTACAGTGTGGAAACAGGCCCTTTGGCCCAACAAGTCCACACCAAACCTCAGACCATTCCACCTAGACCCATTCCCCTGCAACTGACCTAATCTACATGTCCCTGAACACTATGGGCAATTTAGCATGAAAAATCCACTTAACCTGACATCTTTGGACTGTGGAAGGAAAGCAGAGCACCCAGAGGAAGCCCACGCAGACATCGGGAGAATGTGCAAACTCCACACAGACAGTCACCCAAGGGTGGAATCAAACCCAGGTTGCTGGCACTGTGAGGCAGCAATGCTAACCACTGAGCCACTGTGCCACGTACATGTGAGGGAGGGAGTGGCTGGTAGTTCACTACCACTTTCTCAACAGCAACTAACTCACTCACATCCCACGTGTGAACGAAAAAATAATCCTATCAGAGAGGAGGCGAATTCAAAAATTTCAACTAAATTTTCAGAGACCAGAGTTTTAGTTATACGACAGGGTTTCTGGATAAATTACAAAAACAGAGCCACAAATTTAGGTAAGGAAGAAACGGTGTGCTAATGACAAATGTCATGCAGAAAATATAATAGAGAACCCAACTGACTGTAAGAACTTCAAAAGGGAAACAAGAAAGCAGATAAGTGTTAAGAAAAAAAGACTGGCAGTTAACATAGCAATGAATCATAATATTTCCTACAGACAGATAGCTATGCCTGCCTCTTTGTAGGTTACATGGAACAATCCCTCTTCCGTAGCTACACTGGCCCTAAACCCCACCTCTTCCTCCGTTACATTGATGACTGTATCGGCACCGCCTCGTGCTCCCATGAGGAGCTCGAACAGTTCATCCACTTCACTAACACCTTCCACCCCAACCTTAAGTTCACCTGGACCATCCCTGATATCTCCCTCTCCTTCCTGGACCTCTCTGTTTCCATCTCTGGCAACCTCCTGGAAGCCTATATCCATTTCAAGCCCACCAACTCCCACAGCTACCTAGAATACACCTCCTCCCACTCACCTTCCTGCAAAAATGCCATCCCCTATTCCCAATTCCTTTGCCTCCGCTGCATCTGCTTCCAGGATGAGGCATTCCACTCCCAAACATCTCAGACGTCCTTGTTTTTCAAGGACACTAACGGTCCACCCTCAGTGGTTGAGAACGCCCTTGACCGTGTCTCCCACATTTCCTGTAACTCATCCCTTACACCCCCCTCCCCCTAATTGCAACCAAAACAGAATCCCCCTCGTCCTCACGTACCACCCCACCAACCTCCGGATCCAACGCATCATCCTCTGACACTTCTGCCATCTGCAATCCGACCCCACCACCAAAGACATTTTTCCCTCCCCACCCTTATCTGCTTTCTGGAGGGACCACTCTCTCCGTGACTCCCTTGTCTGCTTCACACTCCCCTCCAGCCCCACCACACCCAGCACTTTTCCCTGCAACCGCAGGAAGTGCTACACCTGCCCCTACAACTCCCCCCTCACCCCCATCCCAGGCCCCAAGAAGTCATTTCACATCAAGCAGATGTTCACCTGCACATCTGCTAATGTGGTATACTGCATCCGCTGTACCCGTTGTGCCCTCCTCTACATTGGGGAAACCAAGCGGAGGCTTGGGGACCACTTTGCAGAACACTGGGTTTGCACTAAACAACTGCACCTCCCAGTCGCAAACTATTTCAACTCCCCCTCCCATTCCTCAGAGAACATGTCCATCCTGGTTCTCCTGCAGTGCCACAATGATGCCACTCGAAGGCTGCAGGAACAGCAGCTCATATTTCGCTTGGGAACACTGCAGCCCAATGGTATCAATGTGGATTTCACAAACTTCACGATCTCCCCTCCCCCAACCGCATCCCAAAACCAGCCCAACTCATCCCCGCCTCCCTAACCTCTCCTTCCTCCTGCCTATCCCCTCCTCCCACCTCAAGCCCCACCCCCATCTCCTACATACGAACCTCATCCTGCCCCCTTGACCTGTCCGTCCTCCCTGGACTGATCTATCCCCTCCCTAACTCCCCACCGACACTCACCTTTACTAACTCCATCCCCGCCTCTTTGACCTGTCTGTCTCCTCTCCACCTATCTTCTCCTCTATCCATCTTCTATCTGCCTCCCCCTCTCTCCCTATTTATTTCAGAACCGCCTTCCCCTCCCCCATTTCTGAAGAAGGGTCTAGGCTGGAAATGTCAGCTTTCCTGCTCCTCTGATGCTGCTTGGCCTTCTGTGTTCATCCAGTTCTACACCTTGTTATTGCAGAGTCTCCAGCATCTGCAGTTCCTACTATCTCTGAAGCAATAGTAAAATTAGGAGCAGGACTGATTGGAGATCGAAAAGCAGATTTACACTTGGAGGCAGGGAGCTTGAGTGAGGTGTTAAATGAATATTTTGCATATCTTTACCAAGGAAGCAGTTGTAATCAAGGCAAAGTCGACAGAAGAGGGAATTAAGGCATGAAAAATGTTCAAAAAATGATAAATAGGAGATACTTAGGGTTGACAAGACACTAAGACCAGATGAGCTGCATCGAAGCATTTTGAAGGAAGTAAGACTGGAGATTGACAAGGCAGTAGCCATAATTTGTCAGTCTTCCCTGGTCAGGGGAATAATGCCAGGAGACTTGTAGTTTTGTTTCAAACTTTGGTTTAGTTGATCCCCTTGTTTAAAAAAAAGTTGCAAGTTTAAACCCAGCTACCACGGATCAGTCAGTTTAACTTCAGGAGTGGGGAAATTTCTGGTAGTAATAACCTGAGATAAAGGTAAATAGTCACATGGAAAAATATGATTTATATATGGAGAGCCAGCATGGATCTCTTTAAGAGAAAATCTTGTTTTACTAATTTGCTGCAGCTCTTTCCAGACGGAACAAAGAGACTGAATTAGGGTAATGCTGTTGATGTGGCGTATATGGACTTTCAATAATTGTTTGATACAGGGCTGCATGATATAATTTTGAGAAATGTTTTAGCTGACAGAATCAATGAACAATATAAATGTAAGTACAAAATTGGCTGAATGGTAAAGACAAAAAGACACAGAGAGTAGTGGTCAATGTTTAATTTTCAGGCTGGAGTAAGGTTTATAGCGGGTTTCCCAGGGGCCATTAGGACTCTTGCTTTTTCTGATGTAAATTAGTGAACCAGATCTTGGAGGCAGCAGACAATTTAAAAGGTTGAAGACTATACAAAACTTGGAAGTGTTGTCAAATGTGGGAGTCATGTAAACTTTATGAAGTTCATTGTGAAAAATTGTGAGGTGATGCATTTTGATAGAAAGAACATCGAGATACCGTACAAAATGAAGTGTGCAAATCTAAATGGTGTGTACGACCAGAGGGACCTAGACTTATCAGTACAAACATATTAAAGGTGACAGGACTGATGGAAAGCATGCTAATGAGGCATACAGTATTTGAGGATTTATTAATAGCATCATAGATTACAAGAGCAGGGAGATGATATTGTGGTCAAGTGACCACGGGACCAAAATTGCAAATTCTAAATTGACCCACAGCTGAAGAATTGGAGCCTGATAGAAAATTGGCCAAGCTAAATTAAAAAGCAGTCAGCTGCTACCAGCTACAGAGAATGGTGGCGGGAAAATTGATCACAAAGGTTCAGGGGGAACCGATGACAACCAGCTGGAGGGTTGTGTGTTGAAGAAAAATCAAACAGATTTTCTGGCACCTTGACTTCCAGCCAATGTGCGAGGCCGTGCGCTTTACATCCCCCCTCCCCCACCCCCGGCATAACAACAGTGATGGGTGTTGGTGCTACCTCCATTGGATGCTTTGAACTCAGCACATGACTCTATTAGCCAAAGGCCACAGAATATTCACGAAGGTCAAGGGCGAGGGGAGATAAAATATACACCTGGAAGCCAACCCTCAGTGAAGACTCACGGAGAAGACTCACAGCAAGTCTCGAGCAGCAAACCAAGAAAACCCAAGAAAAATTCCACCCTGACCTGAGAGACCCAGCTTTGTGGAAGAGAATCAGCCCTATGTCAGAGGGGAAGGAAATTCCAACAAGCCAACTTGTTGCATGTAATATCCTTTCTCAGACAGATAGAATGAGATAAAGAATTTAAATTGTGTTAATTTAGGAACTGCTCACATGGTGTTTTTAATAAGAAAAATTTTGTAATAAAATCGAGTTGAACAGCAAACTGAATTATGTCAGAGATGAAGGGTCTAGGCCCGAAACGTCAAGCTTTCCTGCTCCTATGATGCTGCTTGGCCTGCTGTGTTCATCCAGCCCCACACCTTGTTAAACTGAATTATGTGTTCCTTTATTCAGTCCGTCAACAAGAGCAGATGGGCAAAGTGTTTTTAATACATAAACTGGTCAAAGTCTCCAAAACACGGACAACAATGTTTATAAGAATGGTTCAAGGAATGAAAAACTTCCGTTGTGAAGCTAGGTTTAGGGAAGTTGGGACTGCTTTCCTTGGAAAGAAGAAAGAAAGTTTGCAAAATCATGAGAGGATTGGACAGTGAAATCAGGAGAAAATGTTCTTACTTGTAAATGGATAAAGAACATGAGGATACAGATTTAATGTGATTTGAATACAAATGTAAGTGAGATGTGAGAAGAAACATTTTTATGCAGAGAGTGGTTTAGGTCTAGAATGCATTGCCTGAAAGTTTGTTGGAGGCAGGACCTATAAATATATTCAAGAGGACATTAGATATTTTTCTAAGTAGAAAAAATGTGCAAGGTTACAGGCAAAGGACTGCAGCATGGCACAAAGTCGTGATGCTCATTCAAGAGCTATTCATTTCTGAGGAAGGATGACCGGACCCGAAACATTAACTCTGTTTTTTCCTTCACAGATGCTGTCGGACCTGCTGGGCTTTTCCAGCGACTTTATTTTTGTTGCTGATTTACAGCATCCGTAGTTCTTTCGGTTTTTAATAAGTATAGCAAATAGTTAGACTCGGGAATGCACTGTCTGGAAGTGCGTTGGAGTCAGGTTCAACTGAGCCATTCGAGAGATAATTGGATGATCATTTGGACAGAAATAACATGCGGGTATATGGGGAAATATTAGGAAATTGGCAGTATATAATAATGCTCCTTTGGAGAGCTGGTATGGGGTCTCTGGGCCGAATGTTCCCCTTCTGTTTCGTTACATTTGTGTGTGTTATAGACCAGGCTAAACCACCTCAAAATGTATTAAGGAGAAAGCCTAGACCCAACATTTCCTTATTTTTAAAGGCAAGTGTAAGGCATTGTGTTCTGGAAGCAATTCAATTGTCAAACTGCCAGGCTTGAAGCGTAACACACTTTATTTTTACACCATAGTTAAAATACAAACAAAAGAAAGAAGAATTGGAATAACAACTCTACAGAAGAATATAACAGAATAACAGATTATTTAACTACTAAACAGCTACAGTTCCAATATAATAATGTACCACAAACACACCCTTGGAAAAGGTAAATTCTTTAAAATAGATTGTCTCACATGTAATTCTCAGTCCAGGAGGAAAGAACATCAAGGGAAAACTCTAAGAGACAGACAGGGAGAGAGAAAACTCAGGCACTTTGCTGTAGCACAGAGAGATATGCAGCAGCTCCAAACCCCAACAGTTGCTGGAAGTTAAACTAAAATCCTGGTTCTGTGGGAGCTTGACACCGGCCCTTCATACTGCTTCTATTGTTCTAAATGTAAATAATAAACAAAAGCCTCACAAGCAGTTTACATTACTGGTTGGGAACAGACTGCTTGACAATTTTGTCTCAACATCTCCTCCTAAAACAAAAGGACAACAGGTACCATCACATATCATTCTGTAAAATGATTTCTGATTTAACTTCATGACTTATCAACATGAAAAACCCACAAGGAGACAGTCATGTTTTCTTTGTCAATTCTAAAGAACGATAAAGGCTCTTTTTACAATCAGAGCCATGAAAGAAATGAGAAGCATCAGTTCAACCAGTCTGCTGACCAGAATGGCAAACTGGCTGCAAGACAGCAAACAACCAACATATTTAACCTGTGTCATTTTAAAAATTCATCTGACAGCCAACCTCCCAGGAATTCTACCACATGAAACCTCACAACCTGTTTTTAATCCTTCACTTTAGGCCCTCCTTTCAACTTTAACATGAGAATTTCCATTCAAGAGACAACAAAGCTTATTCCATGGGAGACCAGATATCATAATTCTGAGACGGAGATAATTGTAACCTGTAAAGTGCAATACCTTTATCTGCATCCTATTTTTGACTGTGCGTGGGTGCATGAGTGAGACTGAGTGTGTGTATGATTTCGCATTTAATTCAAGGCTGATGTATGAGCATAAATAAACTTTATTTTTAAACCTATACAGCTTTACATACACACACACACACACACACACACACACACACACACAACTCTCTGCACTGGAAATCTGGATTTCCTTTTACAGACATGTCCATGCAGGGATTGATCAGAGAAAGTCACAGGTTAGTCAGGGGACGATCCTGCCTGACTAATTTAATAGAGTTTTTGAACAAGTGACTAAATATATTGATGACGGCAATGCAGTTGGTGTGGCTTATATGGACTTTAGTAAGACCTGTGACAAGGTTCAACATGGAAGGCTGGTCCAAAAGATAAAAGCTCATAGAATCCATAACAAGTTGGCAAACTGGATCCAAACCTAGCTTACAATTGGAGACAGGGACTGATGGGGGATGATTGTTTTTCTGAGCTGGTTTTGTAATTGGAAGTCTCTAACTAGTGGTGTATCACAGTGTTCGGTACTGCGACCCTTGCAGGTTCTTTTTACATTAATGTCTTGGATGTAAATGTAGAAGGTATAATTACAAAGTTTGCAGATGACACAAAAAATTGATGATGATGTTGATACTGAGGACGATGGTCTCAGGCTAAAGTCAGATGTTGAACAGCTGATAGATTGGGCAGAGCAATGGCAGATGGAATTTAATCCTCATAAGTGTAAAGTGATACATTTTGGGAGGTCATGTAACGGAAGGACACACACAATGAATGATAAAACCCTCAGGAGTACTGAGGAACAAAGGGACCTTGTTATGCAAGTCCATGGGTCCCTGAAGTTGTCAGCAGAAGGGTGCTGGGTGGTGAAGAAGGCATATGGGGTGCTTGCAAGTTGCCACATTAGCCGAGATGTATAATATAGAATCGAGGAAGTATTGTTGCAACTTTATAAAGCATTGGTTAGGCCACAAATGGAATACTGCAGGCAGTTCTGGTTGCCACACTGTCAGAAGGATGTGATTACAACAGAGAGAGGGCAGAGGAGATCCACCTGGATGTTGTCTAAGAAAAGAAGTCTCTGTTTTGAAGAAAGACTGGCTGGATGGGTTTGTTTTCCTTGGAACAGAGGAGGCTAAGTGTGTATCTGATTGAGGTATACAAAATTATGAGAGGCATAAATGGAGTAGATCATGACAATCCCTATTTGGTAACATTACACAGTTATTTCAAGGTCGCACGAAGATATACTGAGCAATCAGTTATTGAAATACTCATTTCAAAGATTGTTGAATGTTTAGTAATGATTGGAAATGAGGAATTATCATTATATCGCTAAGACAAATCTTAAAAACGGGTCAATTCAGTGCTGTTATGTGCCTAACATCAAACTAAGAGTTGTGATTTCGGGGGGCCTGTGGAATTATAGCAGAGCAGTTATGAATTCAAGGGTCTGAAAAGCATACCGTGTAAAAGATTCCAATGTATTTTTAGTGTATACTGAAATAGTTGCGCCTGAGCATTCAAGCTCAACATTTTGCTTGCACAATTCCTATAATTTTCTTACTTGTCCTTAAGCTGAGAATCATTGATTGGTAAAATAATGACAGCATTCTACTGGGATTTCTGTAAGTTTCATTTCTGGTGACAACACCTATGAATTCAATACAAGAAAACCCACTTTATTGGCAGAATCTAACAATGCTCATAACATTCATCGGCATGAGTGCCTAAGGCACTGTCAGCTACCATTAGTAACATGACTGAAGACAGAGTAGAATATTGTCAGCGAATTACTGTCATTCTTTTAAATATTCACCTCCCACCACAAACCAAGCTGCATTTAAGTAAGTGCATTCTATTTATTTCATGTGTTCATGCACATCGTCACAACTATGAGCTTGGGGCATAAAACTGATTATTATCATTAATCTTTGTATTGCCACCTTTTATAAATGTAATGGAAGGTATTGCACAGAGCAACAGCTACAACTGATGAGTAATGATTTTTAAGACTTCTTCAAAGTAAGTTCCGGATATACTTAAATCCACAATCGAACACAAATAAAAAATTATTTAACCATTTCCTGGTTTATAAGTCTATGTGAGGCCGTTAAAATAACAGGCTCCATGTAACCATTTTTTGTATTTATTATTTTCCAACACTTGTTGTACGTGTAACTTACCTTTAAGAGAGCGCACCTTTAACTACGCCACCTCAAGTGTGTATATCTTGCTTAGCAATTAGCTTTCCATGGGTTTGCAAACCATACAAAGAAATCAACCGGCTTTGCTGCAACGACTGCTTTGTAACTTGTGATGTGTTTTACTGCTTTAGGTAAACTATCCCATGGAGTTAATCATCCCTGTCAAGTGATTGCTAGTAAATCATTATTATTAAGATGACATGGTGAACAGCAGTGGAAAACAAAATGGTGATGAGGTCTATCGTGCTTGAACAGTCAATAAGCATGTTGATCCACAGGTAAAACATCTGGTCGACAGTCTTAAATCACGCTAAAGTTCATGAGTCAACACATAATGTTTTGCATATTACAATGTCAAATAATGTTGAAAAGACAGTTTGCTGATAAGCAGACAATTCCCTACCAAAAGCTTAGTTTAACAGACCTGCGAATAAAAAGGAATGAGGTGTCTGCCAGAAAAAAACAGTAAGTCAGGAACATCAGAGGTATATTTTCAGCAATCCACAAAATTCCCTAGTTTCAAGTGGGATACTGCAGACTTCATAAAAAAAATTAAAATGTTTAATAACTTTCAGGGCTATAGTTTCTAAATCTATGTCTGTATGCTGCAGACAAATAAGTAATTAACAGTTGCTTGGAAATTGGTACCAAGTCTTCACAGCAACTGAATAAATTGGAAGAAATAGCTGAAGAACAAAATATTACTTAATATAAGGATCACATTAGAAGGCCAGCTCAAAATTAGATTGAACTTCTTTATTCATAGACTGAATTCCATGTTATTTAGATAGAAGCCTATAATGGAATCCACAACCACTGCAAGTGCAGATGCAGAGAAAACGGGTCATTACATGATTTTTCATAGGGGCTGTGAGCAAACTGGACCTCTCTGTCTCCATCTCGGGCAACCACCTAGAAACAGATGTCCATTTCAAGCCCACTGACTCCCACAGCTACCTAGAATACACCTCCTCCCACACACCCTCCTGCAAAAATGCCATCCCCTATTCCCAATACCTTCGCCTCCGCCACATCCGCTCCCAGGATGAGACATTCCACTCCCGTACATCTCAAATGTCCTCATTCTTCAAGGACCGCAACTTCCCTCCCACAGTGGTCGAGAACGCCCTCGACCATGTCTCCCGCATTTCCCGGAACACATTCCTCACGCCCCATCCCCGCAATAATAACCAAAAAAGAATCCCCCTCGTCCTCACGTACCACCCCACCAACCTCCGGTTCCAACATATCATCCTCCGACACTTCTGCCATCTGCAATCAGACCCCACCACCAAAGACATTTTTCCCTCCCCACCCTTATCTACCTTCCGCAGGGACCACTCCATCCGCGACTCCCTTGTCCGCTCCACACTCCCCTCCAGCCCCACCACACCCGGCACTTTTCATTGTAACCGCAAGAAGTGCTACACCTGCCCCCACACCTCCTCCCTCACCCCAATCCCAGGCCCCAAGAAGACTTTCCACATCAGGCAGATGTTCACCTGCACATCTGCCAATGTGGTATACTGCATCCGCTGTACCCGTTGTGGCTTCCTCTACATCGGGGAAACCAAGCGGAGGCTTGGGGACCGCTTTGCAGAACACCTGCGCTCGGTTCGCAACAAACAACTGCACCTCCCAGTCGCGAACCATTTCAACTCCCCCTCCCATTCCTCAGATGACATGTCCATCCTGGGCCTCCTGTGATGCCACCCGAAGGCTGCAGGAACAGCAAATCATATTCAGCCTGGGAACCCTGCAGCTCAATGGTATCAATGTGGATTTCACAAGCTTCAAAATCTCCCCTCCCCCAACCGCATCCCAAAACCAGCCCAGCTCATCTTCACCTCCCTAACCTGTTTTTCCTCTCACCTCAAGCCACACCCCCATCTCCTATCTACTAACATCATCCCGCCCCCTTGACCTGTCCATCCTCCCTGGACTGACCTATCTCCTCCCCAACCCCTTACCTACACCCACCTTTACTGGCTCCATCCCCGCCTCTTCGACTTGTTTGCCTCCTGTCCTCTATCCATCCTCTATCCACCTCCCCCTCTCTCCCTATTTATTTCAGAACCCTCTTCCCCTCCCCCATTTCTGATGAAGGGTCTAGGCCCGAAACGTCAAGTTTTCCTGCTCCTATGATGCTGCTTGACCTGCTGTGTTCATCCAGCCCCATGCTTGTTATCTCTGATTTGTTGAGTTGTTTTCACCTTCACCCCATGATAAACTTTCTGGAACGTTTTGCTCAGCAGCCCAAAGCCTTATATGAATAGCCAAGGTCCTTTTCCCAGAGTCAGGGAATCCAAAACTAGAGGACATAGGCTTAAGGTTGGTGCAATTAATGATGCCCATTTCCCCTATGAACAAAATTAAGTAAAAATCTCTATGGAACTATTTTCTTCCAAGGACAGAAAAAATGTCAATAATGACTAAGCACCTTATAGAAATATTTTCATCCAGCATCAATAGTATGCTCAGGGTATGGGCAATTCCATACAAATGCAATTCCCAAACACAGGTCAACATAACGTTTAATGATAAGTTGCTTGTGAGGGATTGACTAACTCCATGGTTTAGTATTGCTAACACGACAAAAAAGATTATAAGTTGAGAAAAAAAGGCATTGCAGCAAATCAATTTGTTTTGGTGTTTGCAGCTTGCAAACCCCGGCAGGCTAACTTCGTGATTGATTGAAAACTTGTCTTTTCCTTGGTACATGCAGATGACCAAAACTTCCACTTGTCTTTTTATGTTTCGGTGTTGTATTGATTGCATCGTGTATTTGGTTTATATTTAGGACCTGTAGGCTTCATTAGACTGCAAGGATCACTTTGTACTTACATCTGTCCTTAAATAGGTCATAGCGTCATAGAGATGTAGAGCACAGAAATGGACCCTTCGGTCCAACCTGTCCATGCTGACCAGATATCCTAAACTAATCTAGTCCTATTTGCCAGCATTAGGTGCATTTCTTCTAAACCCTTCCCATTCATATACCCATCCAGATGTCTTTTAAATGTTATAATTGCACTATCCTCTACCACCTCCTCTGGCAATTCATTCCATACATGTCCCACCCTCTGTGTCAGAATCTATGATTATCTTTGAAAAGACAGTGGTGGCCAACTTCTTGAACCACCAGTAGAGTGTAGATGCCCCCACAATGCTGTTAGAAAGGGATTTCCAGACTTTTGACCCAGTGGCAGTGAAGGAACAGTGATACAGTTCCAAGCCAGGATGGTGGTTGTCTTGGAGAGAAAATTGCAGATGGTGGTTTTCCAGTGCAGCTTCTGTCCTATTCCTTCTACGTGATTGACATCATGGGTTTGGTATACAATCAACGTGCTCAAATAAGTACTGTATACATGACGTTGGGTTGCCGGTGTTGGACTGGGTTGGGGGAGGATAACAAAGCCAGAAGTCACTTGCAACCAGATGATTTGAAATCACAAGTTTTCAGAGTGTTGCTCCTTCATCAGGTGAAGTCACTGTTGGACTATAACCGGGTTTCAAGGATTGTCTCAAAACACAAACAAAACTGCTGGAAAAACTTTGCAGGCCTGGCAGCATCTTTGCAGAGAAATCAGAGTTAATGTCACGAGTCCAGTGATCCTTCTTCAGAAACGGTACTGTACAGTCATTTTTCAAATTTATTTTGTAATTATTGAACAGAATTTTCCATATTCAGTTTTTGTATTAAAAGACAGAATTATTTAGGATACTAAATATTGATATTATATTCTAGCTACATTTGCCTTTTGATGTGACATGTGGAACATTCTTAATTCTAGTCTTACTCAGACATGTACCAACCCTCTCCAAATTTATTTTCTTTCTCCATTATATTGTTGAGAGGATCGGTACCACTTCTGCCTCTTGAATTGAACTGGAAAATGTCATCATTTCAATTTTCACCCCCCCTTTTGCTTTTACATGGCCTATCTTTGACAATTCCCTTCCCTTCCTCAAGCTTTCTGTCCCTATTTCTGATGAAAGGTCATCAAAAAATGTTGGCTATGCTATCACTGAATAACTGCAAAGGTAGCAGTCTCTGAATTGTATCCAGTACCATGTGCTCGTGAGTGTACAAAATCAGAAGTCACACGATACCAGGTTATAGTCCAACAGATTTATCTGAAATCACAAGCCTTTGGAGCACTGTTTCTTTGTCAGGCGAAGACTTCTGGCCTGTCCTTTTAGCTCATACCTGCTAATCCAGGCAGCATTCTGCTAGCCTGTCCTTATAGCTCATACCCTCTAATCCAGGCAACATCCTGCTCCTTCTTCACTTGACAAAGGAGCAGTGATACAAAAGCTTGTGATTCTAAATAAACCTATTGGACTATAACCTGGTAACATGTAAATTCTGACTTTGTCCAGCCCAGTCCAACACTGGTATCTCCAGACCATGGCTATTAATAAATGCAGAAAAAGGAGGTTACATCAAATGATTGCATGGCTGGATTGATGGTGTAGGAGGGAGGGCATTAGATGTTTGGAACATTGGAACAAACTCTGGGGAGAGGAGATGGAGACTGTGCCAGCCAGACTCAATACATCTCAGTAGGACTGGAACCAAACTCCTTGCGCCTTGTTAATACTAAATGAGCAGAACTGAAACTGAAGTTGCAAAGCAGGAGGTCACTTTGAGAGGAAAGACAAGGTCCACAAAGAATAGGGAAAGACAGAGTTTAAAAAATGCTTTGGGTGGGGTCAGCATAGGACAGTATGCACTCAAGTTTAAATTAGGCTTATTGTTTGTGTATGTGAAGGTATGGAGAGTGGTAATAAGTTTGGTGATCCACAGCAGCAGATAGCCAAGGAGGGGTGTGGGGATATATGATAATGTGGTGATAACAGAAACTTGGCACAAAAGATTCAGTGCTAAATCATACTTGATGCAAGGTGTTCAGAAAAGACAGAGTAGGTGAAGAAAGGAAGAGGGTATCTGTATTGATTGAGGAGAATATTACAGAAATGGAGAGAAAGGATACCCTAGAGTGGTCAAAGACAGTATTTATTTGCTAAGAAACTCCAGCTATAGAAAAACATATTAATGGATAAACTTGCAAGGAAATCACAGAGTTGCATAAACTATTGAGCAATTAGAGTGGGGGACCTTAATTATTCTAACATAGAGTGTGTCATGAACCCAGCTGATGGAAACGCTGTATCAGTGTACTTTAATGAAAGAATATCAAAGTTTATTACATGCAAAAGAAATACAACTCAAACTATTTTACAACATAAACTACTTTAATCCGCACGAAAACTTGTTGAACTGGTATAATTAAACATATCAGAAATAAATATTCAACATTTTTATCTTCAACAACAACCTTGCACTTAAATGTCAGTGAAGGGTAACCCTGTCTCCACGTTAAAATTCCTTTTCAGTTCACATGTCTGTAATTGATTTCTTGTCAGCTAACCTCTGCATTCACTTGATGTCATTTAATTAATGCCTCATCTTGAAACCATGAATAAATGGCTCATACATCTCACTTATTTTTTTAACATGGGTTGCTGCAACTTCTCTTCACAGCCTTCTGTTTCTGGATATTTCAGCTTATTGATGTTAAGCTACTTACTAACATCATCCCGCCCCCTTGACCTGTCCGTCCTCCCTGGACTGACCTATCTCCTCCCTACCCCCCTACCTACACTCACCTTTACTGGCTCCATCCCCGCCTCTTCGACTTGTCTGCCTCCTCTCCACCTATCCTCTCCTCTATCCATCCTCTATCCGCCTCCCCCTCTCTCCCTATTTATTTCAGAACCCTCTTCCCCTCCCCCATTTCTGATGAAGGGTTTAGGCCCGAAACGTCAAGTTTTCCTGTTCCTATGATGCTGCTTGACCTGCTGTGTTCATCCAGCCCCATGCTTGTTATCTTGCTTTTATCACAGGTCTTCTTTCCCTGAGTAATCATTTATCCCCGAAAAAAAGCTACATACTCTGCCTGACCCTCTGGATGGTTCTGTCTTTCCATTTCCCGGTGTCATAAGACACCTTATTGATAGGCAACAGTACTAGTTTTACTTTTACCCTTGTTTCTAATGCGCTGAGGTAGTTATCTCAAGAATTCTAAAAACCTCATTCAGATGCATGCATACAAAGTTTGAGGCAACCTGGCACTACCTCAGAACTAATAATTAAACTAAAACAATGTCCTTCTATTCTTAATACACGGAACACATAAATGAAAATCAAATGAACTGAGGCAAAGACAATTACCATAACTTTCCATGGTTTTTTTTTGAGTTTCAGCCTTACCTTCAGCAGAAGTACTGCAGATGTTTTGATCTCTAGGATTTTCATTAAATCTTCTGCTCAATTTATAGCAGATAGCTAGTATAATGCTTCCATAAATTCTAACCCAATGTCTGTAAGTATAGGTTGAGTCTTTGTGTAGAATTAGTTTTCGCTGGGCTGTTGTGCTATCTATGATAAAATATTCTTTTGCTATTTTGGTGGAACTTTGATATCGAAGGGTTTTTGTACCTTTTCCTTCAAGCTAGTGGAAATTGAATTGCTTTAATAGTAATGACTGTGCAATGAGGTGATCTATTATTAAAGACAGGAGCATGCAATAAACAAAATTGATAATGCATTCGGTGTACTACGGCATAAAATGTATTCTGGTTGGGAAATTTCAATATTTATCATCACAAAATGCTCAGTCTCACCACTACTGAATGAGCGGGTTGAGTTCTGAAAGATATAGCTGCTAGGCAGGACCTGTGGCTGGTGGTGAGAAGACCAAGAAGATGGAAGAATGCCTCTTGATCTCATTCTCATAAATCTATTTGTTGCAGATGCATCTTTCAGTGATAGTATTGTTGGGAGTGATCATCATATTGTCCCAGTGTTGAAAGTAATCTCATTTTCAAGATAAGGATGCTCTCTATTGCATTCTGCGAAACTGCTAAATTCAGAACAGTTTTGGCAACTTCGTAGATCATACAATCCCTATAGTGTGGAAGCAGGTCATTTGGCCCAATAGGTCCACACTGACCCTCTGAAGAGCAGCCCACTCAGACCCACTCCCTACTCTAGACACCATGGGCAATTTAGCACAGCCAATCCACCTGACCTGCACATTTTTGGACTGTGGGAGGGGACCAGAGCCCACCTGGCAGAAACCCATGCAGACACGTGGAGAATGTGCAAACTCCACGCAGACAATTGCCCAAGGCTGGAATCAAACTTGGGTCCCTGGTGCTGTGAGGCAGCAGTGTTAACCACTGAGCCACCGTGCCACCTTAAAATATGTCCATCCAAAAGTTGTTGTGTGCTGCAGCCATCAGTAGAAGAATTATATTATATCATGCTCTATAACCTCTTCATGTCAAGCCAGATTATATCTGTTTCAATGGGGAGTGCAGATGTGCATTTCAGGAACAGCGCTAAGAGTACCTGAAAATGAAGACCCAATCTGGTGAAGCTACAACACAGAATTATGTGCATGCAAAATAACAGAAGCAATATGACATAGTGAGAGTTAAGCAATCCCATAGGCAAAAACAGATCAATTCAAAATTCCAAAGAAATTCAATTATAAATGGTAGTTGACAATTCAACAGTTAATTGGAGGAAAAGACTTTGTGAAAATCCCATAATGATTTACCACTGAACCCAACATGGATCCAAAAGATAGGAGTAAAATGCCTGTATTTATCCCGTTAACTAGGAACATTAAGTGGATAATCCAACATGATCTCCTTCTGAGATTTCCCCCATCATCATGGAAGCCAATCTTCTGTTGATTTGGTTCACTCCATATGATATTAAGAAATGGCTGAGAACACTGGATACAGCAAAGGCTATGGGCCCTAACAAGATCAGTGCTACAATGCTGAAGACCTATGCTTCAAATACAACTATGCCTCTGGCTAAGTCATTCTTGTTAATTTGCAACGCAAGCATCTAGCCTGCGATGAGGAACTTTTCTTAGCTTTATCATCTACAAAAAGCAGAACACATTCAATCCAGTTACTTAACCACCTCAACAACCCACTCTTTAATCATCAGCAAAATGATGAAAGGTGACATCAATAGTTCTATTAAGTAGCACTTCCTCACAATAAACTCCTCGTCAGTGGCCAGTATGAAATCTGTCAGGTTCACTTGATTGTGGTTCTTGTTGCATTCTTCATTCAAACATGGATGAAAGAATTGAATTCCAGAGCAAAGCTAAGACTATCTTCCTCTGATCCCAAGGCAGCAGCTGACTGAAAGTGATATCATGGAACCTAATGGAAATTGAAGGATAAATCTCTACTTGTTGGAATCATAGTTAGTACAAAGGAAACAATTGTGAGTGTTTGAGGTCAATCATCTCAGCTTTAGGTTATTGCTTACAAGAGCTTCTCAGGGCTGTGTCCTTGGTTGAATGTTTTACTGAATTGTTCTTGGGATAACAGCATTCTGACAAGGCAAACATTTATTGCCCATCCCTATTTGCCCTCAAGGTGCCTTCTTGAAACTGTCACAGTCCATGTGGCATAACTACACCCACAGTGCTGCTTGGGTCTTCCAGGATTTTGACCCAGTGATAGTGAAGGAACAAAGATGTAAATTCTATTTAGTCCAGTGAGTGAGTTTAAAGGGGTATACACAGGTTGTGTTCCCTAGGCCTTATGGTGAAGTATGTGCTTGGAGCAAAGGATGCACAGTGCATCTCGTAGGTGGTACACACTGTTAGCTCTTTGCCCAATGATGGAGGGAGTGAATGTTGAAGGTGGTGGATGGGGTCCTGATCAATAAGCAGTTGCTTCATCTTAGAAAGTGTCAAACTTCTTAACAACAGTGGCAGTTGAATTCAGCTAGTCAAGTGGAAAGCACTCAAACCTTTTTTGTGCCTTGTGGATGGTGGGCTGTGTCTACAATGTCAAGAAGTATTTTATTCATGAATTGCATGAGTCCATCACCATCTGCAACTTCCCTTCCAAGCCACATATTACTCTGGCTTGGAACAATATTACCATTTCTTCACTGTCACTGCAGGTCCAAATATCATGGAATTCCCTTCTTAATGGCACTATGGATGTGTTTACATAACATGGACAGAAATGGATAAAGAAGATGGCCTGACACAATCTTTTCACAAGTAGTTATGGATGGACAAGAGATGTTGATTTAGCTAGCAATGCCTGCATTCCATTACAGGATAATTATTTTAAATAAGTGGTACAGAATTCCTAATCTCCAAGTTGCTCTTGTAGCTGCAGTAGTTACATAAACATACTAGTCCAGTGAGGTTTCTTTGTCAATGTTAACCCTCAGGATGTTGATTGTGGAGGATTTAGCAATTGCAATGTTATTGAGTATCAAGGGGAGACCCCTCCTCCCTTGTTGGCGATTGCCATTCCCAGCCACTTGCGTGGTATAAGTGCCATTTAAGACCATAAGATGGAGGAGCAGAAGTAGGCCATTCAGCCCATAAAGGAAACTCTGCCATTCACTGAGATCATGGCTGATCTGGTAATCTTCAACGCCATTTTCAGCCCTTTCTCTCATGATCTTTCATTCCTTTACTGATCAAAAATCTGTCTATCCTGGCCATGAACATACTTAACAGCCCAGCCTTGACAGCCCCCTGCAGCAGAGAATTCCACAGATTCATTATCCTCTTAGAGAGGAGTTTCCTTTTCCTTTGCCTTCCCTATTACCCATTGAACTTGGATACTGCCTTTCTGTGATTCATAGACAAGAACTTTCAAAACATCCTGTTTTGCAGTTTTCTTCATTCTTTCTCCAGTTAAAAAAAATTCCCTCTTTTATTCTTTTAGCCGAATGGCAAAACCTCATTTTCCCAATTTGTCAGGCATTACTTCCCCTCCATGAAGCTATGCTGATTCTATTTGTTCATATTATGTATATTGAAATGCTCTGCTATAACATCCTTTACAATAGACTCTAACTTTTTCCCTATAGCGATTATTAGGCTAACTGGCCTTTGGTTACCAGACTTTTTGTCTACTTGCCATGCATGAACACAAACCAGAATGTTATCCAGGCCGTGCTGCATGTGAGCATGGATTTCTGCATTATCAACAAATTGTGAATGGCACTGAACACTGTGCAGTGATTAATAAACTTTCACATATTTGTCCCTTAAACTGAAGGAAGATCATTGATAAATAGCTGAGAACAGCAGGTCTAAGTCCAAGGGAACGCCTGCTGTAATGTACCATAGCAAAGATAAATGACAGCCACAACCATCTTTCTTTGTGATAGGTAACTAAGAGTAACTAGCTGGGAGTTTCACCCCTGCTTGCTACTGACATCAATGTTGCAAGATTTCTTTGATAACTCATTAGAGTCACAGAGTCATACAGCATAGAAACAGACCCTTGGGCCCAATGCATCCAAGCCGACCAGGTTTCCTAAACTGAACTCATCCCTGTGTTTGGCTCATAGCCCTCTAAACCTTTCCTATTCATGTACCTGTCCAAATGTCTTTCAAATGATATAATTGTACTCTCCTCCACCACTTCATCTGGCAGCTGAAGTTTTACCTTGTTGTCAAGGGCAGTTACTCTTGCCCCACTTTTGCAGTTTTACTCCTTTTGGATATGTTTGGACCAAAACTGTATGAGTTTAAGAGCTCAGAAGTCCTAGTGAAACCCAAACCGTATTAAAAAGTAGGCTACTGCTTAAAAAATGCTGATAGCGCATGACAACACTTTTTTGAAAATTGAAAATAGATTGATGAGGCTGTCATTTGTTAAGTTTGATTTGTTCTGCTATTTATGCAGATTGCATACCTGAGCATTTGTCCACAATACCAGGTATATGTCAGTGTTGAAACTGTACTGGAACAGATTAGCTTGGGACACAGCCAGTTCTGGCACAAATCATTAATAATACAACCATGTTGTTGTCAGGCCCATAGCCTTTGCTGGATCCAGCACCTGCAGCTATTTCCTAATATCACATGGAACAAAGCAAATTATCTGAAGACTGACATCTAAAAATGATGGGGACTTCAGGAAGAGGTTGAAATGGATCATTCGCTCTGCACTTCTGGCACATGATGGCTGCAGGTTCTTCAGTCTTGTCTGTGCACTAATCCTCATTGTTGAGGAGCGACTTCCTTTGGTTAGTCATTTCAATGAGCACACCATTCTTGACCGGATATAGAAGAATTGTAAAGTTTCGATCTGATCATGTAGGCCATGGCATTGCTTAATTGTTCAGCTGGTTGTTCCATGGTATGGAGTTCCATTGACAACTACTTAGATAATGAAGCAGCAAGACCTGGAAAATATTCAGGACTGAAAATTCATTTTAAAAATTCTTTCTCTTGTTGAAAAGGGTGCAAACACAACTCTTGGACCTGAGATAATTATCAATGAGAAATCATGGACAGTCAACGCGTGTTGGCATAAAACACGCAGCAAGATGAATACAGTGATGGTTATAGTGCTGCTTTCTTGTCTTTACATTGCCCTGGGTCTTTGCATCAACATGTACATTGCACTAATGTTCTCTCAACTTATAGAACATCCACAATTGAAACAGAAGATTATGGATCCCAGATCTACTTATGAAATTTGTCTGCATGATTTATGCTGACACTTCAGTGCATTACTGTGGTACTTGTGGTTGTGCAGTCTTCTGAATGGGATGTTCACGAAGGGCCAAACTATTTTTCCAGGTCAAAATTAAAACATAGATAGCTTTATGGTACAAAAGTAGTCCAGTTGGTCCACCCTTTCTGCGCAAGCTACAAAAAAGATATCTAGCATTATTTCTCCTTCTAACTCTTGGTCTGTAGTCCTGTAGGTTCTTGGGCAACTCAAGTGGTCATCCAAGTATCTTATAAATATGATGAACCTTTTTTGCCTTTGTTATCCTTTCAGGTAGTGAGTTCTAGACACCTACCAGCCCCAGAGTGAAGAAGATGATGTTTCAATATATGAGCATATAAATCAGGAGCAGGAATAGACCATGCAAACCCTCAAGCCTGCTCTGCCATTCATAAAGATCACTGCTGATCTGATCATAACTTCAAATCCATATTCTCACCTACCCCTGGTAACCTTTACATCTCTTGTTAACAAAAACCTATCTACCTCTGCCTTAAAATTATTCAAGAGCTCTGCTTTTGCCACAGTTTCAGGAAGAATTCAAAAGACTCACGACCATCAAAGAGAAAAACAAGATCACTACTATCTGGTTTAAGTAGACAATCTTTAATTTTTAGATATATCTATAGAAGGAAAAATCCTCTCCACATCTGCCCTGTCAAAAGCCCTCAAGATTTTGATTATTTCAAATTCCTCAACACTCCTTTAGTTCAGCTGCTAATTTCTTTAAATCAATGCCCTTTGGTTATTGACATTTCTGCTAATATAAATCTGGGCCTTTTTTTCATCTGTCTAGGCCCATCAGTTTGATCCATGCATTTAAAGCAACCCTCAGCTTTCTCCTCTCTACTGAAGGTGCAAGGCTTTTCAAGCTCTGCTCAATTGGATATTAATTTTGACCCTCAGCAGCCATCCACTAAACCAGAACTTGGGGAGCAGCACTGGGAAATGTGTATGCTTCTGTCAGAATTTCCAGACATAGTGCACAAAACGTGCACAGAAAATTACGGAGTCAATCGTTAGGCATGAGGGTCTTGAATCCCCTGACATTTGCACTGACAATCTTCATTGAAAGAATAAGAAACCTCCTGAAGAGTCTGACATGGCAGACACTAAATGAAAGCTTACTCACACAAAAGACCTTCAATCGATTGTTGCTGTTTCACAAAATATTGATCAAAGCACTGGTGACTGAAAGCTGCACTTATATCCAGCCATCTCACCTCATGCTCTTGATTCTCTTGGAAGCCCAGGTGGGGCCTAAAAGAGAAGAAAGTGCAGGTTCTAGCAGGAGTGGGGGCCCTTCTCTAAAGCCCTTGCTCTCTCACTGTCAGATAGAGTTTAACATGTTGCATCGTTCCCTGATGACTGAGACTGCCCTTTGCACAGATGCAGGTAGGATGGTCTATGATCCCCGACATAACGGGCTCCAAAACACACAGAACATTAATCACAGGCTCCTCATGTATCAAAGCAAAGGAATAAAAAACATACACCAGGCTTGGTTGAAGTCACAGAAGTGTATGAGAAAGCATATGAGGACAATGTCTCCATTGCACAATAAAAGGATTCACTTGACAGCTTATGGTATTGTCATTATTTCATTCTGGAGAATGGAATGAGTCACCTTGATGAGGAGGTAAGACTGTGAATGTGATGGATGACTGGTTGTCCAAAAGACGGTGGTTTTATGATTTGTAGTGATCATGGGAGTTGCACAGGAGTTGTAATGGGAAGCTATCAGTGCAATGACCACACTTCTCAAGTGAACTCTGCTTGAATCAAGGCTTTGACTAGCAGCCAGCTCTGTTATGCATGTTGCAAATGACATTGCATATCAGGATTCACCTTCTCTTTGGAGTATGCTGGTCCCTCCCCACCTTCATCTAGAACCAGCTGCAGCCCTCCCTGCAGTGTTCTGCTATGGAAGGTGCAGCAGACCACAACTGTATGGGAGGTCCTTGCTGGGGGTTATAATAAAGGCTCTCTATACTGTCATGCTAATGATAAATAAGTTGTTGTTGCACCTAGCCTGTTCATCTATTTTGAGGTTCTCCTGAGGAAATCAGCTAGATGTTTCGTGCACAATCCTTGAAGCCGAACACTGGAGCTGTCCCATGGAACCTGAAACTGCCGTAGGATAGAAAGGTCATGACAACTCATGGGTATTTAGTGGACACTTGCATTATCCTCTTGTGGTAATGACATGAAGGAAGTTTAAACCTTTCAATTTGACAAATGTACTAGGGTGAAGTCTATGATCCCCTGGACTTGCAGAAATCATGTGAGGGGTCAAAGCCTTTGGAACAAAAACAAAGTTGCTGGAAAAGCTCAGCAGGCCTGGCAGCATCTGTGAAGGAGAAAACAGTGCTAACGTTTCGGGTCCGGTGACCCTTCCTCAGAACACACCCTGATGAAGGGTCACCAGACCCGAAACGTTAACTCTGTTTTCTCCTTCACAGATGCTGCCAGACCTGCTGAGCTTTTCCAGCGACTTTGTTTTTGTTCCTGATTTACAGAATCCGCCGTTCTTTCGGTTGTCAAAGCCTTTGGGTTTGACTGGCCTCAATATAAAGTTGATATAATTGGAACCTTGCAAAAAAGGATTCTGCAACCTGGCTTATACAGTCATCTGCTACCAATTGTGGGATCCTACAATTGTTATGGTGCAGAAAGCTGCATTCATTTCTTAGAGATCCATCTGACTTCAGAATAAGTAGACTTGTGTCACATGGAGGTCTCACAGGCAACAAAGTGAGATTACCTTCGTTGGTATGTTTTGAATTGCACAAATTTGTTATCCTCAATGAAAACAATGATTTTAAGCTAACTACATTGCCACAGTCAGATTAACCTTTCACTGTAGCTGACTACATTCTTCATACCGGGTCCTTTTATTCAATGGTGAATTTCCTCTTTGTACTTCACTTTCTTCAACCTGCAAGGGCGCCCGTATGGGAGAGACCACAGTAATTTAGTTGTTATCTTAGATTGTCTGGAGTAGCAAATTTTGCAGGTATCCTTGCAGTTCTTTATGCTTCAATGTTTCTTTTTATTCCAAACTGTGCTCGGGTATAACATTTGCTTGAGAAACTGAGAGAGATCCCAGGCCTTTTAGTTCTGCCGTCAAAAATCCACCTTTTTCTTCTGTCACGAACAACTGCTAGGAATGCAAGCCTTTTTACGTGTATTTCCATGTTTGAGTTCATTGTCTCCAAGTTTGTTAATTGCAGGCGATGTACACCTCTCCAACATTTGAACCTTTTCAAAGGTGTACATAAAGATAAGAAATGAGGGCCCTTCTATATCCTATTAGGTGGGCCTGCTGGGTGATTTCAGTGCCTTTGTAAATTTCACCTCAGCTGTTGTCCAATCCACCTTGAAACTTGGCCTCTTGTGGCCTTGTGATACTTATGGCCACTTTAAGTCAGTGATTTTTGCTCCTTTTTGTAAACCATTTTAGTTAATGCAAGTCCCAGGTATTAAACTGAAGGATGGAATTTAAAAAATCAATTGTCTGCATTTTATATCATCATGATGAGAGGGATTTGATGCTTTAAAAGGCTCTTAAATGCTTTTTGAATCAGTACAGTTGGTTTCCTGCCAGACCCAAAGGAGCACACTACTTGACTTTTGAAAAAAAAACCTTAATTTTACCATGCCTTACACTCTGGATCCTTTCCCCACTGTGCTGATAAACTTCTGCCATACACTTGAAATAGTATTACGGTGTGATTTGGAATAACTCATTCTCACAGTAATTTTTTTCCAAATGATATGGAGGGAAGAAGTAAGGGATATAGCTCAGAGTGTCATCATTGTCTCACTGGAGTAATGCTCATATAAAGTCACAAAGTCATCACTATATTTTTAACGCTAAAGAGCTTCTGGGTTGTCATCTCAATTCACCACTTTATCATTAAGGATAAAACACATCAGCAGCCTTTTCTTAATACTGGTTGTAATACAAGTTTATGGATGTTCTGACACTCTCCTGGAGTGTGAATGGAATACAGACGTTGCTTTTCTATTCAATTTAATGGAAGTGAAATTCAATAGAGGTGTAAAATGGGCTGTAGATTTTCTATCACGCCAAGTCAAAATCTGTCCAAATACCAGCACTCTGCTAAGAACCAAATGCAACTCTCCCTTCCATTTTAATTTGCACCTCAGGTATCATACCAACACAGGCAGACCCGTAATTTTTGACCAAGGCTCAAATGAACATAACTTTATGCAATGTAAAAGCCCTCTCATGAAATGAACCTAAAATTCAGAAACAAATGCATGTTTGATTTAAGCTTGAATATCAACACAGATTTTGTTAAAATGTGCTAATTTCATTTAATTAGAGCTTAGGAAAATGCAAGCAATTTTGTGAGATTTCTAAAACATTGAGAAAACATGGTTTGAATTTTGTTCGAACTTAGAACAAAGGCAATATGTTCTTGTCGAAACTATTCATCTCTAAAATATGGTTCATGGTTTTGAGTGGAAATGTGGCAGTGCACTTGGTTCTGAAAATGGGAGCAGTGATATAATTTAGTGTTTGGCTTTGTGATGATTGGATGTGAAATCACTACTGTAACAACTGCACTGTGAAAACCGAACCACATAATTGGAAACCTACTAATAGTAGGAGACTTTGAGATTAAAACCATCAGAAGAAACTTACATTTTCTCTTATTCCTTCATGCTATGTGTGTATCTCTAACTAGGCCAACCTAATTGGCCATCCTTAATTGTCTTGACACAGTTTTTTTGTGGCTGAAGCGGTACATTGCAGGAAAATTTCCAATATTCAGGTAGATACCAGTGTTATAGTACCAGAACAACTTGGCCAGGGCTGTGGCAAGTTCTGGTGCACAAATCTTTGCTACTGCTGCTGGAATGTTATCAGGGCACACAGTCTTGGCAGTATCCAATGCCTTCAGCAGTTCATGATGTTGCATAAAAAGAATCAAATTGGCTGAAGTCTGGGATCTGGAGGAGGCTAAGATGGATTGTCCATTCGGCACTTCTGGCTGAAAATTGTTTTGAATGGTTTAGCCTTATCCTTTGCACTGGTGTGTTGGGCTCTTCCGTCGTTGGAGAAATTTGTGGAACCTCTTCCACTAGTGAATTGTTCAGTTGCTGAAACCATTCATGACTGGATGTGGCAGGATTCAGAGCTTAGATCTGCTCAGTTGTTTGGTCATAGGATTTCTAGCTCTGATCATCATTTGCTGATTGTATTGCTTGGCATGCAGATAATCCTGTGTGGTACCATCATCACATTTTTAGGTATGCCTGGTGCTACTCCTGACATGCCCTTTTACACTCTTCACTGAAACCTTGGCTTGACGGCAACAACATAGTAGAGGATATGCCATGCTATGTCATTACAGATTGTATTAGAGTACAGTTCCATTGGACTGTTGATCATTCACTTGGTTCATCCTCATGGATACCCGGTCTTGAGGCTTTCGATCGATTTGAAGTCTGTCCCATATAGCATGATGATAGTGCCACACAGCACAATGGAAGGTATTCTCAATGTGAAGATAGGACCTTTTCTCCACAAGGATTGTGTGGTGGTCACTCTTACCAATACTGTCATGGAGAGGTGCATCGGCAGCAGGCAGATTGGTAAGGATGAGTTCAAGTATATTTTCACCTCTTGGTGGCTCCCTCATCTCATACCATGGACTGGGATGTCCTTTAGGATTCAACAAGCTCAATCAGTAGTTCTGCTTCCAAGTGTCTCAGTAATGGACACTGTAGTGCACCGGCCTGAGTACATTCTGCATCCTAGCCACTCTCAGTCCTTGGGGTGAAGTGGGAGCGTTGTCTGAAGTAATCAGCTGGAGGTTTCTTTGCGCATATTTGACCTGATACCATGAGAGTTCATGAGGTGCAGAGACAATGTTGAGGATTCCCAGGGCAACACACTCCTGACTGTATATCACTTTGCGCCACTACATCTGCTTGGTCTGTCTTGTAGGAGAGTATAGTGATGATTCTATTTGGGATGTGCACAAGATACGATTCTGTAAGTATGACAATGAAAGGCTGTTGCTTGACCAGTCAGTGAGACTGTTCTTGCAATTTTAGTACAGTTTTGGACTTTGCAGGGTTGACAGGGCTAAGTTCTCCACTGTTGTTTCATTCCCTCGGTCATGGTAGTCTGTCCGGTTTTATTTCTTGTTTGAGATTTTCTAGTGGCTGATGCAAAAAATTGACTTAAATCATAGAATCCATACATAGAGGTTGTTTGGCCCATTGATCCTGCACCTATCCTCCAAACAGCATCTGACTCAAATCGGGCCACCTACTCTATCCCCATAACCCTGCATTTACCCTGCTAATCCACCTAGTCTGCCGTTCCTGGACATTACAGACAATTTCGCATGGCCAATACACCGGGGCTGCACATCTTTGGACTGTGGGAGGAAACCGGAACATCTGGAGGAAACCCACACAGACATGGCGAGAATGCACAAACTCCACACAGACAGTCACCCAGGGCTGGAATCAAACCCAGGTCCTTGATGCTGTGAGGCAGCAGTGCTAACCACTGAGTCACATGCCTCCCAAGGCTTTCTAGACCTCTTCAGAGGGCAGATCAGAGTTAACAACTGCGCTGTAGGTTTGGAGTCACATATGGGCCAGACCAGGTAAGGGCATCAGTTTTTCCTCTCTCAACAATATTGGTGAACCAAACAAGTTTTTACAACAATCGACAATGGCTCACATCATCGTTAGATCTTTTGGGGGTATCTCACTTCCCTCTCGAGAGTGGAGAGCTTTGACACAAACAGCATATCTCTCACAACAAGCTACATCATTTGTTTTGGCTGCCGTGGGAGTCTAAATTTGTTCCAGATTTCATCAGAACTGTTCCTTTCCTGTCCTTGGTTGGGTCTTGTTTCTGAATCAAAAATATATCAATTTGACTAAACATGCTCCTATAAAAATTCCTTGTAAACACCCTCTATTCTGAGGATGGGTCACTGAACCCAAAATGTTAACGCTGGTTTCTCAGCACAAATGCTGCCATGGTTGCTGAGATTTTCCAGCAATTTCTGTTTTTGTTTCTGATTTCTAGCTTCTGCAGTTCTTTCGGTTTTCATTCTCAATCAAAAAGCTCAGATTCTATTTCCTACCTCCCCGGCAAAAATGCAGCCATTGCTTTAGAAAAGCCAATTATATCAGATCAATGACTCTGCCTGACTAATCCGCCGATATTATATTAGATCACTTGAGGGTGGTTAGATGCAAAACTTACTCAAATACAATGAATAAGATCTAATTAACTTGACCCTTTCTCTCCAACAAGCGGCTTCCTTAGTTCATACTGTCCTCCTGGTGTGAAGTTCTTTTAATGATGGCAAAACAGAACTTTAAAAAGTTGGGACTTGTCAACTTATTTAGTAATTTTGGATCTATATATTTACCAAGCAATTAAACTGGAAGTTTACAAGGGATTTTTAAAGGAGTACGTTTAGTCAAATTGACATTAAAAAAAACTTTTGTTATGCATAGGGAATGGTTATTGCCAGAATTTTGTCTGTAAGAAAGCCATACTAATGAGCATTACATCACTGCTTATACATCACATGGAAAAGTAAAGATTATCACACCAGAAAATTGCTACTGAGCTGAGGATAAATATACTTTCAGTTACCATTAGCACACAATGGCTTTTATTTCTGAGTTTCAAACAAATTCAACTCTATACTTGCAAGTGTGCTTAAGATTGTGTTTGATAGAAACCAAGGTGTATATTTTCTTCACTTGAAAAGTTAAATGTGGTGTTTTACAACATCAGCATTGCAAATCAATTATATGGTAGTGGAATTGATATTTTACTAGAATAGCAGTCAAAGATTGGACAAACAAACCAGAAAATGTGAGTTCATATCCCTGTATTGGAATTCATGTAAAAAAAAATCTATAAATGAACACAAGCATTAGTGACTGTGAAGTTGTTACATTCTGATAAAAAAAACCTACATAGTTCACCAGTATCCTTCCGAGACTGAAAATTTCTGTCCGTTCCTCGTCTGACTTCCAGCCTGACGTTATAATTGATTCCTAACCTTTGGATCAGTCAAGCAAACCCCTCAGTTGTTTCAATCAATTACTTGGAGGCAGTAGTTCAAAAACACACCCTATTGCCAGTACAACTAGCATGAGCAACATGATCTTGCCAGCAATGCCCTTAACCTGAAATATTTTCCAAAGTTTTGTTTCTTAGGTCTGAGTTTTCCCATTTTCAAGCAAAGTCTTTTTATTTCAAATGAGATTCAAGGCATCCAATTCAGCTCAACTCATAAGGATTTTTTTCAAATAAGTGTCTGCTCCTCCCCTCATCAATTATGCATCCAGGCTCTACAGCACCCATCTCATGGAATTGTGAAGCGGGAGAGATGGAAGCTTTTGTCACCGCAAGGACTTTCTGATGGCACCATATTTAAAGCACATCTGCAGACAACGTCAAATGCTGCAAGCCAGGAACTGCCCTTCATCATCTGGTGCTCCAGCTTCTACACGCAGGATTTGGCCCAGAAAAGGAAATCCGATCCACATTTCACCAACATGGACCTGTAGCTGATGGTGGATGGGTTGGATAGATGGAAAGGATGGCAGTGCAGTATCCTGCTGACCAACAAGGGAGACCATGCTATTCATAACCAGGCAACCCGAACCCAGGTAGCAGCTCAGGTCAGTGCAGTGTCCCAGGGAAATACAATACACAGTGGTGCAGGAAGAAAGTAAATGATCTTTGGTGGTCCACACCATAGTCTGTTTGTTATCTCATGTTCGCAGGGCCATGACTCACATTGACTTTGCCAATACATACTCATCTCAACAGCGCTCATTTACACTGAACTTATGAGTAAGAGTACAGAATCAGTGATGATCCTTACATTCTATCTTTCAGCTTTTCAAGAGTATGCACAGCTGTTCAAAGTTAGGAGGTTTGCAATGGACACTTAAACTGTGCACTCCTCTTAACACATAGTGGTCTGCTGAGAATAACTGCATAGAGTGCTGCTTCTGTCAGGGTAGATACTGTCCTACAGAATGTTCAATCTTTTCAGTGCAATTCAGCAGTTTGCATTCACTTTAAAATGGTGAAGGCCAAGTGATGATAGAAGTCTTAAAAGGAAATGCCTTAGGATTCCCCCCAACACAACGCCTGTCTTGAGAAATTTCACTACACCACACTCAGATATAAAATGTTGACTGAAGCCATAAGAGCTAACCGACCATAACACCATGCTAGGATAACAAGCATGGGGCTGGATGAACACAGCAGGTCAAGCAGCATCACAGGAGCAGGAAAACTTGACGTTTCGGGCCTAAACCCTT
>JAHRHZ010000024.1:13612484-13632014 GCA_024137785.1 Ginglymostoma cirratum
TTTCTGATGAAGGGTTTAGGCCCGAAACGTCAAGTTTTCCTGCTCCTGTGATGCTGCTTGACCTGCTGTGTTCATCCAGCCCCATGCTTGTTATCTCAGATTCTCCAGCATCTGCAGTACCTTTTATCTCTGATAACACCATGCTATGTTAGTTCACTGACTGAGTGCAACTTTTTTCTGTAACAGTCAGTGTGCACTCTGTGGACACTTTAAAGTGGAATCATCTCAAAATATTAAGTTTACAATCAGAGCAGTAACTAAACATTTATTTATCAATAGAGAGGTTCAAAGGTAACTTGAAGAATATGTTTAAAAATAAAGTCGACATTTCCTTTGCACTAAGTAGGAACTGCTTGCCACTTAATGAGCAGAATGTTACATAATAAAGGAAGTCAAAAGCCAAGGTCTAGTTGTGAGGCATATAACTTGCAGGAACCCATTTATTGGACTATATAGAAAGGCCCTGCCAGTGTGGCCCAGGCATTGGAATCACATTGGTGGAAGTTTAGGAAGCATTGTATTTTCATTCTATATCATTCAGAGGCTCTTGTAATTCTGCTACCAGTTATGTATGGAGGGGTTACTTCTTGTGTCTCCGCAAACATCCACGTATGACTTGTGAACATTGGAAGAAGGCAGAATCCTGTGAGTTCTCTACCATGTATGCATCATGGCAAATTCCAGGATATCTGGTGTCAGCCTCCAAAATTTGACATTGGTAGTCATGTAATTTGAAGATTGATGAAATGGAAGCTATTTGTATTGATGAACTCAGCAGGTTGGTGAACGGATGCTTTTGAAGCATGGGTGCAGACTATAGCACTCTGCACCTCAGGGAAGACAACAGGATGAAGAATCTGGCTGCCTGATTCTCCTTGTCATGGGAGAAGCGTACAAACAGCTCTGATCTGGAGAAAATTGCATTGGAGATATCCCAAAAACATTAGAGAGTCTACAATTGGGAGATGTCAAACATTTTTAAAAATGTTTTTTAAAATGTGTTACCAATATCAAAGTTAATGGTACCTGTAATGTTAAGACCCATCAGGATGCGACGACCAAACAGTTCATCTGAGCACAGATCCTATGCCAGCAGTTTAGTGATGGGGCCAGTGACATCCTTGTCTAGGCTTACATTGGTTTTACGAGGGCCGTAGAAAATGGCAGCGTGGTCTGTAGATTTGGGTATGCATTCTTCAGGGATCTTCACCTGCCACTTCTCCCTCTGGAGGTTGTGCAACAGCCACTGGAGGTTGCTATACTTGCTGACAACACTGAAATTGCTCTCTCCTTTGAAACTGTCTTTGCATTTGAGGCAATGCCAATGGATTCCAGCCACAGCAATATCAGTTTAAAATACATGAGGAAGAACCTATGGGGAATGTCAGAAAAAGAACATCATTCCACCAGTGATACTCCTGAGCCTTACATCAATCACAATGATGTGTCATGTTATGTCTTGACAAAGTTTGCAATGGAGGCTTAACAAGAAAGTCAGTGCCCTGGCTTCATGAGCTCTGAAGTATGTAACCTTATCCAAGTGTATGTTGCATAACTAACATGAAACCACTTCACTTTCAAATTCACCCCAATTACTGCAGCCATTCTGTCAGAAACCCAGTCCAATGAAACCCATCTGCAGACTTGATGTTCCCACTGACCTCAGGACTGTAGACTAACCCCTGATAAGACCTCTGGCCACTAATACCCAATCACCAGGACTGACAGTGGCCGAGGTCTTGTATTGACTTATGAATACACCCCGACTCAAGTACCTATAATTCCCAGACTGGTTGCACTTGACCTGCAGAGCTTTTTGTTGCCCAAGCTCTGATCTCTAAAAATCACAGGTCCCCAGGCTCTGGTAGGATTAAGTGCCTAGCTGACCGCGGTCAATTTGTCTGGACCAGAATTATATGCACACCTTGAGTAGTTCTGGCAGTATCCTTGACTGAATGATTGTAATTTCTCTTGACCTTACTAAGGCCTACTTCCCTTTGACTTTCAGAATTGCAATTTGATTCAAGAACATGCAGTAGATGTGACTTTGATGTAGTATGTTGCTAAACAGAGATGTATCTACCTCCTTGACTGTTCAGTGCTCTGAAGTCAAGCACTTTGGAGCTGAAAACTAATAGAAAACACAGAGTCTGGCAGCCCTTAAGAACATACGAATAAGGAGCTGACACAGCCATTAGACTTTCCAAGTCTGCTCCACCTTTCAGTAAGATTATGGCTGATATTTGTCTTCCAAATTCCACATTCATTCCCATCTATCCCTGATAATCTTTGATTCCCTTGCCTGTCAAGAATGTATCTACCTCCAAATGAAAAGTATTTAAAGATCTCTCCACCACCTTCTGAAGTAGAAAGTTCCAAAGTCATACATGCTCTGGAAGAAAAACTCCATGTCCCGAAAGGGTGACCCCTACTTTTAAAACAGTGCTCCTTAATACTAGACTCACACAAGAGGAAACAGCGTTTTCGTGTCCACCTTATCAAGTTTTTTCAGGGTCTTGTAAACTTCAATCAAATCACCCCTTGTTCTGCTAAATTGTAATGAAAACAAGCCCATCCTATCCAGTGATAATAGGTACTGCAGATGCTGGAGAATCCGAGATAACAAGGTGTTGGAGCTGGATGAACACAGCAGGCCAAGCAGCATCATAGGAGCAGGAGAGCCATTTCTGATATAGGGTCTAGGCCCGAAACGTCAAGCTCTCCTGCTCCTATGATGCTGCTTGGCCTGCTGTGTCCATCCTATCCAGTCTTTCATCATAGGACATACTGCTCATTCTATGCATCAATCTGTTAAACCTTCCATGAACAACCTTCAATAAAATTGCATTCTTTAATTAGTGAAGCATAACATCTTTACATTTATGTTCAGTTCTTCTCGTAATAAAGGTTAGTAAACTACCAGCCTTCCTGATTACATGCTGTACCTGTATACCAACCTTTAGTGACTCACGCACCAGAATATATGGATCACGTTGCAGATACTTTCCAATTATGTATTAGTCTGCTTTTATATTCTGCCTGTTAAAGTGAGAACCTTCACATTTTCTCATATTATACTTACCCTGCCATATTTTGCCCACTCACTTAATCTATCTATTGTCATCTACATCCTTGTCACAGCACCTTCACAACTCTCTATCTAAATAAGTGCAAAGTGACCCAGTCGTAACAAATTAAACTAAGGGCCATAAGATGTATCCTCTCTCAATGCATAAGATCCATGTGTATGCCTATGATCTGGCAGAAACATGCAAGTCATTAGTATCTTTAAGTTTCAAGGCGAGGGTCTGAAGAGTTGAAGTGGTTGTTTGAAGAGCAGTCATAATGATGTGATAAGACTGGAGGTTTCCAGACACCGATATACATGGAAGAAGGGTGGAAGAAGACAGAGTGCATGGAGCAAGCGGGGAAATGATAATGCAGGCAGCATTATCCAAAGGTCTAGAGGAATGAATGGCAAGCTGCTATTGCCTGGTAGGGTCTCTGACTTTCATGTTGGGAAATGGTGTCATCCAGTTACCCAGGGAAAGAGGAAAGAATTGGGAGCTGCACAGAAATGAAACGAGATTCACAAATAGTGTGATGCAAATATGGGAATTAGTTGCTGTCGATTTAGCGAGACTCAGAACTCACCAGTTAAAATTTAACAGAAAATTATTACTTTTCCTTATCGTGGGAATCTGGTGTTTCCATTTTTGCCATAATTTCTCTTTGTAAAATAATCTGATGCTTGGTGACTTGTTTTAACCCATTTTAGTTTAGAAATCACATTTCATCGCAACTTTTCCTTCATACTAGCAAAATAAATTCTCACTTCTTTCTCTGTGACACTCTGTGAGGAATGAGTGTTTCCCCAAAAGAACATTTCTTTTTCTGTGATTGCCCATTGTAAAGGAAATTCTGCAGAATGTTAGACGAAAATACCTCCATATCTTTTGCTCCCACAAGTGTCTGTGTTTCAGCTGCTCGAGCGCTTTTAAACACCATTTATTTTCTTGTCTTTGAGGCTAATGGGCAACTGCTTTTATTCTTTTTGAGCCAGAATATGATAAACGGAGCAGCTTTTATATCAATTGATCTGTATTCCCAGAAATATGTTGTTAAAAGTCCGAAGAAAATCCTCAGGCTTTCTTATTTCTGCTATTGGGAAATGAACTCTGATATTTTGATCACAAGATTCTCTTTGAAACCCCAAGCCATTAATTTGACTTCAGCTTTATATGTACCATCAGAAATCCCACTTTCTCTTCTTATCAACCTATGAGATAAGCATATGAGATTGGGTGCTACCTATCTGGTGCCTCAGTATATATGCCAAGGGCTAAATTTTACCAGAAATTGGCTGTGTCAATTTTGGAGAATTTTGTGGAGGATTTTTTTTTCCTCTCTGTGAGCCCTAGCAAGATTTCTCATGCTTTCCTCCACAGCTTGCCAGACTAACTATGCCCCACACCTCATCAGTGCCTCACTCACACTGTCTTCCCTTGCACCAGCTGCAGAAGTATTTGTCATTGCTGTGACTCCCTGGGATTCTGATGCCAGCACCAATTTTAAAACACGGTTGTGGACAAGGTCAGGCACCATCAGTTGGGAACTGCTCTGTAGAGAGTTTCTGTGAATTGCCCCAGAGATGGTGGTTGGAGGCAATTTAGCTCCCCGCTTTCCCAACAGGAAACTGGGTGCCTCTCACTATTGACGATATCCCCCTTCCTCATAACTCATTTCTCTCCTGCGCTCTATTGTCTTTCCCTTTGTATGTTGAGTTCCCCTTCACAATTGTTAGCCCCACTGTTCCAGCATGCTGCCTCCAATCCCCACACACGGTTCCCCAACTTCACTGGGCCCTGATACCACACCATCCCCACCTTGACTTACAATGGACAGATCCCCTGGGTCTGAAGATAACCCACCTTCCTTACCTACTTTGAGACGCACGCCTGACAGATGAATGAACTGCTCATTGATTTTTGTGCAGCTCCACAACTATGTATCATGAATTCTGAAGAAGGATCACTGGACCCAATATCTCGACTCTGCTTTCTCTCTACAGATGCTGCCAAACCTGCTAGGTTTCTCCAGCTATTTCTGTTTTTGTTTGTGACTTATCATGATTCCCTGAACTGATTGCGCTGGATCTGCAGGATAGCCCAGTCCTGGGCTGTAAAGGTGCAGACCCCTGACCCTGACCACCCAAGCTGCTAACTGACCATTTCCATGCCCTGCCCTGATACCATTGACCTAATGTACCAGGACCCCTGACTGAAGCCTGTCTCACTTGATCTAACTGAGGAAAACTTCCCTTGGGTTTTGAGACATGGCTATTTGGGTGAAGCACACACAGTGTGCGTGCTACATAAGCTACTGGCACAAGTTGTGTGGTTGCGACTTGATGTAGCACAGCGCCATACAGCAACATGTCCACCCCTTTGATCGATCACTGCTGACAACTTGACAAACAGCCTGGCTTTGCATACAAGCTAAAAGGCAAGGCAAGAAAAAGGGCTGTGGGCTTTTAAGCTCTGCTTCATGGACCACAGAACAAAACAACAAGGTAAGGTTTGCAGAGGAGCTAAGAACATCCAAGCAGGCATAAAACGATTGAGTGGTAGGAGAGCAAGCAAGAAGCCTTAAAGAAGCCCTGGTTAAATTCATGATACGGGTGTCTGTCCCTGCAAGCGAAGTGCCCTGGCAGCAGCATTACAATGATAGCTATGGATGAGCTTCAATGTGCGATAATGAAGTCCAGACCACAATGTAATTGGTTTGGAAATGCACCATGAGGATGCAGAGAGGCTAGGCTGGAGTCTGATGCCAACGTCCATGGATGAGGGCTGCTGAAGGAACATGCCCTGAGATCTTGGGAACTGTTGTCCATAATGGAGGCCCAGAAGAGCAAGCAGAAAACTAGAGTTGCCAGGTAGCCACTCTGACTTCCATGTCAGGAATTGACACCATTTTGTTTCTATCTGGCTTTTGGGAGAATAAGATACTGCCTAACAATAAAAGGCGATTAGATTCAAATGGCATGCTAATACATGCTAATGGTTATAAACAGACCTTACCCCACTCACTGGTGAGAATCTTGCCTCCTGTCACTTTCCAACACTTGGTTTTAGGATCAGACTTTTTTCTCAATGTCAAGAATCTCATTTTTATGAGCTTGCTACATCTTCCCAACTGCCTCACCAATGCCCACATCATTTAGGAGATGGGACGATTCTGCCACAATTTCTTCCATGTTTCAAAATCTTTTTCTATGACAGCCTTTATCAACCTATCTTAAAAATTGTTGGAAGTTGCCACAACTTCTCTATCATTGGAACTTTACGTGGTTTCCTTCACATGTTTCACTGTTCTTGTTCATGTCGCAAGGTGAACTATGCTCACTCTTTTGTCACTTTCTGGGCTGCTGTTATGAGAACTTCCCCTCCAACCATCAAAATTCTTTTTACAAGTTTGTAGTCTTTACTAGGGCTGTGTTTACTTCCAGGCCCACTTTCAGAGCTCTTGCTGAGTTTCTGGTCTTTCACATCCTGCCCTCCTTTTGCCAAATCCTTGTCTGTTTCCTCCAGTTCCTCTTCATGCCCATTTAACAAAAGATTGTATTTGCCAGTGTTTTTTTTCTGCTCTCCCTAAAATAAGGATGTCCCCTTATATGGCTATTTGATATTTATCCATGACGGTGAATAGTCTTGTCCTTTGACATTATCATCAAACTGTTCATTGTCAGTCTGTCTTCAATCAGCTGTAATTTACTCTTCACTAACAGCTTAACATGTGCATGTGCAGGATACATGGTGCCTCATTACTTACTAATACATGTTTCAAATCTGTAAATGTCTCATCAGTACCAATTTACCTTGAGGAATGCATTCTCACAGTATGATTTCCAAGATGTTAACTTGTTATTTTCCCATCTCTGCCTATAACCATGAGATTCCCACTCTTTTTCTCTTCTCTTTTTAACATACATTGCCTCTGTAATTAAACTGTATTTCTGAAGGCCCTATATGATGCCATAAACTTACCAAACCTTTTTTGAAACCTCAGCTTTAATTAATTTTCTTCTTCTTTACTTTCAGGCCATTAAATTGCTTCGAAAAAGTGAAGCAAATTGTAGTCACTTCTCGAGCTGAGCGTTAGTGACTCATTACCTAATATATTTTTGGATTTCTACCAAAAGCAAATAGATGTGGCTGTAACACCTCACTATTTGCAGTGAATTATTTGTATGTAATGGCCATGCAGATGTTAGTTTACAACTGGGTTGACCCATGAAGATTTTGTGACTCACGTCATCTGTCATTTCATGACTTGTTTAACAAACTCCATTGCTAAAGGGCCTCTCTGCTACCATATGTATTACATCCTTATTTATATCATTCAAATCTTCATTGGCAAAATCCTTGTGCATCGTTCACCATTTTCAGTGGGGAATTTAGCTGATGCCTCCAATCCAGCTATTATACATATCTGTATTATTTTGTCCACAATCATTTTTCCTTTGTTAGTATTGTTGTAGACTTGCTAAATTTAATTGCTAGCTCTATGACATACAGACAAAATTGATTTATTTTTCCTTAGCCCATATATTTAAGTCCTTTGCTATAACTTCATTAAAGTCCCTGGCTAATGATTATGAGTTATAATGATGACATTTTACGTATTCTAGATATATCGCATTCAGCACTAATCTTGTCTACAAGTTTACTGCACTCATTGTTACTTAATGCTGCAAACTTTATTAGGTTTATAACTTTTGAACAGATGGATGGGAAAACAGTCAATGTAGTTTTTAAGCCAATCAGCCTTTTTGTTTTGTTTAAATTCCTATTATCCCTTAATATCATTACTACTTCTTTAATTTTTGATTAGAGAAGTTATGTCTCATTAAAGGAATATAATATCCAGATTGTGTAAATTGTAAGTCCATATCATTGGTTCATTTTTCATTGACAGCCTGTTCAACAGCAAGAACATTTCACTCGATACATCTGTGCTGATACGTTAAAAAAAAAACAAAGAACTATGGACACTGAAAGTCAGAAACATAAACAGAAATCACTGGAAAAACCTCAGCAGTTCTGGCACCATCTGAGGGGAAAGAATAGAGTTCACATTATATCGTCAGAACTGATCTGTGCTGATAAATTGGCTTAAGCAATTGTTTTACATGGAATTATGATACTTTTTAGGAACTTCAGTGTGTGGTCATTGACAAATCTGAAGCATTCAAAACTCTCAAATTCATTAATTTCATTTCAATCATTATTATTAGAGAATCAAGATAGCATTTTAACCAATCCACTCCAGCCCAGTTGACTTACATCCACTGTACAATGCAGCACAATTGAGTGATTCTGCGACAACAGCATTCCTTACCAGATTGTAGCTTTCTTTAAACACCACGATTCCTTCTGCTCTTTTCCTTCTGAACCTTCTATATAATGCATCATTTAAAAATTCTGGTCATCCCAGTTAGGGCAACTCATTGCATAATGATATATAGAGTCATATCTGAAATACCTGCCCCAGGTATTCCTAGTGTTCATTCTTCTGTTATAGCTTCACATTTCCTTTCATCACTCACAGGGTCTCCATCCTCATGTCTTCCAGTTATAATTCTTCTTTTATATTGACACATGTATTCCACATCTGATGGCCCTAAGATGGAGTTGGTATTGACTCCTCCATGTTTTGATAGACTGGTGAGTGTGCCAACTGAGCCATGAGGCTGATGAAAATGAATATTTTCTCAGGTTTTTTTTAACCCTTCTGACATCAGTTGCAAAAATGTATCTATTTCTGAAAATCTTATCCCAGTTAATAATAGGAGTGCATCTATGTTAAACATCTTAGCAGAGTCTAACAAACTAAAGTCAAGCACTGAGTTAAAAAACTCAAAATAATTTTCTTTTTAATCTTGAAAATAGCCCGTTAAATTTCATTTTATACTTTCCTCTGGAATAACTGTCTGGCTGTTAAAATTTACCAAAGTTTGAACACTTCTTTCATGTATTTAGCAGATCAATTTTCTTATAAAATTTTACATGTTAATAAATTATCCAGATCTTCCTTAGTGTCAAATTGATGAGCCTCCAGCTCTAAATATATATGGCAAATTATCCTGTTTTTCTTTGGTAATGACAGTGCCAACATCACATTTTTTTTTGAAAAGTTAAGGCCTGTGTCCTTATATCTGCTTCATCTTACCACTGGTCATAAGATCAGATTCATTGAATATCAATGGGAATTCTTATCATGATATTTTACATTTGGTTCTGGCCATTATCATGCAAAGTTCCTGCAGATTATAAACCTCCATATGAAATAAATATTAGCTTCCAATCTCTACCTTTAAGCAACCATCCCCGCTGATACTATATGCTCTGCAGCTGTCAAGACTCAGTGGGGCCTTAACTAACTAAAAGCAAGACTTCCACCCTTATTTAAGAGGGAGATCTTGGCTTAGAGAGCTGCCAACCAATATGATTTGTTGGTATCTTCATAGCCCCAGCAGCGGATGCTCAAATCTTGGGCCCTGCTGAAATTACGCGCATTCCCAATGTAGGTCAGATTTCAGAGAGGTCCAGAGTATATATGGGGTTTGATTGGCAGTCCCAGAGAAGGGGCATAGGGGTCAGGCTTGAGTGGCCTTGGGAAGAGTTAATAAACCTATGATCTTGTAGAATGGGATGCCTCCAATGGGGCTAAAGACCCCAAGAACAAGTTGTTTCACAAATACCAGCCCACCCATTAAGACAGTCAGGCTACATATGCAGTATGTGCATTGCTATATCATGAGTTAAGGAAAAAATGTACTACATGGTCAATGAGATACTGGTCTGAATATCTTGGGTTGTGAGTATCTGCACATACATTGTCCCAAAGGCTGCTTGCTCCTTACCACTCAATAACGTTTTTCAACTACATGCATTATTATGTATATTTTTACATTATAGGTTATCAAATGCAGCTCTCTCATTTCGCTTTGAAGGACTCTGTCTTCATATGGTAGACTGATATCTTCCCTCCTATTTATGTCAAAGTCTTATGATCAGTTACATCATCCTAACTTACAGGAACCTCATTATACCACATGTCACTCCCAGTTTTCTCTCTAATTCGCCATCATTATTCCAGTAGTTTACTGCTACTTACTGACATGGTCTTTATAACATTAACATCATTATTACTATGATCACTATAATCACCATTATCACCATCCCACTGCTATTAAATTCTGAAACTCACAGGTCGACAGGATCTGGATCTCTCATAAAACATCCTAATCTAGTTTGCTGGGGTGATTGTGTTGTGCTATGCCTGGAATTTTGTATCATTTGGTACACTTTCTGATATAGCATATGCTTGATAGTTTGTACTGTGATAATGAGACTTCCTCTTCATTCTTGGCATAAACATAGAAAATGCTGAAGAAACTCAGCAGATCAGGCCATATCTGTGGATAGAAAGTTAGCACTTCAAGTTCAAAATCCGTTCTTCATTCCTGCACTTCTCAGCTCAAATAAGATCAATGCATTCCTGTTCCTGATGTCCATTCAGATGTTCTGGGAATAGAAGACAATAAGATCTTGACTGATATGATTTTCTGTTGACCATGATTTCCCATCCCTTAAACAGACATTCTGCATTGGCTTTAAGGTCACCTTGTGTCTGGAGTTGTATCACCTCTGCTGCTTTTCTGCTATGGTTTCTCTCCAGTTGTTATACCTTTGCATGGTCTTCAGAGACTATATTTGGCTTGAGGCTGTGTTCTATAGCTGATCCATCTGTTTTTAACTTCCTTCCCATGTACTGTGCCACTGGCAAGCATCCATTATTCAAAGGTGTTGCCCTATGACTGAGGAAGGCTAATTCCCAGTATGGATTCTTATTGTTGGGAATACATAACAATATTTATAGCCTAATTGGAGATCTGGAAGATATGGAACTGTGTGGACACTTTCTGGATTAAAAGTATCTTTTACCAAGGATTGGAAGGGAATCCATGTGAATTTTCTGGAAATGAGGTCAACATTTTAATGTGGGCTGAGATTCATCTGCTGATTATACAGAGTCAAAATATTTTTGAAAATATTTTGTAAAGAACCATGTGATGGAGTTTTTGCCCATAATTTCAAGAAAACTTGGCTTTGGAAGAGACCATGGGACCTCTATGCTGATGGTCACTCATCAAACCTTTCTGGATATGGTTTTTGCTTTCATGAATCTAGAGGGTGAGGGAAGAAGGAAGAAAACCACCAAAGCAGCAGTATAGCTTTATGATTATCTCTCTCAATTCCTTCGTTGAAGTACTCACGAACCTGATAAAGTTTCCAAACTTCAATATTTTGACTGTATTGTGAACGCTGAAAAGCTGAAGCTTGGCCATAATCTAAAGACTTGGATCCAGCTTGATTTCCATCTGAACAGAAAACTTCGTTTGAAAGGTCCTTCTTCAGTTAAGGCTGTCTGCAATTCAATTTCACCAACAAGAAACCCAGGGGACTGTGAGAATTCATTTAATTTGATAGTTTGTTTCTCAGACCATTGGTCGATTGTCATTCTAAAAATGTTGTCTTTGTAGAGTCTTTGCCAATTTTTGTGTTATATTTCCATTTTAGCACTAAAAGGGTATATAATTCTAATTCTAGATTATATTTTAGATATTAACCACATGTTGTCTTTGCAAAGTCTATGTCAGGTTTTGTGTTATGTTTCTGTTTTAGGACTAAAGGGTGTATAATTCTAATTCTGGATTATATTTTAGATATTAATCACTTGAATTTAAGATTGAGTTTGTTTTATCATAAGCAGATTATTTGAGTTCGTTAAAGAAAACTGGTGAAAATGACTTTAAATCTGGATAGCAGTACAAAAGGGAAATGATTGACCATGGTTGATGATTAAAATAAATTGTTTGTACTAATGGTGCAACTCATGAAGTAGCTGGGCTTGATTGTTAACACTTTCTTTCAATCACAATCATAACATTATGCATCAGTGATTTTGCAGTCTTGACTGCTCTTGCTGCCTATTAAATTGAGAAGACTTGAAATAGCTCATAAATTGTTTTAAAAACTGTACTTTATTGCGTACTTTCAACTGGACTTTGCTGAACTAAACATAGTTCATACAAGTCATATGATTTTTGCAAATAGGACAATGTTAAAATTCTAAAACATTTGGAAATCTCACACCTTCAATTGTGTGGACATTACAGTCAACGAACACAAAGGAACAGAACAATAAATGGTATATCTCTCGAGCAGGAATTGACAATGAAAGGGAGCTATCAAAACACATGCTTGAAGTAGTGTTAATGGTTCAACACAAATTTATCTTGTATAAGGAACAATGTGTTTTCACCAGAGACATAGACATGTAAACGTGTTATACTTGCATAGGTACCAATGGACTCACTTTTCTCCTGAAGTGAATACTCGACCCCTTTCCAGAGGGATAGAGATGAAATGTTAAATTAAAACTGACTTCTTAATGTGCCTATCATGTAAGTAAAACTCCTTTGGTCTTTGAGAAAGATTTAATTATACATTTCTGGACCCTTGCCTCAGTTTGGTTAAAAAAAAGTAGTCCACTGTTAACATCACACAATGTTAAGCATCTTACTAATGACACCACAACTAGACTCCAGGCTTAACTAGTATTCACCAATACCCTCATTGTGAGATTTCAACAATATTTGAAGGAATTCTGCAACTTCAGTCAACTGTACCTACCAGAATCCAACCTCATGCAGAAATGAAGCTTTATTGGATATTGAATTTCTGGGCTCTGACAAAAAAAATGTGAATTAATGTTCATGTCTTTTACTATTGTTAATTTTAATTGTAATCTCTTACCTTTCCTTTATTCCTCTGTTCCTTCTATGTTTGTGTGTGTGTGTGTGTTTGTGTTGGAACAATCTTCCCCTGAGTTCAAATAGAACAAAGAACAAAGAAAATTATCTTCCCCTGCATTCAAATAGAACAAAGAAAATTACAGTACAGGAACAGGCCCTTCGACCCTCCACGCCTGCACCGACATGCCACCCATTACAACTAAAACCCCCTACCACTCCGGGGTCCGTATCCCTCTATTCCAATCCTATTCAAATATTTGTCAAGACGTCCTTTAAAAGTCACTACAGTATCTGCTTCCACTACCTCCCCCGGCAGCGAGTCCCAGGCACCCTCCACCCTCTGTGTAAAAAATTTGTCTTGTACATCACTTTTAAACCTTACCCCTCGCACCTTAAAACACAGTCCCTGGTAACTGACTCTTCCACCTTCTGACTGACCAGCCTGTCCATGCCCTTCATAATCTTGTAGACCTCTATCAGGTCACCCCTTAACCTCCGTCATTCCACTGAGAATAACCCAAGTTTCTCCAACCTCACCTCATAGCTAATGCCCACAATACCAGGCAACATCCTCGTAAATCTTTCCTGTACCCTCTCCAAAGCCACCACGTCCTTCTGGTAGTGTGCCAACCAGAATTGAACACGATATTCCAAATGCGGTCTAACTAAGGTTCTATAAATCTGTAACATTACCTGCCAATTTTTAAACTCAATGCCCTGGCTGATGAAGGCGAGCATGCCATATGGCTTGTTGACTACCTTTTCTACCTGCTTTGCCACTTTCAATGACCTGTGTACCTGTACGTCCAGATCCCTCTGCCTATCAGTACTCTTAAGGGTTCTGCCATTTACTGTATATTTTCCATCTGGATTAGACCTTCCAAATGCATTACCTCACATTTTTCCAGATTAAACTCCATCTGCCATCTCTCTGCCCAAGTCACCAACCGATCTATGTCCTGCTGTATCCTTTGACAGTCCTCATCACTATCCATAATTCCACCAACCTTTGTGTCATCGACAAACTTACTAATCAGACCAGTTACATTCTCCCACAAATCATTTATATATATATTATAAACAGCAAAGATCCCTACACTGATCCCTGAGGAAAGCTACTAGTCACAGCCCTCCATTCCGAAACGTACCTTTCCACTGCTATCCTCTGTCTTCTATGACTGAGCCAATTTTTTTATCCACCTCTGGATAAAAAAGGTCACCTCTGACCCTGTGTGGCCTTACCTTCTGTAACAGCCTGCCATGAGGGACCTTGTCAAAGGCCTTACTGAAGCCTATGTAGACAACATCAACTGCCTACCCTCAGCGATCACCTTCATCACTTCCTCAAAAAACTCAACCAAGTTAGTGAGACACGACCTCCCCTTCACAAAACCATGTTGCCTCTCGCTAATGCACCCATTGATTGCCAGGTGGGAGTAAATCCGGTCTCAAAGAATCCTCTCCAATAATTTCCCTACCACTGATGCAAGGCTCACTGGCCTGTAATTAGCTGGATTATCCCTGCCACACAATGTATGATGAATTATACTTCTGTTTCAAGCAGAAAGTTTCATACCTTTGTATTGAGTGTACCTGGAGTGTGAATTCACATTTGGAACAGAAACTTTAAGAATTTTCCATTGTTTGCTGGTAAATGGAATTACTTACACCTGATGAATGATTTGTTCAGAGCAATTATTATAGCTTCTCCAATAGTTTTGGAAAGGACCAAGTGGAATCAAAGACCCAGATCAATTAAAGGAATTTTTTCTTCATATGCAATGACCCAAAAAAAATGGCTAAGCAAAATCTATCATTAGACTGGCACCACAGGGAGATGTTTGGTTGTCTGAAACTTTCTTCGAGAGTTTGGATTATCTGAAAGAAAAGCTTAGTAAGACTTCTTAGCAAGACTAGAGACTAATGAGATACATGTGCCCCACTTAGCCTAAACCTTTCAATAGCTTTGGAAATTATTGCCCGAATTGTTAATTCTGCAGTATTGTATCCAATCTCTCGAAGCCAATAAGATGAATACATGTATTATGATTCCTTAGTATGTACAGTATGGTATTTCAACATTTGTGGATGATGCAGAGTTTGGAAACATTGTAAACTGTGAGGAGCACAAAATAGAACATCAAAACAACATAGGCTCGGAGTTGGTAGAGTAGGCAGATAGGTGGCAAAAGAATTTCAATGCCAAGAACTGTGATATTATATGTTTTGATTAAAAGAACATTGATAGGCAATATAAAATAAAGGGAATACTTTAAAGGGCCTGCAGGAGCAGTGAGACCCGGGTGTACATTTTCATAAATATTGAAGATTGCAGGATAAGTGGAAAGGTTACTTAATATTATCGCCGTTTCTCTCCCTACAGATGTTACCTGACCTGCTGAGTTTCTCCAGCATTTTCTGTCTTCGCTTCAGATTTCCTGCCTTGTTTCTGCTAAAGTCTGATCTGTTAGGTATAATTTGATTTCAAGCCAAACAAAATCTTGTTGAGATGGTTTGGCTTTGGTCCAGCTCCAAATCCAACCACCCTGCTTGGGACCAGCTGTAAACATGCCTGAAGACACACAATTATGTAGTCTGTCTCTATGAAGTGTTGAGAGATCCACAGATCCTCTGATTTATTGAAAACCACTTTTGACTCTGTACTCACTAACTGTTATGATGTTATCCCTCCCTGCCTAGGGAATATGATTTGTTTTCACTCAGGAATCAATTATGGTCTGACTCCAGGTAAAAGATTTATGTTAGCAAAGAGCTGAATTTGCTTTGCACAAGTGCCAACTTGTGCTGCAAAATGCAACTGGAGCCTAGAATTGAAGGATACTTAAGCACTGGGTAAAGCAAGAACACATAATGGGACGAGACAGCATCTTGGGCAGTAGAGCTTAAAGGTGGCTGGCAGAATGTGGAAAAGGGTGGGGTAAGCTCTGGCTCCACAGCTAGAAGCGGCTAGCAGGTTAACCATTTAAGATAACAAGGCGTGGAGCTGGATGAACACAGCAGGCCAAGCAGCATCATAGGAGCAGGAAAGCTTGACGTTTCGGGCCTAGACCCACCAACCGTGACAATACGGAACCAGGTTAAGCATTTAAGCAGGTTTGGCCTTGTTTGGATCTGGCTATCATGAATTGTATGTGTTGATGAGTAAGCCAGCATTTGGTGTCCATTCTTAGTTGCCCTGGAGAAGGTGGTATTGAGCTATCTTCTTGAAATGTTGCAGTCTATGGAGCACTCACAGTGCAGTTAAGAAGGCAGCAGGAGTTTGATCCAGCAACAGTGAAGGAACAGCAATGTAGTTCCAAGTCAATCCTGTACGACTTGGAGGAACAATTGCTTGATGGTGTTCCTAATGCATCTGGTGTCCTTTTTCTTCTATGTGGTAGAAATCATGGGTTTGGAAGTTTCTTTTGAAGAATGTTTTCTGTGTTACTGCCGTGGAACTTTTCAAAGGCACACACTGCTGTTACTCTGAGCCAGTTGTGAAAGGAGTGAATGCAGAATGCTGTACATAGGGTGCCAGTCAAGTGGGTTGCTTTATTCTGGGTGGCGTCAAGTTGGGTGTTGCAGAATTAACGCTTATCCAGCACAGTGGAAAGTATACCTGATTTGCATTTTGCTGCATATTGCACAGACTGCTTCAATATCTAAGAAGTCACAAATGATGCTGGACATTGTGCACTCACCCTCTCAATGCAAACCCTTTACACAGCGTTCATGGATCTGTCAAGTTAGAGTTTCCAGCATGACTCGTACAATTAGCTAACTTTTCTTTTTAGTGGTGACTTGTTGACAAATTTCAAAACAATCAGTAAGGTAACAAATGATTTAGAAATGTAGATTTGACACATGAGCAAAATTGCTAGTTTTAGGTTTAGTACGTAGAATTTCAAAACTGCATGGCATTAAGCGAGTGCTCCTGCATATTCTTATAGTCCTGCGATAACAGGATGCTGGATTTCAGATAACATTTTAGCAGATGCAGGAAAAGAGCTTGCTGTTTAGACCACTTTACATAAGCAAAGCAGAATATGGGAGACAGCGGTATAGTGTTAATAATACTAGACTAGTAACCCAGAATGTTAGGCCAATGTTCTGGAGACATGGGTTTGAATCATGCCATAGCAGATGGTATGAATCTAATAAGAATCTGGATTAAAAATAACTAACTACTCTAACAGCAACTATGTAAGCATGCTTTTCATAAATAAAATCTGGCCCGTTAATATCCTTTCAGGAAGTGAATCTACCATGCTTACCAAGTCTAGCCTACATATGATTCCAGACACACAATAACATGGTTGATCCTTAACTGCCTTCTGGAAAACGAGTGATTGGTAATAAATGCTGGCCTAACAGACAATGGTTACATCACCTGGATGAATAAAAAGAACCATGTGAAGACAAAAATGGTGCTTAGATACTGGTCAATTACCTTACAGCATAGCAACAAATGGTATTTCTTTATTCCTTACCTTTTGAAAAAAGGAAAAAAGGCTTTTTCAAAATAGGTGAATAGAGACCTACATATGAAATAGACAATATTTGGGAAAGTGGCAGTAAGAATACTTACGAAACTTTCTCTGACATCTCTGTTTTTAGCAATCTTCACTTGGTTCAGAATAAACTCAAGCCTGCAATAAATAGTGCTTCCAAATACTGCGGATAAAAGTAAGTAACTTCATGTTCTATCACAGTATCAATGCAAAGTTTCACAACTTCATTTCGTCTATCAGTATAATTAGGTGATGTTTAATTTTAGTCAAATAATTAAGAGGCGCATAGAATAAGTACTGAAAATGGACTGCTGATCTTGTTCCCATTCTGTACGAGCAAGAGAATTTTATTAGTTTGAAAATTATCCCAATAAAATTAAATATCCATCAAACTGCTGAAGAGTAAAAAGGGTAAGGAAAAGATTTCGTCTGTAAGACTTCAAATGTTGACTACAGGGAGAGACAAAAGACTCAAGAGATCTGGCTGAAATCTAGAAGTGAAAGAAAGCAGTTCAGTGACATAATCAATTCAGTAGAGGCCAGGTTCAAGCATTTAGGAATATGATCTGTCCATCAAACAGCTGCTTGGCTTTGATGACACACCAGTATCAAATTGACAGTCCCATCCTGCACTGACCTTTGTGCACTCCACTAATCCCTACCTCATTTATGTAGGTACCATCACTGAGCCATATCACAAGCTCTATCTCCCAAATATAGATCACATTAATGCAAATGAAGGTTCACTTAAAGCTGTAAAATGCCAAAGGCATTTTGGAACTTAGTGGTATATTGACGGCTTTTATTGTAATGTGTTTTCTTTAACGAATGATCCAACGATGGCAAGTCATTTGAAAATTGATATTGATTCTCAATCCTGCAAGGGATTTTATAATTTCAATCTTTTTACATTGCCCTTTGGGGAATGACAACTGTTCAAATTTTAAAATACAATGGCCAATGCATACCAGAGCATTTTTGTTCTGTAGGCTATCTTTTAAAATATTTTCATCTTTTTGAAAGAAAAATTAGCAATCAAAATAAGTTTCCTCATTCACCTTCACCACACCACTGGCAGAAATATTAAATGAGCTATAGCAATTAATTGAAAAGCAAAATATTATGACCCTGGAAATCTGAATTTAAAGTAGTAGAGTTTGGAAATACTCAGCAGATCTGATGATAGTTTTGAACAGAGAAACTGAGTTAACAGACGTGAGGTCTACGACCTTTCTTCAGAACTTTTCTTGGGTCTGTAATTTAAATATATTCAGGCACAATTAATTCTGCCTCAAATCCAACATACCAGCTTTAACAAACAGCACATAGGTTTCCCGAGCTGTGTGTAATTTATCAGGGTCAATAAGGTGAGAGCACAGTGGGAATTCATTGCTCTGTGAATTTGACAGTCTTTAAAGAGTAAAACTACATTGTTATTTCATGGCCTCAGGACTTATCTGAGAGGGTGATTTAAAAGTAATTTCTAATTTTTAGAAGACATTTCACTTATTTGAGATTTATCAACTTTTGTTCTGCGCTTTCCTTCCATCAAACTTAAAAACACCACAGTAACATTTACTGCAGATGGACCTTGGAATTCTGTTGAGGAACAACAAGAACATCACACTAGCAACACAGGAGAGACAACATCAAAAGAAGTGAAAAGAGCAGCAATCGCTTCACCAGTGGTCATAACGCCCGTCCAAAAAGACAGAATAGATTGATGCAGAATATCTGGCTTGAAGGAGATGATGCCCCAACACAGGGCGAACTGGATGAGAATTAAGTTTCATTACATGCCTGAGCAGCAGTGTCTCAGGTGGCACAGACTTTCATGATACGTTGTAACAAGCATGGGGCTGGATGAACACAGCAGGTCAAGCAGCATCATAGGAGCAGGAAAACTTGACGCTTCGGGCCTAGACCCTTCATCAGAAATGGGGGAGGGGAAGAGGTTTCTGAAATAAATAGGGAGAGAGGGGGAGGCGGATAGAGGATGGATAGAGGAGAGGATAGGTGGAGAGGAGGCAGACAAGTCGAAGAGGCGGGGATGGAGCCAGTAAAGGTGAGTGTAGGTAGGGGGGTAGGGAGGAGATAGGTCAGTCCAGGGAGGACGGACAGGTCAAGGGGGCG
>JAHRHZ010000024.1:13632114-13685763 GCA_024137785.1 Ginglymostoma cirratum
AGGTTAGGGAGGTGGAGATGAGCTGGGCTGGTTTTGGGATGCGGTTGAGGGAGGGGAGATTTTGAAGCTTGTGAAATCCACATTGATGCCATTGGGCTGCAGGGTTCCCAGGCTGAATATGATGTGCTGTTCCTGCAGCCTTCGGGTGGCATCACTGTGGCATTGCAGGAAGCCCAGGATGGACATGTCATCTAAGGAATGGGAGGGGGAGTTGAAATGGTTCGCGACTGGGAGGTGCAGTTGTTTGTTGCGAACTGAGCGCAGGTGTTCTGCAAAGCAGTCCCCAAGCCTCCGCTTGGTTTCCCCGATGTAGAGGAAGCCACAACGGGTACAGCGGATGCAGTATACCACATTGGCAGATGTGCAGGTGAACACAGCAGGTCAAGCAGCATCATAGGAGCAGGAAAACTTGACGTTTCGGGCCTAAACCCTTCATCAGAAATGGGAGAGGGGAAAAGGGTTCTGAAGTAAATAGGGAGAGAGGGGGAGGCGGATAGAGGATGGATAGAGGAGAGGATAGGTGGAGAGGAGGCAGACAAGTCGAAGAGGCGGGGATGGAGCCAGTAAAGGTGAGTGTAGGTAGGGGGGTGGGGAGGAGATAGGTCAGTCCAGGGAGGACGGACAGGTCAAGGGGGCGGGATGATGTTAGTAGATAGGAGATGGGGGTGTGGCTTGAGGTGAGAGGAAAAACAGGTTAGGGAGGTGGAGATGAGCTGGGCTGTTTTTGTGTGTTCATCCAGCCCCATGCTTATTATCTCGGATTCTCCAGCATCTGCAGTACCTTTTATCTCTTTCATGATACGTTGTTGCCTTTGCCAGTAGCTGTATGGCACAAAACCTCCTTCCAAGTAGATGAACATTGCCAGTGGTCATCAAGGTCATCAGAGTCATGAATTTCATCAGCTCCAGTTCCTTCCAAGCACTTACTTCAGAATTGTACAATCTTCTGCCTGTTAGCACATCTCTCAGGTGACCAATGCCAAGACCGCCACTTATGCCCACTTAGATATTGATGAGAACAGTCAGACCCAGAGGGCTCCCTTATTTCCTATAGTGGCTGGTTCCCTGCTGGTACAGGAAGTCATAGACTACAAACGTAAGGCATTCAAAACACCATCAAATGACCCATCAGCCTTTGTTGATTGAAAGGGCTCGAAACCAGTTAAAGTGAAGGAGTAAGAGGATTCAAGAAAGAGTAAATTGGAAAGCATTGCAGGAAATGTCAGCGTTCTGCAATAGAATGATGTTATGGAGAAGGCAGCAGAATGGGTCAGGAAGGAACAATTCTGGATTACAAAACTACCAAATTAAGATCATTATTCAGAAAGAAAGGAGACAAAAAACTGATGAATGTCGGTTGGCTAGCGTATCATCTGTTATTGAAAAAAATTGGATCTATGTAAAATGATCAACAGCAGAATATTTATGAAAATGTAGTATAAACAAGCAGTCAGAATGGCTTCGGAAGGGGAAATCATGTCTGACAAAATCTATCAGAATTTTTTTGAGAAGGCTCCAAAAGGGAAGATAAAAGGGAAATAGTTAATATAGTATATTTGAGTTTTCAGAAGGCATTGATAAGGTACCACATGTTAGGATACCTAACAGGATAGGAGCCCATGGTGTTGGAGGTACAATATTTGCACAAATAGAGGATTGACTAACAAATAGAAGACAGAAAATTGAGATGTGGGTTGGGGGTGTGGTTTGGGTTGTACATGTGCTAATCAGCAGGAGTCTTCCTTGCCCTTGTTTGACATTGTAGTCAATATCATGGGCTCCCAGGTCAACTCTCCCCTGACAGTGCACCAGTGTGACACTACCGTTACTGGGCCTATTCATAGAAGATCATAGAATCCCTACAGTGTGGAAACAGGCCCTTTGGCCCAACAAGTCCACACTGAAACTTGGAGCATCCCACCCAGACCCACCCACCCCTGAACACTAGGGGCAATTTAGCATGGCCAATCCACCTAACCTGCGCATCTTTGGACTGTGGGAGGAAACCAGAGCACCCAGAGGAAACCCATGCAGACATGGGGAGAATGTGCAAACTTCACACAGACAGACGCCTGAGGCTGGAATTGAACCTGGGTCCCTGGCGCTGTGAGGCAGCAGTGCTAACCACTGAGCCACTGAGCTGCCCCAAATTCTACTGGTGGGACAGGACATATCCAAGGTTGGTGATGGTGGTGTCTGGAACATTGCCTGTAGGGTGTGATTCCTTGAGGATAACTATGTCAGGCTGTCGCTTGGCTAGTCTACGAGACAACCTGCCAAATTTTGGCACTAGCCCCTAGATAATTGTAAGGAGCATTTGCAGGGTCAGCAAGGCTATATTCTCCATCACCTCCAGTGTACTAGTGCAGTCTTCAGCTGCCTGAGGAAAAAGGTGTTCACGAACAACATCAGATCCAACACCAAGATCATGGTTTACAGAGCTGTGGTGGTTCCTGTCCTCCTATATGGCTCTGAGATGTAGACTGTCTACAGCAGATACCTCAAGGCACTGAAGCAGTACCACATAGGCTGCCTGTGCAAGATCTTGCAAATCTGCTGGGAGGAAAGATGCACCAGCATCTCGACCAGGCCAACATCCTCAGCACCGAGGCATTGACCAGGCCTTGATTGGATATGATGGGCTGGGCAGATCGTCCACGTGACTGACACGAGATTCCCCAAGCAGGTGCTGCACGCCCAGCTTCGAAATGGCAGGTGATTTCCAGGTGGACAAAGGAAGCTCTTCAGTGATACCCTCAAGGCCTCACTGGCAAAATGTGGCATTCCCACAGGCACCTGGGATTCACTGGCCCAAGACCATCCAAAGTGGAGGAGGACCTTGAGACTTGCCATCGGGAAAAAAATGGAAGCCAGGTGAAAACAACGCACAGCCACACCAACGCCCCACACATCCCTTCGCACGACCACCTTCAGCCCCAAGTGTAACAGAGCCTGCGGTAGCCATATCAATCTATATAGCCACACACAGACTCACCCTGGGAGTGGAAGAGTGTCATCCTTGTCTGTGAGGGACACTGATCATTATGATGGTTTTCTATGGTTGTTTCTGGTCCCTTGGTTAGTGCAAATTGCTTGTTAAAAACTTTCTGGCACTTGCTGCAACTGAGTGGTTTTATAGGTCTTTTCAGGAGGTATTTTAAGAGTCAACCACATTGCTGTGGGTCTGTAGTCACATCTAGCCCAGTCTAGATGAGGATGGCAGTTTCCTTCCCTAAAGGAAATAGGGGAATTAGGTGTGTTTTTATGACAATCAACAATTTTTTTTAAAGTCACCATTAAACTTCGAATTCCACATTTTTATCGAATCTCCCACAGCGGTATCTGTTCAGCTTCGCTACAATGAAATAGCACTACAAGAGTAAAGGCATCTTTGTACAATTATTCAGGGTATTGGTGAGGCCACATGTAAGCAATTGTTTACAGTTCAGAAGGATGATCTACATCTTTGTTTCTTTGTCCATAGGACGTGAGCAGCACTGCTGGGTCAGCATTTGTTGCCCATCCCTAATTGCCCAGAGGGCAGACAAGAATTTAACCACATTGCTGTTGGTCTGCAGACATGTGTTAACCACATTGGTAAAGATGGCAGTTTTCCTGGATATCCTCTTTTTTGTTGAATTCAAATTTAGTCATCTGCCAGGGCAAAATTCAAACTGATGTCCTCAGAACATTAAAGATAAAATGTACTGCAGATGCTGGAGAATCCGGGATAACAAGCATGGGGCTGGATGAACACAGCAGGTCAAGCAGCATCATAGGAGCAGGAAAACTTGACGTTTCGGGCCTAGACCCTTCAGGTTTTCCTGCTCCTATGATGCTGCTTGACCTGCTGTGTTCATCCACCCCACGCTTGTTCCTCAGAACATTAATCTTGTTTCAGGGTTGTTAATCCATTGTGCCACCTTCATTGCAAGACATAAGCTGGAGCAAAGCAATGATGATACACTAGGGTCATTGCTGGGATAAAGGAATTGCACTATTATGAGAGATTGAGTAGATCAGGTCAATATTGATTTTGTTGATTGGTTGAACAGCGTTAAATTGCTTACTTCTGTTTCTTAGAGTCATTCTAGCAACATTCAGCTGCTATATCACCTCTGCAAGGTTTTCATGCATACCTTGGCAAAATACGCTGGAAACTACTGCAAAGCCTTCATTCTGTTTTGATCACATCTCCCATCAATATTTGCTTCCATTTCATTCATACCTTTTGCTCATCTTTGAATCTTGTCATATAGTTGTCCTAAAAGCTAATGAATGTGGAAGGCAAAACTTAGATGACCAGAATGGAAGCTTGTTATTAAATGCTTAGTTTATTAACATTTTAGCAAGTATTTTGAAATATACATTACCAATAGCATTCAAGTGGCTTCTCTTGTGTAAATAAAAGGTTTTGCTTTGTGCTACTACTTCATGTTCCTACCCTGTGCCTTCAGAAGAGCAGAACCAGACAGAATGCTTCTTCTCTTGCTATGATGACCGACGTGCTTGTGGCAAATGTCCTTGCATCTTTGGAGGTCATGAAAGCTTCAACAAAGTCTGTGCCACCAGCACCTGTTTAGAAATAACAAAATGTAGAGCTGGATGAACACAGTAGGCCAACAGCACCAGAGGAAGAGGAAGGCTGACGTTTCGGGCCTAGACCCTTCTTCAGAGGTAGACTTCGTCTAGGGACAGGAAGCAGTGGGATTCAGTGGTATTCCTGGGATGCATGATGATTTTGAGGGATGAGAGGTGGGACCACTTGGAGCAGAGACCCCACTTCTATATGCCGATTCTCCAATTGATTCTCCAATTTCTTTTTCTTAATGCAACTGGAAGAGCGCTTTGCTGCATTAGTGCAGGATATCAAAACATGGCAAAGTAGTACTCTCTTCTCCTTAATCTGGTATTCTGAGGGTACAGGGCAAACATGCCACTCATTGTACACCATATCCTCTATGTGGATGGCTACACTTTCCATAAGTGAGCATCCATATTTGAGACAACATCATACTGATTCAAGAGTTTCTTTTAAATTGAATTCAAATTTCACCAACTGCAACGGGGTGGGGGGGGGGTTTGATTCCATGCACTCAGAAGATTAACCTGACACTTTAAGCTGCTAGTCCAGTGACATTGCCACTAGGCCACAGTTACCCTAGATACCTAACTCTATTAGCAGCTATCTGGGAAACCCCAATTTCTCCAAGGCCATGGCCATCAATCCTCCACAGTGTTTCAGGTGATTATGCTTGGATAGCCATGCTGCTGTTCTCTACCTCTCCCTGGTGTTGTAAAATAGAGAAGGCAGTAAAGTATGAGTGTCAGAGATAGAGAGGATGGATGGTAAGACATTTATGTGGAGTGATTATGATGGATGTGAGTGAGATGGCAATAAGATGAAATTGAACATGACTACTGTCTGTTCCAATGGGAATTTGAGGAGATGCTGAGAAGAATGAATGGAGTGAACTGGTGTTATGCCAAAGAATGTTGGGAAAGTGAGAGTATGAGGGGGCTGGCAGCTGAAAGTGAGACAACAGTCACCATTGTGCTCCCATGAGGAATTGAACCTCTTGTAGCACACAGTGTTGCTGTTTGTCACTGCTTCCAGCTGCTTAGTCTGTGAGACTGGCCTCATCCTGCCTGCATGACGCATGGATCTGTATTGTGATAACTCTGACCCTTTGGCTGAAGTTCTCATCGTAGGTCAGAAAATCCAAGAGTTGCCCATCCATGTTTCATTTCCATTCTTGTCCTTGGCAAAGCCTGGACTCTCAACACATTTTGCAGTCATTTGAAATTAACTTGGTTCCTTTTGACTAGAAATCTTTCTATTGAAAGATTCAGGATATCATCCTCCTCACCTTCTATGATTGGTCAGAATCCAAGCAAAGGGATCCTTACGCTTTGATGGTGTTAAACAGTAAAGTCTGCTTACCTGAGTAGCAGGTTCCAAACTGTAGTAGGCCTCCAGTGATGAGAGTGGGGTAGCTATATTAAAATTCTGCCCAATACTTCTCATAGACGTATGCACCATAATTAAGAACCAACTCAAATTCTGTTTGCTCCTGAAAGCATGAAATCCTTTGCCCATGCACTAAATGATAAAATTTGAAAATTATCTCATTCTTAGGTTGCACCCTTCATTACTGACTGATTTGTACAGACCGACAATCATGTTATGTGGAGTTGATACAAAGGACTCTCATGACATTTCATGAGTATTAAGCTTTCACCTGAGATGAAATGCTGTATTGTCATTGTTTTCTGCGTCTGTTGCTTCTGAATTTTTTAAATCTTATTATAATAAAAAGCATGACATGCAAATCTTCAGCTAATGCAGGAATATTGAACTATTAGTGCTTGGAACTCGCTGCGCAAATTCGAGAAGGTTATTGTTGATTTGGGACTTCAGAAAGCGAACCTGAAATTACGCAGTGAGGAGGAGATTAGGCATGGAGACATAATCATTGCAAAAAAGGAACATCTAGGCAGATATAGTCAAGATTCTCCCTGACACTTGGGGGATGGAAGTGAGTTTAAGACTATTTTTGTTTCATTGTTCTCAATGACGACAGTAATATATTATCTTGCGCTATTGGCAATAAAGGATATTCTATTAAAAATCAAGTCCAATTATAGAACTTCAATAATAGTATTACAAATAGCTGATGTTTCTTGGCTAGCAGTTCAGTGAGAACAATGGCCTGGATTTTCCCTGGCTCAACAGTTGTTATGCCAGTGTAGATAATAGTTGCACACATGAAGTCTGGGGAATTCCCCTTGCATCAGACTCTGTAGGAATTACATGGGAAATTGAAGATTGCCCTGGGCAATTCATCTAGCCCTAGAACCCTCCAAAAGTCTTCATTTCAGTTAGAGACTTCAATAGTTCTAATGCAATTGATTAAAATTGTTCCACAGGAAAGGTTACAGTTAGTTATTGAACTAACTAAAAGTTAGATATTGAGTATGTAGTCTAACTCCTGATATACTATTACATAGAACTCATACTTACCTCACCCATCCCCAACTACACCTTCCCCAGACCTCTGACACCTCCGGGACCCTGGCCCGACAACCCTCACCAGTCACCTTCCGTAGCCACTCCCAACTGGACTGGACCGGATTTTGCTGTTGTCGGACAATGCTACCCACTTTGTCAGATCGATGCCAGTGTCGTAGCTGTACTGGAACAGCTTTGGCCGGAGATGTGGACAATTCTGAAGGACAAGCACAACTCACCTAGCCTTACCTATCTGCTATTATAACCTAGCAACTTACCCCCTCTCCAGTTGGCACCATTCCTTGCTGGCATTTTACTCAGCAGGCACCCCAAATTTGTACACACCTGGAAGCCTACTTACCTGGCAACCCACCCATGCGGAACCCAACCCTCACAGCACACATTGACCTTATGTACTCACCCTTTGATGGCAGCTGTCAAAGTGGCTGTTGGGGACCTTTAAATTTCAGAATATGGCAGCTGATGGCTGTGAAAGATGCAGGGGCTGGGGGGGAGCTGGTCGCGGGATCCACGGATAAACTGTCAGAATGGGAACATGACTCTGCATTTCAGAGGGAACCCTGAACAGAATCTCCTCCCAGAAATGCAGAGTTCCACACTTCCATAAAAAAGGACCGGAGAGGCAACCTGCATGAAGTTGCATGAACTCGTCAGAAAATCCACACCAATGACAGATACGTGGATCACCCTTTGGATACAGGAGGTTTTGGAAAGAGGTCTGTGCTATATCTGTCTTGGGACAATCGTCCATGCAGCTTCTAAATTTCTTTTTAAAAATCAGTATCTTCAAATCTAAAGTAATTTGCTGCCTTTTTCAGAAAACAAAGGAATTTTGCAGAAATTGAAGACAAAATAAGAAGTCAAAGATTGATATAGGCAGCAGGTAAAAAACAAACTCAATTCCCATGTGCATTTAAGTCACTTGGAGAACATATATTAAAATATTCTTCAGTATTTTCCCAGGGAAAAATACATCTATTCTCACGTTGTTACAGTCAGGGTGCTTGACAAGCAAACCAAAGTTCATGCATTTCAATCTTATGTTGGTAAGTTACAAATTGGAATTTGATTCATATTGGTTCTGCCAGCAGATAAAGACCAACATCCCAATAGTGATGTCATTAAAGTGAAGGCCACCTTTAATTTGTCTGGCTCCAAACCTAAAAGCAGTTAAATCAGTAATTTACAGAAGGTCCATCAGCACATTTTCAGGTTAATTAGGGATGAAGTCTAACATCACAACATCCATTTAGCTGGATGATGGACTCATTTTGTCCATTTTCAGTTAATTTATTTTGTCGAGTGAAGTGAACAAGTCTGCCATAACTGAGGGTGACTTTCTTCATGCAGTCGTCCACTATTCAGGACATTAATTATACAACTGGGCTGTTGGGAGTCTTTCTTAGGGAATCATGCATCCGGAAAGGGGGAAGTGCTCGCTACTTCTGCAACCTCTTGGTTTTCACATTTCTGCCACTATATTTACAGCTCAGCATCACACCACTTCGGATGCTGCAAGCTGAGACCGGGCTTACTTTGTGGTACACAAGCCTCAACATCCCACACATCTTAGAATCCCTACAGAAATCTTAGAATCCCTACAGCGTGGAAACAGGCCCTTCGGCCCAACAAGTCCACACCGAACCTCAGAGCATCCCACCCAGACACATCCCCCTACAACCCACCTAATCTACACCTCCCTGAGCACCACGGGCAATTTAGCATGGCCAATCCACCTAACCTGCACATCTTTGGACTGTGGGGGAAACCGGAGCACCTGGAGGAAACCCACACAGACACGGGGAGAATGTGCAAACTCCACACAGACAGTCACCCGAGGCTGGAATCGAACCCAGGTCTCTGGTGCTGTAAGGCAGCAGTGCTAACCACTGTGCTGAACAAAAAAGATTACATCTCAGGCAAGTGCTGTGCCTAGAGCAAGGTGCAATATCCAGCAGTGCCATAAGAAAGTCAACAACTTTCTGCGCTCTGCAATGGTAAGTGCCACCATCATTTCTTTTCTATTTCACAACCACTTTAATTCAGCCACATCTCTCACCAATGTTCATGGATTACAACTTTCAGTATTGCATGTTTACTTGATGGCTCTCTCACGCCTTATCATCACAAATTACTAACCTGTCCTGCCATCCTCTCACTGAGTGGGGATACTGCACCACCTCTCCTGCCTAGGTATCTCCACGATCTTCTCTCACATCCATTTCCACGATGCTCAACACCTCCCTTTGTCTCCTTGCAGAAAAATCTAGTACATAACTAAACCAAAAAAACAAGGAGCTTGACAGACATCAGGCTCCTTACTCCCCACAAGTTAAAATTTTTGAATTTGGTTGGATATGAGTAGGACTGTTCATGTTGAGATGGAGAGATTGCAATGGCCAATCAACCCAATAAACTTCTTTGTCCTCTGCTGCCTGACTTTCCAAAGATTGTTAACACGTTCTTAACTTGCACCAGTTATTATATATCTTCAATAGGTAGTTCCTTTACTTTTCGGCTTAGCAGACTGATTCCTGGGATGGCAAGATTGATGTACGAAGAAAAAATCAATTGATTAGGAATATATTAATTGGAGTTTAGAAGAATGAGAATGATCCCATTTAATAAAGTATAACATCTATAATTAAATTAAGGTAAATGCATAAAGGATGGTCTGATGATCAGGGAATCCAGAATCAGAAGTCACAGTTTAAGGATACAGGGTAGGCCATTTTGGACTGAGAGAGGGTGAAATTCCTTCACCCAAAGAGTTGTGAACCTGTGTAATTCACTTCAACAGACAGCAGCTGAGCTTGAAATGTTGAATGTTTTCAAGGAATTAGATTTAAGTCCAAGAGATAAAATGATCAAAGAGTGTAGGGAGAAAGCAGGAATAGGGTGCTGAGTTAGATGATCAGCCATGATCATATTGAATGGCAAAATAGTCTCAAAAGGCCAAATGGCCTCCTGCTCCTGCTTTCTATATTCTGGCGTATTTTGTTAGAGTTACTCACTAAACTGGATCAAAGGGCAAAGGAGTCTACCAATGTTATCTGTACTCAGCCGGCTCCAGTATGCAGTCATCAGGCTGACTCCAGAGACAAGCCGGCAAACTCAGGTCCAGCACACACACACTGTCTGCTGGACATATGCACAGACCTGCACTCCCTCAACCTATCTGTGGGTGCTCAGCATCAATTGCAAGACAAAACAGGAACATGGGACCGAGACCTCATTCCGGGTGTACATTCCTCTGAGAGAGATGGGGTGGTAGGAGCAGGCAGTGGAGCCCCACGGACAGGAACCAAGGGAGTTCTTCTCAAGAATTTCCAGAGAAACCCTCCAACTCTCCACCGCCTGTTGTCCCAAAGCCTGAACAGTTCAAGACAATGAAGGTGAGTTTTCAGCTAGGCTGGTGACACTCAACAAGCCTGTGACTTCTAGGGCACTTTGTGCCAGGAATGACCAGCCAGACCCTCCAAGTTAATAAGGCCAACTACAGAACAGGCTCCCTCCAGTCCAGCTGCTAAATTCAGGACTGCACAGTGGTGGGAGGAAGAGAAAGAAAAAGAATTACTCAGGGCATACAAGTGGCAAGGATGACACATCATCGTAAATAACCTTTCAATTTAGTAAATATACGTTCATTTGCAATTTTAAAATGCCTGCTGCATGACAATATTCACTGTTGGATCTGAATAAGTTGCACCCATGTGGGAGGTGAGCAGCCTTTTTAGTCAAACCAATGATGAAATAAGTTGCAGTTGCCAAGCATTACAAATGTCACACAAGCAATCAACTCCTTTTCTGAGGGTAGTCTCCGATGTCAGGGACCCTTGAACCATGGCATTGATGATTACAACCAAGACATGGAACTTTCATGTTGACAACACTGAGGCTAGACACATTATTGCACACGTGTATGCACCTTATGAATGAGAGTATGGAATCAGTGTCAATTCTGCACGTATCTGGATAGAAATTTTCATTCTATGCATCAACTGTTAAACAAAATACATTGTTTTCAAGACTGGGAAATGTACACGAGGCCACTCAAAGCCCCACTCTTTCTCATGGTATGTTGGTCTGAAGAAAAACAAAATTACCTCTTGCTCCTTGAACAAAGCAACACTTTCCCTCTATCATATATTTGTGGACAGTGCTCCTGGTCAGTGTTCTGTTCACCAGTCTCATCTACATCCTCAGAAGTTTGCTGTCAATTCTACACTTCATCTGTGTCCAGAATATCCACCCAAACCCCCTCCCTAACACACTCCATTTGTCAGCTCCAGTTGTAAAGGGCACAGTATTCCACAATGCTGCAAAACATCATTTTTGAGCTGCAGTACAAGGGTCCATTGGAGTGGTCCAGGTATTGAAATCTTTTATTAAGAAGCCCTATGGCCCTGTGTCACTATGGCCCTGGTCTAAGCAAGAACAGTATTCTATCCTCATTTATAAAGGTACCATCCACCATGTTGAGAGGATATACAGTTTGTCTCCCAGTAGGTATTCCAGTATAGTCTGAGGACTCACAACACTTTGGCGAGGAGAGAATTCTGCCCAGTGTTTCCTTCACTTTCTATATATTTGTTGATACTCCACTGAGCGAAGTTGTATTGCCAAGCTCCATCTTTCAAATGAAGTGCAAATATGAGATCCTAGCTTTGTTATTTAGATGCATACAGAAGTTTGACAATAGCCAGAACTTTTACCTTGACCAATATTACAAAAACTGATTTTTTGACCATTAACACATTACTATTGGTGTGCAAATTTGAAGCTGGATTTCTTATGCCATGACAGTGTCTACTCTTACGAAGAATGTATAACAGTACGGCGTAGAAAGAGGCCTTTCTGTACACCAGGTCTGTGCTGACCATGATGCCATTCTGAACTAGTCCTATCTGCCGGTCCATATTTCTCTATTCCCTGCTTGTTCATGTGTCTGTCTAAATGCCTCTTAAATGTTACTATCATATCTGCTTTTATCACTTCCTCTGGCGGTGAATTTAAGGTGTAAAAAACTTGCCTTGCGCATCTCCTTTAAACATTCCCCGCTCAGCGAAAAACCCAAGTATTTGACATTTTCACCCAGGGAAAAATACCTGAATATCCACGATATCCATGCCTCTCATAATTTTCTGTACTTCTCTCAGGTCACCCTCAAAGTTTGATGCTCTGGCGAAAAAAATCACAAGTTTATAGTTAAGTTTATAGCTTTTCTCATAGCTAATGCACTCCAATCCAGATGATGTCCTGGTAAAGGACATAATAGGAACTGCAGGTGCTGGAGAATCCGAGATAACAAGGTGCAGAGCTGGATGAACACAGCAGGCCAAGCAGCATCAGAGGAGCAGGGAGGCTAATGTTTCAGGCCTAGACCCTTCATCAGAAATGGGGGAGGGGAAGGGGGTTCTGAAATAAATATGGAGAGGGGGGAGGCGGATAGAAGATGGATAGAGGAGAGGATAGGTGGAGAGGAGACAGACAAGTCAAAGAGGCAGGGATAGAGCCAGTAAAGGTGAGTGTAGGTGGGGGGGATAGGGAGGAGATAGGTCAGTCCAGGGAGGACGAACAGGTCAAAGGGACGGGATGAGGTTAGTAGGTAGGAAATGGGGGTGGGGCTTGAGGTGGGAGGTGGGGATAGGTGAGAGCAAGAACAGGTTAGGGAGGCGGGGACGAGCTGGGCCGGTTTCGGGATGCGGTAGTGGGAGGGGAGATTTTGAAGCTTGTGAAATCCACATTGATACCATTGAGCTGCAGGGTTCCCAAGCGGAATATGAGTTGCTGTTCCTGTAGCCTTCGGGTGGCATCGTTGTGGTACTGCAGGAGGCCCAGGATGGACGTGTCGTCTGAGGAATGGGAGGGGGAGTTGAAATGGTTCGCGACTGGGAGGTGCAGTTGTTTAGTGCGAACTGAGCGCAAGTGTTCTGCAAAGCGGTCCCCAAGACTCCGCTTGGTTTCCCCGATGTAGAGAAGGCCACAACGGGAACAGCGGATGCAGTATACCACATTGGCAGATGTGCAGATGAACATCTGCTTGATGTGGAAAGTCTTCTTGGGGCCAGTGATTGGGGTGAGGGAGGAGGTGTGGGGGCAGGTGTAGCACTTCCTGCGGTTGCAGGGAAAAGTGCCGGGTGTGGTGGGGCTGGAGGGGAGTGTGGAGCGGACAAGGGAGTCACGGAGAGAGTGATCCCTCCGGAAAGCAGACAAGGGTGGGGAGGGAAAAATGTCTTTGGTGGTGGGGTCTGATTGCAGATGGCAGAAGTGTCGGAGGCTGATGCTTTGGATCCAGAGGTTGGTGCGGTGGTATGTGAGGACGAGGGGGATTCTTTTCTCGTTGTTATTGCGGGTGTGAGGGATGAGTTGCGGGAAATACAGGAGACACGGTCGAGGGCATTCTCAACCAATGCGGGGGGAAGTTGCGGTCCTTGAAGAATGAGGACATCTGAGATGTAGGGGAGTGGAATGCCTCATCCTGGGAGCAGATGCAGCGGAGGCGAAGGAATTGGGAATAGGGGATGGCATTTTTGCAGGAAGGTGGGTGGGAGGAGGTGTATTCTAGGTAGCTGTCGGAGTCGGTGGGCTTGAAACGGATATTGGTTTCTAGGTGGTTACCCGAAATGGAGACAGAGAGGTCCAGGAAGTTGAGAGAGGTGTTGGAGATGGTTCAGGTGAACTTAAGGTTGGGGTGGAAGGTGTTGGTGAAGTGGATGAACTGTTCGAGCTCCTCGTGGGAGCACGAGGCGGTGCCGATACAGTCATCAATGTAACGGAGGAAGAGGTGGGGTTTAGAGCCAGTGTAGATACGGAAGAATGATTGTTCCACATAACCTACAAAGAAGCAGGCATAGCTTGGGCCCATGCGCGTACCCATGGCCAGCCCCTTTGTCTGTAGGAAGTGGGAGGAATTGAAAGAGAAGTTGTTGAGGGTGAGGATGAGATCGGCTTCCCTCCACTGACACCCTCATCCGCTTAGCCGAACTCGTCCTCACCCTCAACAACTTCGCTTTCAATTCCTCCCACTTCCGACAGACAAAGGGGGTGGCCATGGGTACCCGCATAGGCACAGGCTATGCTTGTATCGTTGTAGGTTACATGGAACAATCCCACTTCCGTACCTACACTGGCCCTAAGCCCCACCTCTTCCTCCGTTGCATTGATGACTGTATCGGCACCGCCTCGTGCTCCCACGAGGAGCTCGAACAGTTCACCCACTTCACCAACACCTTCTACCCAATCTTAAGTTCACCTGGACCATCTCCAACACCTCTCTCACCTTCCTGGACCTCTCTGTCTCCATTTCGGGCAACCACCAAGAAACCGATATCCATTTCAAGCCCACTGACTCCCACAGCTACCTAGAATACACCTCCACCCACCCACCCTCCTGCAAAATGCCATCTCCTATTCCCAATTCCTTTGCCTCCGCCGCATCTGCTCCCAGGATGAGACATTCCACTCCCGTACATCTCAGATGTCCTCATTCTTCAAAGACCGCAACCTCCCCCCCTGCTGTAGTCGAGAACGCCCTCGACCATGTCTCCCGCATTTCCCGCAACTCATCCCTCACACCCCATCCCCGCAATAACAACCAGAAAAGAATCCCCCTCGTCCTCACGTACCACCCCACCAACCTCCAGATCCAACGCATCATCCACCGACACTTCCGCCATCTGCAATCCGACCCTACCACCAAAGACATTTTTCCCTCCCCACCCTTGTCTGCTTTCCGGAGGGATCACTCTCTCCGTGACTCACTTGTCCGCTCCACACTCCCCTCCAGACCCACCACACCCGGCACTTTTCCCTGCAACCGCAGGAAGTGTTACACCTGTCCCCACACCTCCTCCCTCAACCCCATCCCAGGCCCCAAGAAGACTTTCCACATCAAGCAGATGTTCAGCTGCATATCTGCTAATGTGGTTTTCTGCGTCCGCTGTTCCCGTTGTGGCCTCCTCTACATTTGGGAAACCAAGCGGAGGCTTGGGGACCACTTTGCAGAACACCTACGCTCAGTTCGCAATAAACAACCGCGTCTCCCATTTGCGAACCATTTCAACTCCCCCTCCCATTCCTCAGACGATATGTCCATCCTGGGCCTCCTGCAGTACCACAGTGATGCCACCAAAAGGCTGCAGGAACAGCAACTCATATTCCGCTTGGGAACCCTGCAGCCGAGTGGTATCAATGTGGATTTCACAAGCTTCAAAATCTCCCCTCCCCCTACTGCATCCCGAAACCAACCCAGCTCACCCCTGCCTCCCTAACCTGTTCTTCCTTTCATCTATCCCCTCCTCCCACCTCAAGCCGTACCCCAATTTCCTACCTACTAACCTCATCTCACCCCCTTGACCTGTCCGTCCTCCCTGGACTGACCTATCTCCTCCCTACCCCCCCCACCTACACTCACCTTTACTGGCTCCATCCCCACCTCTATGACTTGTCTGCCTCCTCTCCACCTATCCTCTCCTCTATCCATCTTCTATCCGCCTCCCCACCCCTCCCTATTTATTTTAGAACCCCCTTCCCCTCCCCCATTTCTGATGAAGTGTCGAGGCCCGAAACATCAGCCTTCCTGCTCCTATGAAGCTGCTTGGCCTGCTGTGTTCATCCAGCTCTCCAGCTTGTTATCTCGGATGTCCTGGTAAACCTCTTTTGCACTCTGTCCAAAGTCTCCATATCCTTCCTATGGTATGACCCAATCTGTACACCATACTCCAAATGTGGCCAAACTTAAGTTTTATGCAACTGCAACGTGACCTGCCAACTTTTATACTCAATGCCCTGAATGATGAAGATAAGCATGCCATATGCCCTCTTTATTACTTTATTCACTTGCATTGTCACTCTCAGGGAGCTATGAACTTCCACCCCGAGATCTTAGCTGAAATTCAAAGCTCCTAAGTGTCCTTGCTTTTACTGAATATTTTTTCTCTCGCATTTGCTCTCCCAAAATGCACCACTTCAAATTTGTATGGATTAAACGCCGGCTGATATTTCTCCACCCAACTTTCCACTAATCTATATCTTGCTGTATTCTTTGACAACCTTCCTCACTCTCCATCAATTTTTGTGTTGTCTGCAAACTGACTAATCAGACCTCCTACATCCTCATCCAAAACATTTATATATATATTTCATACAACAGAGGTCCTAGCACTGATCCTTACTGATCACAGACCTCCAGTCAGAAAAATACCCCTCCACAATTATCCACTGTCTTCTATGATCAAACAAATTTGGTATCCAACTTGCCGACTCACCATGGATCACATGTGACTTAATCTTCTGGACCAGCCTATCATGAGGGACCTTGTCAAATGCTTTATTAAAGTCCAGGTAGACAACATCCACTTTCCTACCCACATCGTTCATCTTCAGCACTTACTCAAAAACTTCAATAAAATTTGTGCGACAAGATATCTCCTACAAAAAGCCACGCTGACTTTTTCTAATAGGTCCATTGTTTTCCAAATGTGAGAAAATCCTGTCTTTAAGAATCATCTCCAATAATTTCCCTACCACTGATGTAAGGCTCACCAATCCATAATTTTCTGGATTATCCCTGTTGCCATTCTTAAACAAGGATGAAGGGTTTAGGCCCGAAACGTCAAGTTTTCCTGCTCCTATGATGCTGCTTGACCTGCTGTGTTCATCCAGCCCCATGCTTGTTATCTCATAGCATTGCCTTTTCTCCAGTTTTCTGGGACCATACCTGTGGGTGAGGAGGATACAAAAATCTCTATCAAGGCCACACAAATCTCTTAAATAAAAACCAAAAGAACTTCAAATGCTGTAAATCAGGAACAAAAACAGAAGTTGCGAGAAAAGCTTAGCAAGTCTGACAGCATCTGTGAAGAAAAAGATCAGAGTTAACGTTTCGGGTCCAGTGATCCTTCCTCAGAAGGGTTCTGAGGACCGTTCTGAGGAATGGTCACCAGACCCGAAACATTAACTCTGATTTTTTCTTCACAGATGCTGCCAGACCTGTTGATCTTTTCCAGCAACTTCAGTTTTTGTCCCTGAAATCCCCTCCCTTGTGTCCTTCAGTATCCCAAGAAAGGCCCTGGATACTCATCTGCCTTAATATTTTTTTTCAGGTCACTGAACACCTCATTCTGCTCTCTATCACCATGCCCTCGAATATCAGCGTACGCCTCCCTAATGTACCATCATCCATGTCCTTCTCCTTAGTGAATATTAAAGTGAAATACTCATTGAAGACCTCACCCACTCCTTGTGACTGCATTCATGAATTTCCTCCTTTATCCTTGAGGGCATCCATCCTTTCCCTACCTACCCTCTTGCTCCTAATATGTATATAAAATGCCTTGGGATTCTTATTATTCCTATTTGCCAAGGACATTTCATGGCACCCTTTAAACCTCCTAAGTTCTTTGATTAAATTATTTTCTGTTTCATTTATTCTTCTCAAGGGCCTTATCTGATTTCAGTTTCCTAAACCTTACATATGCTTCCTTTTAGAGATAACAAGGTGTAGATCTGGATGAACACAGCAGGCCAAGCAGCATCAGAGGAGCAGGAAAGCTGATGTTTCAGGTCTGGACACTTCTTCAGAAATCCTACTACCAGTTCCTACTATCTCTGAATTGATATGATTCCTTTTGTTTTGACTGAGCTTTCAATATCTCTTGTCATCCAGGGTTCCTTGCCATTCTTATCTTTCATCCTCATAGTGATGCAGCTGATCCTGAACTCTGATTACCTGGCCTTTAAAAGACTTCCACGTATCAGATATGGATTTACCCTCAAACAGATCTAATTTCTCAAATTCTTGCCTAATGCTGTTATACTTAGTTTTCCCCAATTTAGCGTTTTCACCTGAGGATCAGTCTGATTCTCATCCATAACTATCTTAAAACTTACAAATTATGATCACTGTTCCCAAAATGCTCCCCACTGAAACTTTGGTCACCTAGCTGGGCTTATTCCCCAGTACAAGGTCTAGTACAGCCCTTTCCTTAGCAGGACTATTCACATATTGTTTCAAGAAACCCTCCTGGATGCAGCTAACAAATTTTGCCCCATCTAAGCCCTGATACCAAAGGAGTCTCAGTCAATATTGGGCAAGTTAAAATCACCCACTACAACAACCCTACTGTTTTTACATCTTTCCATGATCTGCCTACATATATATTCCTCTACCTTCTGCTGGCTATTGGAAGACCTACAGTATAACCCCATCAATTTGCTTGCACCTTTCTTATTCTTGCGTTCCAACCATAATGGCTTCCCTGTTTGAGCCCTCCAAAAAGCCCTGTCCTAGTCCATTTCCTTAATCAGAAATGCAAATTCTCCACCCCTTTTATCTCCCTCTTGATCGCGTCTAAAGTATCTAAATACTGGAACATTGAGCTGCCGGTCCTGCCCCCCTCTCAACTAATTTTCTGTGAAGGCTACCACATCATAGTCCCATATACTAATCCAGGTTCTAAGCACATTTCCCTTAGCTGGTATACTCCTTGCATTAAAATAAATGCACTTCAGACTACCAATCCTGCCGTGTTCATAAACCTGGCCCTGTTCTTCCTCTTAGACATACTTGATTTAACCTGTACCTTCTCCCCAATCACTTCACATATTGATCTACTGTTCTAGTCCATCCTGCCACACTAGTTTAAACCCTCCTGAGTGCCACTAGCAAAACATAAATCATTGATATAAAATATTATCAAGCTCGAAAGAGTTCAGAAAAGTTTGACCAGAATGTTGCTAGGTATGGAAAGTTGAGTCATAAAGAAAGGATTTTTTTTTTTGAAACTGGTCTTTTTTTTAACTGGAACGTGGGAGGTTGAGAGGCGATCTTACAGAGGTGAACTTATAGAGGTTTATAAAATCATGAGGGTACAGAAAGGGTTAATGTATGGTAGGTGTAGAATGGGGGATTTCAAGACAAGGGGCATATTCTTAAGATGAGAGTAGCAAGATTTTTTTTAAAAAAATGACACGTGGGCAATTTTTTTACACAGAGGGTAGTTTGCGTGTGGAATGAACTTTCTGAGGAAGTGGTGGACATGGACACAGTTATCACATTTAAAAGACACTTAGATAAGGATACAAATAGGAAAGGTTTGGAGGAATATGGACCAGGAGCAGGCAGGTAGAACTGGTTTATTTTTGGGATTATGTTCAGCATGGACTGGTTGGATTGAAGGGTCTGTTCCTGTGCTATGTGACACTATGACTCGATGTTCTGAGATCATAAAATACATATTTAAATCCAAGTCCTTTTACTTAAAGAAGGCAGCCACAAAAATTGTTTGTAATTGGTGCTGTCTGCATAGCTGAGATACCAACTGAGAAATTCGTAACAAAATAGGCCCAGTTGCAAATTTCTATTAATTGAAGCTTTTGGAATCTGTTTCCAATTTATTTTGAAGTATTTTGAAGAAAGTAAATATTTATCTCTCAAAAAACAGAAATGATGACAGATGAAATGATCATCAACAAATTACTGTTAGTGGGACCATGCTGTGTTCAAATTGGCTGCTGTATTTCCAATATGATTGCGGTCCAAAAATATTTTATTAGCTATAAATCTTTTTGGGATACCTAGAGCGTATGTAAATTATGACAAAAAATATAATTTCTTTATTCACACAAAGCTCCCCACAAGGTGAATGGAGACCCTATCAACTTAACTGATAGCAGCAAATTGCTGAAGAAGTCTGCCACGTGGTTAGAATAAAAGCTTGCTTTCACCTTTCAAATGATCCAAGGAGATATATGCAAAGTCTGAACCAATAGCACAGAACTTGATGTATAAGCTTTATGAAGATATTCCCCAAAGATATGACAGTGAGTAAATTCAAACCAGATTATTGTGTGCTTGTCATATTTTAATGAATTTATTTTGCATTTACTAGGGGAAGTGGTGGGGCCAAATGCTTTCAGAACACATTTTGAGTAATAATTTGACCGACCTTCATTTTTATATTGCTGGTAGTTCATTCTTCATTATTTCTTAACATCATTAGTCTTTTCTTATTGACAATGTTAGGCTGCTAAGTACACAATCCCAACTTCCTCCTTTCTGATTTGATACCAAAGGTTTAATTTTACAGCGCTACGTTTGAATGTTGAAATGGTAGAGAGAAGGAAATTATGCCTTGACTGTATGCGTAGCTGCTGAGCATGTTGTGATTTCAGATTACAGAGAACTGGGAGTCGCCTGTAGGGCTCCAGATAAGAGATACTCTCTTACTAGTGTTGGCATATACTTGGGTATAATGAAGCCTGTTAACATTCACTCAGATGGTTGTGGAGATCACTGTACTACATGGTGGCAAATCAAAGGAGCCAGCCCATCCATCCAAAGACAAGCACGGGGGAAATATCCAAAGTGAAAATCAGCAGTGATCGTGGCTGAGGGGAGTGTCAGACTTCAAGACTGATCTAGGGACTGAACTGCAGAACTGGAAAGCCCACTCAAATGCTGAAAAGCGCAGGAGGAGACCCATCACAGAGCACACAATAAACATTAGGAAAGAATCAACTGCTCACAGAGGTGAATGCACTTCTACAAATCATCAGTCTACAGAGAAAAGTAAATGTACAAGAAAGAACACTCATGTAACATCAGAAAAATGTTTGAAAGTTAGGAATGATTAAGTCACTATAATCCACTGTATACGTACATTGATGATGGATGGCGTCTAAACTTTCCCAGGCCTATTAGAAAATGGAGAGAGCCCCAAACAGGTTGCATATTACGCAAACTGGCTGTAATTGTTCAACAGATACAATATTACAGCATATTCGCTAAAAGCCAGACAAGGATGATGTCAGTGTATCGTTGTGCATGGTCAGTGCCTGAGCCGACACCGTTCTTGCAAGACACTTTGTTGCAAAGTTGACAGCAACATACACTAATGTAATTAAAACCTTTGATTCTTATTTCATTTTTAAAAAAGATACACAACTATGGACATCCAATGAGAGATGAAGGGTTTAGGCCCGAAACGTCAAGTTTTCCTGCTCCTATGATGCTGCTTGACCTGCTGTGTTCATCCAGCCCCATGCTTGTTATCTATGGACATCCAATGTTTAATTGACACAAGTAAGTGTTAGCAGAAACTGTTGAGTGTTCCTTAAAAGATTTACGCCAACTTGTCAATAATTTCTAACATTGACATTGAAGGAAGAGTTCATGGTAGATTGCATTATAGTGAGGGTACAAGATGAAGACCTGTAGGAGTTTCTAAAGTGTAAAGAAGATGTTACATTCCAAAAACAGTGGAGTTGCAGGATAGGCTGAACGAGAGGGGTTTTTCTGCTATCTAAGGGGACAGAAAATGCTATTGGAGTCAGACCATTGACTGTGACTCAGTTAATTCATTAACCGAAATGTTACTAATGGGCTTCCAAGACACATACTACAGTGGGAATATGGTACTGTTGTCTCCATTGCTGCTTTTCTGCACTGTGTTGGGAAAAACCCAGCTACTGATGTAGAACACTATGCATGTCATGAGATAAGCTGATTTCAAGTAGTTTGTTGAAACAAAAGATTTCAGCTATGGAGGGATTTTCTCATGAGGAGAGGTTAAATAAGTTGTACTTGTACTCAAGTACAAGGTGCTGCTGTTCCACGATAATAGCTTTTAACCTGTGTCCTTCGTCTAACAGTGCATCAATGATATATTCTTTGGGTTTGTCCACAAGTGTGCTTCTGAAGTGTTTAATAGGTGTAGAGACATTGTCGACTTCTATAAGGCTTTTAGTTAAGGTAGTTTGGGGAAATCACATTCCGTACCTCTACATTGATACCTATTTAGAAATTTGTCAATTGCTCCTTGTGGTTGTTGCTAATTTGACATGACTATTGTGGTAGTGTGGTGGCTCAATGGTTAGCGCTGCTGCATCACAGTCCCAGGGACTGGGGTTGGATTCCATGCTTGGGTGACAATCTGTGTGGAGTTTGCATGTTCTCCCTGTGTCTGTGTGAGCTTCTGCTAGGTGGTCCAGTTTCCTCCCATATTCCGAAGATATGCAGGTTACGTGGATTGGCCAAGCGGAATTGTCCAGGGATGTGCAGATTAGGTGGAATTTAACTCAGATATACAGCATAAATTACGACACAGATTGCAAGTTATATGCTTCTGTAAGGAATGTGACGCGGTGGAGTGTAACTCTTTTCTGATTTCTTTGACTTTAACAGTTACAGATACAGAGTATCAGACAATGGCACCAACAAATGCCATGTGCTTTTTTTGTGTGGATTTTGCACAGTTTCTGAAAAACAAAGCTTAGATCCTACCTACACAGAAAGCACTTTTTCTTCCACACTACAGCAACTTCTGTGTTGTCCAGGAATCTTTTTAACCATGGATTGCTGCTGGGTTAGAGCTGTTTCAAACTCCTTGCAAAACTCTTGTTTTGTGAAACAGGTCAACTGCGGCCTCGGGTTTTTTGAACAAACAGAGTACTCACAAATGTTGCTTCTCCTTTGAGGTTACTATGCTTCTGAATGGTTTGGAGTATTTTTGGTCTTAGCTATTGGTTATAAGCTTCAGCTCTGAACTCATGCCGATGGTTAGTGATGCTTAGTAAATGTCTTCAAAATTGTCACCGGGGCACAGAGTGAACAGACTGTCACTCTGTCTGCTACCATATTATGGTTTCTCAATAAACAACCACAGTCGGTTTGATAAAGGCTGAGTATTCTCTAAATGTTAGCCCTCTGGCATATATTAAATTGCCTGCTTTGTTTTATCATTCTATAGGCCTGTGCAATTACATCAGGGCGAATGGATTTCATTCCACCGAAAACCTTTTAGTCATTCCATTATTTTCAAAATCCTATTTTGCAAGTCAAGAAAGAAAGCAAAGGGTTTTCCTTTTGCTCTTTTTAATAAAAAAAGCATATCTTGGTAATCAGGGATTTTCTGCAGACAGAGAAAGATGTCACTCGCTAACATGGTCAGTTCCAACACAACATTTTCAATTATTCTTATTGCTATTTATGTCAGTAACTCATCTATATAGAATTGCGATCCTGCTATAAAATGTCACAGAAAGTTTACAAGAACTTAACAAGGCTTGAGAGTATCGTGGAAGCGTTACCTGGGCATTCATTTATTTATTTCCCAGTCCCATTGTATCCCACATCACACATTCGCTGTTATTGCAATCTCACTGCGGCACACCTCACATCTATTTGAACGTGCCTTCTCGAAACACCTCACAGGAGTGCTGCCATAATGTTCTCTTTTTTTCTGGCTAGGGAAGGTTGTGCACAATTTGTGCTAGGTTGAATCCAGCGAATGCTCAGCATGTGTTCCACAGCCTGACTCCTGTGGAAGTAAAAATGCAGGTCAACAAGGCCAGGAGTACATGATGGGCATGATGAGTAACCAGATCATAGGATAGGGCATGTAACTTTTCCAATCTTCCTTCTACTTTAACCTTATACAATCCTCAGATGATTTCACTAGTCACTTCTTTCTCTACTCTCCATTCACACTAATATCTAGGTCTTAACTTTCTCTTTCAATTTAAATATTGAATATGTGGAGATAATTCTGCCAGTAATGACAGAAAACCTTCATTTGGTGTCCCTCAATCTGATCCTACAAAGTGGTAGCTCAGGGCTCTGACACCAAAAGTACTTCAGCAGTTAGCCTAATTGCAGAATTGTCATATCGCGGTTAGAGGACACAAATGTCCAGCAGCAAGGGCAGACGATAAATGCCACAGGTCGTTCCTCACTGGAGGTTGAAGTTACACATCACTGACATAAATGATTCAGAAAAGCATGTCGAGAATTCAGGCTACCAAAGAATGTTTAATAGACATGCATCAGTAAGTGCTCAGTGCATTGGGCAGCCTACCAATGAGCTTGTGCAAATGGGTCAGAGCTTAAAGGAGTTTTGCATCATTTTGTATTGGGCCTTTGGTAGAACATCGTGATCTTTCTGCCCAACATGGTGTAGGTGTAGTGAGGAACGACCTGTGGCATTTATCCTCTGCCCTTGCTGCTGGGCATTTGTGTCCTCTAATCGCGATATGAAAATTCTGCAATTAGGCTAACTGCTAAAGTACTTTTGGTGTCTGGGCCCTGAGCTCCAAGAACTCAAACACCATGATGGAATCTGTGATGAGAGTTCTACAAGATCCAATGCATGTCACAGCCATGAACATTTAGATAGCGTTCTTCACTGCTTTTGGGGCCATTGTTGACAGAGGCTTTCAGAACAGCATCTCAATCTTACACACTTTTCAGGGGCCATGAGCTAATTCTGAATGGGATAACATTTGTTGCCCAGTGCATGCAACCTGACGGGCTTTTTGACCAAAAACCTACACAGACAAAGGTTGTGAATTTGCAGCATTAACGAATTGCAACTGACTTCTGCTGAAACTCTATTGAATTTTGAGGCAATGGAGTTGTTTAGAGAAAAATTACAGGATCCTGATAAGGTTTATATAGTACAACGGACAGAAGTTAACTCCCTTTTTTGGAATGGACCAGAAGCTAGGGAGTTGCATGGTGAGGAGGGAAGATGGGGAAGGTAGAGCGCTGGTGGTGTTTGCAACTTTCCTCGGTTCAGACAAGGATCAGGATGGTCAAGGACAGCTTTCATGGTCAAAAGCCAATTGTGGCCCTAAAGTGGCCAATTAATGGCCTGTAAAATCCCAGTAAAAGCTTATGCCCGAAATAGTCTTCGTAAAGGGGAGGCGATGGCCTAGTGGTATCATCATGGACTGTTAATCCAGAGACCCAGATAATGTTCTGAGGACCTGGGTTCGAATCCCGCCATGACAGATGGTGGAATTTGAATTCAATAAATATCTGGAATTAAGAGTCTAATGGTGACCATGAATCCATTGTTGATTGTCGGGAAAAACCCATCTGGTTCACTAATGCCCTTTAGGGAAGGAAACTGCCATCTTTGCCTGATCCACCCTACATGTGACTCTAGACCCACAGCAATGTGATTGACTCTTAACTGCCCTCTGGGCAATTAGAGATGGGCAATAAATGCTGCCTAGCCAGCGACACCCTCATCCCATGAATGAATAAAGAAAACAAAAATAAAGTTCATACGGAAATGCTGCCTGATCCTCCACTGGATATACAGAGACCTTTGTAGAATCCCTTCCTCCCTTTCTCCTAGCTAATCCTTACTCATTCTAATCTTCTTTGTACCACTCTCTCTTCTCCTACTCTTAAAGGTAGGCTACCCGTAACTTTTTGTTTCAACAGTGAAAAGCCTTGCAGTAGGAAAAGTAAAACACAGTAAAAACTCTATCTAAAAAGTTAGAAATCAGCTGTAGAAGTGCAAATCTATGCCAAATATTGCCAAAAAAGGAGGAATCAGCAGATTAAATGGATAACTTTTAGTTTAAATCTTTACTTCAGCTTCTAATGGTTTTGGCCCAAATGTTTTCCGAAGTCATTTGCATAAGAATTGAAGACAAATTTCAAAACCTTGACCATGTAAAATTTCCTGTGACTTTTTTTTTAAAAAACAAGACTAAGGTGCTTTAATAAATAGTGGTGTACTGTTTGAGGAAGCTTGTCTGATCACAGGGCTCCCTGAGAAGATCATTGTATCTTGAAACTTCTGTGAGTTCCATAGTTTAATTTCTGGAAACAAGCTGTTTACATTTAGAACTAGAGTCCTCTGTGCATTGTTCAAAGATAAATCGGATAAATAAGACATTCAATGGCTAAACCCAAATAAATCACACGGTGATGAGGATGTAAGAGAACTATTTCAATCTAGAAGCCACAGCAACACTTTTGTTCTTTACCAGGAGAATCTTGAGATTCAAGACCTGTTTCTTCACTAAAGGGATGGACAGTTCTGGATGTAACAGTGTTCTGTGAGAAAGCTCCATGTGTCTCAAAGCAGCAGGTCTGCAAATATTCCAGCAGCTCACAAAGGATGTGCCTATGTTCATTTGGGCAGTAACTGCTCTCAGAGATTATTTTAGCCAAGGGAAAGTGTGATGATTGAATGATACACATTCCTGTCAGAAATGCCAGGGAATTAGAGAAAAAAATGTTCTTGACCCACCTGGACCTTCTCAAATTGTGAGCAGAACTTAATTGTGTGGGTGGCAAAAATTCACTCACTCAATGACAGGTTTAAGTTTTGCTATTTAGTTCGCAGAATCCTTGAGGCAGGCTGACTTTCTCGACCTTGATAACCTGTTTTCATTCATTTGCATCATTCATGAATACCCCAGCCCGATGGGATTACGTTCACAGGTAAAATCCTGTTTGTCAAAAGCAGGAAACAACTGTGCGTACAAATGCAACCAGATATGAGGTGTGTACTTGGCAGAGTAGACTTGCTCTTCCAAACTCTGGTGAGTTTAAAATCCCCTTGTTACTTAGCTCTTTCATTACCAAGCCATTACTTTGTGCAATCACCTGAAGTGCACTGAGCACATCTACCAACTCATGAGAATTCTCAGTTACATGCAGTCTTATGTGTTCTGGTTCTCAGACACTGAAAGTGTAAGTAGTGAAGCCTCACTGAGGCAACCAGCTCATGGGGAGTCTCAGTCATTCGCAGTCTTATTTGTTGTAGTTCTTACACTCTTAGAGTGAAGATTGCTGATTGAAAATTCCAAATTGACCCAATGAGGCTGTTGAATTGATTCTGCATTCACAGCTGCTTAACTGGAGGCATGGCAATTCCAGACACGAACCGTCCCCAACCCCATCCCCAGCTCTTCAACTGAAAAACTGATTGCTTTATGGCCACCATGGGATCCAATGCAGTCCGATGGGAACATGATTTACAAATCACACCCACACACATTCCCACTCCCATGAACAATTGAACATCAGGTCCTTGGCAGTTGGGAATAATGAAAAAACGAAGATCCTGAGCCTGACAACAATAGTGATTGGGAGAAATTCCAGGTGCGGCAGCATTCCATTCATTATTCAATGAATATTGAGTTCAACATTTTGTGAATTCTGCCAATATGTTTATCAGACAGTGATACAGGTCAATGTAATCGGACAAACTCATCAAAGTCAGTCTGACCCCTCTCTCAAGATTCTATTGTCTAACTAATAAGAAATACAAACTTCTCAGTACCAGTGAAGGCAACTCTCTGCCATTGTTTGAATGGCTGACCATGATTTTGCATCTTTTATGTGTTGAGCAGTGTCTCCATTTACCCTGACTTGTTTTTAAATTGCAAAAATACACTTTATCTATAAAAATAATCATCCATACAAAAAGTCCGAAAACACTTCTGTACAGTCTTAGCAGAGAAAAAGCAAACAAAATGTAATTTGACATTTCTCAGAGCTTCCCTGCAGTTGTGAAATAAAGGCATTATCTCATTATGCAGGAAACTATTTTCATTCATTTTGAGGCAAGAAGAAGATCTGACAAATTAACAGACTATCCTTATATTTTGGCAGAAAGACCTTAGATGGTGATACTTCCCACTGCTCCTTGGCAGCAGCTGCCCCAAGCTTCAGTGTTTCCCTGGACCTTAGGAAGTGCCAGTCTGCAACACTCAGTCGGGGTCAACTCTTTAGACTGGAAGTCTGAAAGTTTCAGGCAGATCAAAAGACGTCATTCAACAAATTGATGGTCTTCTAAGCATAGTTGATGTTTTTCTTGGTGTGTGTCCCAGGAACAATCCATAGAGGACTGAGTGTGACAGTCTCTTCACCAATGTAGCCACTTCAAGGGGAACATGTGGTGGCGCAGAGAGTTTGGGTGTACATTGGAGGATCTCACCACCAGCCAAGTAACGTTTTGGTGCTTGTTGGAAAGTTCTAGCAATAAAGCATTCTGCCAAATGACTTTTGCAAATTTTTCTATAAAGGATAGGTGATATGGAATAATCCAACTGCTTGAAGTGTTCTGCAGCACTGAAGCCAGGTCTATCAATCGCAACACCATTTGAACCTGAGCACATAGTGACACTTTGTGTTCACATACTGAGGGCCTATGCACAGCTTGTTGCAGTTGCACATGCAGGTGACTATTAGGATAAGGGCAGTGCTGGGTATGTTCTTGCTCCCCTTATCCAGAATTTTGTACATGGTGTCCCTGTGGACATGATCCATCTTTGACCTCCAGATGAAGTGGAAAATGGCTCAGGGAACAGGCTAGACCTGCACCACGCACCACACTGAGAGTACCTCACATGTGGTGACCATGTTTTTACCCACAATGGAGAGGGAGTGATGGCCCCATCAGCCCATTCTGATAATTTTTCTTTTGCAAAAATGTACTTGTTGTAAAAAAACAAAATCTTTATGCACATACACAGTTACTAAGGCAGATCAGATCAGTACAGTTTTTGCGCACAGAGAAGAAAACAAACATTGGAGTTTGACTTTCTTGATAGTTACAACCAATCCAAAGGCATTTTTTAATTATACTAGGTACTACGAACTATTCACATGTATCTGAGACATCAGGAGGGTCTGATAAATGAACGGACACCTTTTGTACTTTGGCAGACAGACCTAAGATGATTCTGGAGAAGGGTCTAGGCCCGAAACGTCAGCCTTCCTGCTCCTCTGATGCTGCTTGGCCTGCTGTGTTCATCCAGCTCTACACCTTGTTATCTCAGACCTAAGACGGTGGTCTTGCCCTCTGCATTCTGCCAAATAACTTTGACAACTGACTCGGGGAATATCCTGACAGAATTCACCCTCTCCTTTTCCTTTAGGGTCTTGAGGATGTTACATGCTGACCACTGCCTGATGGACTTGTGGCCAAGGGCATTTTTCTTTGCAAATTTCCCCACGAGGAACAGGTGATGTGGGACGGCCCAATTACTTGCAGTGTTCGTGGCAGTGAGGCCATACCTATCCTTTACAACACCAAAGACAGGTAGAACCTCAGTAAGTAGTGGCATTTGGTGTTTGTGTAAGAGGGTCTATGCACAGGTTGATGAGCCAAACATGAAGATAGCCATCAGGATAAGGGTGATATTGGGTACGTTTTTACCCCATTTGTCCAGCACTTTATAATGACGTCCCTTTGGACCTGGTCCATCTTCGAATGAAATAGAAGATGGCTCAGGTGACTGCAATGGCACAGGTTCATGGAATAGGCCAGACCTGCACCACGTACAACAACACTGAGAGCACCTCACACCTGATGACCAGATTTTTACATGCAATGAAGAGGGAGTGGTGCTGGCACCTGCCCAGCTTCTACCTCACCTTAGGGATACAAACTTCCTAAGTTTTTGTGTATGTCCTGGCCCTCTGAATTATTTTACCAGCACCTTCAGATAATCTGTCCTGACAATGAAGACGATAAAGGATCAGTCGGCCCAGTTCCCAAGGAACATGGCCTCATTGTTGGCTCCCAAGACCAGTTCGAACTGGTTGCAGAATCTCATGAATCCATGCACTGGCAGCGGATCTGAGCAGAAAACGGCGATGTCATCTCAGTACAGGGAGGCTTTGACTCACAGGTTTCCACTGCCTGGAACAATCATCCCTCTCAAACTCATATCCTTCCTGATGGACTCAGCCAAAAGCTCTGTACCACACACAAACAAGGCATCATCATCATTGACGATCTCTCACAGATGAAGATGGCTCTCTTCCACTCTCCGTAGGTGACCATACTGACCAATCCGGTGACCACAGGGTCTGTTACACTTGGGGCAGAAGGTGGCCGTGCGAAGGGGTGGGTCAGGCATTGGTGTGATCCTTACACTGTTTTTGTCTGGCTTCCACTTTACCCCCATGGCAAGTCTCGAGATACTCGACTCCTTCTCAGATGCTCCACTTACACTTTGGATGGCCTTGGGCCAGTGATTCCCAGGTGTCTGTGGGAATGTCGTACTTTGCCAGTGAGGCCTTGAGGGTATCACCGAAGCACTTCCTCTGTCCACCTGGGGCTTGCCTGCTGTTTCAAGGCTGGGACACACAACACATAAACAAGGCAGGAGAGAATGGGCAACCCTACCTGACTTCGGATCTGATTAGGAAGCTTTCTGATTCCCCTTTTGATTGAGACTGCACGAAAAATGGTGAAGTACAGCAGTCAGATTCAATTGTGGATTCCCTCTCCAAAGCCCGTTTTGGAGAACACATGTCTCATGGATGTGCAAGATATCCTGTCAAAGGCCTTCTCCTGGTCCAAGCTGACGAAGCTCGTGTCCACCCCTTGTCCTGCACATGGGTGATCGTATCCCTAAGGAACACAAAGCTCTCAGAAATCGTTCTGCCCGGTATAGCACAGATTTGGGCCGGGTCAATCATCAATTTCAGAGCAGACCTGGCCCAGTTGGTGATGACCTTAGACTGCATTTTGTAATTCATATTCAATGGTGAAATTTCTCGCCAATTCCTAATTTCCTCCCTCTCCCCCTTCCACTTGTAGATGAGGGTGATGATACCTTTCCTTATGGATTTCGCATATAGTACATGTCAGAAGCATACTGTCATACACCTCCAGCGGGTCCTGGCCTATCAAGCAGAACACAACTCAGCCAGTAAGCTGTCACTTTTAATACTGGTAACTTCCTGATGGAGATGCGTCTACCCTGCATTTTGAAAGTGGGGGTGATTTTGGTTGGGGCGACGTGCTCAATTGTGGAGCTCATTTCAGTTACACTGGCTTATCTCTGAATTACAGCAACCATTGACTAGCCTAGCATTCCTCTTTTAAGTATTCATTTAGGTCCCAGATATCCCCAGACTCGCAAGTCCTAATTCTCTCATACTGAACTCAATATCAGGCACATACGGGGAGAGTCCCTGGAGGTACAAATCAGCCAATTGTGCGTTATCGAGAGGAATCACATTGAACATGTGTGCACCTGGGAATGGCTGCTGCTCTTCTGGACATTGGATGTTTTGGGCCCATGTCTTTAAAACTAAGGTAAACTGATGGAACACCATGTAACCTGTTCTGAAGTCAGCCTGACAGTAGCCCTGATTGTTAGAGATCACAAGAAAGCTTGATGTGTAATGAGGCAGACTTGATTGGGAAGCTTAAGGTGAAGGAACCCTTAGAGGGGTAGTGACCATATTATGATAGAATTCATCCTGCAGTTTGAGAGGGAGAGGCTGGAATCAGATGTAACTGTATTACAATTGAGTAAGCTGCAAAGATGGGAGGGAGAAGCTGACCAGGGTGATTGTAACGGGAACTGAACAGGGAACACAGTGGAGATGGCACGTGTTTCTGGGGATAACTCAAGAGGCACAGCAAAAATTCATCCCAAGGAAGAAGAAACACACTAAGAGGAGGACGAGACAACCATGGCTGACAAGGGAAGTCAGAGACAGTATAAAAGCAAAAGAAAATGCATCAGTGTGGTGAAGATTATCGGGAAGCCAGAGGATTGTAAAGTCTTTAAAACCCAGCAGAGGATAACTAAGAAAACAATAAGGAGGGAAGAAGATGAAATATGATGGTAAGGGAGATAATAATATAAAAGAAGGTTGCAAGAGTTTTTATCAATTTATAAAAGTTCAGAGAGAGGTGAGAATGGACATTGGACCTGTGGTAAATGAGCGTTGGAGAACAAAGAAATGGCATATGAGGAGTGGTTGAGGACTCTGGGTCTTCATTCAAAGAAGCTTAGAAGGATAAGGAAGGGATCTTATTGAAACTTACAGAATACTGAGAGGCCTGGATAGAGTGGACATGGAGAAGATGTCTCCACTGATTGAGGAGACCAGGAGCCAAGGGCACAGCCTCAAGGTGAAGGGATGACCCTTTAAAACTTAGATGAGGAGGAATTTCATCAGCCATAGGGTGGTGGATCTATGAAACTCGTTCCACAAAAGGTTGTGGAGGCCAAGTCACTGACTCAATTTGAGACAGAGATCGATAGATTCTTGATCAAGCAGATCAAGGGGATCAAGAATTGCTGAGAGAAGACAGAGGAATGGGTTTAGAAATGTATCAACCATGATCAAAATGAAGTAGTAGACTTAATGGGACGGATGGCCTAATTCTGTTCTTATATCTTTTGGTCTTTTGATCTTCTAGGTTTATTGGGAAGGAAGTGTTCACTTGGAGACAATAGCAGTAATTGTTATGTGAACATTGGAATGTCCAAAGTCCCAGGAAAACGTTGAGAACATCAAGTGATCAGGCCTTAGAAAAAATGGCTTGTTTGAACAATTTTAACAACCAATTTGCATCCTGAGAGTGGGTTGATCACTCGCCTGTTATATTAACTCTTTCGAAACCGAAAGCGTGTAGGTTCAAGGTGGGTTAACTACATATTTCATAATATTGACAGGGGAGATGATGACCTAACGGTATTATCGCTGGACTGTTAATCCAAAAACCCATATGATGTTCTGGGGACCTGGGCTTGAATCCAGCCGCAGCAGATGGTGGAATTTGAATTCAATTTTTCAAAAATCTGGAATTAAGGGTCTACTGATAACCATGAATCCTTTGTTTATTGTCAGGGTAAAATAGCCCGTTTGGTTCACTAATGCGCTTCAGGGAGGGAAAATACCATGCTTACCTGTTCTGGCCTACATGTGACTCAAAACCCACAGCAATGTGATGACTCTTAATTGGGCAAGATGGGCCGTAAATACTGCCCTAGCCAATGACACCCTTATCCGATGAACAAATAAAAGAATATTAGCATTTTAACACTTGAACTTAATACAGAATCTTTGGTTACTCTGTGTAACTTCAGATAATCCACTCTCAACATTAAGAATAAATGTTAAACAAAGCGGATAAGTTAAGAAAAGAATTACCAAAGTTCAGGCTCTACTGGACCATCGTTTGGTGCAATTTATATGCGGTGGCTTTCATACTGTAACTTTTGCAAACTGAACCTGCTAGAAAACTCTATGTGGAGGAGATAACAGCTTTTTGATAAAGTAATTTAAAATATACAAGTAGTCATTAAACATATTTCTTTCATTATGTGCAAACGTTTTATGAAATACTGAAATGCAATTTCTCCTAAAATAGTGCTGTAAAATTGAAGTTTTGCATTGGCAATGTTGCCTTACTTGATTCGTATCTATTCTGTGATGCATTAGAAAGTTATTTTAATTCATTGAATGGAACAAAGTATATCACATACCACTGTGCTGTGAAGATTTTTCAGGGATTATCTGCCCACAATGATGGCGCAGAATCTTGCTTTCTTTTGAAAGCCCCACCAAATATATTCGAAAAGAATGGGAGATGCAGTTGGTTCAAGGCATTGCACATTTATTTTAGATAAACTGAGAGCCCAACATTGAACAACCTACTCACACTCTATAATTAAGCAATAAAGGATGCCTCCACGTACTGCATAAACAGTCAGCTAGTTGAAAGATGAGGCCACAAGGTTGAGTCCTTGACTTGAACTATCTTTGCTGAATCTCTGCTGCACTACAGGAGCAAATTCATTATTGCAATTTGATCACAGTTTCAATCAGTAGTTCCCCGGCTACAAAGACATTGCATATGTCTCTGTTACTTAGTAGAAAAAGCCAAGAACACACAGCTTGCTTCAACTCTGTAACTTGAACTCTCATTTGTAACCTTCTCAGTGGAAAATAACAGCTTCTTGTTTTCAAGATACTAAGTTTATTTTAGCTTTGGTGTTGAGCATTGAAATGATTCATAAATCTATACTCAAGAAAGACAAGAAAAAATTTGCACCTGAGTATGAAGGTTTTGAATGGTTTATACTCCATCACAAGAGTACCATAGTTTGTATATGGTCAGGTATTAGATTCATGAAGTATCCTAGCTTATACCCTATCAAGTGCTATATCAATGAGGTACATAGCTTATACCTGATTACATACTGAGTTCTTCAGGGTCCCAAGCTCATGCCTCACTAATGTGTTGCATAACAGAGAGGTATGTCAGTTTTATGTCTGAAGTTTTCCATTACATACTCTAATTAATCATAATTATGCTGTCATTCATGAGATTCTAGTTTATTCCTTTTTAGAAGCTATTTACATTAGTTGCCTAAACTTTTCTCCCCCAATAGATCTCGTATTCTTGAGGTGGCCTAGTTTTTATCCAATTAAATTCAGTATAGATAACACAATCCCTGTACCACAAGGTACTCTTTACCTGTGAACAACTCTAGTTTATAGGGTCCCAATTTAAGTGAGATATATTAAGAACAAATCTAACAGCACAAAACTGGGCACTCAGGAGACTTCCTGTTTGTGTCCTGATGACTCATATTCGGATCCAGAAGTGTTGAGCTGGTACTTTTTCGCCGACTATAGCCATCTACTGGCTGACTGTCATGTACCAGGAAGACTAGAAGGATCCAGGGAGCCATAGAAGCTGATCATGAGTTTATTAACCCCAGAAAACATTGAATAACTCAAAAGGGATTTCATAGATTGGAGAACTGTAATCAAGTTAGCTCTCAAGGGTCTGTTAATCCTCAAAGGTGCCGAATCTGCTTTGGCTGAAGTTAATAAACGTTGATGAGGTGCAGAGACATTAAGTCCCATTCTTAGTCTTGGGGGCTCGCATGGTCATCTTCTGATCTAGGGTTTGCTCCACAGAGCAGCTCAAGGTGTGCTTGTGTTTTTTCTGACAGAAGGGAAAAAAGACCTCTTGTGATGAGCTGCCTGAGGAAGAAGATGACTCTGTAACATCATCGCAGTCTCACATTTTGATGGTCAGTGAATAAATTTAGGCTGAACAGTATGACATGAAGTTGACAGACAACACAGCCTCCCAGTCATTCCTGTCCTCAATCAATATGTTCTTAGATTAAAATATGCAGGTGGATCTGGACAAATGGCTAACTCTAGGTAAGCTGACTAAGGCCCTTGAGTAAAACCTCCAGAAGCACCAGCTTACTGGCACAGTTGTATCCATCTCAGTGCTACTTTATTGCCCAGGACCTGCTGAAAGTGTATAGGATCATCAGACCATAAGGTAAAAGAGCAGAATTAGGCCATTAATTTCAATGAAGCTAAGGGGGTTCAGGCAAGTACTGTAATAGTTGAAATGATACTGAGCATGAAAAAAGTTAAGTGCTGGAGGACATTGGGGCAGCACGGTGGTTCAGTGGTTAGCACTGCTGCCTCACAACGTTAGGAACCTGGGTTTCATTCCACCATCAGGCAACTGTCTGTGTGGAGTTTGCACATCCTCCTCGCATCTGTGTGGGTTTCTTCCAGGCGGTCCAGTTTCCTCCCACAGTCCAAAGAGGTACAGGTTAGGTGGAATGGCCATGCTAAATTGTCCATACTGAAGTGTCCAGGATTGTAGGTTAGGTGGATTGGCCATGAGGAATGCAGGGTTACAGGGATGGGGTATGGGGTGGATGCTCTTCAGAGAGTCAGTGTGGACTTCATAGGCTGGATTGCCTGATTCCACATTGTAGGAATTCCAAGATTTACGATTTGTCTCTGCCCTAAGGCATCATTTTAGGAATTCCTTAAGGCTGCATCTTAGGGCAAATTATGTGCAGCTGTATCATCATTGACCTTCTTTCTGTCACAAAATCAAAATTTTTTTGATTATTCTGAATTCCTCAGATCATGAAATAGTCTGTGTGAGTACATAGTAATGACTAACCTGTATTTTTCCTTAGACTGGTTTGATGCAAGTTACAGTCAGACCACACAAGTTTGAGGAAATGACAGTCTCTTAGTATATAACACCTCCCTAGGACATGAAATGACACTACCACCACTGAATCTTCCACCATTAACATTCTGATTGACTCAAAACTCAGCTGGGCCAAGCATATGAAGTATATTATTGGCTGGGTACGCAGGAGCAAACTGTGACTCTTTGAAGATTCTCCACCAGCTATGAGGCAGAAACTTAAAATTGTGATTGAATGTTCTTCACTTGCCTGGATAAATTCAGGTCCAGCACAGAATAATAACATTTAAATAAGCTCATCATCACCATCTCAAGGATATCTCGAGATGGACAATAAATGCTAGCAATGCTGGAAACACTTTTATCTCAATAAAGAAAATTACATGTTGTATTCATGTGGTATCCCAACACATGGTGAAATCACGATATACACTGCTTACCCTATCACTTGCTGCATTTTTTTACATATATAATTTATATGCCCCACACAAGATGTACGTGTGACATGTCTTGGTATATGTTTCATGAAATGGTGTACTCATGATTACCAATCATATGCTGAATTTATGACATAAGTACAAAACAAGCACTATACTCTCGCAGATACGAGCATTGAAGATTAACATATTTGCACTGTTTGATATGGCCAACTTAACTTTTGCTCAAATTTTACATGCCAAAACACAGAGCAAACTGCCAAATAATTTGCTTCAAGGTAATCCCTGAAGTCAACAGCACAGGAAGACATAAATTAATCTGTGGCACTCAAAGAGTTAATATTCTGTTTCAATTTGACGCTTGCCATTGTGAAACATCTGAACCACTTGATGCTTTACTGTCTGTATCTTCTAAGTGTCAATTATCCTAAATTATACCTCATGTGTGGTCTAGCAATTGTGGTATCTCTGCGCTTGTGACAGTATTACTACCCAGCAGAACAAGTCATTGGCATGGATGAGATATGAAAATGCTTCCCTTGTTTGGTTAGTAGAAGTATTCAGAGTTAATTGGCACACAGAAAGAGTTCAGTACAATCTTTAACGCTAATAGCAATTTAAGATGGGGTAAGGGTCAGAACATTCCTCTACATTCTTGTGGCTATGTCTGCTTCTAAGTCTGACTTGCCGACCACCCAGCCAAGCAATTGTTATTTCTTTAGACCAGCTCCAAAAGTGGGTCTGCGCAGGCAAATTCTGAAAACACCTGTCAAACGATGCTAATTCTGAGCTAATGATTCACCAATTTTTTAGAATTATCTTTCAAAGACTTGAACTTACCTTTAAATTAAGATTATGACAAGCAAATTGGTGTTAATTATGAATTCCAGTTTAAAGTTAATAACTGCATCCAATAATTCAGTAAAATTAGCAATTCATTTGGTGTGTTGTTAACCATTTTAACAATGTACAAAATCAACAAACTATCCATTAACACTGTCCCTTCTCCTGACTGTGCTAACACCCTCTGGAGCACGTTTTCATGGGGCACCATTCACTTTCTGGTACATCTGTTCTTCTGTATGAGCTAGGCTGCAAAGGATAGAGTTTCAATATAGTTGATCTGTGTCTTTTCAGCAAAATTTGTCTGAAATCAGCCTTGGGCAGTTTGAAAGATTGAGGAGTTTTTCAAGCAAGTTATATCCAGCACCAATCAAGTTTCCATGATCCTTTATGCTTGTTAAAAACATTGCATTGGAAGTCAGCCCACTTGCAAAACAACATGAACTGTGTTTGTTTTCAGGCCTGTAAAAAGGTTCTTCTTTTTTAAATGAAAGAGAGGCATTAGGCACCCTGTAAAAGAAAACTTTTCCACATTAAAACAAGATAGTTTATGTAAAAACTGACTACGGTACAGGAATGAAATTGTTCTCTACAGATTTCAAAAGTAATTTCCTATTATTTAGACCATAGTGACTCACAGGTAGTCAACTAGACAATCTTATGAAAACTGCTTGAATGATGAACCCATTTACAGCTGTGTTAATAAAACTTCAACAGGTTGCTAGTTATATAAAAAATTAAACATTTTAGAATATAATTGCTTTCTATTTTTCCTTGCAATAAAAATAATTCAACATTTTTTATTGCAAGGAAATCTAGAAAACAATTATATACTAAAACGTTGCCCAAATATGTTGGTTCATACAAGACTCTATATTTGTGATTGTGAAAATTAGTTTGATTGTAATCTTGAACTAGAGGTTTAATTCTCCCATATTTTGACTAATTGCCATGAGCCCTGGAAACTTTTCCCATGTAATTCTTGTCTGCCAACCTCATTATGTATGCACGCTACCTCCATAGCACCAGTCTCACACAATCACCCGCAGCAGTGATGGAAGTGGTAGCTGCAGCTGGGACTTTGTAGCATTCACACTGCCGTAATTGTAATGCACCATTTCAAACACTGCAAGCCAGGAATTGTTCTTCACGTGTAATGTTCGTTGCCATGTCTGAGACAAGTGGCCTGCTTTACCAACAGGTCTTGGTGACAGAACTGTGGAAAATAGAGCAGTCCTCTTTCCTAAGGACTGGTGAAAGGGAACATAGCACCAGATGCTGTCAGCCAGATCAGAATTCACTTACATGGGTTAATAAGATCCCTATGGGTCTGAGGAAAGTGCAGCAAGATTAAAACTGTCTGTGCCAAGCAAAGATAAGTGTCATCATATTCTCTCTGCTATTTCACACTTCGTCTACTGCTCCCATCAAGGCTCAGCATCTACCATTTTCACTACTGCACACAGCATCTTCATGCAATGGTTTTCACCCTCCACAATCTCCTGAACTACTGACCTGAATTTCTTGTCCATTCACTCAAGACGCCTCATCGTCTTTACAACTCCTGCACCAATCACAACAGCCTCTTTCAACCCCTCCCTTTGTCTCAATGCAGAAGAAAGCAGCCTCGGTTAGGGCTGAAACGGCCAAGATGGGTCACAGGATAACAAATATTAATCTTCTCATGCCATATATGGAAAGAGTCCTAAAACTTGCAGGAGGGAACACTTATCATTTTTGCAGGGATGTGGATGTTTAGCAGACCAATAACCATTTGCTGAATTGGTAGCAAAAGATTTATTGTATAATTATAATTTAGCACAAACACCAATTTTCACCTTTCATCTCTGGACGCCTTTCCTGTGCAGAAACCAATCCCCACTGGTGAAGAACCCAGTTCTTAAGTACAAAGTTCAGTGTGCATCACCAATTCTAAATCAACTTGGAAGCTCCTCGGCTTGATCCTTAAAGGACCCCCATTTCTAATACTGACAGCAGAGATCTCCAACTCCCAGCAACCAAGTAATATTCTTTTTGATGTGCTGATCTGCAATACCATTGTCTTTAGTGTGAAAGTATCATCATTGTGCAGAATCTTACACATTCGTTGTGTAACAAATTCCCTCACTTTTGCTCTGCTGGCCTCTGTGGCATTCTCTCAGACTTTGCTTGCAAGAGGCCAAACCCTCCAATCATCAGCTCCTCCTCCTCCATGTCCAAGGGACAATCTACAGATTCCTCAAGCCTTGGTTTACTAGTAGTTGGTATCCATCAGCTTCTGGAATCTAGAAAAAGAAGACAACCAATTCCTAAAGCAGAAATGGGTACAACTAGCAGCAATAATTTAGACATGAGTTTGATTCCTCAAGAAATCTTAAATCAAATAATGCAGAGTGGACAAGACAAAACTTCCTCAAGTGCTCACTCCGTGAGCGAACAAAGGGAATTGTGAATTAGATGGGTGCTGTTTAAGCAGCAGTAGGCATCTGAGGAAGGGTCATTCAACCCAAAATGTTAACTCTGATTACTTTCCACAGACCAGCTGAGCTCTTCCAGCAATTTCTATTTCTGTTTCAGAAAGGCTTCTTCTGTTTATGTATTGTTGTGATATACAGCGCGATGTGAGCTATTTGAGGTTGCTATGATCCCAGCTTTGGAATAGCTTCGAGGTTTTCTATTTCAGTGTCAAACTTACATCAGCCTCATAAATAGGTCGAAAGCCTTATGTTCAATGTATCTGAGTCAGAGACCTGGAAGAAGCAGAGGCAAGAGAATGTTGACATTGTGGTGATCTTAGCCACCATTGGCAATGCTTGTCCAACAAGTCTAGCAGGCAAAAAATCTTCATCCAGATGCTGGAAGATGTTTGCCACCAACTGATGTGGCATCCTGAGATTTTTGGGTTTATGGTTTTTAGAACTGTCAAGAAAATTGGGCCTCTGTCACAAGTTGAGTACTAACTCCTGTGAACTGCAACCTTCGCTGAATGTAGTTCAATGTTTGTGACCAACAGAGTATGGATGTTGTTGCTGGCAATAAAGGCCATCAACTCAGTCCTCATCTGAGATCAGTTCTAAAGCAGTATGAATGGCACTTATCTGCTGTGATCATGCAAATCTCCAAAATATAAGTAGTTGTTTCAAAAGCGTAGAATGCAACCTTGCAGCAAAATTACTGTGAACACATCCCTCTCAAGTATTAAGTGGAAAAGTAGCTGTAAGCACTGATTGTTTATTGACATTTTTCACTGAGCTCGATTAGCCCTCTCGGTTATTGCTCTGTTAATTTTATTATTTTCGGGAAACCTTTGGACCTGACTTTAAGGTCAAAAATATGTCAATACTGCTCGAATTGAACCATTAACATGTACTAATTGTCAAGCCACAGGGATTGTGTACACACTGCCTAATTTTCTACAATGAAATGCGAGAAGCAGTGAGTTGGAAGCTGGCTTCTTGACATACTGTCAATTTCCCTGGTTTTAACATGCCAACTGCGTCGAAACAAAACGATTCAGATTAAAATTCAGCACAAAGACTGAAATCACTTTAAAGCCAGTTGATGAATATAGATTTTACATGTAGATGGCGTGCCATGCAGACCACGGCTAGTTTCAAATAAATATTCTGTTAATGGAACACAAAGACATAATTTAGCAAAGGTACAATTAAACAAAAATGGAGGTTTATACTAAAACTCAGACAACTGATAGGCAAAAATAAATTCAAGCTTAATTTCCACAAAGTCAAAGGTTAGTGCTGTAATCAGAGCTTGTCCGTATACAAAGAGGCACAATTATAAAAATCAAATGCCATGTTAAAGTCATCCTGGAGGCATATTTCCAAACATGTTAAAATATTATTAATTGTGACTGAATTTTTTTATTGTTTGTGTGTTTTGGTGCACCTTAACCTGACTAGTGCAGTTGTATTAACCGATCCATTTTTGTTCATCGTTCATTTGAGAACATGAAGTTGAACACAGGAATTTTGCACATCTGAAAGGATAAGTTGCATGTCTTTGCACAGAACAGTGTTAATTCCAAAGCATTCAGTTATGATTTCAATCCAGTGCCATCTATTTGTGCTGAGCCCCTTATTTGAGCTGTCTGCAAGATGGCTGTCTCCAGTCAGTGCTTCATGGTAGACGTCTCATGACTACTGTAAACCAGGACTAACATTGTGTCAGTATTGCAGTTCTGTCCCAAATATCCCCCTTTCCGAGCACACATAAAAGATACGAAATTTTACCTGTTAAATTTTGAGTGAGCCAAGTTACCCACCATGCACAGACTGTTCACATATGTTAATGGTTTGTTATTTCCATCAGGACATGGATTGCACATGTCAGACAGAATCTTGCCAGGCTCTGAATGGCATGGGCTATATCGTGAGATGAATGGTAATGTTTGGTGAGGTGGATCTCAACATCAAGATCATCTCACTGCATCTTTAATGAAGTGGAGTATTGAGATCCTTTCTAGGCACTGGCGAGTTCCCAATTGAAGCTCATTATTGCTTGTGAAACAGCCCAACTCACCACGGTTTGCAATCTTACCAAACACGCCATTCAAACTAGCCATCAGAGTAACTCAAAATGGAAATCAGATCAGTTTCACATCGGGTTCAATTCTCCCCTGCTCCAAAAGACCTCCGCATTGGTCTCAGATTTGCCTGCACCAACTAAACGTGCCCTTCTACCACAAACATTGGCATTCTCCTTTCAGGGAGGCATTGTTGCAATCCTGGCATTCTCCAATGCACTGGCACTGGGCCCTTCAAGACAGACTGGTCAGCAGGACACACCAGAAGCAAGCAATGTACATACAAAAAAGGAACAAGACAGGCCACTTGGCCCTTCAGTCATGGATTATCTGATTTTAATCTCAATTCTACATTCCTGCATATCCCCAACAATCGTTCATCCCCTTGGTTATCAAGAATCTATCTACCTCTGCTTTAAAAATATTTAAAGATTCTGCATCTACTGCATTTTGGAGAAGGGTATTCCAAAAACTCACAACCCTCTGAGAGAGAAAAAACCCTTATCTCTGTTTTAAATGGGCAACCCTTAATTTTTAAACTGTGACCATTCATTTTCGATGCTGCTATGGGAGGAAACATACTTCCAATATTCATCCTGTCGAATCGCCTCAGGATCTTATATGCTTCAATCAGGTCAGCCTTGACTCTTTTAAACTCCAGAGGATGCAAACCTAGCCAGTCTCACTTTCTTCATAAGGCAGTCTGTTCATTTCAGGTATTAGTCTAGTAAAACTTCCTGGAACTGTTTCCAATGCAGTCCATGAGTATAGTGACAGTGCTGTACACAGGACTCCAGATGTGGTCTCACCAGTGCTCTGTATGACTGAAGCATGGCTTCCCTACTTTTGTGTTCAATTCCCCTGACAGTCAACTGTAATATTATATTTCCTTATTACTCACTATACTTGAACTCCAACCTTCTCTGACTTATGTACAAGGATATTAGATCTCTCAGCATCTCAATGCTCTGAAGTTTCTCACTTTTTTATTCTTTATACCAAAATAGACAATTTCACACTTTTTCACGAACAGATCGTTGCCCACGAACATAACTTATCTGTATGCTTGAGAAGGCTCATTGTGTCCTCTTCACAATTCACTTTCCTATCTATCTTCATGTCATCAGCAAATTTAGCTCCCATAACTTCAATCCCTTTGTCCAAATTGTTTAGGTAAATTGTAAAGAATTGAGGCTGCAGCACGAATCGCTGTGGCACACAGCTTGTGTCATTCTGCCAGCCTGAAAAATACCCATTTATTTTCCGCTTCCAGTTAACCAGCCAATCTTAGATCTATGCCTTTATGTTACCCTCCTACACCACGAGCTTTTATTTACCACAATAATCTTTGATGTGGCACTTTATCAAATGCATTCCAAAAATTTAAATGCGAGGCACCTCTTAATTTACAGCACGAGTCACTTTTCTTCAAAGGACACCAAAAATGTACTTAAACATGTTTTGCCTTTGACTAAACCATGTCGCCTCTGCCTGATTACCCTGGACATGTCCAATTGTTGTGTTGTAATGTCTTTAATAATAGCTTCTAATCTGTTCCCTATCACAGGTGTTAAACTAATTGCTCTGTAGTTTCCTGATGTCCGTCTCCCTTTCATTTCAAATAAAAGAGTATGGCTGTATTGGGCACACATACCACACAGGGAAAGGAATCCATCACATGGCATGGACCAGGCTCTCTGCCCATGTGCATTCCACCTGCTGCCCTCCACATGCATAGCTTGCCTTGCTCTACCATGCCTTGACTTAACATCTGGCATGGCCGGGCAACCAGGCAGGGTGGCAGGCTGTGCAGTGGTCCTCAGTAAAGGACATGTACAACTTGCCATGTGTCACACCATTCTAGAACCTGCAGTATATAGAATCATAGAATCCCTACAGTGCGGAAAGAGGCCATTTTGCCCATCGAGTCTGCACCAACCTTCCCACCCAGGGAGATTGTTGACTTGCTCGCCGAGCTGGCTTGGTTTCATTCAGATGTTTTGTCACCATGTTAGGTAACATCATTTCTGTCATTTCTGGTTTTGTTCTTTTTGGGAATCCTAGAGGCATGGTTTCAACCCATAATGCAATTAACAAACATATAGAATTGGACCCCATATGGAAACCCATACAGAACAAAATCAGAAATGACACTACTCACCACAACGGACTGGACAGTATAAGTTCCAAGCGGAGTAGAGCAACATTACTTTACCGGGGCCCTCACTCATGATGTCACCTTGCATGGTGATGAAACGTCTGAATGAAAACAAGCCAGCTCGACAAGCAAGTCAACAACTTCACCCACAACCTGAGCTCCAAATCTTTGCTAAAACCTTAAATTTCCCATGCAGTCCCAGTTCACCCACCCTATCGTGCATTTCCCATGGCTAATCCACCAAGCCTGTACATCCCTATACACTACAGACAATTTAGCATGGCCAATCCATCTAACCTGAACATCTTTGGACTGTGGGAGGAAATCAGAGCACCGGGAGAAAACCTACAAAGACACGGAGAGCATGTGCAAACGCCATACAGGCAGTTACCCAAGGCTGGAATTGAACCAGGTCCATGGCAGTGTGAGGCGACAATGCTAACCCATTGAGCCATCATACTGCCCAAATGACTTTATGACTCTATTCTATGATTCAATGGCATTAGTGTTTATGGCAAACACACAGCTAGTCCTGGTCAGGTCCCTCGAGAGTGTGGGCCACATTTGTTCCATCACCTCCATTCACAGAAATTATGAGGGATGGGGGCTGGGGTTCAGGGGGCAGGTAGGCAACCTTAGTTGCATGTACAAAGCTGGTTGATGACCAATGCTCCCTCTAAGGTGCACAGCTGCATGTACACGCAGCAGCTCCAAACTTTCACACACAGCAACCGACATTAACATGCTGATCAGAGCATTAACTTCTGGATATGGATGTCGCAGCTGCATACGTACTAGCTCTGCTCTACAGAAAATTAGAGGGAACGTTGGTGATGATGTGGGGAGGTGTGAATCTGTGTGGTTAATGGAATGTGAACCTTGAGAGATGATCGAGCTGTTGGGAGCCTTAGTGATACGTGAACAAAGGGTATGAAAGCCACTCACAAAGGACCACTCACTGTCGTGAAGCATACAGATAACGCACAAGTTTGAGGATGAATGGTAAGTGAGCTGAATTGCAAAGGAAGGAGCTGCTGGTACAGCTATTCTCTGGGCCTTCACAGGGGAACAACATTGTCCTTCAACACGCAACAGACTGGCCACTGAGGGTGTCTACTCCCAACCATCCTGTAACAATGACCATTTCAGTTACACCTCCCTGTCGCTGTCATTTCTGGGGAACTCCCTGAGGCTTACGCACACAGCCAGCCAAACAATGATGGTTGGGCCAGTGGGCCTATGATTTCAAAGTGATCCAATGCCATGTACCACCACCCCACATGGAATATTGGTGATCATCACAGACCCGAAGCCACTGAGCCCCATAAATGGCCAAAGAGTGATGGTGCAGGGTGCTGTGAAGCATTGACAGCCCAACAGAGACAGAGACAATGACATGAATGGTGCAATTCAGTTGTTAATGAGATGTTAAAATAATTTCATGTGGAAAAAACTTTTAAACATGGAAGTGTTTTCTCAACAAACTGTGGACATAATCAAAACTTAATACCAGCCTATGGGCTGATTTACCAGCCACTGCCCACTTGTAACATTGGTATATTTTTCTCCTCCTGTCTCTCCCTCTGGACCACACTGATCTCCCATGTTCTGCAGGTACAGTGGAGAGAGCTTGCTCCGCATAGAGTCGCTGCCTCTAGAGGTTTGGCCAGGCAACCCCAAAATTGACCCTCCTGGGTTAGAACTTCCAAGGCTTGGAGGGGGCCAGGTAGGATGGAGGTGGAGGGTTTGGCCACCTCAGCAGCGTCCTAAGTGGCGGCTGTCGAGGAGAGGCTTTTGTGTAGCTCCTCCTCCAACTTTGCTTTGTGGCACCACTCTGTCTCTTTGCAAGTGGGGAGCACGCAGAGTTAGGATGAGGCTCCTCATCGAGTCTCACTCTGCTTTTTGTCCTGAGAATCAACGTGTGCGTTGATGAGTGCAGGTATTATCAATTGTCTGCAAAGTCTCTGCAGTCTGCGCAATAAAAAGCAGTGAATTGATGGACTACCTGAATTGCTGCAATAACTGAGCAATGACAGCGACCTTTAGCAGAGATTAACCTTTCGTCTCTTATGCAACTCTCTCCTTCCACATACCATGACCTTTTTAACTCTGCCATGACTTGACCTGCTGCCCTCAGACAACCAAGTTCCAATATCACAACACAGCAGCCACTTGAACTCAAAACAATAGCTCAGCCTCCTCTTCACTGGAATGACATTGTTTTTCCATGTAAGACAAGCAGCTCCTATTCACTTCACGTAGTAGCTGATAGTATCCCTACATGTAAGTCAACATTTCCAGGTTTGCAACCCACCTAACTTTTGAGAAAAGAATGTTCATAATTTTCAACCAATACAACCAAATGTATGCTTACTTGTCAGCCGCAGAGATTAGCAGTTCTAATGTCAACTTGTTTATTTGGGGGGTTTATGGGCTCTTGGATGCAATACACCTTTTAATTATTATGGATACTCATGAGTCTCTTTTTAAACATTGACAAGTACATAGTAAGCACATTAGAATGCTAGGTTGACTTCAAAAGTGCAGAAATCTCCCAAATATAAACCATACCTCTTACACAGCAACTGTAATGACATCATTGAGTATTTATGAATGAATTACTAAACTGGGTTACTTCCAAGGGCTCATACATTCCCTTAAAAAAAGTTTGGTTCTTACAAATATTTTCACAGCTGTTCTAACGTGTTGTGCTGTTGATTTGGTAGATTACTGTTTTTAATATAGACAAAACACAAGGCTCCACCATCATGTGACCTTTTAAAAGTGCAAAGTCCTTTCTCAAATAAGGTTATGGTATTATGTTGATTCCAACAAAATGTGCTGTGGTTTAGCACCATGAGAATTTAAGACAGTATGATAAAAGGTATAATATGTATAATTGTTAGATTTTGAATTTTAAGGAAATGCATTGGATGTTGGCTACTTTTGTAGGGGGAATAAGTCAGAAACTATGAGAAACAGTGACACTACTCCTGTAGTACTCTGAGCACTGGTGACTGCGGAATCCTCAAGTGTGTTAATAAAAAATTATTTACATTCTGGTGACTTATGACAGGTGGGTAAATATTGAAATCCATTAGCAGGTTTTCAGTTCAGGACAACCAAGGATTGATTTTTACTGTAGATAACATTGAACATTTTCTAAGGTGGTTTGGAGAAGATCTGATTTTAAAAATGTAAAGGATAGCTCAAGGAAAAACCACTGTAACTCAGCAGATGTTTAGTTTGAACAGCGTCCAGACCAGAAATGTTTGGTTAGAAAACTGCAGTAATCAGAAGCTGAGAAAGAATAAGCTGTCAGTTTTGCAGGTTTTCATTTAAATAAGAGGGGCTAGATCTGCTCACAATACTCCAGATGTGGTCTCACCAGCACCTTGTACATTTTATCCCTGCTTTGGAAACTTCAACCAGTTTATGCTTTTTTTAAAATTCATTCATGTGATGTGGACATCACTGACTAGGTCAGCATTTATTGGACACTCCTAATTTCCCAGAGGGCAGTTAAGATTCAACCACATTGCTGTGGATCCGGAGTCACATGTAAGTGAGACGAGGTAAGGGTGGCAATTTCCTTCCCTAAAGGGCTTGAATGAACCCGATGGGTTTTTCCAAAAATTAGCAGTGGATTCATGGTCATCATTAGACTCTTAATTCCTGAATCTTATTGAATCCAAGTTCCACCATCTGTCATCCGGGTTCCCAGATCTGAGTATCCAGAATAACAGTCCAGCAATAATACCACTAGGTCTTTTCCTGTCCTGTATTTAAAAAAAGACTTTACCCAAGTGCTCTTGTCAGTGAGACAGACAAAGGCACTCAGAATTTGGTTTATAGCTCAACTCGATTTTATTAACAAAATATTCTTTATTAAAATTACCTTCTGAGCACTTCGCAAATTCCCACAATATTTGCTTTCTATCTAGCTCTATCCATCTGAGAAAGGATATTTTCTGCAATGATCCAGGTGTTTAAGCTGGGTTATTGACATGAGTATCTCCTGTGATTAAATTGTACTTCTGTGGAGGAGACTGCTTGTTATGTAGGCAATGAAGTCTTCTTCCTTTCTACGTCTCACCCCAAACACGAAAGGTCATTCATGCACCACATCACCAAGAACAATAGGGACCAAAGTATAATCGCCCTGCTCTCATTATATCAAAGGCAATTGTCACATTTTTGGACCGATGTCAGTTTTTCTACTCCTAACACTTAGATTGATGTCAGCCATGTGATTTATTGACTTAAGGCATTGAATCCACATATTTGGAGCCTCTCTAGATAGCCTGAAGCTTTCAGTGAATATATCTTAAGCATGTAATAACCAGACATACTTGTAACTCTGATGTTAAAAATTATTGAATGCACATGTCTTACTTGATCATTTAGAATAAGCAATGATATTTTCCAAAGCAACAAGAACTGAAAGATATATCTGTTTATCCTTGGGATAATGATTGAAGAAAATTGTTTCTTGGTACCACCAGGAGTTCAAGAATGTTGCTAACCTAATTGCTTATTTGGCCACTTGCTGAATATCATGCAAACTTAATTGCCTCCCCATTTGAGCAGAAGTCTTGCTGGGGTCTTCATTACTGCAGGATCACAAAAGGTAAAGTTTTAAGACTAACAGAGAACTGAGCAGTTCACAGTTGCCATCAAATGTCCACTTATTTTATACTATTTGACTGTTTTATGCCAGATTAAAGATCAGCAACATAATTGAGGGAAAAGGTTTGCCAGATAATAGAAAGAATCATTGGGCTTTGGTCAGATATTGAAGTTAGACCCACTGAATGAAAATATTCAATGATTGGGAATGTACGGATTATGAAATCTATATGAAATTATGAAATCTTAATTATTGAAATCTAACCAGCATTCCAACGAAAAAAATCTAGAGAAAAAATGTCATCTCCACTTATGTTTATCCTTCTTTCCTTCAAATAGAGGTAGTTTTTCTCATCACTACCTCTGATTTGCAGCAATAGCCACTGTGTGTATTCTTGTTATCTATCCAAAAGCTTTAGGGTGAATTTGTCACTGAAGTTTGGAGGCACACAATGATGGAACACTGATGGCATTCAGTGCTGATGTTCCTATTGCAGAAAAATCCAGGCCATCTATTATTGGGAGAAAACATTTTGTCTGAATAAGCCTTAAAAAGAAAAGCAATGCTACTGTTGTACTACCGAAATCAAAATTAAAACTATTTGAGGGCCCTGTTGCATTTCACATTTATCAAACATGTTTTTGTTCATTAATAATAATTTGTAATTAGACGAACAACTATGAAGTCTCATTATAGTTTAGTCTTATGTGGCACCTGATGCATTTTAATTCTAATGAGCTAAGCTTATTTAAGAATACAAATATTTTAAAGCATAATATATTTATATAAAGAAGTGAATTGCATAAATAATTGGGATGTTCTGATAATATTATTTGTAGACAGAATGTTGGCAGTAGATGGCAGGACAAATTGAATTTAAAAAGACCTTAGCAATAAAGAGCAGGTGTGAGATTCAACTGAGCACGTGGCCCATCTGTGTGCACAAGTTGTGTATATGCATATGCATGCACTTATGCATATGTGTACATGTGCTTGTGTTTGTAATTTTTTTATGTGTACCACAACAAACTGTAGAATAATTTTAAACAAATAAACTATTGTAGCTAATGATTTGCAATAGCTAAAATAATATTACAGCTACATGAGAATATTATGTGAAAAGATCATTCAGGATCTAGGAGCTGCGCTCAAATATTCTACAAAATTCAAAGTGTGTTCCTGTGAGGTGATTGACATGATGTGGAATCACGCTTGCCACGAGTTATTGGACTTTAAGGTCATTAGGACATTCTGTACTCCTGATCTGTCAGTCATCAAAGTGTTCACAGTCAACTAGATGGTTGCATGCACCACAGAAGATGATTATTCAAAAACTACAAGTTATCTGACAACCAGTTGGGTGGATTAAAAGAATGACCCTAGAGTATTAATGTCATTGATATATCATTGTGCACTGTGGCTGAATCTTCACAAGAATCAAATTGGTTTAGTTATTCATCCAGCATTAATTGCAAAAGTACATTTTTCCACCTCATGCACAAACATTTACCATGTTTATATGACATTTATCTGCTCAACTTTTTAACAAAGAGAATAATCAGTTAATTTCACATGAATTAACTGTACTGTAATAATAGCAAATGGAGAAATACCAGATGGATGTGTTAATGTTTGGTTGATAATGTTATCAATAATTACTTTTTTTAAAAGAATGTTATACATTTGAAAGTGAACTATATTAGTGCTTCCTTTCACTGTAAAAATAACAAACTTCACATTGTAACTTGATCAGCTTAGCAATGGGCAAAAGATGGAGGCCTCTGCTATCATCATTCATAGAACCATGCTCAACATGCATGGAAAAGTGTATGTTGCTCCATCCGCCTAAACCCCTTTGGAGGCTAGTTGTTTCAATTGGCTAGATCAAATCTACCCCTGATGGAGATTGTGATGTTGTTTATTGGACCTGTCTATGGGCAGAAGCTTAAGAAGAAGTTAACACAATGGTTTCTGCTAACATAAGACATAACAGCAGAATAAGGCCATTTGGGCCATCAAGTCTTCTCCACCATTCAATGAGATCAATCCTCAAATCCACTTTCCTGCCTTTTCCCCATAACCCCTGAATCCCTTATTCATTATTAAATTCAGCCTGGAATTTACATAATGACCCAGTCTCACAGCCCTCTGTGGTAAAGGATCTGAGAGGAGAAATCCCTTTTCATCACTGTCTTAAATATGCAACACCATATTCTGAGATTATGCCTTCTGGTCCTAGACTCTCCCACAAGGGGAAACAACCCTTCCATATCTACGTTGTCAAGTCCTCTACAAATCCTGTATATTTCAATAAGTTTGACTCTCATTCTTCTATCTTCCAATGAGTAGTCTCAGTCTATTCAACCTCTCCTCATAAGACTGTCACTCCATACCTGATCTCAACCTAGTCAATCTTCTCAAGACTGCCTCATTTGCCAGGATATCTTTTCTTAGATAAGGGGCCCAAAACTGTTCACAGAATTCCAGCTGTCGTCTGACTAGTGCCTTGTACAGTTTTAGATAAACCTTGTCACTTTCATATTCCATTTTCTTTGAAATAAAGGCCAACATTCCATTTGCCTTCCCTATGAACTACTGAAATTGGATGCTGGATTTTTGTGATTCATGAATTAGCACTCCCAAATCTCTCTGTGTTGTAGTTTTCTGCAGATTTTCTCCTTTTAAATAATTGTTAGCTCTTCTACTTTTCTTGCCAAAATGCATAACCTCACATTTCCCCACATTATATTCCATCTGCTAAGCTTTTGTCCACTTGCTTAGCCTGTCTATATCTCTCTACAAACGCTTTGCTCATCTTCATTATTTTCCTTCCTACCTATTTTTATGTCATTGAAAAGCTTAGCTACAGTACATTCACTTTCCTCATCCAAGTCATATAAATGGTAAATAAGCCCCAGCACTGATCCCTGTGGCGAACTGCGAGCTATAGGTTGTCATCCTGAAAATATCCCAATTATCCCAATTCTGTTTCTTTTATTAGTTAGTCAACCCTTTATCCATGCTAATACACTATCTCCAAAGCCATTGATGTTTATTAAGTAATCTAATGTGTGCTATCTTATCAAATGCTTTCTGAAAATTCAAATGTATTGCATCCACTGCTTTCTCTTTATCTATATATGTTATCGCCTCAACGAATTCTAGTAAATTTATCAGGCTTGATTTTCCCTTCATGAAGCCATGCTAACTCTGCTTGATCACATTATATATTTCTAAATGCCCTGTGTTACAATCTTTACAATAGACCCTGGCATTTTCTCAATGACAGACGTTACGTTAACTGGCCTAGAGCTACTGGATTTTTTTTGTCTCCTTGCTTTTTTAAAGAAAGGTGTCACATTGGCAGTCTTCCCAATCATCAGGAACTTCTCCAGAGTCCAAGTGTTCCTAAAAGATTATTATCACTTTATCCATTATTTCTGCAGCCACTTCCTTTAATATCCCAGGATATGTCCCATCAGCTCCAGGGGACATATCAGTCTTTAGCCCCATTAGTTTTCCCAGACATTTTCTCCAGTGATAGGCATTGCATTTATTTCCTGCTCTTCAACTCCTTGATTATTTAGTAATTTCAGGATGCTATTAGTGTTTTCTACCGCGAAGGCTGATGCAAAGTATTTATTCAACTTCTCTGCTATTTCTTGGTTTCCCATTATTATTTCCCCAGCCTCATTCTCTAAGGGACTTATGTTCACTTTGTCTTTTCTGTTCATTTTTATATATTTTAAAGAAGCTCTTGCTGTCCTTCTTGATATTACCTGCAATTTTACCTTAAAGATTTAATTTTTCCTCCTTATTATTTTTAGTTGACTTTTGTTGTTTTTAAAAACTTTCCCATCATCTATTTTATCATTTACCTTTGCTACGTTGTTTTTTTTTCTTTCAAACTGATGCTATCCTTAATATCCCTGGTGCACTGTGGTAGGTTTATATCTTTCTTAGAATCCTTTGTCCTCAATGGAATGTGTCTTTGCTGTTAACTATGAACTATTTTCTTGAACCTCTGCCACTAATCCTCCACGTGTGTTTGCTGCTAAACTCCTTTACTAGTCCACACAAACTAGCTTTGCCCTCATTCTTTTGTAATTACCCTTATTTAAGCTCAGTACAATTGTTTCTGACCCAGATTTCTCCTTCTTAATCTGAATGCTAAATGCTACGATGTTACGGTCACTGTTTCTGAGGTGATTTTATACTCTGACATCCTTTTTAAGCCTGCCTCATTACATATTATCAGATCCAAAATAGCCTGATCATTGCCTGGACACACAACATATTGTTCTAGGAAACTGTCCTGAATACACTTGATACCTTCTTCCTCATGGCTTTTTCTGCCAATCTGACTATCCCAATCTACATGAAGATAAAGTCATTCTTGATTAATGTACTACCTTTGTGACATGCCGTCATCATCTTCTGATTTACCCTCAATCCCACAGCATAGCTACTTTTAGGAAGCCTATAGGCTGCTCCTATATGTCTCTTCTTGAACCTTTTACATTTTGTCTCTCCACACATGTGGATTCTCCATCTTTAAATTCAAGATAATTTCCAGTTAATTTATTTATTGCATCTGTAACAATATTACCCCACCACCCTTTACTTTCCGCTTTCCCTTCAACATAAATTACATAATCCTGAATATTTAGTATCTAGTTTTGATCCTCTTGTAACCATGTCACGGCAATGTCTACAAGATGATACCCAATAGCCAGTATTTGTGCGGCTAATTCATTTAATTTGTTCTGAGTATAGATGCTTTCAAGTAAAGAGCCATTAATATTGCATTTTTCTCATTATTTCCCCTTTTTACCCAATTTTCTGCTGGTTTTCTATGCATGTATCTGAAAATAAAACTCGATAGAGACTGATATCCTATCACCAAGTCATCCTTTATTTACACGTGGAAAGTCCTTGACACTGAATCAACTTCCTCAGAGCCAGCTCTCAGAGCGAACAGAACGTCCGATTCTCCTTTCTAGTCCTACCAATGTCATTGATACCAATGCGGATGATGACTGCCGGGTCCCTCCACTCCCTCTCCCAGTCCTTCTTCAGTCCAGTGAATATATCCCTAACCCTAACACGAGGCAGGCTTTACAGCCTTTGAGACTCCCACTGGCTGCAGAGAACAGTATGTGGATTAAGGCAACAGTTAAACAGTGTACTAAACTCAGGGACGTTGCTGCAGTGAAGGAAAAGTTTCTGTATTTTAAAAAAAAGGGAGCATTCTCCTAGCCCCTGTGTGGTGTGGGTAATAATTAAATGTTTGGGAAGATATGGCAAGAGTGAAAAATAAAATGTTCAATTTTGAGAAAAAGAATCTGTTTTTCTCCTCAAGATTTTAGCAGCTATGTGAAAATCTAGCTTGTGAGAGATAACGGGTAACAAGGTGTAGAGTTGGATGAACACAGCAGGCCAAGCAGCATCA
>JAHRHZ010000024.1:13686163-13722852 GCA_024137785.1 Ginglymostoma cirratum
AGAATCTAGGCCCGAAACGTCAGCTTTCCTGCTCCTCTGATGCTGCTTGGCCTGCTGTGTTCATCCAGCTCATCACTTTGTTATCTCAGATTCTCCAGCATCTGCAGTTCCTACTACCAGTGAGAGATAAGGACCTGATTTCTCTCTGCATGCATCTCATTATTATTTAATCTCCCCTCATTTATATGCAATTCCCAATTCTCCCAGGACTAGTGAGAAGCTAGATTCACGAATACCCAATTTGAATGTCAATGTAATTACCTAGTGGTTGCATCTTTCTCATGTTTTCTCTGAGGCACCATGTTCAACTTCATTCAACAACATCTTATGGCGTACTTGGTGCACAGTGAACACCTCTACACTTCATCCACAAAAACTAGCATCATCAAAACACCAGAGATAATAGGAACTGCAGATGCTGGAGAATCCGAGATAACAAGGTGTAGAGCTGGATGAATACAGCAGGCCAAGCAGCATCATAGGAGCAGGAAAGCTTGACGGTTCGGGCCTAGACCCTTCATCAGAAATGGGGGAGGGGAAGGGGGTTCTGAAATAAATAGGGAGAGAGGGGGAGGCAGATAGAAGATGGATAGAGGAGAAGATAGGTGGAGAGGAGTCCTGAATTTTTCTATCTTGTCTTTGTACGACTACTACATCAATGATAGCACTTGCCATTACTGGACCTATTAAGGACAGGTTCAATGATCCTGTGTGGGGAAACAGAACAACTTCTCAGTGATGTGATTCATAAGCGTCAGAATAAACAGAACTGGGGCTTTTTCATAGCTACGATGCAGTGGGCCAAGCAGCATCATAGGAGCAGGAAAGCTTGACAAGTCAAAGAGGCAGGGATGGAGCCAGTAAAGGTGAGTGTAGGTGGGGAGTTAGGAAGGAGATAGGTCAGTCCAGGGAGGATGGACAGGTCAAGGGGCCGGGATGAGGTTAGTAGGTAGGAAATAGGGGTGCAGCTTGAGATGGGAGGAGGGGATAGGTGAGAGGACCACATCACTATGGCTGAGCTCGGAATAGCTGAGAAAACGTTTTAGCATTTTGTGACTGCACTTTAAAGCTCACAGACACCTTACGTTGCAACAGCCATTCCAAGCTGTTCTGCAGGCAGAGACAGAGACCCAGCCCATGTATTTGCACTCGGTGCATCTGATAGCTCTTAGCTTGCTTTCTCAGGATTCACTGACTTTGCGCTTACTTGGACACTCACAGCATTCTTGCTTTGCCTTGCTCTTCAGTGCATTGGCATTTCAACCAGAACTTATAGGCTTACTTTGGATTGCCTTTCTTCCTTGGGAGGGTGGAAAACCAGGCAGACTGTTACTGGTCAGGGATTTTGATATTCAGGTGGACCCTGGTGCTCATTCTCAGGAGTGGTGATGGCCTAGTGCTATTGACGCTGGACTGTTAATCCAGCGACCCAGATAAAGACCCAGGTTCAATTCCAGCCAACAGCTGATGGTGGAATTTGAATTTAATAAATATCTGGAATCAAGAATCTAATGTTGACCGTGAACCCATTGCCGACTGTCGGGAAAAACCCATCTGGTTCTTTAACGTCCCTTAGGGAAGGAAACTGCCATCCTCACCTGGTCTGGCCTACATGTGACTCAGACTCACAGCAATGTGGTTGACTCGTAACTGCACTCTGGGCAATTAGGGATGGGCAATAAATGCTGCCTGGACAGCGACACCCTCATCCCGTGAATGAATTTTAAAAAAGGAGCAGAGCCTGGATAGCATGTCACCTTCAACCAAACCTCAACTATGCACTAAGGATGATAAATGGCTGCCAGTCCACTCACAGCGGGTGGAATAAGTGTGCTTTGTTTTGTCTATGGGGACAAGGTACATTTTTGGATGATGTGAGACTCTTCAAGAGGAAATTGCATTAAACAGTCTCTACAAACTCAAAATTACACACATCAGACATCATGTTGCACTTCATGTATAGTTTATTGATTAACCAACAAAGTGTATTACATGTTTCACCAACATGACTCACCTTTAATCTTGACGAATTAATTTTATTAATCACTAAGAATCATACATTATCACAGACAAACTTAAAAGTGTCACCCAAGATCACCAATTCTCAAACAGGTTCTCATAGTTACACAAGACTTGGAGTAACTTTCCTCTCACAGTGATTTATAAGTATGTGAGAACATTGGCTGTTGTATTTGATGCTGCATTTCTTGAGTGGTTAGAAATGGAGAACATTGTGTTGGTGGAAAAGAAGGAGTACTCGTGCCACAGTTACGATATCCCAAAGATTTTGTGCAACATGGCTTATTCTGCACGCATCTGCATAAGGTGTAAAATGGAAGACATCCATATAGAGTCATTAGATGGCTTTCCTTCTGGGAGACCTTTATGACCCACTGCATCGTAGCTATGAAAAAGCCCCAGTTCTGTTTATTCTGACGCTCATGAATCACATCACTGAGAAGTTGTTCTGTTTCCCCACACAGGATCATTGAACCTGTCCTTAATAGGTCCAGTAATGGCAAGTGCTATCATTGATGTAGTAGTCGTACAAAGACAAGATAAAAAAATTCAGGAGGTACAAAATTTTCCACAAACTCAGGAAAAACAGTAACATCCAACAGCTGCCATGCAGTTCCCAGAGGGAAAAGGCATACTTCATCCAACAGGATCCCTGTGGGTAAACCAGGATGTCAACTTCCCTTTCTCAGCCATCTCTCCTGTTATAAAGGTCAAGCAGTGGACAGTGAGTGGTAGGACCTGGTTCATAGCTTTTGAGCTGTTGTGAAGCTTAGGTTTAAATATGACGCCAGTGGCATGTATGTTAGAACATTCCAGCAGCAGTGCCTCTGCTTTGCATGTTTGAATTAAGCCTGGATGCATACCGAATGAAATGAGCAGCAGAAGACTGCATGAGACAACCATAGGCCATGACAGGCAAGGCTATGTGAATCAGATTCAAGAACACCTTCTTCTCTGCCATTATCAGACTTTTGACTGAACCTCTCAAATGTTAATGTTGATCTCTCTCTCTCTGCACCTTCTCTGTGGCCATAACACTGTATTCTGCACTCTCTTCTGCGACCGTGATACATTTTGTATGGTAAGATCAGCCTGTACGGCACACAAAACAACACTTTTCATTGTATCTCGGTAGATGTAACAACAATAAATCAAACTCAAGTGGGTTAAACATGATTTTTTTCAGAGGAAAACCACACTAGGTGTCCTTAATTAACCCAAATTTGTTTTGAATTTTGTCCCAAATTGTTGTTTCAAGATATTTCCCTGTTGCAGAGGTAAAATTAACTCGTCATTGATTGTTTGGCTTATCTTTACGCCCTTATTTGAACAAAGTTGTTAAGTATGGAATTCACCAGTATCTGGCACCATCCCTGAGTCCAGGAAAAACTGAAAAATTATGACCTGTGCATCTGCAATTTACACTTCCAATTCCCTGGCATTTTGGATCCATCTTGCCCAGTTGCTGCACCTGATTGATTTTAAGTCTATCCAATACCTTTTCCCTTGAAATTAAAAACCTTCTAGCAACTGAATTTCTTCCTCTTTCACTGTGGCTTCGATAGCATCTGATTCTTTGGTAAAGACAGATGCAAAGTATTTATTTATAAATCAGCCATGCCACCTGCTTCCATGTGTAAATCTTTTCTTGGTCCCTAATTTGCACCATTCTGCTTTTTCCTATACATCTATTTTTATATATCTACACAAGATTCTGGAATTCCCTTTCCTTTTAGTAGCCAGTCTCTTTTCATTCTGCCTCTTTGATTCTCCTATTTGCTTTCTCACCACCTCCTCTTTGAAGTTTCTATATTCAACCTGAAACTTAATTGTATTTTTTTGACTAAGTCGGAACCATCTGAGGTGGACAATTATTACAACAAAAGTTTCTCCTGCTAACATTTGACATCAATTTATTTGACCCTTTCTTACATCACTGAACTTGGCATTTCATTAACTTATTATTCTTATCTGGATTATTTCTTGTCCTTTTCCATAGTCAGCCTAAATCTCATGATACGTCAACACTATTGAATAAATTCTACCGATGCTTGACCTACTTGGCTGTCCTCATTCCCAAAATCCTAGGTCTAGCAGCGCTTCCTTTCTTATTGACTGGAAACATATCACTGTAGAAAATTCTATGCATTTGAGAATATCATGCCCCTCCCGGCAATTCACACTTCTACTATCTCAATCTATATCAGCATATTTAAAATCTCACATTATAACAACTCTACAGTATTTACACTTCTGTAACTTCCTTGCAAATTTGTTTCTCTCCATCCATCCCAGTAGTCCGTGGCTTGCAGACTACACTGACCAATGTGACTGTATCATTTTTATTCTTTAGTTTTAACCAAATCGATAGCATCCTTGATACAAGGATATCATCTTTCTCCAGCGCTGCAATGCTCTCCTTCATCAATATTATCCATACACCCCTTTTTTGTCTTTTTCTAACTTTCCATAACACCTTCCTTCTATTCCTTGAGCCAGGTCTCTGTTGTAGCCACAAATTCATAATTTCACGTGGCAATTTGTGCATATAACTCAGCAATCTTATTTACTACACAGCTGTATTCATATACATGCAAAGTAACAGTGATTTCGATTTTATTACTTCCACACTGACTTTGACTCCATCGAAAAACTTATGATTTTCTGTCCTTGTCCCAGTTGTCTTTTGAGCACCTTAGTATTACTCTGATATTATCGCCTAGTTACCACACCCCTGCTGAGTGAGTTTAAACCTTCTCTAATAGCAACAACAAAGTACTCCACATACAGTTTAGTTCTGGCTCTGTTCAAGAGCAAACCTATTAAATTGTACGGGTCCCATCTCTCCTGAGCCAGTTCTTAAGTCCCTAGAACCTTAAACCCCATCTAAATCCTGTACCAACTTTCTGCCATTCATGTGACTTTGAGTCTTTTTCCAATTCTGATTTGCAAATGGCATTGGGAGTTTTGAGATTCTACTTGTTAATTTCGCAAAGGTGAAAGTTGCCATAGTCCTGGAGGAGTATGCATTGTTCTTGCATTAGAGAGGGATTGTGTTTAAACTGAGCATCACCTTGCTCCAAGGAAGAATGAATTTAGGAAGGCAGGTCCTTTATGGTGACCTCAGTCAGTACAGGAATTTACCCATGCTTTTGATGTCACTCTGCATCACAAGCCTGTTGTGTAGTTCCTACCTAGCTGATTGCTGGATCACACCTGTCTTTCTATCGATATTGTTTGTACCAATGTGGACAACAACTATTGGCTGCTCAGCCTCTAAAAGCGCTTTGCAATTGCTCCTTGATTTTGGCATCAGGTAGGTAATACACCAGATGGAAATCAAAACACAAACACAACAGCCACGTTTTCAATGAATGTTGGAGTAGGCTTGAGGGGCCAAATGGTTTACTTTTGCTCCAATTTTGGGTGTTCATACCACTGCTCTGCTTTCTTTCTTTTAATTTTGGTCAATGTATATCTTTTCCACTATGTATGTATTTCCTTTTCTGCTTTGCTTTATTATGTATCTCCTACAATTCTCTGCATTTGGGACATCCTTCAGGACTAATGATCAGTCTATAACTCAAAAACCAACTGACCTGTTCTCTCAACAGATGCTACATTGCCTGCTGTCTCCAACGATTTCAGTTTGTTTTTAGATATTGTGTAGCCACTGTGTTGTACCTTTTGTTTAATAGTTTGCTGATTGTTTGCACAATTAAAGCCATGTCCTTACTCTTATTGTTCCAGGGAACAAAAGCATTAGTTTCTACCGTGAAGTAGATACATGTTTTAAGCCTCTATCTGTGATCAGGGATAATGGACTTACAAGAATCTTCTTGGTTTTCGAAATGTGCCTCTGAGCTATAATTAAAGCCACATTTCTAGTTTTATTGGACTCGGTCCCTTTTAGTGCATTTAATGATATTACGCTTCCGTCTGCTATCCTGTGCCTGGAATAAACCATTTATAATTTGATAAAGACGTAGATAAGCTATAAGCTAGGGTCACAAGTCAAGCCACATTTTAAGCAGAAATCACTACAAAAGAGTTTTTGTAACAAAGGTACGATTAACACAGAAGGGTCAATGTTATCTCCTGGTGAAAAGCCAACAGAAAAGAGGATGGCAATGTTACATAGGAATCCCAATAGATTTTAATTGTTTGTTTCTGTTAAATCAGACTGGTCAGCTATTTATCCTTTTCCAGGAATTGTTGCAACTGGTATTGGAAACAGATGCAACCAGGAAGAGTGTTTGTTCATGGACAATTGCTGATGACTAATATGGAGGCAGCAAAATCCTGGATAATCCTTGTGAGAGGGTGGCAGAAAGCAGGAAATTACAGGCCAGTTAGCTTAACATCTGCCGTGGGGAGAATGTTAGAAGCTATTATTAAAAACATTTAACAGGGCACGTGGAGTTCAAGTTCTCTGATGTAATCAGGCAGGGCCAACATGATTTTGTGAAAGGGAAATTATGTTTAACTAATTTATTGGAATTTTTTGAAGAAGTAACTTGTGCTGTAGATAAAGAGGCATCAATGGATGTTTTGCATTTAGATTTCCAGAGAGCATTTGATAAAGTGGCACATCAAAGGTTACTGCAGAAACTAAAAGCTCACATTGTTGGGGATAATATTTTGGCATGGATAGAAGATTGCCTGGCTAACAGGAAACAGAGAGTAGAAGAAGTGGATTTTTTTTCAGGCTGACAGGATGTCATGAATGGTGTGTCTCAGGGGTTGGTGCTGCCTCAATTCTTTCCAATTTATTTAAATGATTTGCATTAAGGAATCAAAGGTAGCTAAATTTGCTGATGATATGAGATAGGTGGGAAGGTGAGAATGAAAACGACATAAGGAGTTTATAAAAAGACGTAAGTAGTGAACAAAGTGAGTGAACAAAGATATGGCAAATGAATCACAATGTGGGAAATTGGGAAGTTGTCCATTTTGGCAGAAAGAATAAGTCATCATAGAATCCCTACAGTGTGGAAATAGGTCATTTGGCCCAACAAGTCCACACCGCCCCTCTGAAGAGCATCCCAACCAGACCAATTCCCCTACATTTCCCTTGTCTAACCCACCTAACCTAAACGTCCCTGGGCTCTATGGGCAATCTAGCATAGCCAATCCACCTACCCTGCACATCTTTGGACTGTGGGAGGAAACCAGATCACCCGGAGGACACCCACACAGACATGGACAGCCGCCCAAGGTTGGAATTGAACCCAGGTTCCTGATACTGTAAGGCAGCAGTGCTAACCACTGAGCCACCGTGTATATTATCTAAGTGGTGAGAAATTTCAGACCTCTGAGATGCAGGGAGAAGTAAATGTCTTAAAGTATCAAAAACAGAAAGTTAGCGTGTAAGTATAGCAGTAATCATGAAAGTTAATAGGATTTTATGTCTGGTTATAAGGGGAATTGAATGCAAGGGAAGAAAGGTTGTTCCTCAGTTACACAAGTCATTAGTGAGACCACGCCTATAGTACTGTTACTGAGGGATGGTAATGCATTGGAAGCAGTTCAGAGAAGGTGTCCTCCACCTTGTACACTCTTGCCTAACTAGATTCCATCCCCTCAATAACCCCTTATCTTTCTAGGATCTTGCTACAGAGCCTTCTCCTTGCATCCATCTCCCTCAGCTCCCACCCTTCTCAACTGTTGTTCCGTCTTCTCTCCAGCATTCTTATTTTCCCCTTGTACTTCCATAACTGCTCTCTTCCACTCTTTCCAAGTGGGGGCTGTCACAAATGCTTTTCTTCCACTGCAGGTGAGGGCTTTCCCCGGGGCCAGACCCTACAGACTGAGGGAACTTTGCTGCCCTTCAAGGTTGTAGGGCTTGCTGCTCGACCACAATCCAATGAGGCCACAAGGAGTGGTGCTTGACTCTGGATGGTCTACAGGTCCTTGTTCTCCCTATGACACTTGCTCCCTTCCTTTACCTCTTGACCTACAGCCTATGCCTATCACGTAAAACTCCCCATTAAAACTGCTACACTCAGCAAGATAACCTCCTCAACAATGCTCCCAACTCAGCTCTAAGCCACGTTACCAGTACTCCAAACTCAATATAGTGTAACAATTTGCCTCTCCTTCTCCTGACTCTCAGGCTTCTCCACACCAAAACTACCAGTGTTCCTGCCAGCCAAGGAAAACAGGCCTGGCTTAACTACCAATCCACAGTTGGACCCCGAGTGTGCAGCAGGCTTAGCGCAGTCCCATCTGCCACGCATGCACACCTTATCTTGTCCCATATTATTTCTGCTGAATTGAGATACGGGACTCCAGTACTTGAGCCACCTTGATCTACGGCACATAGAACCATAGAATCCATACAGTGCAGGAGCAGGCCATTCTACCCATCAGGTCCACACTGACACTCTGAAGAACATCCCACCCAGACCCACCCAACCAACCCCCTAACCTATCCCTATAACCCTCCTTACCCCATCACATCATTAATCTACATATCCATGGACACCATGGGGAATTTAGCATGGCCAATCCACCTGACCTAAACATCTCTGGACAGTGGAAGGAAACCAGAAAATCCAGAGAAAAGCCACACAGACACAGGGAGAATATGTAACTCAACAGCCCAGGTCTCTGGCACTGTGACACAGGAGCGCTAACCACTGAGCAATTGTGCCTCCCAGACATCTTCAAATCCCTACAGTGTGGAAACAGGGCCTTCGGCCCAACATGTCCACACTAACCCTCAGAGCATCCCACCCAGACTGATCCCCCTATAACCCACTAATCTACACATCCCTGGACACTATGGGCAATTTAGCATGGCCAATCCACCTAACCTGCACATCTTTTGTCTGCAGGAGGAAACCGGAACACCCAGAGGAAACCCATGCAGACACAGGGAGAATGTGCAAACTCCACACAGACAGTCGCCCAAGGCTGGACTGGAACCCGGGTCCCTGGCGCTGTGAGGCAGCAGTGCTAACCACTGAGCCATCATGCTGCCCTTTTTAAAATAATCAATTCGTGGGACACAACAATTAGAGGTCCCACTGAAATTTAAACTCGGATCACTGGATTCAAAACCCAGATTGCTGACCGTTACAATTTCAACAATACTTCACAGAAGGCAATTGAGATTTTTCTTTTAAACAATGAACTGTGCGTACGGTTACCTTGTCTTTTGAAAACAAAACTTATATTTGATTTTCAAGTGAGAAATGACAAAAAACCTAAAGTCTCTAAATGGCCTGAAGCAACTATCATTAGATATGCTAGGTTTGAATTTCAATTAATTGCCCCACCACTGTTAAAATAGATTAGCATCATTGCAATGAAATTAAAGGTACCCAAAACTTATGGTTCTTAAGATTTAAATTGGTCGGGTTAATTAGACTGAGAGTAGTGCAGCAATCTAATCTCCTCCCTCTGAAGCTCTCCCAGGACTTCTTCCAAAAAATGTGTATTAGGCACAGATCTCAGATATATTCTGTAAAGCTGCAAGCTCATGTTGGTTGGGTTGAGTACAGTAGATTCAATCATTGCCTAATTCTTTTAGTGCCATCCACACTCTAATAAATTTCCAAATAATTGCATCGCAAACACATAAAATCAGTAATTATGCTGAGAGATAATAGGAACTGCAGATGCTGGAGAATCCGAGATAACAAGGTGTGGAGCTGGATGAGCACAGCAGGACAAGCAGCATCATAGGAGCAGGAAAGCCTGACATTTCCGGCCTTGACCCTTCATCAGAAATGGGGGAGGGGAAGAGGGTTCTGAAATAAATAGGGAGAGAGGGGGAGGCGGATAGAAGATGGATAGAGGAGAGGATAGGTGGAGAGGAGACAGACAAGTCAAAGAGGCGGGGATGGAACCAGTAAAGGTGAGTGTAGGTCCTCCAACACTTCCGCCATCTGCAATCCGACACCACCACCAAAGACATTTTTCCCTCCCCACCCTTGTCTGCTTTCTGAAGGGACCACTCTCTCCGTGACTCCCTTATCTGCTCCACACTCCCCTCCAGCCCCACCACACCCGGCACTTTTCCCTGCAACCGCAGGAAGTGCTACACCTGCCCCCACACCTCCTCCCTCACCCCAATCCCAGGCCCCAAGAAGACTTTCCACATCAAGCAGATGTTCACCTGCACATCTGCCAATGTGGTATACTGCATACGCTGTACCTGTTGTGGCCTCCTCTACATCGGGGAAACCAAGCGGAGGCTTGGGGACCGCTTTGCAGAACACTTACGCTCAGTTCGCAACAAACAATTGCACCTCCCAGTCGTGAACCATTTCAACTCCCCCTCCCATTCCTCAGACGATGTGTCCATCCTTGGCCTCCTGCAGTGCCACAATGATGCCACCCAAAGGCTGCAGGAACAGCAAATCATATTCAGCCTGGGAACCCTGCAGCCCAATGGTATCAAAGTGGATTTCACAAGCTTCAAAATCTCCCCTCCCCCAACCGCATCCCAAAACCAGCCCAGCTCATCCCTGCCTCCCTAACCTGTCCTTCCTCTCACCTATCCCCTCCTCCCACCTCAAGCCGCACCCCCATCGCCGATCTACTAACCTCATCCTGCCCCTTTGACCTGTCTGTCCTCCCTGGACTGACCTATCTCCTCCCTACCTCCCCACCTACACTCACCTTTACTGGCTTCATACCCGCCTCTTTGACTTGTCTGCCTCCTCTCCACCTATCCTCTCCTCTATCCGTCTTCTATCCACCTCCCCCTCTCTCCCTATTTATTTCAGAACCCCCTTCCCCTCCCCCATTTCTGATGAAGGGTCTAGGCCCGAAACGTCAAGCTTTCCTGCTCCTATGATGCTGCTTGTCCTGCTGTGTTCATCCAGCTCCACGCCTTGTTATCTCAGTAATTATGCTGACTTGATCAGGCCATGCCAGAAGTGTGGGGAACCAAGAAACCTGAAGAGAGCTGGATGGTTACCTGGCTGGGCATTAACTTTCATGGTGAAAGGCCCAAGAGCTGCAGAATGTCATGGATGAAGCATCCTCAGTCGTTATATGTGACAAAATCAATACAACCTCATAAACCAGCTTTAAAATATCAAATTGTTAAAAAACCACAACTTTCTCAGATTAAAAAAAAGTGCAGAAAAATCTCAGCAGGTCCAGCAGAGACTATAGAAACAGGAGCAGAGTTAACACTTCAACTCTATTATGACACTACTTTGAAATCATCTTGCTGGTTTGATGAATGAAAGGTGTAAGAAATATTTAATGCAAGATAAACTTCCACTACTTTACATAAAGATTCATTTTATACTCCCACCTGAGATTTTGATTGCTGAAAGTAAGTGCCTGCTTTACTTATTGCATTTTAACAATTTCCATTCTTAACCAGCCTCCTTTGAATTAATTTATGATAGAATCACGTAACAGAATCGACTGCACTGAAAGAGGTTATATACAAACGGGAACAGTAAATCCTAGGATCTGTACTTTGATATTTATCATTGAGAAAAGCAGTGATTCCTTACCTATTACTCTCAAATTAAATTATACGAGTCTGGGTAATAAAGTTGATAGTGGTATTTACTGAATGCAGAGTTTCAGCACAAGACAATATGAATCAATTAACAGAAGTAAGCTAATAGTTTCTCTGTGACAAATGCTTAAAGTTAGTTTCAAATCTCTTTGACTTGAAGGAATTTACCCTTGTAATTGACATAGTAATTTGATTTGTTGGCATGAGGTGAAAGAAAAGGGTCAGAAGGTATTGTTGAAGGAAGTGCTGCTATGTTGTTGGTGTTCCATTGTGGTTTTCTACATGTTATCCCTGTAATATACATCATACAGACTCAGTTTCTTATTTAGACAGATATCAGGAAGTTTATTAACAATTAACAATGTACAAATAATATCTCAGATTCAATAATACAGCGTGGCTGAGATGTTTACTTACATTACCATTACGTTATATATATTGTTGAGAAGGTAACTGGCCAGTCTAACTACACTAACTATCTAGCTGGCTGTCTAACACACTGGCTGACAGACTAACTGCTTGTCTGTGTTTGAAGTAAGGTGAGGCCTCTTATACCAGAGAGTCACATGTTGTGATGAGTTTGTTGCCTTATTGCAGAATTTGACTGAAATGTCAACTACATGAATTGCTTAAGCACTGGAGTGAGCTTGACCATATAACCTCTAAGAAAGGTTTAGCTGCCAAAGTCACAAAATAAAAGCAGTGGAGAGCCTTAGCATTCTTAAGGGCTTTTTCTGACTTTGCACTGCTGTTAGCTAGCCTTCGTTAGTAATCACACATGTTTGAAGTTCAACTGTAATATACATGAACTTCCAAATATTTGAGTAGTACTTCACAGTCTCAACCTGCATATTCCTAACTTTCCAACATTCCTGACAATGAGGCTCAGTGAGCTATGTAAAGTCAGAAATTAAACATATGCTATCATCCTTATATGAGAAAGAATGTTTTGAGAAAAAGATGGTGATGATGACAGGGATGATGGTCATATCTTTGGAAGAAGTAATGCAAGTATTACAGAAAGTGGTGGTATTTGCTATTTGATCATATCACCTTGCCTAGGAAGGATCAGGCATTTTCAGTGGAGATAGCAAGTAATCTTCATGTTCATTGAAGATGGTGGCCCATTTCAGTGTGATTGAATCATTGAAGCTGCCACTGTCTTCAAGAGCCGTGAAACTGATCGACTGAAATAGGTTATCGATAATTCAGCATCAAGAGTAGCATCTATATGGACAATCATGTTGCTGGTGAATTAGAGATGCTCTGAAATATGATATGGAATTTTGGAGAATTGTAACATTTTCAAAGAAGTTGTCTGCATCTTATAACTGCCTCAGAATATTTAACTTTGTAAGTGATGCTGCATGGCGCATTCAGACAGTGGCTTTACAGTGGTAGAGGCATGATCTCAGAGCTAGAAGTTAAATATGTTGTATTTCACAACATTTCAGCTTTGGAAGCTGGTGGTGTTTTTTAGAACTGGTGTGGTGCACGCAGTTTGGATAGCATTCCTTCAATAGCAGCAGTTTCACAGAGATTGGTGAAGTGGCCCCAAACCTTGACAGTCCATGAATTCTTATTGAATCTTCATTTCATTTGCATTGCTGACAACTGCTGAAGAGATTAAAGGGTGCCAAGAGCTCAATAATAATCAAAAAGGCCAATATAATCAGGGGATAAACAAGAACTGCTTTGTAGCACAATATAAACAGCTTATGGCTTCTGTTAAAAGAGCAGAGAGAGAAATTAATATGAGTGTTTTCACATGATCGCATCTCTTGATAGAAATTTCTGCCAATATGCCGCAGATTGATTCTCAACATGTAGCATTAACATAAAGCTTGTTTTTCTCCTAGTACAACTTGTGAAAACCCCAGCAATCACTGGTAAATAGGGCCCTATCTGTATCCTAAATAAAAACTCCAACGCAGTGTGTAGAACAGAGTGTATAATAAATAACCCAGAATAAAGATTCAAGTCACAAACTGCATGAGTCGAAGGAGAATGATAACGAAAAATTTGATCAAAGAAATGAACTTTCAAGAGGTTCTGCAAGGAAGACAAGGGAGGTAGAGAGATAGAGGAGTTGGAAATTGGTGCTTCCCAGAGTGGGAGAAGTGACTATTAAATGTAGCAATGAACCCATGTTATGATGAGTGAAGCTGCTTGCTGTTTCAGGAATAAACTCTGTTCTCTCAATACTTATGTGTAGGCTGCTTTCATGCTAATTGTCACTCAAATTTTGCATTCTCTTATTGTTTTAACCATTCTTGTGTCATGGCATTGTAAGCAGACAAAAATTGATATCAAGCCAGTGAAGCAGACATTGGTATAGTTGAGCAAAGTTAATTAAAGGAGATAGGTTCTTAAAAGAGAGGTGGGTGGTGGAGAGTGCAGTGATTTAAAGAGAAGGGGGCCTGAACTCCAAAGCTGAGGGCCTGGGCCGGCTGAACATGTGTCATTGATAATGGCGTGAAGGAATTCATGGTAGCGGGATCATCATGGATACAAGGCCAGATTTGGAGTTGTTGGAAGTTGGTCCAGCTAGAAGTGGGGACAGACAGAGCCCGCCTAGGCCCTCAAAAGATTGTATATCAGAATGAGAATATTAATATTGAGTTGTCAAGAAACTGGTAGTCAACGTAGCACAGTGTTATGAGAGAAAACGACTTGCTATGTATTAGGATATTGGCGGTACCATTTTGGATGAGGATGCTGAAAAAAATCAGTAAAAATGAAGGTAGATGTAAAGGATGAGGTGAAATTTAAGAAGTGGAACATACTGTGCTTAGAGTGGATAAGTTAGTTGTCTGGATGGCTTGCACCTCTGGTTGCTATAATCTTCCATTCTTCCCTAGATACTGGGGAGGTTCCAATTGAAGGGTAGCGTAAACAAGAAAGACTGCAATGAAATTCCCATTAACCGGAGACCAATGGTGGGTAAAGTTTTACAACAGTAACAGGGACTTGGAGAGGATTGAATGAATAAAGCAAAGCCCGTATGGATTTGTAAAATGTAGAACATGTTTGAGTAATCTAAATTAATTTTTGACATAGTGATAGTGATGGTAAATGAAAAGAATACAGTGGAATTTCAAAGAGCATTTGGCAGCAGATAGGTGAGAGGAAAAACAGGTTAGGGAGGTGGAGATGAGCTGGGCTGGTTTTGGGATGCGGTTGGGGGAGGATTGCACCTTCCAGTCGTGAACCATTTCAACTCCCCCTCCCATTCCTCTGACGACATGTCCATCCTGGGCCTCCTGCAATGCCACAGTGGTGCCATGCGAAGGCTGCAGGAACAGCAAATCATATTCAGCCTGGGAACCCTGCAGCCCAATGGTATCAATGTGGATTTCACATGCTTCAAAATCTCCCCTCCCCCAACCGCATCCCAAAACCAGCCCAGCTCATCCCTGCCTCCCTAACCTGTTTTTCCTCTCACCTATCCCCTCCTCCCACCTCAAGCCCCACCCCCATCTCCTATCTACTAACATCATCCCGCCCCCTTGACCTGTCCGTCCTCCCTGGACTGACCTATCTCCTCCCTACCCCTCTACCTACACTCACCTTTACTGGCTCCATCCCCGCCTCTTCGACTTGTCTGCCTCCTCTCCACCTATCCTCTCCTCTATCCATCCTCTGTCCGCCTCCCCCTCTCCCTATTTATTTCAGAACCCTCTTCCCCTCCCCCATTTCTGATGATGGGTCTAGGCCCGAGATGTCAAGTTTTCCTGCTCCTATGATGCTGCTTGTCCTGCTGTGTTCATCCAGCCCCACGCTTGTTATTTATAAAGCTATGTTTAGGCAAGTATTGCATTCAACACTAACAACCACATTTTAGGATGGATGAGATGGTCCTTGAGAGTGTGCAGAAATTAACCAGAATAATCCAGGGTTGAGGAATTTTAGACGCAAGATTTGTTTGATAAATCGGTGTTGTTCTCCTTGGACCAAGGAGATTGAAGAGAGTTTTGATTGGGGTGTGCAAGATTAGGACAGGACGAGATAAGGTAGCCATTGACAAGCTGTTGCCATTGACTGATGGTACAATGACAATAGAACACAGGTTTTAAATGTTGGGTAAGAGAAATAGCAGGGATGTGAGGGCGAACATTTTTACAGTGAGTGGAAATGACTTGGATCTTGATGTCTTTGAGGTCAAGGGAGAGGAAACAATCAACAAGGTTGAAGGAAAATTGGATTTGATTGATTTGATAGGCACTAGGGCTAGGGGGATAGAGCAGGGAACTGATCCTGTGAGCCTATAGGTATGGTTCTCAAGTGGGCAAGATATATAAGAATCTGGAGTTAATCAAATAAACAGTTAGAGGGCTCAGGCAACAACAATAGGATTGGAAATTTCAATTGTAAATTAGGGAGAGGAACAAAGGGGCTGTACAAATATACTAGCAACAAAATTGTACCAAATAGTAGCAAGCCATAAAAACAATCTAAATTTTAATTTAGAGATAGTAGGAAATGCAGATGCTGGATAATCTGAGATAACAAGGCGTAGAGCTGGACGAACACAGCAGGTCAAGCAGCATCAGAGGAGCAGGAAAGCTTTAGACGTTTCGGGCCTAGACCCTTCTTCAGAAATGGGGGAGGGGAACAGGGTTCTGAAATAAATAGGGAGAGATGGGGAGGTGGATAGAAGATGGATAGAGGAGAAGATAGGTGGAGAGGAGACAGACAGGTCAAAGAGGAGGGGATGGAGCCAGTAAAGGTGAGTGTAGGTGGGGAGTTAGGGAGGGGATAGGTCAGTCCAGGGAGGACGGACAGGTCAAGGAGGCGGGATGAGGCTGGTAGGTAGGAGATGGGGTGGGGCTTGAGGTCGGAGGAGGGGATAGGTGGGAGGAAAGACAGGTTAGGGAGGTGGGGACAAGCTGGGCTGGTTTTGGGATGCGGTAGGGGGAGGGGAGGTTTTGAAGCTTGTGAAGTCCACATTGATACCATTGGGCTGCAGGGTTCCCAAGCGGAATATGAGTTGCTGTTCCTGCAACCTTCAGGTGGCATCGTTGTGGCACTGCAGGAGGCCCAGGATGGACATGTCATCTGATGAATGGGAGGGGGAGTTGAAATGGTTTGTGACTGGGAGGTGTAGTTGTTTAGTGAGAACCGAGCGTAGGTGTTCCACAAAAGGGTTCCCAAGCCTCTGCTTGGTTTCCCTAATGTAGAGGAGGCCACAATGGGAACAGTTGATACAGTATACCACATTAGCAGATGTGCAGGTGAACATCTGCTTGATGTGGAAAATCTTCTTGGTGCCTGGGATGGAGGTGTGGGGGGAGGTGTAGGGGCAGGTGTAGCACTTCCTGTGGTTGCAAGGAAAAGTGCCGGGTGTGGTGGGGCTGGAGGGGAGTGTGGAGCGGACAAGGGAGTCACGGAGAGAGTGGTCCCTCCAGAAAGCAGACAAGGGTGGGGAGGGAAAAATGTCTTTGGTGGTGGAGTCGGATTGCAGATGGCGGAAGTGTCGGAGGATGATGCATTGGATCTGGAGGTTGGTGGGGTGGTACGTGAGGACGAGGGGGATTCTGTTTTGGTTTTTATTGCGGGGAGGGGGTGTGAGGGAAGAGTTGCAGGGACGGCGGGAGACATGGTCAAGGGCGTTCTCAACCACTGACGGAGGGAAGTCGCGGTCCTTGAAAAACGAGGACATCTAAGATGTACGGGAGTGGAATGCCTCATCCTGGAAGCAGATGTGGCGGAGGTGAAGGAATTGGGAATAGGGTATGGCATTTTTGCAGCAAGGTGGGTGGGAGGAGGTGTGTTCTAGGTAGCTGTGGGAGTCGGTGGGCTTGAAATGGATATTGGTTTCCAGGTGGTTGCCAGAAATGGAAACAGAGAGGTCCAGGAAGGAGAGAGAAGTTTTGGAGATGATCCAGGTGAACTTCAGGTTGGGGTGGAAGGTGTTGGTGAAGTGGATGAACTGTTTGAGCTCCTCGGGGGAGCACGAGGCAGCGTCGAAACAGTCATCAACGTAACGGAGGAAGAGGTGGGGTTTAGGGCCAGTGTAGCTACGTAACCTACAAAGAGGCAGGCATAGCTTGGGCCCATGCGGATACCCGCTCCTCTGATGCTGCTTGGGCTGCTGTGTTCATCCAGCTCTACACCTTGTTAACTATTTGATTTTACTTTTACAGGGATAGAACTGAGTAGTTGGGAAATGATATGAAACCTGGATTGAATAATGGTTTGATGACCCTGAAGAGTTTTGTGGCATTTTAAATCACCTTATTATAAAGGCATTGGAAAGGGTTAATAAGTCATTTGGAAGGATGATACCAGGAATGCTTATTATCAGGATTTGTAATATATTGTCATGTTGATTTAAACATGGACTTCATAATATTTAACACCTCATTAACTAACTTAAAACCTTTGTTCTTTATGGTTCCTTTGAAGATGCACTGGACAGCATCACATGGTTTACGACCTCTACCTCTGGACAAAGTATCGCGTTACTGCCGCTCACTCATCTGTGTGACATTATATGGAAGTTCAGTGACTGTGGCTCTCCTGCATCTTCACCACATCATGAAACCCCCTCTGGCAAGACCTTAACAGTGCTTGGCTCTACATCCATGGAAGGTTGGTGCTGACTGTGGGATTGTGATCACGATTTCCTTACCCAGTTGTGTAATGACCTGACAGTAATGTGATCATTCAGAAATTGCTGCACACACATAAATAAGATTTCAACAGTGTCCTTGAAACAGTGACACTTGACAAGGTGGCCAGTTGAATGCCTGTACGTATTCACTCTACTGTTCCCCATCACTTCATGTTTTCATTTTCTGTTCTCTCACTTGAATGGTTTCCTACAGCATGGTATCATGATCTGTTTTCCCACCCACCTTGCAGTCCTTGCTTCCATCCACTCAGGTAGAAACTCCTTCACAACCATTGGTTCAAGTTAAAGGCTGGCACTCCTTCACCGCTGTAACTTGGAACCTCATGCCCAGCTGTCTCTGTGTGCAGTGTGCTATGCCCTCCACCATAATGTGTTTGGACGTGAGGTGGGTAACAATTAATCAGGCAGGATAGTGGTTAATGAGGACCTCACCACTTTCCCGATTATGCCCTTAGTGGGAAGGCCCATGGATTGCTTTCCTGTGCCAGAAAGAAAGGGAGCCAGTTAAGAGGGCAGTTAAGCCCATTTAAAGGTGCCATCCCCCTGCTATGGGCATTAAAGCAATTGCAGGTAAGCCTGTCATCATGAAGCGAGCATGATGAGTGTACCTTGAGTAGGTTGTTTGTGGTATCCTGGGGATGGGCTCCCTCATTTCAAGAGACTCAGTACCTGATCGAGGGGATTGATAGTGAGATCGTACTGGGAGCAAATACCACACCCTTGCTGGTGACATCCTCTACCTCCATCTCCAGGCTGTAGTGACCTTCCCACCATTACTTCATCTGGCTTGGGTCACTCCACAATCCACTGTAGCCACCATCTCCCTGAGCAGACGAGATCAATCAATTTTTCCATCAATTAATTTTAAACAATCAAACTGAAGGATTAGGGCAAGAGTGTACATTCACATCCTTGCCATCATCAGTAAGTTTTGTGAGTACCTATATCGTAAGAAGGAAATTAAACTATGTTCAAAAAACAATCTTGTTGAAACCCAGACTCCCACAGTTGTGCAGCTACACATTTATTTGAAATATATTTTGTGAGCAAGATTTTCTGTCTGGCTGTGCAGATCGAGATTAGTGCACAGCTGCCAGGGTCTACCATTATCAAGATCAAAAATTTCCCTGGAAAACCCAGCACAATTTGAGTTATGTTGCAGGTGTGTGAAAATGAATAGCATTTTGTTTATTTGGTTGCGGTAAGATGCAGAAAAAGGTTATAATTATTTCAAACACAACAGAGAGACTCACTTAAGTATTTTTTTTAAATCAGTGATTGTAATGCATAAAGCCAAAGAATATTTCTTTCACTCACAGTACGTTTTGTGAGTCTTAAGCGTTGCATTAAATGTTTGAAGGTCATATTTCTTTGCTCCACCTTTCTTTGAAGGTCATGGCAACAACAACTCACACTTACATAGAAAATGCTCAGCAGGTCTGGCAGCCACTGTAGAAAGAATAGTTAGCTGCATTTAGTTTGATGACCTTTCATCAGTACTGCAAAATGTTATAGATTTAATGGATTTCAAATGGGCAAAAGAGAGTAGAAAACAACAAAGGCCAGTGAACGTCTCAAGTGAATGGCAGACATTATTGAATCAAGAATTGATTGTGTGGAGACATGGGTTTTGGATAAAGTAAAGATGATTTTGGAGTGCTGTGAATGGTTGAATACTGGACAGCTGCCATCTCAAAGCAAAACAAAAAAGAAACAAAAATAACATATACAAAGAGAGGAAATAACAATGGTGGGGGGGAAGCAAATTCATTATTCTGCTATTTACACTTCATCTTGGCCTGATTGGGTTAATTGTAGATCAGATGATTTCCAAAAATAATGACCTGCATTTCAAGTGCTGTTTATGCCTTTATCGTGGGAGCTTTATTCAACAGCATAATTATCTCACCACAGACAGACTATAGTCTATGTTGTACCAGTTTAATATACTAGAGTACAATAGAATGACTTAATTCATCTAAAAAAGATGGATGACAATTTTTGTTCATAATGTCAACATCTTGTCTTCACCAAACCTGAAACATGTACTATCTGTTCATTTATTATCCAACCATGCAGCAAGCCTTAGAAAAAAAAACAAAGTTTACATTTGCATTTCCATCTCAAATTGTTTTGCATTGTGTAAATCAAACAATACAACAGAACCCCGAAAATTCTTCTATACCTTTTCCTGCCTTTGGTTCCAGTCGTGACAAAATATTACAGAAAACAAAGATTGAAGAGTTGGCCAGATAAGGTCACTTCCTCTGTTAAACAAGATGCAATTTGTGGTTCTGCACCAGTACGTTTTGAGTCTCAAAGGTAATCAAACATAATCCATAATATTCATCTGTCCTCATATCTTCACTGTTCAATTCTTGTATGTTGTCCTCTAGACAACATTGCAATAACCTTCTAATTGCTTCTTAGCCCCAGTGCGCATTGCAAATGTTTGACTTCATTTGCTCGATGGCCTACTTTCATATTGTAAATTCATTGTACAGAACAGGAGTAATGAATAACTGTATCCAGAGGCTACTAGAATGGTACACAACCATTTCCAAAGGTTACAGTTGAAGCACCTCTCAGGAATTGTGCCATTCAAAATGGCTGAGTTACTTTCCAATGTTTGGATGGTTGCATTTTATGTTCCTAACATTTACTGAATCTAGGTCATTATTTTATCTAAATAAAGGCTGTTCTACAACCGCAAAGCAAAATAATACTGGAAATCTGAAATAAAAATGGAAAGTGTTAGAAGTACTCATCAGGGCTGGCAGCATCTGTGGAGAGAGAAATAGAATTAACGTTGCGAGTTGAACTTAACTCCACTTCAGAAGAAGATGCAATTTGTAATTCTGCAGTCATTTTTTCAAGTCCCAAAGCAATTAAGCATAATCCATAATGTTCATCCATTCTCATATTTTCCACTGTTTAATACATGCCAATTATCCTCTATAAAATGTTGCAATAACCTTAGTTAAATTTTAAGATAGTTATGAATGAGCTTAAGTGAGGATCTTGCAGAAAGGTACTAAATTATGGTGGTGGCGGGTTTGGGTGGAGTTACATCAGGATTAGGCAGGAGCTAGGGAGTGTTAATTGGAGGAGCTATTTTTGGTCGAGTCCACATTTGACATGTGTGAGTTGTTTAAAGACCTACTGACCAGAGTTCAGGACTGGCACATTCCAGTAAGGAGAAATGACAATGTTAGCAAGGTAAGGGACTCTTGGATAAAGGTGGAGGTTGTGAATGTAGTCAAAAAAGAAACAAGAAGCATATGTAAGGTTTGGGAAGCTAAAATTAGACAGGGCTATTGAGGAATATAAAGAAACCAGTAAAGAATTTAAGCAGGGATATAAGAGAGCAAGAAGGGTCTGTGAAATGACCTTGGCAAGTAGGGTTAAAGAAAATCCCAAGGGATTCTATATACACATTAAAAACAAGAGAATAACTAGGGAGAAGATAGGACCATTCAAAGATGAATGAGGGAACTTGTGCAAGGAAGCAAAGGATGTAGGTGAGATCCTAAATGAGTACTTTGTGTCGGTATTCACCCAGGAGAAGTACATGGAGATAGTGTGGAGCATGCTAATATGCTAGGGCATTTTGAGACCAAGAAAGAAGTGGTGTTGCGTCTCTTGAAGAGCATTAAGGTGGATAGGTCTTCAAGGCCCGATAGTGTCTGTCCCAGTTAATGAGAGAGGCATGAGGGGAGATTGCTGGGGCCTCGAGCAAGATCTTCACACCCTCACTAGCCACTGGAGATGTTGCTGAAGACTGACAAGTAGTTAATGTTGTTCCTCTGTTAGAGAAGGGCAAAAGGAATAATCCAAGAAACTATAGACCAATAAGTCTCACATTGACGGTTGGCAGCCTAATGGAGAGAATTCTTGGGAATAGGATTTATGCACATTTGGAAGAGCATAGCCTAATTAGAGACAGTCAGCATGGCTTTGTGCAGGGCAGGTCATGTCTTATGAATTTGACTGAATTTTTCGAGGAGGTGACAAAGGTTATTGATGAGGGTAAAGCAGTTGGCATTGTCTATATGGATTTTAGTAAGGCTTTTGACTAGGTCTGTCATGGTAGGGCTCATCCAGAAGATTGAGATGCATGGGATCCATGATGACTCGGATAGTCAAAGATTCAAAATTGGCTTGCCCATGGAAGGCCAAGGGTGTGATGGAAGGGTGCTTTTCTGGCTGGAGGTCTGTGACTAATGGTGTTCCACAGGGATTTTTACTGGGACATCTGCTGCTTGTGATGTCAGTAAATAACATGGATGAAAATGTATATGGGTGAGTTAGTGAGTTTGCAGGCAATACAAAGATCAGTGGACCTGTGGACAGTGTAGAAAGTTGTCAAAGAAGACATAGGATGCTGCACTTTAGGACATCAAATGTTAAGGAAAAGTGTACAGTTATTGGTAGGATTCTGCATAGTATTAGGTATAGAGAGATCTTGGGGTTCAAGTCCATAGCTCCCTGAATTTACACATGTAAATAGGATGGTAAGGAAGGCGAATGTCACGCTTGCTTTTATTGGCTGGGTAACTGAGTACAAGAGTCAGGATGTCATGTTGCAGCTTTATAAAACATTGGTTAGAACACACTTAGAGTATTGCATTCAATTCTAGTCACCACATTACAGGAAAGATATGGAGGCTTTGGAAAGTGTGTAGAAGAGGTTTACCAGCCTGCTGCCTGGATTAGAGGGTATGACCTATAAGGAGAGGTGAGGAAAACTCGGGTTTTTTTTTCTGAAGCAGCAGAGGCTGAGAGGAGACTTGATAGAAGTCAATAAAATTATGAGATGCATAGATAAGGTTGACGATCAGAATCTCTTTCTCATGGTTGAAATACCTAATACTAGGGGTAATGCATTTAAGGTGGGGGGCCTGGGGGAGTTCAAAGGAGATGTGAGGAGCAAGTTTTTTTACACAGTGTGTATAAGTCTGGAACACACTGCCATGGGTGATGATGGAGGCAGATACAATAGGCAATATAAGGGACTTTTAGATAAGCACATAATATGCAAAGAATGGAAGGATATAGACCAAGGCCAAGCAGATGGGATTAGTCTGATTTGGCATCATGCTCAGCACAACATCATGGGCCAAAGGGCCTGTTCCTGTGCTGTGCTGTTCCATGTTCTAACCTTCAGATTGCTTCTTAGCTTTATTGTCTTCCAGTCTGCTGGCCAACAAATTGTATTAGACTATCCTGACTTGGAGGAAATTCCCTCACTTGCAAAAAACAACTAAAACAGTACGAACATATCCTGAAAATACAGCTAAGTGTAATCACTGAATTATTATGGAGCAGAAGGAGACCATTTGGCAGACTCAGAGTGTGCAGTGATCCCAATTAACAATCACAGTGCTGTTTTATAAATGGATATTATTTTGTTGTACATCATATATAAAAAAAAAACAAACAGCTCCACAATATTAAAATTTGTGTTTGAAAGTGACATCAATCATCGCAGCACTCCAGTTTGCTAACGCTCAAAAACTTATATTCTTCCTGGCAAAGGAAATTAACTATTAAATCCAATAAGACTAACATCCCAATAGCAGTAAATGAAAAATCATTTCCTGAATTGTTATCAAGAAACGAGGAGTTCACTATGAAAAAGGAAAGATGAAGGGTCAGGCTTTATGTCTTGGGAAACTTGGAAAAGACTTCCTCCTAGTTTGCTTTGACCTGCCACTGCTGTCTCCAGAGACTGTACTGTTCTGTCGACTTAAGCCTTTGTGCCTCTGCTTACATGGATCCTGCCTACCATGTAGTCTGTGTATTGAGTGCCTATACAGCACACTTAGGGTTATACAGCATGGAAACAGACCATTTAGCCCAACGCATCCATGCGGACCTGTCCCTAAACTGAACTAGTCCTGCATTTGCCTGCATTTGGTCCAGATCCCTCTAAACCCTTCCTTTCCACATATCTGTCCAAATGACTTTTAAATGTTGTAATTGTACTTGCCTCTACCACTTCCTCTGACAGTTCATTCCATAAATGTACCACGCTCTATGTAAAAAAGTTGACCCTCAGGTCCCTTTTAATAAAGCCATTCCCTTTAGTTTTGGACTTCCCATCTCTGGGAAAAAAGACCTTGGCTATTCACCTTATCTATGCCCCTACTGATTTTATAAACCTACAAATGGCCACCCCTCAGCCTCCCACACTCCAAGGAAAGCAGTCCCAGCGTATCCAGCCTCTTCTTACAACTCAAACCCTTCAGTCCCAGTACCATCCTTGTAAATCTTTTTTGCTCGCTTTCCAGTTTATTAACATCTTTCCTATAGCAGGGCAACCAGAACTGTATGCAATACTTCAAATGTGGACTTACCAAGTATTGTACAGCTGTAAAATGATATCCCATCTCCTGTATTTAATGCTCTAACTATAGAAGGCAAACATGACAAATGACATCTTCATTACCCTGTCTACCTGTGATGCCACTTTCAAGTCATCTTACTTGGCTCTCCCACATCCAAGACTACTACATATCTCTCTTTATCTGATCTAATAATAATAGCCTGACTAGCAGAAGTTCCAACAATATGTTTATTCACATTCTTACATCTAGAATACAGATTACAGTCCTCCAGCATATTTCTTCCATTGCTCATTTCTCAGAATCTTAATAGTGACTGTTGGTGTTCAAGTTACATCCTAATGTACATCATAAACATCTTCATTCCCATTATACAACATATTTCACATACATTGCGGGCTAGACAGGTACCAGCTGGTACTGATCAGTCTCACCTCCCTTCCTGTGACTCATTTTGCAAGTTCTGGTAAAGTGATACTCCAATCGTTAAAGTTAAAAGACTATTAAAACTTGAGGCATGTGCTTCATTAGCATACTTAAATAAACAATGTGCCTCTCAATGTTCATCACCTATATTCTACCACCCTCGGTCAAATACAGTATCACAGCTACACAGAAGGTGCAGAGAGAGAAAGAGATCAGAATTAACACTTGAAAGGTCCATTCAAAAGTCTGATAACAGCAGAGAAGAAGCAATACATGAAACTATTCACATGTTTATTCAAACTTTTACATCTTCTGCCTATCAGAAGAAGGTAGAAGAGAGTATAACTGGGGTGGAGGGGTCTGATTATGTTGGTTGCTTTCCTGAGGCAGCAGGAAGTGTAGATGGAGTCAAGGGATAGAAGGCTGGTTTGCGTAATGGACTGGTCTGTGTTCACGACTCTGTAGTTTCTTGTAATCTTGGGAAGAGCAGTTGGCAAACCACGCTGTGAGGCATCCAGACAGGATGCTGTCATGCTATGGAACATTATGTAATATTGTTCTGAAGAAGTAGTTGCATGATAGCCAGGACAAGCGTTTGGGGAACTGCTGTTGCCTAGCGCATGTTCTGAATACCAGGAATTTGCCCTGGCTAATTTCTGGGTGAAGGGGAGGAGATTTGGAAGTGGCATATAAAGAAGGTGAGATAACAAGGCGTGGGGCTGGATGAACACAGCAGGCCAAGCAGCATCATAGGAGCAGGAAAGCTTGACGTTTCGGGCCTAGACCCTTCATCAGAAATGGGGGAGGGGAAGAGGGTTCTGAAATAAATAGGGAGAGAGGGGGAGGCGGATAGGGGATGGATAGAGGAGAGGATAGGTGGAGAGGAGGCAGACAAGTCGAAGAGGCGGGGATGGAGCCAGTAAAGGTGAGTGTAGGTGGGGGGGGGTAGGGAGGAGATAGGTCAGTCCGGGGAGGAAGACAGGTCAAGGGGGCGAGATGATGTTAGTAGATAGGAGATGGGGGTGGGGCTTGAGGTGGGAGGAGGGGATAGGTGAGAGGAAAAACAGGTTAGGGAGGTGGAGATGAACTGGGCTAGTTTGGGGATGCGGTTGCGGGAGGGGAGATTTTGAAGCTTGTGAAATCCACATTGATACCATTGGGCTGCAGGGTTCCCAGGCTGAATATGATTTGTTGTTCCTGCAGCCTTCGGGTGGCATCACTGTGGCATTGCAGGAGGCCCAGAATGGACATGTCGTCTGAGGAATGGGAAAGAAGGAGGAAAGAAAGTGAATTGGAACTTTATGAGTTGCAAATATATGGAAATAAGACCCTGTTGCTCACTGCTGAGATTCTGCAAATTGCCATTTAGGTTTTGAGGGGAAAATTGGGAAACTCTCTCTCTACATTGCACATTTGATATTGTCATTATCACCATACTTTCCCATCTTCCTCATCATTCAGACAAGGAAGGGCAAAATTCTGTCCTGTGGGTGTTCAGATTGCTTTTCACAAATACCTTTTCTTTCTCACATTTAGGAGGTTGCAATCTTTGGACTCATGTTCACTTGAGTTCATTTTGATGCAAGGAAGCTGTTTATCTAGAATCCTTTTTTTTTGGGCATTGTTATTTCAAACATGAAAGTAATTTGATGCAGGGGGAAGAAAGAAAAATAAAGATCATGTTTTTTTTGTTATCAGGGGAGAGGAAGCCTTTTCGAGTGAATGTTTTGTATTGCTTATTGTACAGCTAGCACAATCTTGTGGTTGCATTACAGCACAACATTTTCACTGAAACACTATTGATATTGTGATACAGTTCATGTGCTAACCTGCTGGAAAACACACATCTACTGCCACTCGGTATCTCCACAACTGAAAACCTTATACGTTCCTCTGTCACGTTCACACTCAAAATCGTCACTGCTCTCTTTGGTTGTCTTTCACCTTCCACCCTTTTAAAAATAATTCAAGCTGTTAAAAATCTTTATTCTGAAAAACCTCTCTGTCAACCAGCACTGTCGTCATTGACCTACACCGGTTTTCTATCCCCAGTGCTGCAAATTTAATCATCTCCCACCTTCATCTTTACAATCCTTCTGCGGCTCACCTATTTCTGAAAGCCCTCCAGGGCTGCTTACCTCCCGACTGACCATTTCTCAGATCCCAAGCTCATGTGCATTCTGCCTGCCTACTGCTTCTCTGTTAGTAGCAGAAGCTCAATATTTCTCTCATAATCTTTGCAATTCCCCATTTCCCTCGCCTTCTCAAAATTCAACTTTGATGGAATTCTTGATGCCACCTCTTAAACACTCTTAATCTTTCTATCTGAGGTTGGCCACACATATATCCAGTGAAGAGCTCTGTGATGATTTTTACCCTAAAGATCATTGTAATTGCTACTGCTACCATTACTACAACCATTGAGGATTCAACTCACCTGGGTCAATGGTAATAAGATGAAAGAAAGTAGCGATCAGCTACAAAATGAACAGAATTAGGGCACTTCAAGTCTATTTAAAGAATTCCTAAACTGAACAAATGTGGAATATGTAATCCTTCACCAGAAAGGAAGTAAACATACAAAGAATAAAGGAAATAACTTCAAACCCCGACACAATTAGGATCGAAGGTTAAGTGGGTAAAAATGCAAAATTTGAACTCAGCTCCCTGTGAATGTGTCTATTTCTGATTCAACCACAGAGGGTTTAGTATTGACTGAGTAATCAGCTATTATGTCAATTATTATATATAGAACATAGAACAGTACAGCACAGGAACAGGCCCTTCCACCCACCATGATGCTATTCTAAACTAATCCCATCTGCCTACACATGGTTCTTATTCTATTCTTTGTGTTTTCTTGTGTCTGTCTAAATGCCTCTTAAACTTATACTGTTTAACTGAAGCTCCACACCTCAAACACAAGCAGAAATAGAAATTGCTGGGAAAGCTCTGCAGGTCTGGCAGCATCTGTGGAGAGAAATCAGAGTTAGTGTTTCCTCAGAACAGTTCTGGATGCGGGATGACAAGCCTGTAATGTTGATTACACAGTGAGGCATCCCTGAGGGAAGCTGTTGTATGATAATGGAACTTATGCCTCTGTCATGGGAGATGACTGAACAAATGGAGAGTGTGAAGTGATTCATTTTGTTCGGAAGCACACAGAGAAACAATACAAAATAAAGGGTGCAGTTCTTAAGGCAGTTCAAGAGCAAAGGAATCTGGGCATGTATAAAACCTTGAATGCTGCAGATTGTTCGAGAATTGTTAACTAAGTATTAAGCATCTTATTAATAGGGGTAGCTTGCTCAACCTCCTCTAAGTACCCAATGACACTTCCCCTTTCCCCTGGGTGGAAGGGTCTATTCCTGTGCTGTACTATTCTAAGTTCTATAATGGAGAAGGGAAAACTGGAGGGAGGTGCAACTGCCTTATTCCTCTCATGGCTATTTGCAAGGAGTTGTTGTTGAACTGTGGTGTTTGTCTCTAGCTAACCTCAGACAGGACTTGTATGTTATGGATGATAAAAGGCAATAAATTGTATGATAAGCCATGACAGGAGGTGAAGTTTTAGAGGAGGAGGTGAGGGCCGTGATCCATTGCACTGAAAATTTAAACAAGTTACTTAGACAATTCGAGGTGAGCAGGAACATTAAGGCTGTGACGCAGGGCCTCCATGTTTCTTTAGATCCCACCCATAGCCACTTTATTATCAACTAATAGCATGCTGCAAATGAAAAGTTTCATTCCTTATGTGATTGTACGTGATTGCCTCTGGCTCTTTAAATTTTATTTAGAATCATACTGGAGTCAACTCTGGACACATACACCATTGATAAAATGCTGCCTAGAGACTGTACTGCAAAGTATTTCACTGACATTCTCACTATAGCCGAAAGTTGGAGGTATACAGAAGCTGCAAGAGGTGGATGTAAGGCTGATATCATTGGTGGGTGTACGAGGGAGAGATAGAACATCTGCATGTTGGCCTAACTGCTAATGGTTGAGTCATGGAGGTGTGCTACATTGAGCAGTACCAGATATTGAAGTGATGGGCAAGAGATGTCATATTAAGGTACATTTACCATCCATTTGAGGCCTTTTAATTTTTCTGCCACTGCAACTAAAAGCAAGCTTGGAGGTAGGAGTGAAATTAACTAGGTAGGTGGTGACAGACCAACACTGCACCATTGTTTGAATCAAGCCCTAGTTGGGAAGGTCCAAACTCCAACTTCCCCGACTGCTACAAACTGAGGGTTATATTTGCTCAAGTAATGACAACTGAAAAGCTTATTGCCACTTGAATAGCAATCATTTCAGCTCCAGGTGGACAAGGAAGAGTTAACCTGACTGTTCAACTAGTGTAGGTAGGTTGTCTGTTGGGGCATGTCTCTCTCGATCTACATTAATCTGAGCGCAAAGGAGAGATGTGACATAGGGAAGGGGGTTAGCTGGTGATACCCACAGCTGTGCCGCTGCTTCCACCAAACCAATTCTTTCCTCTCCCTCTTTCCTTAATTCTAAGCCTCAGAGAACCCAACTTCTATCAACACCTAAATGAAAACAAACAACTGCGGATAATGGAGAACTGAAACAAAAACAGAAATTGCTGGAGAAACTCAGCAGGACCAGGAGCATCTGTGGGAAGAAAGTAGGGTTAAAGTTTCAAGTCCGGTGACTCTTCATTGGACTCAAAACGTTAACTCTGCTTTCTTCCCACTGATGTTCCAGTTCTGCTGATTTTCTCCAGCAATTTCTGTTTTTGTTTCAATTCTCCAGAATCCGCAATTCTTTGTTTTAATTTACGTGTTGATAGAAGTTGGGTTCTCTGAGGTTATGAATTACCTTATCAGTGAACGAACCTGCATTCAGGGACCATGGGGTTATTTTACCAATGGCGACGGTGTGGGCCAATGAGTTTGGAGCTATTGATTTCTGACTAATCATCAAGTCCCGGTGGCAGGGTCTTCCTTGGCCCAGATCCTAATTCTGTTAGAAAGCCTGTCAGTAACCAATTAGCTGGCTTAATTGCTGGAAGATCTGACAGATTTTATCAACTTCACAGAATGAGAGTTCTCCTCCTTCAAGTTCTTCCACCGTCGGTTTTGACCCGAAAACAGGAAGGTTCCAGCCTTGGTCATCGTTGCCATGTAGCCAGGCTATGCTACTTCCCTGCTATGTATTAAAATTTTTAAAAAGTTCATCTCTCCATTTTTTTAGCCAAATCTATATTCTCAATCTGCTGATGGATCTGCAAAGACTCATGTCATAGAGTCATATAACATTGAAACAGACACTTTGGTCCAACTAGTCCACGCTGACCATGTTCCGAAACTAAACTAGACCCACTTGCCAGCATTTGGCCCATATCCCTCTAATCTTTCCTATTCATGTCATTAACCAAATGTCTTTCAAATGTTGTAACTGTATCTGCATCAACACCTCCTCTGGCCGTTCATTCCCCACACGAACCACCCTCTGTGTAAAAATGTTGCCCCTTATGTCCTTTTTAAATCTTTCTCCTCTCAACTTAAAAATATGCTCTCTAGTTTTGAACACCCCACCTGAGGGAAAGACCCTTGCTATTCACCTATCTATGCCCCTCATGACTTTATAAACTCCTATGAGGTCAAACCTCAACCTCCTACACTCCAGTCAAAAAGTCCCAGCCTATCCAGCTTCTCCACATAACTCAAACCCTCCATTGCTGGCAATGTCCTGGTAAAATATTTTCTGAACTTGATATTAGAAAGTTGTTTCATCCTGTCAACAGGATGGAAATGAGTGACTATATGGTAGTAGTGGAAATGTTTTTCATTTCTGTCATCACTGAAGAAAATTCAGAACACAAAAATCAATAAAGTTTTCCAGCAGCAGAACACACCTAGAACAAGATCGAGCTGTACAGGCAGAAGTTAAACTGATTTTCTTTATCGGAACAGTCTGGTGAACAACCTGATAGAGCAGATTAATAACATCCTTCCTACAGCAGGATGAGCCGAACTGCACCAAAATCCTATTCAACTTCAACATGAAATCCAACTCCTGTACTCAAAGGTCTGAGCAATGAAGGCAAGTGTTAAACGCCTTCTTGATTACCCTGTCTGCCTGTGATGCAAATTTCAAAAAATTATGTCCCTGAACCCCTCGGACTCTCTATTCCACAACACCACCCATGACCCTAGCATTAATTGTATAAGTACTGCCCGTGTTTGTTTTACCAAAATGCTATACCTCACATTCAACCAAATTAAATTCAATCTGCCTCACCTCAGCCCATTCACCCAATTGATCAGGATCTCCTTTTAATCTTAGATAACCTTCTTCATTATCCACAATACTGCCAATTCTGTTACTTCAATTTATTGGGTAGATTGGATGCCATTATTAGCTCTTTGTGGACACCTCCCTGTTGAGCTTGATATTTTCACATCATTAGTGACGGTCCCTCGAAGTTTACTGTTCACTGAGCATTGTCTGTCACTGGTACCAATCATTCTTCTTTGTAAGGCACAGATTATAATGTTACTCCTGGGCGTGTCCATCATCTTGCGGGTTGTTCACCAGACTGTTCTGCTGTTGAAAAAAAAATCAGTTAAACTTCCACCTGTACTGCTCAATCTTGCTCTGAGTATTTTCTTCTGCTGGAAAACTTTATTCATTTTTGTATTCTGAATTTTCTTCAGTGATGACAGAAATGGAAAACATTTCCATTACTACCACATAGTCACTCATTTCCATCCTGTTGACAGGATGGAACAACTTTCTAATGTCAACATAAGTCATCTCAATAAATTATTTTTTTTTCTTTTTACTGTTTGCCTTGAGTCTAAGAAGCCCCAGTGAAGGATTTAACTGGTAGGTATTTCACTGGTTGGTTGACAACAGTTTGTTCTTGAACTAGATTAGTTGTTTTCTGAGATCTAGTTGAACTTCTTGACTTCTCCCTCTGAGGTGAAGGCATGCATGCACTTTATTGTCTTGGTTGTGTTGCAGGGTTATTTGGAGCATCCCTTCAATCTTCAAAGTTCCACCTGGATCATCTTTGTAGGCTGTAACTTCTTTTTCTCTTCAGCCATGGTATTTGATTTACTGAGACAGTGGCACTCATATGCCAAGCTTACAATAGACTTTAGCTACACAAAAACAATTATGGACCATCAGCATCTAACTCCACTATTTAAAACTCTGATTCCTTTACAAATTTATACACAGACATACAGATGACACAGCCAAGAAAGAAAATGTAAGAGTTATGGATAGAGAGGAAAGCAATTCAGTGCCCTCTGTTCACACAGTCTGCTGGTTGGTTCTTGCACTGATCAGAATTATGCTTCTCAGTTTCCCTTCTCTGATGCTTCTACTGGTTTGCAAAGGCAGAAGGTAGCTATTTCTCTTCTAAAAGATCTCTGACTTATCAATAAAATGTCACAGCTTACAGTAACTGCTGATGAAAAGACAATCTATTTTTCTTTAGGGTTAGAGTAGCTTTTAACACAGAGAACAGAGAGAGTTTATAAGCTATTAGAAGCTGAATGGTTTCTTTCGATCTTATTAACAGGGACCTGAGAACCAACCACATAGTTATCGGCTGATAGAATACCTTTGTCAACTGATAACCGATCATTAGTTCACAAACAGCCAACTGTTTGTTGCCAACCAAAGCTCCATTTTGTGTACAACCCTTTGGCTCCAGCTCACCTACAAGCTATTGCATCGAGAGCCAGGTTACTTACTTCTAAAACTTGCCACAATCCTCCTGCAATCCTTGATTTTCAGTTATTTTCTCATTTCACTCCACAATTTAAAAAATAACAATCTTTACAACTGCTTTCTTCTACCCTTCAAACCAAATCTGAGGTAAAGATTTTAACCTGGATTCCTGGTTTGACCTGCCATTCCTTCCAGAGCTACTGACTATCTGTATATTCTTATAACAAAAATGTCTATAAAGTAGTAGAGATAATTGGCTTCTGTTTCTTTTTCTCTCCTTGGTCAAATGGATTTTTTCCTCTACTGTTACTTTCACGTACTTAAGCAATAATCCCACCACTGGTCACCACATCATATGTGTTATAGAACCAACCACTACCAACGAATACAAATACAGAAAATGGTGGACAATCACAACAGGTCTGGCAGCATCTGTAGTGAGATGAACAGAGATACATTTCAAGTCTGGTCTGACACTTCTTCAGAACTAAAATGTATTGGGAATTTTTTTTTTAAATATATTTTTCACAGAAACAAAGGAAGAGCACTGGAACTGATTATGTCAATGAAGGTGAACAATGAAAAGTAGAAATCTCTTTGGAGAGAAGAACAGAACTTCTTCAGGAGCCCACACCTGGAAGAGAAGTGGCAGTGAATTAAACACCCAAATGAAAACACACTTCAGTACATAGTTACAGATTGCATTGGCTATTTAGATGCAATTACGAAGACTATGAGGAGCATGAGACGACGCTTCTGACCTCAAAAGACCATAAGAACAGAAGAAAAATTGCAGAAGTAGGCCATTCAGCTGCACAAACCTGCTGCAACATTCAATAGTATTATATTCAATCTGACATTTTTCCCATCAACTTTCCTGCCCTTTCCCCATAACCCTTGATGCCCTTCTGATCAATAATCTATCTCACACCTAAACATACACATGAACCCTGCCCCCACAGCTTCCTGTAGCAAGGGATTTGAAAGACCCACAACCCTCTGAGAAAAGAAATTCCTCTCATCTCAGTCTTAAATTGGTGCCCCTTTATTGTGAGACTGTGCTTTCTGGCCCTAGACTTTCCCATGAGGGGAAACATCTTCTCGGCGTTTACCTTGTCAAGCCCCTTACGAATCCTATACGTTTCAATGAGAACATCTTTCGTTCTTCTAAATTCCAATGAGTAGAGTCCCAGCCTTTTAACCTTTGCTTACAAGACAATCCCTCCACACCGGAGATCATCCGAATGGACCTTCTCTGAACTTCTTCCAATAAAACAATACTATTTCTTAAATAAGGGGGTCAAAACTGCTAACAGTATTCTGGATGTGGTCTCACGAGCACCTTGTACAGTCACAATAAGACTTCCTTACTCTGAGACACCTGATCCCTTGAGATAAGGGCTAACACTCCATTAGCCTTTCTGATTATCTGCTGCTCCTGTGTGCTAGCTTTCTGTGTTTCATGGTCAAGTACCCCAAGCCACTTCGTGTTGCAGCTTCCTGCAGCTTTTTTTTCAGATCCCATTGGGATCTCAAGCTAAACTCCTGTTTCTCCATTGTATGATACCATTAGATTGCGTGGAGCTTAAAGCAATTTCTAACATTAACTCTCAACACTCAATATGTAAGCTACAGTTGATGATTCCTCAGGCACTTGGCAATCTTGCAGCATCTAAACGTCTTTGTTTCAGTTTCTTCAGCTTAGGATATGGAGTTGGAAGTGAACCAGAGGACTGAACCGAGAGAAACACTTCAACACTGTTGGCTAACTAAAGCCTGCAATGGAACCTGCAGCAGTTGAAAGGTGCCACTGGCATAGAAAGTGAGTGATGTATGCATCCTCATTGGTTTAGGCAGTATATCATTAATAGCAGATACTTGTACAGATCTTCATGTAGCCTCTCAAACTGGTCATGCTGCATTTAACATGCTTGTTAAATCTCAACCCACCGAAACAGTAAGTGTCAAGTCAGACTGTGAAACTAATCTATTTTTTCAAGGTCCGTTGGAATTGCTTTCCACAATTTTGCTGCAACTTGAGATTATTTTCATTCTGTTATTTAGCCAAAATTTTGACTTTGTAAAATGACATTTGACCAATTGAAAAAACCTTTGAAAGAACTGCAAAATACTCCTCTTGATTGACACTTAGAGGAAGTCAAGTGAAATAATAAAGAAAAAATATATATTTCAGAAAAAAGGGGGAGGATGTGAAAATATAAACTGTTGAGAATAATAATGATTAAAATTAAAGATAGAATTTATCAATGCACAATTTCAAACATGATATTAAACAAGTCACAGTTGAAAGCTGAATGTTCTGTCTATGCTCCCAGTGTCATGTGAGGTGCATTCATGCAATATTTATGTTAGCTTTATTGGGAGCAGTTATACACTGTATTAAGATTAAGCTGGGAGGACTGTAATCTTTTCCTAGACCCACTTCTCCACAGGGCTCACAACATAAATTTCGTTGTCTTAATCAGTTCCTGATATTATTAAAAGTATGCTCTCTCTGTTCTAGACTAAGAATGAAATGAACTGTGTTCCTTTAATAAACACAAGTTATCAGTTTATTATAAAACAAATCCTGTAGGTGCAGAATTAGATAATACAATTCACAATATGAATCTATAAACTTCTACCTCTTAAAATAACCAAACTCTCTCACACACTCGCTTGCACACGCACACCAGTGCATGCACACACATATCGAATAAAGAAAAAACAGATCTCCCTCTGCAGGGCTTCACTGAAAAGAAAGAAATATCTTGTGGCCGACTGAGCTATTCTTGAAGGGAAAAAGAGTCTGATGCGTGGAAAAGTCATGAATCATTCAACTACTCTTTCAGAATAACAAAAAGGCTTCACCTAAACTTAACAAGAGTTTTTTTTCCCCCCACAAACAAGAGAAATCAACCCTGCAGCTCTTCCTCAACAGCTTCTTATCCTCCACCTAATTCAGGTACCCAAAGCACTCCCCATTCTGTCAGTGTTCAATCAGCTCTGGCAGTGGCCTACAGCAGAACAAGCAGTTATCATCAGTTATGTGAGTTCGAGGGAGCCTTGTTTTTAAAGAAAATCTCCAATGGGAATAGAGCCTCTTTTAAAGATCCAACTTTAGGAAACTATAACAAAGCTTGAAATGAATCACTTTTTACACTATTCTTCAAAACTTTAATCCTGCAATAAGAAATAGATATGAAGTGGTTTTGTAACAATGGAAAGTCTGTAACAAACTTACAAGAGATAGTGGCTTAACAGCTTGAGCCTAAGGGATCATGATGTAAATGACAATGAAACATCACATGACTAGGAAAGAGATAAAACTGGAGAGAAATTTCATAGCGGAAGCAATCTGAGCTTGTGTGGATCCATGGCTGAATATATCGTTAGTATGGAACCAAAAGGTTAAATTGCGCCCTGACAGTTGAAGACAGAATCCTCACCAAGCAGTTGGTCCAGGTTGATCCAGAAAAGAGGTGCTCTATCCTACAGAAGAAAGCTGTCCTATAAGGCACAGGTGGCATAAAAGGTCAAGCAGTGGGACTCAGTGCAGGAAGAGGTTGGCTAAGTGTTACCATCTTCTGACAGCAACCTTACCTTCATAGGGCAGTCACTCAGTCTAACACTGCCACTGTACGGCCAAGTACACAGGTTTGTTGAACATCACATGAATGATTTATACTGAAGGGCTCACACGTGCTTTATGCTGCCAATTGTCTGACAGTTCCCAGGCACTTTCTAGGGAGGGCTCACCACTTTGCAGAGCTATGCATGCTCAAAAAGTGGTCATGCAGGCTGTCTAGTCACATTCAACTGTTCTCTTTCTCTCTCTCGCTGCAGGACAACCTGTGACATAATGAAATATAGAAGACCCAGATTGGCGGACGAGTAACAAGGTGTGGAGCTCGATGAACACAGCAGGCCAAGCAGCATCATAGGAGCAAGAAAGCTTGACGTTTCGGGTCTAGACCCTTCATCAGAAAATTTTCAGATTTTCAGAAAAATCAGATTTTCTGATGAAGGGTCTAGGCCCGAAACATCAAGCTTT
>JAHRHZ010000024.1:13723252-13849091 GCA_024137785.1 Ginglymostoma cirratum
GTCCAGCATCTGCAGTTCATATTATCTCTTGGCGGAAGTGTACCTGATCTCCAAATCCTCATCAGATTTTAACAAGCAGACACTGTCCAGCTGATAAGTGGGCACCAAGACCAGTTGTATGTCAATGGAGAGATCATTGTGGCAGGAGAAACCAGTGAGCAACATTGTTATGTCACCCTCTCACATACATTCCTTTACAGAAATGCTGATGCATCTTCACAAACCAATTATCTCTCATCTCTTCCAAATGTGCAAGCAGCCTCCAGATAGCTAAATACAAGAGGCCACAGTGCCAGTCCAGGCTCAGCACCAATTCTGAGGATATAGCCTGTGAACCCTCATCCTAAAGACTGCCACCTCCATGGGTGGCCTAGCTAGAGTGTACTTGGGACACAATCTGATGTGGACATCACCAAAAGATATCCACAGTCAATGAAGGAAATAAATACTATGAGGTCAGGCAGTCAGAGGATTTTTGGAGGTCACACAGCTGCTAAGCCTCATCTACAAGATGTAGCTCTGTAATCAGCCACAAACAACATGCTCAGCCTACATGCGAGGCAGGGACAGATCATGTCATGATGCAGGAGATTTCACTAGACTGGAAATACATATGGAAGAGTCCATCTATCTTCCATTTACTGAAGTGGGTCCAGAATGCTAGTGCTTAGCTGTGTCTCAGGAAAGGATGGAAGCTTCCTTGGAGACCCAGATCCAGCAGAACACTCAGCAGATGTTGGATATGCACATTCCATCTCACTAGACCTGGCTGCTCAGCATCAATGGTGAGAGGGGTATGAGGCACCTCAAATTCGTTCCACAGGTTCTCTCTTCTCAAGGAATCAGAGTGGTGCCAGTGGGCACTCACGGGAAGCAGGGCTGACATCCAGGGAGCTTAGTCGCAGGACACTGTAAAGGTGCCCTGCCCCTCCACCTACCCTCTGCCAGTGATCCCCTTGCCTGCTGCAGATGAGGGTGTACCTACCCTGTTCAGGAGACTCTCATCAACCCAGGGCCCTCTACGACCCCGAGGACAGGGAATTCTTGGCAAAGCCTTCACAAATCAGCAAGCAGGTGCCTCGAATTCAGGCTTAACGTGTTGCAACGAGAGACCTAGTAGGCAAAGGAAGAAGCAATCATTTTTATAGGTGCCTTAGCATCACTGGTTGTTCGTTAATGTTAAGAAATGTCATATGTGTGAATATGTATGCACTTACACTGCTCTAGTGTTTAGCGTGGTCTCATTTCATGGCGAGGTGAAAGCAGAGTTGCATCTTCCCTAATACAAAGAGATGCTGCCCCTTCCTCAGGACACCTTTGCCTGTTTCACTGAATATGCAATGTTTATGCCTGCACTACCTCCCATAACCCGGAACCATGGGCCTAGCAGTGCAGTTCCAACTCCAGAGGCAGCAATCTGGGATGCACACTTTGTCCCATTAGCTCAACAAGAGCATATTGGATCTGGGACAGCACCTAGCAGCCCAAGATAGGAAACTCATGCAAGTTTTATAGAGAGGTCACTCTTGGTTGGGATTTCTATAAACAGGATAAATATTCTTGATAGACAATGTATGATTCATTTTTGAGGATAATGGGGAAGTATGCCACTCGGTATACTGGAAGCTCACTAATTAAGCATGCACGGACATTGCAATGGCACAGTGTAGGATCCTAACATACTGCATTTTTTTTTGGAAGAAAGAGAGGACCGAATGTGAATAACAACATCATGCAGCATGTCACAGACCTGGACCTTTCCTCAGGTTGACTGCTTCCAGATTGACCTTCTCTTTAATGTGAAGTACCCTATAATATCACAGCTGCCTACAAGCCCGCGTTCACAGGTGAACCTACTGTGGAGTGGCTACAAGTATATGCAGTTATACCAGAGTCCAGAGATCTCTTCACTAAATTTCTTGCCTCAAAGACATCACGTTGCAAGCAGATAGAAACAAAAGCTTTACTTAAACAATGGTGCAAAATGAAATGCTTCTTAGTCAATGAGGTATGTTGAAGAAAGGACACAGTGGTCTCCTAGCTAGCTGTCCATAACAAACAGAACAGCAAAAGAAACATGTCCATGTCTCCCTGGAAACATGAAATTGTCACACATCTCTCTTCAAACCGTAGCCTTGGCATTTTGCCACCTGGGAACACTTTCCTGGGGCATTTCAGATTCCTCAGTGTCAGTTTCTGTCTCAGAGACCCTTGCCTACTGTCCCCTTCCACCCTTTCACTGCTCTTATTATGGCTCCATGACTTTCAGACACTGCCACTCCCTGTCTACCACTTCCGTGGTTCCATGCAGTTCAACTGTAAGCAGGCGCCTGTTTGCAATGTGGACTAATTCCAAACCTTCAGCCTGAAGCTGTCCCCAGTTTGCCATGTGCCAGTTGGGCCTGGAAATGGCCCAGGGAGATGGGCTGCTTATTCATCTTAGATATTTCAACTATACTTTTGGAAGCGGCTGTTTGAGTAACTGGGCATCATTTAAAACAGTATCAAAGAGAAAGCAGCAAGTACTCACTCCGAAGTGGATAAAAAAGTGCAATTCACCAGGTGAAGGGTCTAGGCCCGAAACGTCAAACTTTCCTGCTCCTATGATGCTGCTTGGCCTGCTGTGTTCATCAAGCCCCACGCCTTGTTATCTCCAATTCACCAGGTGCACGCCTACTTTTTACTGTCAGGATTTTGAAGCACCAAGTTTCCCAATGCCACATGAAGGGACAAAAACCAACCCAGTAAAACAATGGGGAAGAAACAAAATACATAGAACAAGATGAAAGCATCAACCTGAAAATATACAGTGGGATTTTAGTCCGTCCTGGTGAAAAGACAGGCAGGCAAGTAAACTCAAGAGGTGAAAAATCAGCTTCTCACTGGTAAGAAAAACATCAATGATTCAGTTCTCTCCCCTCAGGTGATGGTCCAGTATGTTGCCAGCAGGAGCTCAGAAGCCTATCTGCATGGATCTGCATTTCATTAATGCTACAACTCAATGGGATTAAATTTGTTTTTCCAATTAACTTTTACCCCATGAAGAAAAGTCTCACACCTCATTTTTTCTCTTTTGTTCTGATGAAACTTTATCATCATAACAATGACTTGCTGAGTATTCCTGGAATTTATATTTTCCTTTCATTAAATTAAGATTTTGCAAAACTTGATATCTTTATATAGAAATGTCTAATTATTACATTTAACAACATTGTTTTACCTAAGCCACTAAATGTGATAATGATGTGTTAAGGGTTATTCTAGTAAGCTGTTGCAATAATGAAAGAAAATCATAATGGCAAATAAACCATTAATTTTAAAGGCAAAACTTGAAAATAAAAACTGAACAGAAACTGTAATACTGTATCAGAGATAATAGGTACTGCAGATGCTGGAGAATCTGAAATAACAAGGTGTGGAGCTGGATGAACACAGCAGGCCAAGGAGCATCATAGGAGCAGGAATATTGTTGCTGACAGATCACTGACCCTTTGGCTCTGAATGAAGTACTCCATGAAGAATTTTGGTAAGTAAGTTCTTCCTCCTATCATTTTGCACAGCATCACCTTCCTGCAGCCTCAGCTCCATCTTCCTGTCCTGGGTTAGACAAACAAGGATTCCAACTGCAGCCCACATAACTGTGTAGCAGCCTTTCTGTGGACACATCACAAAAATGATCTGAGTATCCTGCCGTGATGCAGCAACACTGCCTTCCAAAACCAGCAAGTCACCAAAACTCCTCCAAGAACATGCCATTGTACTTAGCAAGTATAAAAGTAAATCAAAGATGCCTTCATCTGCCAAATGGATTGTTTGGATTGTTCATTAAAAGTCAATGGGATGTGTGTGTGTGTGTATGTGTGTGTGCGTGTGCGAATGTGTGCATGTAACCTTATGCCCTCATGCATTAGGATTAGGAGATAGTATTAACCTCTTCCTTCCCCTCCGCCCATGAACTCATGGTTCAATTTTCAGAAGGTGCATTATATAAACCTAAGAGGATGTTTGGCATAGCAATTGGCAAACTGCAGTCTTCTGCCACAGGTATGTTGTGTCTATTTTAATGCTTTTCAAACCATGGAAGCCCATGGGAACGCAGCAGCAGAGTCAAAAATGCTTGTGAGGGTATTTATTTCCCAAAATGGAGGCCCCAACACTCCATTTGTGACCAATGTATAATGTTCAATAGTTTTGAATGCTATATGCATGCACTTTTCTTTTTTCATATCACAAAGCATACAACAAAACCAAACACATTGCTTACTGAAGTATCAGGTGGAGAGTTCAAGGGTGAAAGTCGATATTTATTGTTCCACTCACATGAATACCTTACTTCCATGATATAAAGGGACAAAATGGCTCAGAAGTGGCATAGTGGTAGAAGTGACAAAATAAGATGGACAGTGCCTCAAATTCTTCTTGCGTACTCTTTACGGTTGGCTGCAAACAGCACTGGCAAGTAACCAGAAGTTTCCCAGTGTATGGTCTGAAGAAAACTGCGGAGGGATTGTAGCAAGAAGATGTAAAAAAGTCTGATTTTTGAGCACATATTTGAATGCAGAAAAGCTATTTGTATTGAGTACAATTAATGTTTTTATTTGAAACAATGCATGAAAGAAGTTATCAGAAAAATGTAAAGGCAATACAACAGCGACGATGATCACCACAATGGCATCTTACAAACCCTCACAAAAAATGGTTTTACCCATATAGCTTTAGGGAAGCAAGCAATAGCACGAAAAATAGAGAGAACTTTATCGATTGAGCATCCCACATGTACAATGACAACTTTTGACACCTATCTAGGGGAACATTCCAAACAAGAAAGACCTTACGAGACACTCCATCGAATACAGCTGCCTTACTGCTATATCAGATCTTTTTGTAATAACAATATGTCAGTAAGGATCAGAGGATATTTTCCATTTTTTTCTAGCTTTTACTCTTATTCTCCGTAATTTGAAAGGATACTCCGGATTTTCACTCTACTATCTCTGGTTTGTTTCATATCTTATTGGACAAGATTTCTTCAGAGAACCCAAGGACTTTTGTTAAGAGTTCATTGTGTGTAGTGTGTGGAGCTGGAGGAACACAGCAGGCCAGGCAGCATCAGAGGAGCAGGAAAGTTGATATTTTGGGTCAGGACCCTTCTTTAGGGTCCCGATCCAAAACGCCAGCTTTCCTGCTCCTCTGATGGTGCCTGGCCTGCTGTGTTCCTCCAGCTCCACACTGTGTTATCTCTGACTCCAGCATCAGCAGTTCTTACTATCTCATTGTGTATGAAACTTGTTTTTAAATCATTTAAGTACCATCCCCATCTACCTTCTGCCTTATGTTCTGCACAAGCCTTCGCAATCTTCAAGCCTCAACCTATTCATCATTCCCCCTTGCACAATTAACAAATACACAATGGCATTCTCTCTCAGTTCCTATCACTGAATGTGTTCTAATTTGAGCTATTAAATTTCTCCGAAAGCTTCTCTGCTGATCATGCTTTTGATATCCTTTTTAGTGTCTCCTTTCCCTTACATCTTCCCCAAGTTTGCCGTGTCACTTCTTTTTAAAGGGATGAACTGGGACAATTCCCTGCATCTGAATAGTTGCTAGAAAGAGTCTTTCCATCTTACAACTTTTTGGAAATTAAAACCAATAACAATAAACAAAACCTGAACTGATATTGAAGCAAAATAGAAAACATGCCTGTTTTTGAGGCATTGATAAATTTACACTCCAGCTGTTCCCTTTTCTATTTGAAACTTTTAAGTACAATGTCATATCAAAGGTTTGAATGTGTCTATAAATGCAATATGTAGTTTAGAATCACAGGCCTGCTCAACATTGTATCCAGCTCCAAATCTGCAAGAGGTCACACCATGGAACTGATTTGACGATACTCTTTCATTAAACCTCCATTGAGCTACAAAATGGAAAGCTTGGATGTCATGACAATTTTGGTAAACAATTACAATATTCAAAGGAATTTAACTCTTACTCTTTTCAACATAGCTTTGTGAAAGTGAAATCATGATTGACAAATTTGCTGGATTTTTTGAGGTTGTCATTTGTAGCAGAGACAAAGGAGAATGTGTAGATGTGGTGTATTTGAATTATCAGAATGCTTTTGATCAGGTCTGTCACAGGTAATTTGTATATAAAATTAGGACACAGAGGACTGGGGCAAAGACGGATTAAGGATTTGTTAACATTTAGAAAGCAGAAAGAAGTAATAAACAAATCACCTTCTGGATTATTGGCTGTTATAAGTGAGGTACTGCAAGGATCACAGACCTACATCTGTTCACAATCTATATAAACCGATATGGGGATCAATTCTAATACTGCCAAATTTGTTGATGACACCAAACTGGTGGAAATGCCTAAGTTGTGAGAATATTGCAAGAAGGCTTCAAGAGGACTTGTACTAGCTAATTAAATGGGCAGGAATATGGCAGATCAAATCTACTGCATCAAGAGAAGCTGCTGGCCAATCAGGGTGGGGATCTGATGGAAGAGGGTGGGGATTGAGGTTGTCAATATTTCAAGGCAAAGAACAGGGAAGTGACTTTCAGAGGAGTTGACAAGTTGAGGCCCCTAAGTGACCATTACTTGTCCACCCAAGAGCATTAATTGGTGGGGGAGCCAGAAGACAGCCCAAGGAACTTAATTGTACAGGTAGCCTACCCTTTGTCTTGTCACCTCCAAGAAGGGAAATTGATTGATTTATTGTCACTTGTACCGAAATACAGTGAGAAGCTTTGTTTATGATCGGTACAGGCAGATCATAGTAAGCAAAGGATGTACAGATCAAAAAGACTTACGCAGAAGCATACAGGTTACGTTGCACAGGGTGTGTGCTAGGTGAGAGCAATGTTAGCAAGATCAGCATTATTTGAGGCTGGAGAGTTCATTCATCAGTCTAATGATGGCCAGGGTGAAGCTGTTCCCGAACCTGCTTGTGCTTGTGTTCAGGCTTCTGTATCTTCTGCCTGACGGAAGAGGTTGTAGGAGGTCATTACTAGGGTGAGATGGGTCTTTGATGATGTTAGCAACATTTCTGTGGCAGTGAGCTTTGTAAATGGAGTCCATGGATGAAAGATTGGCTTCTGTGATTATCTGGGTTGAGCACACCACCTTTTGTAATTTGTTACAGTCCTGGGCAGAGCAGTTGCTATACCAGGCCCTTATGCACCAGACAGTATGCTTTCAATGGTGCTTCTGTAGAAGTTGATGAACATTCTTATGACATGCCAAATTTCCTGAGCTGCCTAAGGAAGAAGAGGTGTTGTTGTGCCACATTCACGTGGAAGTTCAGGACAGGTTGTCAGTTATTGTCATGCCTAGGAACTTAATGCTTTTCACCCTCCCAACCTCGGTTCTGTTGATGTAGATGGGAACGTGTTCTCCTCCTTTCTTTCTGAAGTCAATGATCAGTTCTTTAGTTTTGCAGACGTTAGTATGATTCATGAATGTCGCAAGATAGAATCAACTGAATGGGAATAACAAAGGGTGCACCACTCTGCGGTATCGATATCACCATTTGAAGGTAAATGGAGAATGTGAGTGTTACAAAAGAGTACGTACTATTTTAGTTGTAGACTCATAGAATGACACTGCACAAAGGCTGTTGCACCAATCATGCATGTGCTGCCTCTTTGAAAAAAATACCAAATTAGCCCCATGCTATCCTGAACCTTTTTCAAATATTTATGCAATCCTCATTTAAAGAAAGAATGACTGAATTTGCATCTATCACCTTTTCATATGGCCCCTTAACTACAGGTTTCCATTATGCTAATGTTGTGAAATAATCTCACAGTATTGCAATCATAGTTTTAAGCAGAATAAGATGAAAAGCAGTCTGCCACAAAGATTACCAATCAGAACCAGGCTGGTACATCCAACCTGATGCTGTTGTCCATATTTATCATAATGTCTTAACTAAGGGCAAAGGTGGGTTGATTTGGCTATAATGAAATTACTGTAATATTTGCCTCCTTGGCTGCGATTCTGCATCTGCTACAGTTACAATTTGGTTGATGTTCTCAAGGCTGAAGTGGTTACTAAAATATCAGAGAGCAAATGATTTTCAAGATGAACTTTTAGTGTGGAATGCACAAAGGGAGGGCCATTAGATGGAGAGGGGACCCCCAATAACTTGAGGATAAAGATGAGTTTTTATTTAAAAGGGAACCACAGGTAAAGATTGGGTATTGGAACAAATGCCCTGATAATCTCCAACATGTTTCTGTCATTGGACAGGGATGGTTTGAAGCCCTAGGAATTGGTCACTTGTGCTCATGCACTCAAGCACAGTGTGGTGCTGGTTGTGGGGACTTTGGGTATGTGCTGCAAGTGGTGGAAACAGCACTGTTGCAGTAGTTGTGAGTGAATGTGCATATTGATTGAGGCATACCTTAAAATGTATCAGCACACTAATTAATCAAAGTTTAATAAGCCTAATTCTAATGTGGGAGGAAAGGAAAGTCAAATGTTAATACGGTAAATGAAAAACGGAAAAAGACATTGAAGCTGCATTTGCAAGAATTCTTAGAAATAAGATGTATAATGTGGAAGGTTTTGCAGACAATGATAAATTGGATGTCATAAATTCACAGAGACATGGAGGAATGATTTGAGTAAACGTATCTAGGAGATTATCAATTGCAAACGAGAGACCATATCAGGAGAGGTAGTGAGGGTGTGGCAGTGAGGTGGTGAGGAAAGTTCGGGTTGGGACCCTTCTTCAGAAATGGGAGGGGGAATGGAGCTCAGAAATAAATAGATAGAGGAGGGGTGGGGCTGTAGGAGGTGAGTGAGATGGTGATAGGTCAGTGCATGTAGGGAGTGGTAGGGATTGGTCAGTGATTTGGGAGGGGCAGATAGGTGGGAGAGAAGATGGACAGGTTGTGTCAGGTCAAGGAGGTGGGGATGAGAGGGAGGGTTGGTCATGGAACGAAGCGGATGGGGTGGGGAGATTTTAAAACTGGTGAATTCCATATTTATGCCATTGGGCTGTAGGCTCCTGAGGCGGAATATGAGGTGTTGCTTCTCCAGTTTGCGGGTGGTGTCATTGTGAGATAGCGAGAACTGCCGATGCTGGAGTCAGAGACAACACAGTGTGGAGTTGGAGGAACACAGCAGGCCAAGCAGCATCTGTGGAGCAGGAAAGTTGATGTTTCGGGTCTGGACTCTTCTTCAGAAATGGGGGAGGGGAAAGGGGCCTGAGAAATAATTGGGGGGGGGTGGGGTTCGTGGTGGGACTGCCAAAGGTAGGTAGGATGGTGATAGGTGAGAGCAGGTAGGGAGTGGTGGGGATTGCAGGATCCTGTGGTTCTGGTTATCATGTTATCTCACAAATACACACGGAGGAGCTGCAGCAACAGTGGGATGTACTGGCCCTCATTGACTGGAAGCACATCAGTGCATGAGTTAAACGACTGTCTGTCTGCCTCCATTGACATGTTGCTGCCTATGGTGGTCTCCTTTAAAAGCCCTATGTGTGGTGTGTGCTGTGACCCCAGCCTTCATAGGTTTGAAGCACTTACCCTGCCCACTCTGAGTGTGGTCACAGACATTTTCTTCCCCATTATGCACTTTTGATTTCCAGAAGATGAGAGAGAGAACTCCTTATCCAGCACTGACAGCCTCAACCTGACTAATTGGTGAACTGTCAAAAATCCACATCCCCTTACTTACAGTCCATCCTGTCAACATCATAGGATTCACTCTTCCCCAAATCCCCACCCAACACAGCTACATTTGCTACACTCCCCCCCTCCCCAAATTGAAGCCAGGTCCTCTTGTCCCCCTCCCATGTTACACACTTCCCAGCCATGCTTCACAGTATTGTCGCCAGCAAAATGCTGCTGCCCTCTTCACAATTGCATTGTGTTCTTACCCAGAGGCTGCAGACCCCAGTTCCAAAGGCTTAAACAGCAGAGTCGCAGTGTCGTGTCAACAACCACACTTGCATCCTCACCCCTATCACCACCACCATCCCACATCCCTCTTAGTTTCTATGGATAGGCCTGATTGACTTTCTTGAGTGATATAACCGTGCTGCCAGGGGTAACTGTGTCCAGACCCCTGCCTTGTGCCCGTATATCTCCCTGACAGCGTTAGAACAACCTGCTGGACTTACCACTGCTCAACCAACCGTGGCTCTTTCTCTGGACTCTGGAGCCATTAACCCCACGAGCGAGAACCACCGACCAGATGCCTGACCCTGTCCAGTGCCTTTGCCTGGTATGGGGGTCTGTCCTTGATTTACTATGTGGGGTCCACCCTACACCAGGAGCTCTGTGCCCCTGTTTGACAGCCTGAGCCTTCTGAGTCCTGGATCACTCTCAGCTGGAAATTTCAGCAGTGCCATCTTCGAGGCTGCCTTTTTCTCTTCAATTGCTATAAAGACATGTTGTGTACTTCTTCTGAATTTCTGAATCTTCTGATTTTCTGAAGAAGGGTCTAGGCGCAAAACGCCAGCCTTCCTGCTCCTCTGATGCTGCTTGGCCTGCTGTGTTCATCCAGCTCTACACTTGTTATGCCCTTGTGTACGTCTTCACAGTTGAGTGCTCTTAATGTCCCCTACAGTGTCATTTACAGCCATACCAATGTACATAATAAATGTTTACATTTGAATATGCAAATCCATTTTGGACATTTAAGCTCAGCGTGTTCACAGACGTTGACACAGAAAATCAGTTTTTAACTGCATATGTTTTGTGATACACCCATTTTCAGCTGTGTTCATTAAACTGCATTCATTTATTTCTAAAAGGCTACCTTATTTATTTGGAAAATTGAAGATTTTGCATTTGACAATATACAATGGAGCCTGAACAGAAACTTAGCAAAGCAAACACTGCTTCAAGCCAGTAATTTTTTCACCTAGTTAACTGATTTAACACCCAAAGTGTTCCACGTGTCAGATTGATGCATTTGGTCTCTCTCTCTTCCCTCAGAGTCAGGAGGTTTATATTGCAATTCAGGACCTGAGTACATAATCTAAATTGACTCTTCAGTGCTGTGCTGAGATTGCTGAATGTTCTATTGTCAGTGGGCTTGGCTTTTTGAAAAGACAATAAAGATTCCTGTGTGTGCATTCAAGTAGATGTGAAGAATCTTCTTATCATAAAATGCAGAACAAGGGATTTCTCTCAATGCCTTACTAAACATTGCACCCTTAATGAACAACACCAAATCACAGATTAATTGCTCGTTTATCCATATTACTGTTTGTAGGTCCATGCTGTGTGCAAGTTGAATACTTTGTTTACCTATGCTGCAGCAACTTGACTTCAAAAATAATTCATTCATTTTCATTGAAGTCCTTTGGAATATGATAAGAGCTATATAAATGCTAATACTTGTATCCCTTTCATGGATTGCTTCTAAATATTACATCTTAAATGGCCTCTGACTGCGTTGATAGTTTACAAGAAAATGAATAAAGAAACAGTACTACAGCATCTGTCAAAATATGAAATTCTCCCATTTGACTCTGCTCTTTATTTCTGACCAAAATATCACACATGGACTTCCCTGTAATTTCAGGATATCATTGGACACTGCATGCATTTCACATGCAGGGTGCTATAATTACAGACAAATTCAACCTGAACTGTGAAAGTGCACATTGCCCATTGAACAGACTCACATCACTCAGAAGTAGAGCCTGTACAGCCGCAAAAAATAACTACTTATTTTACCCACTCTGTTGTGGTCACAGCTATTTTCCATTTTGATTATGCTTTTACTCTTCAGATGGAAGGCTAAGCAGGTCACATTTGGCATAATGAGTTGTAGCTCAGCTGAGTAAACATGGGGCACTCCCATACCTCCATGTTCCTTTCTTCTGCTGCTTCCTATTGAGCCCAAGAGTCCTGAGCTTCGCACACCTATAACAATATAGGAACCAGGAGCAGGAGTCAGCAATTCAGTTCCTGGGGTCCTGGCCTCAACTCAACTTTCCTGCCTGCTCTCTATAACCCTTACTCATTAGAAGTCTATCTATCTCCTCCTTAAATTTACTCATCCACCACAACCTGCGGTAGAGAGTTCAACAGATTCATGACTCTTTGAGACGAGTAATTTTTCTTGATCTCTGTTTAAATCTGTTACCCTTTATCCTAAAACAGTGATCTCTCACTCTAGATTGTCCAATAAGGAGGAAACATCTCCTCTTTGTCTAAAGGATGTCATAGAATCCCTACAGTGTAGGGACAGGCCCTTCAGCCCAACAAGTCCACACAAACCATCCCACCCAGACCCATCCCTTTTTAACCCCCCCCTAATCTAGGCATCCCTTGAACACTACAGGCAATTTAGTATGGCCAATCCGCCTAACCTGCACATTTTTGGTCTGTGGGAGGAAACCCACACAGACACGGGGAGAATGTGCAAACACCACATGGACTGTGGGAGGAAACCAGATCACCTGACAGAAATCCATGCAGACACGGGGAGAACGTGCAAACTGCACACAGACAATCACCCAAGGGGGGAAATCGAACCCAGGTCTCTGGCGCTGTGAGACAGCAGTGCTAACCACTAAGCCACCATGATGTCTCAGACATATTTGAATTCCAAGTTCATCTCTAAAACATTACCCATGACCTCCAGCTTACATATTAATCATACTAAACAATTTGCAGCACCACCCCGCCCTACCGATGAAACAAGATCACTGATGACCCCCTTTCACGCATTAACACATGTCCTCCAATGCACTAGCTCCCCTCTCCTTATAGGCTGATTTGTTCCCTTCATGATTATTTCCCGATACCTCTCACATGACTTCCTGGCCACAGCAGTGGCCCCTGATAAACCCCTTGGCTTTCATTGAGCTAATCGTCAGGACCGGCCGTAACCCACCCCCAAGTGACTTGGATGCACAACTTGACCGATGGGTAGCTGACTGAAAACACCTAAACGCGGACACTGCCCTTGACTTACTGTGCTGAGGCATCCTGACTGAAGGGTGTATCTCTTGTCTTGATGAAGACTATTCCCCTTAGGCTTTGAGCCATGACAATTTGTTTGAAGCACATGCAGTTTGTTTGCCGTGTCAGCTGCTGGGGCATAGAACAGGTATAACATTGATATAGCATAGTACCATACAGCAACATGACTACCTCCTTGACTTATCACTGCTGACACCATGACTAGCTGCCTGGCTTTGCATATGCACTAAATGGCAAGGCAAGACAGAAACGCCATGAGCATCCAAATAGGCACAAAGTGAATAAATAGAAAATGACAAAGCAAGGAGGCCAGAGATGGACCCTAGTTGAATCCATGAGATCTTAGTCCCTGTAGCAAAGTGTGCAATGTACTTACAAAACATAGCATGATTAGAACAAGGTAACATGGTTTTACAAAAGGAAAATCCTGTTTTACAAATTTGTTATATTTTTAGCCATCTCATGACATGATAAAAGATAAACTGAGTGTTTGTAGTGTGAAAGGCAATATATTTGCATGGTTAGAGATCTTTAATGAACAGGATACAATAGTAAGTGTTGTATAATGTCTCACAGCCTCTATGCTGTATACCATTAAAAGACAAGCTCTTTATATCATCACTGTTACATAATATCTTACCTGAGGGTACAAAGATGTCAGATTTCTTAAATGGAGCCTCTTGAAGCATGACATGATGTTGGAAGCCAACTTTTTTAACCAAATAGCTTAATTTTAGCCCCGACACTGAAGTCTCTATGATTGGAGCAAATGTATATATCAGGAACTGCAATAAATGTTTGTTAATTCTATCAGAGCTATGTTACCCATGTCTAGTTCTTTTGTTATAGGAGCTAACATAAATATTATCTCATTAGGTGCAAATATCCTGCTGGAGGCTGAAGCCAACAACTCAATGGCACATCAGAAATGATAAGTAGAGCATTTTAAAATTGACAGTCAATGATTAGTGGAGTGCCATAGGATCAGTGCTTAGTCACCAGTTATTTACAATGGAGAAACTTAGCAGGTCTGGTAGCATCGGTGAAGAGAAAGCAGAGTTGATATTTTGGGGCTGGTGCCGCTTCATCAGAACCTCCTGATCTTCTTAAATAAAAAGTTATTTTCACAGAACTGAACAAAATTCATCTGTCTCTTCAGAAAAGGTCCAAATTACAAAATATAATATGTTACACATTTTTCAGATGTTCAAGAAAGCCTACCTTCCTGACCAAACATTTGGTTATCAGACCTAATGTCTCCTTATGCAGCATAGTGTCATAATATGACTCTTCTTTTGATCTGTGGCTCCTCTCCTTGGTTTTACAGAGCTGGTTTTGTAATACAAATGCCACAAGCTGCTTCTCTGATATCACCCACTTAGAATTTGATTTAAACATCAACAGTATAAAACAGTTTTGTACATCTTATGAAGAGCAATATATTAATATTTCCAAAATGCAATAGGTCTTTGACATCATGGCATCCTACTGTTTCATCTCAAGAACTTTAAGAAACAACAATGTTTTATTCATTCCCATCATTTTCAGTCTATGTATTGATTGTAGTATGGAATTTATAAATATCCCAGAACTTTGAATCCTGACAAAAAGAACAGAAAAATCACAACAAGTCTGAAGAACACAACAGAGCCATTCACCCGTTTCTAATATAACCCACTTTAAGGCCCAAATGTGGCCTGGGCACACTGCAGAGAATAAACTCAGCCACCACTACTGGTTTCCCACTTCAAAAGGCACACGCAGAACAGTAAATTGCAAGGCATCTGGCTTAAACAGTTCATTACAAAGTACTTTTAATATGACAACACTTTTTTGGATATTTTGCTTACCTGTTGTACCATTAAGTCTTAATCTTATTTTTTACATTCCTCATTTATATGTTTCAACAGATATGTATGAATCCAAATCCAGTTGCGTGCACTGAAGAGATATCTCGGGCCACACATACTTAGCAATTCCATTTTACAATTCAGGTAGTTGATTTTCCAATGATGACAATGCTTGACAGTTGTTCACAACTCAGTCCTATTTACATTTTGCGTGATTGTGAAATCACAGGTTAAAGTCAGCGAATGATGCAAACAGGTAAGTTTATGACATCAATTAATGTAGAAAAGATGAACTTCCCTGTACATTTTCCACTAGATTGTGAGACAATGCTGATTAAATGTTTGACGTGTCCTGGCTCCCTGGGGTACTACACTGGAAATGAAGCCCCATTATTGCTGGAGTCATCACCAATGTGAACATTTGTTTGAGCCACTGATTCACTCAATTTTACCTAATTGTCTAAATCAGGTAACAAGAAAAGGCTCACCAGGGTTTTATCATTGAGAAGAAAGTTACTGTTTATTTCAAATAGTTTTAACCAATGACGAGAAAGAAACAAGAATTGTTAACGTATAACTCTGTAATTTAAACCCTTTTGAAAATTCCCATACACATCAAAAAACACACAGAGAGAAGGTAAGACATCAATATTTTGGGTCAGGAGGGAACGTAAAAGTCAGAAGCACAGTTCTGGCACAGTCCGGAATGCAACAATGAATGAGTTGTTTTCTTTTAGTTATCTTCCAATTCTTTTTGACTCTTTAATCCAGACAAAAGGTTGTGGACACATCAATTTCCAATCTTTCATTCTCTGGCTCATGATTGACTCTTTCAGTGCCTCTGAGCATGATTTTTTTTCCCCCATTTTTGTTTCACAAAGGGAATTTGCAGAGAGAGAGAGTAGCTAGCTGCTTGGAATTTTTGTTCTTCACTTGCAGAAGGGAGAGAGAGAGAGAGAGATTAAGATGCTCTCTGACAGGCTGGATGGTTCTGCTACATGTTTCAAACACAAAGCTATAATCACTTGCCTGGAACCAATAAAGAAACAAACACAGAAATTGCAGGAGAAACTCAGTATTTCTGGCATCACCTGTGGACATCTCATATCTGATATGACTTTTTCAGATCTGAAAGATGTTGGTAAATGGTGTTTTTTATACATTTATCAGAGTAGAGGAGGAGCAAAGTCCACAGATTGCGTGGAGGCCCAGTTCAAAAGACAAGGATTTGCTAATTGGGATGAAAGAGAAACTTATGAGTCATAAAATGGGTGTAAATTAAAGTGTGGAAACGTGAAAAAGGATCCCCTTGGCTGAGAGCAAAGTAGACAAGTCAAGCTCATGGTTTGTGGTGACGTAAGTAAAATGGAGGACAGACATCATGTCAGACTCTGAAGTTGTGGAATTCAATATTGAGTCCCAAAGGTTATAAAATGCTGAAGCAGACAATGAGGTGCTGTTCCTTGACCTTGAGCTTCTGTTCTACTCCATTAGAACATTGTAGCAGGCCCAAGACAGAAATATGAGCATGAGCACAATGTGGTTCTGTGACATGTCAAGTAACTGGAGGGTTGAGGTCGTTCCTACAAACATAATGGAGAATGTCTGCAAAATGGTGACCCAATCCAGCAGCTGTTACTATGTTAAGCACTTCTGAATGCACATAACTGGTCCTGGTTGAAATCAAAAGTCCAACACTGGATAAAACTATCCTGCACACATTTCCATAGAACTGAGGTATCTAGCATTCTCCACCATGCCTTGGATATGGCAACATTCTAGATCCAAACGCAGTGAGTTTCAGAAATTTTTGAAAACTGCAACATCACCCAGAGTTCCTTCGTTTAATGCGGAATCTTTTCTCAAATTTAGGGCTCATTTTAATTGCTCTACAGCTTTCAAAAATATTTTTAGGCTATAAAAAATCAAAGACAATTCAATGTTATAATGTTATTGACTTAGATGTCACTGTAAAGATAAAATCAAAAGGAGGAAAGTGCAGATATGAATGAGTTGATAATAGCACGCAGGAGTACCCGACATTGTCATTAGAAACAGGGGTGACCACATTTCTGGTACTGAGAGACTGATGATCTCACGCTAACAGGTACTGTTCTGTTTATGTGTATAAAGTTGTTGGGTATAGATTTGCTTCTGCAACTTCAATCGCAAATGGATTTCCACTCTGCAATTTCCAAGTATGGCTTCACTACTAATGCCATAATTACCTTGTGTGATTACACTAATTGTTCTACAGTTACGATTATTATCTCCACTAATGGATCCACAGTTGTGATTATAGATCCAGTAGATCTGCAATTGTAAGCATGACTCCATTCATGGGTCAGTAGTTGTGGGTATTGTCAAGACTCTTGAGCTAGAGTTGTGAGTATTATTACCACTGGTGGATCTGTAATTTTATTACTCCACTAGTGGATCTGCAGTTGTGAGTCTCCAGTAATCAGCCAGCGGTTGACTGTGCGGCTTTACTAATGTGTATGTAATTGCTCTGCTTATAGCCTGGAGTATGCTCCTATCTTAAGTCTGAAGCTGTTGGTTTATATTCAGCTATCAGTCTGCAATTGCAGATTATCTCTATACAAGTGAAGTTGCTGGATTGTCTCACACCCATTTGATTTGTCAATTTCCACATAAATGAACTGTATACACACATTATTGAAAATCTCTCTTCTGTTTACTGATTTTCATGGTTGTCAAACCATAAAAATAGGAGGAGAAGTGAACATTTCAACCCCTCAATCTTGCCCTGCTATTCAACAAGATCTGGCTGATCTGTCCCAGGCCTCAACTCTTCCTTTATGCAAGCTGCTTATAGCCCCCAGCTCACCCATGTTTCAAAAATTTATAAATCACCTAATTCTATATCTAAAGTGACCTGGCCTCCACAATTCTCTGGGGAAGAGAATTCCAGACTTTCATCACCTCATATAGAGAAGAAATTCCTCCACATCTCAGGTTTAATGTATGGTCTCTTATTCTGTATTTATGTTAGTCAATTCGTTATTCCACCATTATGAGACATCTTCTCGACTTTTACCTTGTGAAACCCCTCAGAACCTTGTATGAATTGGTAAGGTCAGACCTTACTCTTCCAAACTCAGATGAATATAGGCCCAGTCTGTTTAGCCATTCTTGATAAATCAACTGCTTAATCCCAGGAATAATCATATAACTTCACAAACTTCCCATGATGCTTCTTCAAGCTTTCCTGGCCCATTGGTAATGAGAACCTTTGGTTTTCAGCTTCTTTAGTGCATTTAAATTTCGGCTTTATCAATGTTAAAGCTCTGGAACAAACATTTTTTTTTCAGAAGGCATAATGTTAGGGTCCACCCATTGTGCAAACCCCTTGAAATATAATACATTATTGCATTGAATGGTTCATGTTTTCATCTTCGCTACAATTGGAAGAAAGGTTGTTATCACATTTCACATTTGCTGTAAAGCTTCTTAACAGGATCCCCTCTTCTCTCTACCTATTACCTTCTAAGCATAAAGAGATTCATCTCTGATTGCAGTCGTGCTGTTTGGAAACAGCATGGTATGGTTAAATCATAGGTTGCGATCACCAGTGCTAACATTCCATAGTGCTGTGGGCCACTTACTATGATGGCCATACATTCAATGATCATACAATTAAATGAATAATGATTATGTTTAGGTGAAACGTCTCCCTAATTTTGAGGAGTTTAGCACTAGCAACACAGTCTAATAATTAAACATTTAAGTGCAATTAGGAAATATGTGGTATAGCAGATATTTGAAAATGTCTTTCAGAAACAGTTACTAATGCTAAATAAATTATTGAGTCCAAAATGAGACTGATTTATTTTTGTCTGATGGTACAAAGGGATGTGGAGCAAAGCATGAAATTTGGAGTTAGGTTGCAGATCAGACAATGTCTTAGTGAACGGTAGAATAGGCTCAAGTGGATAAATAGCCATTCCTGCTTACTACTTTTCCATCTGAACGATGTCAGATTGTGTTCCCTAAATAATATTGCAGTAAATGGAGCAATTACCATATGCAGTCTTTATAAATAGAAATTGCCTTATTCAACCATCCACAACTAAGACACAGTCATTCTTACAAAAGATCAATTTCCACACCACATTTTACTGTAGAACTTCTTTAGGTCTTAGCGTGAAATTCCTTTCATATTATTAGCTCAATTCTCCAACACAGTCATGGAAAAAGATGTCATTCACAAGTTTGCAAACTTATTGTTAGTCTATTTCTGACTTTATTTCCCAAAATTGTAAGTACCAGGGTGGACAGCAATTGGAACAAATCACTGAAACATTAATCCATTGAGTGCCTAGGATGTTGAGTGAAAATCCCCCTATCAAGCAAGATCTGTAGGCATCAAGGCATCAACTTGAAATCATCATTAAAGAAGGCAACACGGAAATGGATTTAATGCAGATGATAGGGCTCCTGCTGCTGGTTCAAAAGTTGGAGGTTAAATATCTTTATCTGTCAAGGCAACCCAGGGCTACAGCTTGCCAGTGGCAGCCTATAAATTGATGAGCCACTCTCAAGAGCAGCTGGTCAATCATAAGGCTGACAAGTCATGGAATCATGGAACCATAGAATCCCTACAGTGTAGAAGGAGATTATTCAGACGATTGAGTCTGCACCAATCCTCCAAAGAACAATGCACCCAGGCTCAGCCCCCCACACTATCCCCATAACCCCACATTTACCAAAGCTAACCCACTTAGCCTACACATCCACGGACACTATGGACAATTTAGCATGGCCAAACCACGCAACCTGCACCTCTTTGGACCATGGGACAAAACCAGAGAACCCGGAGGAAACCCACACGGACACGGGGAGAACATACAAATGCCACACTGATGTCACCCGAGGCTGGAATCAAACCCAGATCCCTGGCACTGTGGGGCAGCACTGCTAACCATTGGGCCACTGTTCCACCAGGAGTGGTGGTTACTTCTGGGGCTGCAACTAAAATGGGAGGGAGTATTGATGGATGCGCACCCTTGGAGCCAGGTAAGGGAGCTTTGCAGGCATCAGACCCAATCTGGCAGGTTTGGTGAGTTTATGATAAGGATTTAGTGAATGCAGGTGGTACTTCTGTAACAGGTGTGGGCATTGCTGCCAGGTGGCTCCCTCTGTATGCCAAGTTGTGTCTGATAACGAGGGACCGCTCTCACTCTGAGCCTGCTGGGAAGCTGCAATGGTTTACTTGGCATTCACCCCACACAACAAAGGATACCCCCACTGCTGGCTAAATGTTAGCAGAGGTGAGAAGACATCCTTAATTAGCTACTTGAGTAGCTGAATTTTGTGCTGGGTGAAGAACCACTTGTAAGATGGCGTGCCAGGAGGAATACAATGCTAGCTAACACACAGTGGTGCCATAGCACACTGATGGTGAAGTGAGTAGCAATTGGGTACCAATTGAGTAGATACCATTCCTAAGGAGAGTTTTCAGATCTTTGAGTATATTGGAGTAGCGTACATAAAGCAAAGTGGAGAACATTCCATTACACGCATTTCTGTCTCTTAAGGGTTTTGACAGCTTTGGTGAATCAGAGCATAAGACATTCACCACAGGTTACTTACCTCTAAATTCTTTTTAGCAGCCATTGTATTTATGTGACCATTTAAGCTGAGTTTCTGGTTCATGGAGGCCAACTGGGCAATGGTAACGCTGTTGAATAGTGCCAAGGAGAAATGGTTATCCAATTTCATGTTGGAAACATTGTCTATTACTTATATGATGTAAAAGCTTTTTGTCATTTATCTGTGAACTTAAGAAATGAATGTTACAAATGAAACCATTCTGGGCAGGACAATTCAGAGGAAGCTTTAAAAAGAGGACTTGGTGGTAGATCAATGTGAAAAGAAGTTCAGAATGGGCAGATACATATTAATCTGCATTTGTAAGACACAGCAAAACTTTGCAAAGAGTAAACTAAATCATAGATATATTGCCATTCGGGCACTTGTTGTGAGACAACATGAGACAACAGTTACCTAGGATTTTACATTACAATGATCCAGCAGCAGTGCAGAGTAATGGGTGTTCCAGGTGTTCTACTGTATTCCTACCAATCCTGCCTCTTGTGCTAGTCATGGTGGTTATTTAATGCCCTGGTCACTCTCAGTCACAAATCTTGATGCTGGCTATTCAAATCTTGCTCGAGATAACTCTGCTGAACCCACGATCCAGAGATACTGCCCTGTAGGGAGGGAGGGAAGAACAGGTATACAAGGGAGGAAGGAGGGATAGAAAAACAGGGATGCATTTGATGTAGGTGCCTATGTAGATCTCAAGCCCCTCAATCAATGACTTGCAAGTCTTCCACTAGAAATGTTTTCCAAAAAATGAAAGGTCATTGACTTGAAACATTAATTCTGTTCCTCAGTCCATAGATGCTATCTGTGTAAACCACTACCCACTGCTCCAACAGAGCTACTTATGGAACCTACTTCCACCAATCACGAAGCTAATATCCTTCAAAGTTAGTGCTCAAAATGTACATCACTGGAATTGTTTCAACGGTCTCAAAGGATGGGCAATTAAAAAAATACTTCCATGTTAACCTTCTCTCCATTCAAATAATTAAGCTAAAAATTACTTTCACTTTTTGTTTGATCTAATGCAACACATCCTGGATTTGCTAACTTTTATAACCTACATAAATTATTTACATTAAATGAATTTTTAAAAACTTTGCTTTGGTGATTTAGCCTTGATTTTCACCACAAGTTCTTTTAAAGTAGAGACGTGTGTTGTCTGGTTGCATTTTAGGTAATTTCTACTGAGAAATATTTGCAAACAAGCTTCCAAAGCACCATCACAATTACTCTACCACCAATTTTGTCAGGTGGAATATTCCAATGTTAAGTTGCATGGAAGCTCCCCTATTTTAAGTTAGAGATCTTTTAAATTTCAAAAATATTCTTTATTCTTAAAATGTCTCTTTGTATATATACATTGTCACAAATGTAGTTCTATTCTGTACAGTAGCACATCAAGGGAAACTAACAAACAATTGAGTTTGACTCTATCCCAACAAACCAAAGGCATCTCTTGCACATACAAGACTGTATTTACATGTATTGATGCACTAAGAGAGGCTGATAACTGAACAGACCCTCATTTACCTTCAGCAGCTTTTTGTGTTAGAGATGCGCAACCAGTATGCTGAACATAAGCGAGAAAATTGTACTTTGCAGGAGTGTTTTTGTCTTAACCCATGAAGAAATATGTACATTTGCAGGTGATTGCAAACTCTCAAAGCAGATGAATGTGGAAAGCTGTCCCATTTGCTCAAAGCATTAAGGAACTGGATAACATGAGTGTTATGAAAAAAATATAAACTGAGAATTTACACAACAGTGATCTCACCAAATATATCAGACGTGAAAATTAACACATCAAAAAAAAACACATCAAAAATCTGATTGGACTAGGATTATTGTCAGATTTCTTTCCAGACTTGGAATCAATTCAGACCGACAAATTTATAATAAACATTTTGAAGGTTATTATGAGAGATTTTATTCAGTTTGAGAATTTTAATTCATGTTACCTCACACAAACACTGATGGCATCTGTTTCCTTGCTACATAAGTTGAGACATCAAACTACTGAGTAAGAATCAAAGCAGGAAGAGGAGAGACAGGAAACTATTGAAAAAAAAAAGAAAGGTATGTATTTTTATTGTTCCTTTCACAACCATAGATGTCCCAAAGGACTTTTGAGCCAGTAAAGTGTTGAAACATCAAGTCTGATAATTGCGTATTCTTGACAGAAGAAGGACAGCAACACGGTTAGTGAAAACCAATAATCATTATTAAATATTTATACTAATGTCATGATGAGAAAATATGGATCACTGTTCAATTTAAAAACATTGAACTTAGGGGTTGAGAGAACGACAATTAAAATTAACTGGGCCATGCACAAAATGTCTAGCCAAGTCACTTGATCTGAAAGTAGTCAAACTCATAGGAATATACAATTGTAATATGTAATATGAATATGTAATGGCAGGGATTGATTACCCAACTTGAAAAAAAGACTGTTCCTTGATCTCTCTTCTCCAGGTGCTTTCACTTGTTTACAAAAGCCACAGAGTGGCTAGTTCACAAATTAAAAGGTTTCTGATTTATTGGTTATATGCCACAATTGACTGCAACTGGTGAGGGAAAACAAATTTGCTTTCTTTAAGCTTAGACATTTTTACTGCAGGAGGTCCAATGGCTTCTGGCTATATCACTCACGCCTACAATTTTGTACAGGTGGCTGTGAACCAATCACATAGTCGTTGACAGGCAGAAGGTCTTTCATCATCAACAATTGATCACCACTTCACAGACTATTTAGCAATCGGTTGCAGACAAAATCTTACTTTGCCACACTTCCAGGTGTCAGTTTGTGCACCACTAAGTTTCCCCCACTGGTTGGACAAATAACAATGTAAACAGAGATAACAAGCATGGGGCTGGATGAACACAGCAGGTCAAGCAGCATCATAGGAGCAGGAAAACTTGACGTTTCGGGCCTAAACCCCTCATCAGAAATGGGGGAGGGGAAGAGGGTTCTGAAATAAATAGGGAGAGAGGGGGAGGCGGATAGAGGATGGATAGAGGAGAGGATAGGTGGAGAGGAGGCCGACAAGTCGAAGAGGCGGGGATGGAGCCAGTAAAGGTGAGTGTAGGTAGGGGTGTAAACAGTACTGATAATAAGTACTGGTAGCTTGCTTTTAAAAAGTGCAGCAATCCCTTTCACAATCCCTAGATTTTAAACCAGTCCTTTTCCCACTTCAATCCATAAGCAAAACTAGAAGAAAATGAAATTATGCTTTTGGTTTACACAACCATGATGCATAAGCTCAGGCATTTTGTTAAAGACAACAAATATCTAGAAACACGCAGTGACATCAAGAATAAAAATTCTTTCTCTTCTTGAAAGTAATGCTCCATTTTGTGGAATGTGGAAGTTCTACAGGAAACTGACTGTGATATGAGGGTTTTCGACCACTAAAACATTCACTATTGCTGACTACATTCTACAAATCTACACGTCAATATGTCTCCAGCTAAAAAGGCAACAAAAGGATCCAAACTTATCTCCTTTGTATCGGACACAATTCCTCTTCAACGTTATACTTGTGCATGTGTATGAGGACCCAAGCAATTGCATGAAGTTGTATGCCTGATGTTGTGTTTTTATTATGTATTGTAAAAATTAAGCACCCAGCCATCCTGGAGATTATGATGAAAGACAGCACCAATCAGGAGAGATGAGCAGTTGAGTGGATGCTGTCTGGAGGAAAGGATGCTTTTGGCAAAAGAGAGAGCGATGCAGACAGATTTCTTCTACCAGATTTAAACTCCAGGCTTAATTTCATGTCAACAGTCTGTTTTCCTAGTGTAGCCTCGACATCCTTTCATGTGTGTAATGATCTGATTCCATTGAATTAAAGAATCCTTGCTTCAAAATCTTTGGAACACCTGTGTGCTTGAACCTTGTGCCTTGAACTTTTCTAGATATGGTCAATAGGATTCCATGGTACAGGTATCAAGTCATACTGGGTGAGTGCCTGACCTAGATGGAGCAGATCATGGCAGAGTTGAAATTGACAATGACCATGAGGGACACTGAAACTGCCCTGGTATTATTGCAGGCTGAGGCATCAGTGGAGAAAATCAGACCTTTAGACCAAACTCAAGCAGAAACACCCTTTTTGTGTTCTCATGATGTTACTCAAGAACAAAGTGGTACCACTGGTTAGATATTCTACTTGCTAATGAGTAGGAAGCTGGGTAGATTTGAGCAAAGACCAAAAACAACTAATGATCTGAAGACTGGATTGAGGATGCATAGCTCATTATTACATACATGGACCTCAATAGAAACAAACATTTGATGTTCATCTTAGAGTGTCTGTATGGGAAAGCTCGATAGGAAATATTGGCAAGAGGAATAGGTGTTCAAAAATGTCTGGCTTGAGTTTTGACAAAGTGGTCGCCTGTCACAGCTCCAGTAAAGTGTTCATGCATACAATCAAGCTGAGGGAGAGTACCTGGTCTCTGTATCCCTGAAGGTAGTGAAACTGTTCGTCTACATTATTATCCTGGACCCCTCCTTCAACTCAAGTAGTTACAGGCAGATGAAAGACCACCCGACCGACACAATGAGATATGAGAACATCCAGATAGAGTTGAGGAGGCTTAATAGTGGTAAACTCCTTTAAAGCATGGGATTACATGGTCTGGATTGTGGAGAAAATTTGAAGTCCTAAAATCAGGAAATAAACTACCATCAGAGAGGTGCCCATTGTGTAAATGGGGATGCGGACTTCAGGCTGAAGAGGACAGGAAGAAAAGTTGTTGCAGAGCAAGCGCAGATCCAGTCCTTGCTGTCCTATCTCCAAGGTAATCCCTGTGGCTGATTCCACCAAAGCAATGGTCCAAAGAAGTGTTGGAATTTTGACAATGCTGGGCACTTCAAATGAGATTTTGCTCAACAACCAAGGCCATAATTGCCAGTAGGCAGAGAGAACACATGTGGTGCAGACATCTTCTCTTCTCTTCTCTTCTCACAAGTCGTCAAACTAGCTGGGCTTCCTACTCAGAGCCAGGTAGAGACAGAATTACCTTCAGTGAGCACCTTAGTTTCACCTGGTGTGCTGAGGATTTGTCTTACAGGGAACATGGTCTTTGGCAAGTACTAAGCCATTCCAAGTTGCTACAGATTCCTGTGACCAGATGTCACGAATGACACAGTCTAGTTATTCAACTATTCAGGATATAGCTGTACTTTCCACATTTTTTAAAAATATAGTCAGTGTTTTCATGTAGAAAATATGGCATCCAATTTGACACTGCAACTCCAACCAACAGTAATCTGGAAATGACAATGAGCAGTTTGACTGTTAATCATGATGGGATAACTCACATTTTTTCCTTCAAAATCATGCCACAAGATGTGTTTTAATCCACTTAAAAGAGCAGTCTCATCTGAAAGGTTGTACCTCAGCAATGCAGCCATCGCTGATTACTGTATTGGGGTATTGGTTTCATGCTCTGTACTCAAGTCCTGGAATAGAACTTAACCCCCAAACTTTCGACTGAAAGTGCTAAGAATATGTGATGGCTAGCACTGTAAATACTATCTCTCTAATCAGCTCAAAGACTGAATTTTCAGACACGGACAGGCAGAGGAACTGAGGCAGGAGGGGGACAACAATAATAACAATGGCTTGTGTGTTAGTTCCCTGATGTTCTTGGTGAAACTAGGTTTCTCCAGGATAAGAGGAGTCTGGGCCTGAGATTTCTGAGATGATGGGGGACAATAACGCAAAGATAATTTAACTGGTGTTTTAACCCAGAGATCTAGAAATATATTCCAGAGACATGAGATCCAATCCCTCCATTTAAACTCAATTGATTAATTTAAAAGTCTGCAGTAGAATGCGAGTCTCATTTATACTAGATTGTTGTAAAAATCCATCTGCTTCAATAATGCCCTTTGGGGAGGAATACTGCCATCCTTACTTATACTTACCTGATGTTGTTAATTCTTATTAACTGCCTTCTGAGAAGGGTTAACAAGATTTTGTAAGTGGCTTAATACCTTCAACTTTAAGTGCATTTACCATTTGTTCAAGGGCAATTGTGGATGGCCAATAAATATTGTCTTGCCAGTGATGCTTACACTGTAAGAACAAAGAAAGAACAAAAACAACATTCTGCCCATTCCATTCACAACTTTATTAAGGAGCTTACTGAGAGTTTGTTGAGGGTTATGTTCCGATTTTCACAGAGGTGCCCGGGAGGTGAAGGGCATAGCAGGTGAGCGGAGATGGATGCACAGCAGGGAGCCTGTCATGGATGCACTGGAGAATTAAGTAGGTCTCATGAAATAGTGAATGTTACGGTGGGTGACTTGGCAATTGACACATGGGTGACATGAGTTCAGCTTTGCTCTGAATGTGGGTAGAGTGAGCAGTAAGTACTTGCACAGTTCAGGAGTTGTCACAAATCAATAAAAGTGCCAAGGCCATCAAATATAGTTAGGAGGGGCCAGCCGAGCCCAAGGAAGTGAGCAATGTTGTCATATTTTGCATCCAGCAGTGATGAGGAGAATCACAGGGCAGTAGGCATCAGGAGGACAAAGGAGAGGAGCTGAGGGCTGAAAAGGTCAGGGATCCATTGTAGAAGATTACTCAGATAGGGAGGGCTAAGTCTCAGGAGCGATTTAAAAACAATGTTACAGCTGGATTGGGAGCTAATGTTGGTCAGCAATCAAGGTGTGGAAGGGGAGTAGGGCATGCAACAAAGTTTTGGATGACCTCAATTTTATGGAGAGTTTGGGAAACTACCCAAGGGTACATGCGAATAGTCAAGACTGAAAAAAAGCATTGACTCACCTATGGGTTTCAGCCACAGATAAGGTGAGCATGTTTCTTCTTGTGGGAGAATCAGAATAATCAATCTCTTATTTAAGATGGAGATGAGGAGGAATTCCTTTTCTCAGAGGCTTGATTGTGTTTGGAATTCTCTTCTCCAGTGAGCAGTGGAGGACAGTGAAGAGTCACTGAATTAGTTCAAGCTGTGCTTGACAGATGAGGGAGTCAAGCCTTCTGGGAAAACAGGCAAGAAAGAAGATTCAAGGTCAGCCATGACCTTATCGACTGGAGCTGGAGGCTCAAAGTGCCAGTTCTATTTCTTATGCAGCGGCAGTGTTGAGCCATATTACTGAGGTGGAAAAATGTGGTCTGAGTGATGAAGCAAGGCTGGAAGCTCATTCTGGGATCAAATGTGACACCAAGGATGGAATTTAATCAGTAGCTTGCCATTCCCAATAGCAGACTAGTAGAACAGGCCATGTGAAAGCTTCTTTTTGGAGCTGGTGTCCACATAATTCATATGAAGGTTTAAAGGGCCAGAAATGGACACACAAAACACATCCAAACACAATAACAAAGATGGATTTCTATTGAAGGATCCCACTGTCAGCTGACAGTTCAATAGATCCAGGGAGGCTGGACCTAGATAATTGGGATGCTGTGCATTAAGACTATAGGTTTACATCCACCTCCATTGCAGTTAACAAATTGACCTGCAATTTGGTCAATTTGTCTTCACAACTATTCATGATGCTCACCCTCTTTCAAACCCATTCTCCATCACACCCCACCTAACTGACATCTATTTTCTGGGGCCATCACTTCCTTGAACCCTCCTAGTCCCACCACAATCAAACTCTGTATGTGTGTGTGTGTGTGTGTGCGTGTGTGTGTGTGTGTGTGTGTGTGTGTGTGTGCGTGCGCACGCACGCGCGCGCATTTGTGTTTGTATGTGTGTCTGTGTATTTTTCTGTCTGTGTGTGTGTGCGCGACTGAGCCTGTGTGTGTTTGTGTTATGTTGTGTATGTATGTATGTGTGTGTGTGTATATGTTTGTTATACAGGGACAACTATAAGCTGTATGGTAATTGCTAATTAGTTCCTCAGTAGCAGTCTTGTAAAGTGACTTTGTGCGACAGACGTTCACTTTACTAGCTATTCTAGCTGCTGAAGGATGTAGTTTCAGAGATGGTTCCGAAGAAGGTGGAGAAATGTTGGCAGGAGATTGGCTGATATCCTGAGTGGACATATCCTGTCCCAGTGATGGAACGAGGTCATATCAGTTTCTTAAACTTGAGTTGAATCCATGTGGCTGCAGGTCTTGTTGTAGCAGCAGCAGATTTCAGTGACCACTTCCCAGGGCACCCTCAGTCATCCACATACTGGAGATGCACTGATATGGCAGTGATCTTCTTCTCCTCTGTCTCCCTGGGAGGTTGCCTCCTGGCCACCTTCTTCACAGCCTCAGCTGTTGTCCTATCTCATCTTCCTGCTTCTGATGTTGTAGGAAGGTTAAGTTTATGGGACACATAAGGACTCAATCAAGTAAACAGAGTGTAAAAGACAGACCATTAAGCGAAAATCTGTGTGCCCAGAGCTTTCATCCATTGAGCTGCTGGGCAATGAGTTTTCCCACTTTTCCCATTGTCCACACCCAAAGCCTAACCAATCCTACACTGGCCACCTCCCAACTGGATCTGCTCTCCTGGCAGCTGCTGCAAGCTTTGGAAAATGGCAAACTACAGTGGCACTTACTCTCCAACCCATGATACCCCAGCCTCCCCAGTCATCTTCCACATTTTTTTCCTGTTACCCTTGACTGTTCATGGTGAATCTCCTATCTTTATCCTTCGAATCTCCATCCAATGAGCTTGCATTCCAGATCTCCTCTCAAAGATATCTCCATTCCTCCTCAAAATTACTCCTCTATTCTTAGACCCTCACCGTATTATCCTTAGAATTTCTCTTAGATCCTGTAAGCCATTACATGGGACCTTTCAGTATCCCTACTTCATAATGGACATGCACAACTCCTAACTTCCCCCACTTGGACTAAACTTTCCTTTGAGACTATGAATATTTCAAGGTGTACAAATAGACAGTCTTGACACTGCCTTTTGTTCCCTCAGTTTTTGTTTGCATGTCCCTCCACAACCAAAATGATTCACATTTCCCATTGTAAACATATCCTAATTCATCTTTTGGAGAAGGGTCTAGGCCCGAAACGTCAAGTTTTCCGGCTCCTATGATGCTGCTTGGCCTGCTGTGTTCATCCAGCCCCACGCCTTGTTATCTCTGATTCATCTTTTGTTCTCTCTTGGAGCATTCTTCCACTCTTCCATGTGTTGAACCCACCCTCTGTCCCCCTTTGGAACTTTCTTCTGTTCTCTGTCCCAATGCTTGCCTTGATTTTGCAGATCCCACACTCTTATTCTCCTACTCCCTTATCCTTGTACTGCAGAGTTCGACAAAGACAACGTAACTCAGACACTGAACTAAGCTGACTGGTGCTTGACACCTTTAAATGAATGTGGTCTGGACTCTGCATGATACTGATTAAATTTTGAAGGTAGGACTTAGTTTCAAAAACGTTTTAATATACTGGATATTCGTAGACACTTGATGTCACATCTGGAAGATGAGGTGGCGCTGCCTGTAGCGCCCTCTTCTGGCCCTGCCTGTGTATTATTGGGCACCTTGATGGCCCTTTTTGTTAATATAGCGTACCAACTTCATAAGTGGTCAGATGAATTTTATGTCCCCATAATTAGATGCTTGTTCAGTTTTCACAGCTCCCACTGCCTAGCTGACACATTGATTTTAACAACATAAGGTCCTCTCTGCACTGCAGGATGTCTGATTAGGCCTCTTCATACACCCTTATGGTGATTCAGTCTTGGATCAGTTCTTCCGTCAAAATGCCATACTTGCAATTGTCTGTGAGTCAGAATAAGTTGTTCATACGTTATTCTATTATCTCTTCTGGATTCTAGGTCTATCTGTTTAACTTAGCAAAGTCAGTCGTGATGTTACGTCCAGAGTCTCATCAAAAGCTTTCAGTATTTGATCATACGTTGCAGAATCCTCAGTGATCCCTTGCCTTAACAACATATCAGCATGGCTTGAAGTTGAATATAAGTATATGCTAACCTGTTACCTGTCAGGCTTGTGTGAGAGGCTTGAAATGACTCTGAGGCGTTGGAATCTTTGGGGTAGTTACACATTGGATAGTCTGGTCCTAGTCCTTCACATGGTGGAATAGTTTAGGTGGTAGAATGGTTTCTCAAACAGGAGGTAATTTTGTAGAGTATTGTGTCGGGAGCCTGGTTGAACTTGCTTTCACTTACTTCACATTCTCTTAGTGGCTGTTTGTCACAATTTATACCATTCTCACTTGTTGCCAATCTCAGCCTGTCTTGTGGCCCCCTGGTTGCCCTTGTTATTAGACATATCTACCCAGAGGTTTCACTCGCTGCAGGGTTCTGGTCTGTTCTCCATTCTGCCAATGTTGTTTACCACTGTTGCGTGGCTGCCTCAGGGTTGAGCTTACCCCTGTCTTGTTTTATCCTCCCATTTTGCTATATTGATACTTTGGTCTCCTTTGGTTTTAGTATCAGAACAAGATTATTGCTGGTGCTTACCTTTGTTTTAATTTTTTTGTGCTGGGCGTTGCCAGATGCCCTTCTCATTACTCCAAGGTAATTTTTTGCAAGTTCACTGCCAACACCATGTTGCAAGTACGTGTAGAGATGGTGGTGAGCAGTTTTTTTAAAACTAGAAATGTTTATTAAATATTACACACAAAGCAGGGGAAGATCCTTCTATACAATCCATTCTACGTAACCTGGCATATGTTCCTGTGTTGCGTTCTGCTATCGTATTGATTGCAGCTGCCTCTATTACAGGCAAGAGGCAACATGTGGATGAGGAATGATAGATGACCAAAGATTGATCCTGTGGGATATTTGAGGTTACTGTAAGGAAGCAGGAAGATAAGCCATTGCAAACGATTCTCTGGTTATCATTAAGTAAATAAGAATCGCATAAAAGTTGTCCAACCAAGCCAGAAAATAGTGGAGAAGCATCAGAGTAGGGTGTCATGGTTTTGCTGCATGCATTCCCTGTGGAAAAAAAATTCCAGATTCCAATCAGTTCCTTTGTAAGAAAATTTCTGCTTAATATCGTTTAGTCTTCTAAGTGACAATGTTAAATGTCTAACCCTTCATCTTCCAACCAGAGGCAACAATCTTCCCCCAGTCAATTTGCAGAAGCCTTAATCATCTTAAAAATTAAATGCCCTTTAGTCTTGGTTCTGCTGCACTGAAATGAATCCCATTATCCCTTTCCTCAAATGATAGATTCTCATCCAAGGCATCATCCTGGAGAAGCTACAAATTACCTTTGCCCTCTGCAGGTTAATGCAGACATTGGGACAATTTACACTTTGTCAGCTTCAGGCACTCCCGGATGAAATAAAACAGAACAGAACAGAAGCAAAACTCTTTTTACTCTGCCCAACATGTCTTAATCTCATTTTCAGAAGAGCATCCAGCATTGCAGTAAACAATGTCACTTGGGTGAGATTGTCAGATTAGTGTTGAGCTGTTAAAGTGTCCTGCCAATTGATTGACACTATTCAATTGTTTGGAGCTCCCACAGCTGTCGATCAGGGGAAGATTTTCGCATCTGTCCTGAAGGTTACTTTATTCCAACCACAGTGCTGAGCCATCTTTTTCCCAAATTGTTCACTCTTTTAAATAGAATTGACCTTTTCACAGAATCAATCAATTAAACGCAAGACTTCATTATCATCTAATTTTACCTTTTATCATTTTGAACATCTCAAGCAGCCATTGGGAGATTCCCACCTATTCCACTGAACGAAGTATCAGGAAAGATTGAACCAAGTGAGTACACATATGATACAAACTAGTGAAGACCTCCCTTCAGATCTCATGCACAATATTTTTGAATGCATTAAATTGTGCTTCATAAAATGGTAGTGAAGAAACATTTTGCACCCAAAGGTATTTTGTGTTGACTATGAATAGATTGGAGAGATTTTTGTATTTTCGCAAAACTTGGTTTTGATGTTGGAAATGAAATGTTGAAACCCCATTTTTTACAATGCCTCTGCTGAATGAGATTGGGAATGTGGAGTTGTAAATTTCAGTCTCAGCAGAGTAATGATCTTTTCATTATCTCTGTCTTCCTGTTGGCCACAGACAGTTCCCCTGCTTCAAGAATGCTTCATGTGATGTATTCATTGGGAACAGGTGAGGGCTTTATCGATTTTCAGAAGTTGACAAGATTCTCCAAAACCCATTAGGTTTTAATCTTGGAACTGCACAATTTCAACATTTTTGAGGAAACCTGCTGCCAAACCATTGGCTGTTAACAGGCAAGTAATTTAAATAATGTTGCCATTATTATCTTTCAGCCCAGACTCACAGAACTGTTGTGGTGCAGAAAGAAGCTATTTAGCCCATCATATCTGCATTGGCTCTAAAAGCATTTTAGCTTAGTGCCAATCTTCTCCCTATTTCCTGCACATTATTTTGATTTAAATAATAACCTAATGTGCTTTTGAATGCCTTAATTAGAGGTATAGAGTCATAGGGATGTACAGCATGGAAACAGACCCTTCTGTCCAAATCATCCATACTGATTAGATATTCTCCATCAATCAAATCCCATTCGCCAGCATTTGACCCATTTCTCTCTAAACCCTTACTATACATACACTCAACCAGCCTTTTAAATGTTGTAATTGTACCAGCCTCCAGCATCTCCTCTGTCAGTTCATTCCATACACGCATCACCCTCTGTGTAAAAAACTCGCCCCTTAGGTCCTTTTTGAATCTTTTCTCCTCTGACCTTAAACATATGCTCTCTAGTTGTGGACTCCCTTACCCTGGGGAAAAGAATATGACTATTCACTCTATCCCTGCCCTTCATGATTTTATAAGCTTCTATAAGGTCACCCCTCAGTCTCCGAACAGCCCATTCAACATCTTCTTACAGCTCAAACACTCCAACTGTGGCAACATCCCTGCAAACCTTTTCTGAACTCTTTTAAGTTTCACAACATCCTTCCTTGAGTTGAACCTGCCTCCACCACACGAAGGAGTAGGGGGTGCACTATTCACGCACAACGAGCCCCCCTCCCCGTCTCCAGCATCCGCTTTCCTGGAAGATGATTACCATTGCATCCCTGATCATTGTTGTGGTGCTGGTTCACAGGTATCCTTGGTAATGACTATAATCAGGAATCCCATTCCATCATGCCGGCTTCCATGAATTCAGGTTGGATTCAGTGTTCCAAAATCTAACTGAGGCTTGGAGGTTAATAACATCAGGATCGTAAGCTGCCACAGCCTTATGGATCTGTTGTTGATTTTGGCCCACAGAGTTAAATTTGGAGATTAAGTGATCTTGCTATAAATTTAATGTGAAAGTTGTGATGAATGAAGATGTCTTTCCATGTCGTCCTATGGATTTTTAATAAGTATAAGCATTAGATTAGATTTAGTCATGACAATGTTTTCCCTGCTGATTTTAAAATGATAATTTTCACTTATGCTATCTGCACATTGCTAAAGAGAGGAATAATTCTAAAGGTTTGCCTTTCTAATATCTGCTGCTGTAAGTTGAGTTCTAATACAGATTTATGTGTCTGTCTGTTGTAATTCAAGCAAAGCATTCGTTGTTCTCTATTTCACAAGCTGATAAAGTTTTCAGTGATTACAGACATAAATTATATTTCCTATTATCTGTTTACTTCTGCTGCCATATATAGTATGAATTCCCACATGAACCTTTTTTACATCTTGAGTGAGGGGTTGTATTTGGGACAAGGATCATGTACTTAAGGAAATTATAGGTTTTATTTCCTTTAAAAGAATAAGCTCTGACATTTGCACATGCATAGTTTAAACCACAGGCTACTCAATAAATATAAGCAAATATTAAATGAAATAGATGGCAATATAAAGTGGGGTTTTGTGGTTGGGTAAATATCCTGTTTTAAAAAAAAAGAAGTTTCCTCTGTCCATACTCATCCTGCCAGGTCAACCTGCCCTCTAAGTAAATCCAAGTTGTTCCAAGTCTGATAATTTATTACTAGATGACCCAAAGCACTACCAGCTGGTTTGTTTAAAAATAATTTACACTGTTTTATTTTAGGCAGAATGAAGAATGAAAACAATTTTTCAACCTGCAAAATATACAAGCTCTAAAGTTTCTGTTTTTTCAGCCCCAGGAAATGGGATTGCAGTTTTCACTGACAAGACCAGAAAGTATCCCTCATCCCAAATTGCCCTTGAAATAAAGAGCAGTTAAAAGTTAACAATATTGATGTTGGTTTGGAGTCACATGAGCACCAAGTAAAAATGGGAGATATATTTCCCCCAAGGACATTGGTGGTCCTTAGACAATCAATGGCTCATGCTCTCGGTGGATGTTAAGACTTATTGATTAAAATCAAATTCTCGCATTTTCCATAGAGAGACTTGAATCTATGTCTCCACAATATTAGTTCAGCCCTTTGGATTATTAGACATTACTGCCACATTATCGTCTGTCCTTACAGATTCAGAACAGAATTTAAATGAATGGCAAATCTACTAGAAAAGCCATCATAATTATTGTGAGCTTATGAGAAGTCCTTTAGTTCTACAGTGTTTCACTCAATTGGAATTGAGCACAGGCTATTTGAATTTTCCTAGCATCATATTGACTGACATTATTTTAAGTACATGAATATTGTGAGTAGTTGCACTAAGTTGTAGCTTTACACTTTATTGTTATGTTCATTCTTTGCCTATGTTTTGATACATGCAGGTTGAATTCCAAATTTGACCTGAGTGAGTAGCCTCAACCACTATCATGCAGAACATACATCTGATTTTCTGATGCGCAATACCAGCTGCTTAGGCATCTGATCAATTTTGGAACCTCAGGAAGATACTTGCTGCAGATGACATATTGGTATTGCTAATTTTCAAATGAATAAACCCAAGATAAAGCCTCAGTGTTTTTTTATTTGGCAGTAACAGAATGGCATGCAGCCATATAGAATGTAAAACAGAGAACTGCAGATTCTAGGAATCTGAAACAGAAACAGAAATTGCTGCAGAAACTCAGCAGGTCTAACAGCATCTGAGGAGAGAAAACAGACACAGTGTTTCAGGTCCAGTGAACCTGATGAAGCTCTGATATTGGTGTTGCCAGCGAGAGTGAGAAGGTCGGAAGATGCATGAATTTTTTTTACAAACCTATCATGCAAGCCAACCCAAAACAAACTGTTATGCAACCATCATATTTTATACTTTGGATAGACATGAGAAATTGTTAAAATCCAGTCCCTACTGCTGTGCTCATTAAACACAATGAAATTTTTCTCTTTCATATAATTTGGTCATTAAAAAAGATCCAAAGAAATATCAGGCTACATTTTCCCATATCTCCTGCACAACATGGGCAATAGTGAGTCAGTTGGGGAAATGGTGCAAGATTGGAAAAGTGAGACTCATGACATTGAGAAAAAAAGCAAGGTTTTTCACCCAAGAATTGAGAATCTTAATGGTGAGTAATGAGTGGCCTACTGCATGCATTAAATCTCATTATTACCTATCCTTTCCTCATATATACGTACTTTGCTATTTTCCCATGCAGCAGGGAGAAACTAGATGGTGACAACACCTGCCAAGAAAATATGAGCAGACCTGATAAGAAAATATGAGCAAAAACTTGTCTGCTTCAGCTCCTTGTTTACTTCTCTAGGTCACCATCGTGGCCAGTATTCCTCAATATCTCAGGTTACACTCCATTGACAATGACAGCCTCTGCCCCTCATCGACGGTGGATAGAATCAGACCTGCACCAGCCTTAGCATGTTATCATGGCACGTCTTTAACTCAATTAGAATACAGTTATCCACTTTAGAGTGGACAGATACCTTACATTGCAATGCTGCTGACAGGCCACTGTGTGCATGTGCACAGGCACCTGTTTTATGCTTGGAGCAGGGTACAGCTCTGGGTTCTTTACTGGCTTTCTTAGTGTGCACATAATATGAACCTATTTGGATGCTCACAGCATCTCTGCCTTGCCTTGTCTTGTTTTCCTATTTTTTAATGCTTTCTTGCCTCATTTCAGACCTTAGAGCCCCTCAGCACTTCTATCTTGCCTTACCTATTAGTGTTGAGAGGCAGCGTGTCGTGTTTGGCAACAGTGTTTGGTCAAGTTGTTGACGCATGCATATGGCAGTGCGCCACATCAATGTCACAACTGCAGCATGTTTCGGCAGCTTTTACGGCAAACTCACTGAATGTGCTTCAACCAACTGGCCATGTCTCTAAATTTGAGGGGAGTAGTCTTCAATCAAGTCAACAGGGACTGTCGTCAGTCAGAGGTCCCATCACAGTCAAGGACAGCATTCGATCTCAGTCCCGGGACTGTGCCATGGTCAGCCATGAACGATGATAACCTGAGGGTGTTAGAGAAGAAGTAGCACTCCCTTAGGCAAATTTCTCACATGGCTTGGTGCTAAAGACAGGTCACTTGAGCAGTTTTGTAGCCACAGTTACAATGACAGGTGATGGTGTAAAGTAGCAACACATTTATGAATCTGATATTCTATTTCCGATGAAAAGTCATCTGAGCTGTCAGGCATTTATCCTTTTAGTCTCCCTCCTACTACATATACTGAAAAAGGCAATTTGTCGCTGACAGCATTGAAACTGGGCAGAGTACAGCTGGTTTTCAAATATAGCCCTGGTGACTGATCCTGAGAAGATTCAACAGTGGCACTTATTTCTGTTGCTGATGAACGCAAGGTAGTGTGAGGATGGTGTAGTTGAGGCATGAGGCATTACTCAATGAAGTCAGCAGCATAGAATTGGGTGAGATAACTTACTCATGTTCACAGAGAGCGATCCTCCATGAAACTCTCAAAACTGATTTTTGACAAAATATAGTCCACCATCTCCACAGCAGGTATCAAGAAGCTAAAATCCCCATAGCTAATTCGTCATCCAATTCAAGAAAACCTTATTTTATTTTTTAACCCTGTGACTTGAACTGTAAGAGAAGTTCTGCCTCTAAGTAGATTTTTCTCTCTCTTTTTCAGTTTTCTTCCCTAGGCAGATGAAATGTTGGGCCATTCCAATGGCTGATTTTCTCTCAGGCTGCCAACCTACACTACAGTGAGAGGTAGTGACAGATGATAATGCTTTAGGATGCAGTTATTGAATTGGTACCAGGTACTTTCAAAGGGCTGAACTGCTTCTAGCCATTGAATAGATTTGAAATCAGCAGAAGCTTTGCAAGAATGTGACATGAAAGATAAGATATAGAAGCAAAAGTGGGAATGGTTAGATTACTTGAACTATGTTAGATCCTGTTGCCATCCCACCTTCCATAATTTTACAGGAGAGAAAAAGGGATTTGCCACATTGCTGAATGCCAAAAGGCAGGCTATTATATTGTACTCTAGCATCAGATTGGTGTCATGGAAACATAGAAAATAGGGTTCGGAGTAGGCCATTTGGCCCTTCGAGCTAGCACTACCATTCAATATAATCATGGTTGATCATACAATTTCAGTATCCCATTCCTGCTTTCTCTCCATTCTACTTGATCCCCTTAACAGCAAGGGCCACGTCCAGCTCCCTCCTGAATATGTCTAATAAACTGGCCCCAACAGCTTTCTCTGTTAGAGAACTCCACAAGTTCACAACTCTCTGAGTGAAGAAATTCTTCCTCTTCTTAGTCCTTATTCTTAGACTGTGAGCCCCTAGTTCTGGACGTCCCCAGCATCAGGAACATTCTTCTTGCATCTAGCCTGTCCAGTCCCATCAGGATTTTACATGTTTCTATGAGTTCCTTCTCACTCTTCTAAATTCCAGTCAGTAGAGCCCAGTTGATTCAGTCTTTCTTCATATGTCAGCCCTGCCACTCCCGACTCAGTCTGGTGAACCTTTGCTAGACTGTCTCAATAGCAAGAATGTCCTTCCACAGACAGGGAGACCACAGTATTGATAGGCTCTGAGGTTGAAAACTTTGAAAGTTATAAACGTAACTGCAGGAAACACATATTGTCACTGAATCTGTTGTCTCTGGGTGAGCCAGGGTGCTTGCCATCAACATCAAAGTTATTAATAAAATGAAATTTAAAAGTCTGCTGATTATTCCTAGCTAAAGAGCATCATAGGAGCAGGAAAGCTTTCCTGTTCCTATGATGCTGCATGGCCTGCTGTGTTCATCCAGCTCTACACCTTGTTATCTCAGATTCTCCAGCATCTGCAGTTCCTGCTATCTCTGATTATTCCTAGCAGTAAGATTTAAAAACACTCCATGGGCATAAAAAAAATTTCAAGACATTTTTGTTCAGCAATAGTTATTATTTACATCACTATTAACTGATTGAATAAGTTTAACTTTATAAGAGGTTTCTCATAAAGATGCGAGTGGAAAAGAAGAAGAGCTCACTGATTTAAATGTTTGCTGCTTTAAGGAGAATCCAAAGCGCAGCTTAAAGTAGAATACTGAGTGCCAGAATGTAACTTCAGAATTGTCACACTGATCTGCATCTGCGTTACATGGTGAAGTTGTGTCAATTCAAAAAGAAAGAATTGCACTTATGTGACGTTTTTCATCACCACTGGATATCTCAAAGCTCTTCACAGTTTACTTTTCAAGTGAGCTCCTTTGACTAAATGATTAACTATTGATTATGTACATAGGAGGCTATATCAATAGTGATGATAAGATGACAAAAGTGATGCAGAGACTCGGGAAGAAGTAACACATCTCAGACCTTGTGTTCAGCTAGAATGCATGTACCTTGTTTTATGTCAATAAAGAATTATTTCAAAAAGTCCATACCATTTCTTCCCTAGAACAGTGGGACCAAACATCTTCCAGGAGATCACACGGCAACAGCAGATGGTGGCACGTTGGAATTATAGGCTAGGATACCAGTAAGAACATCAGTGATTGTAATTTGTTATGTTATTCTAAAATGTTTTTTATGCACAAAAAAGTCCTTTAATAAGATTGCCTACAAAATAAAGAACCAAATATAAAAGAAAGCACCTTCCTTGGGGACATCAAGAAATTATAGAACAACAAGTACAAGAATACTAATACAAAAATCTATGGGCACATCACTGATTTTCCTCTCAATATAGGATTAGCTGTATTTTCCATTCAGGTAGAATCATTTAATCAAGTAATACCATAATAATCATCAAATCGCCTTCAAGGTCCGGGAGTGATCAAATTGAACTTTAAATGGCAGCTAACTGCAAGATTGAAATACAAAGGCAGAGAAGTCCCTGATATTCCATACATCATTCAGAAACCAGACCACTCAACACTAGGCAGAAGGTCATTTGAAGTTAATTTGAAGAATTGATAAACTTGATGACAAGGAACAAAGCAATGAATTCATAATGGAATATTTGAAGTTGCTCAAATGCTTGGGGAATCAGAAAACTGCATACCCACATCAACCATCAGGACAATGCATGACAACAACATAGTCACTGTTGCAATGCAAGAAGATAGATATACACAGCAAATTACAACATACAGTAATGTGATAATCTGTTTTTGTGATGTTAATTTGAGAGATAAATATTGAGTTTGAGAGTCATTGTGATGGTGAAAAATGACAGTCTGCCCACTAAAAGATCTAAGCCATGATAAATCAAAAGTTTTAAAACAAACCTGCATTTTACAAGGACTTGAAAATTCAATGTTCCAAAAAAAAGCATTAATTCCTTTTACTGCTTTGAATACTGCAAATATTTTATCTTTGATATTTGTTGATACATCTGGCAACAAAACATGAATTGCAAATTTCTCTCTAATTTTCTAATTTTCTCTCCAGTCTTACTTGTTCCAAAATCTCAACAAAAAATTGTTTTTGCATTCGCTGACAGAATTTAAACATTTCGGCAAATGATCGGACCACGTTTTAGGACAACAGAGAAGACCATATGCAATATCCCTGTCAAATTGAATTATTTCACACATGATGTCCATTCACAAAGATATATTTTGTTTGCAATAAAGCAAAGTATTGCTCTGATTAAAGATTCTTGACTGAATTTGTCCTCCCTATTCCAATTGCATTTTCAGTCCCACACTTGTTGTTATAGAATTTTGAACACTTTGGATTTCTAGAACTTCATTGACACATCATAGATTACAACTTCTTCCACAACAGGAGATCCTTGGACTATTAAGTATCAAACTCTAATAACATATAATGAAATATTTGGAAAATAATAACAAGAAGACACATGCCAGTCTTTTGTTTAAGATGAATGGCAAAAGTAAAAGAGGAACATTGATGTGTAGAGTTGTTATGATTTGAGATGCAGTTCCTAAGGCAGTTGTTAAAGCAGGTGCACTTGTAATTTTCAAAAGGGAATTGGATAAATACTTGAAAGCAAAACTTGCTGCAGAGATCAGTAAGAGCATGAGAACAGGACTAATTGGAGAGCTATTTCAGGGAGCTAGAATTAAAACAGAGCTGAATGATCCCCTTATGTGCATTCTGCATTCTTCCTGCCATACTGTCATGGTGTGTTTTCAATACCATCACTTCTAGTCACTCTCCCTCATTATGCTGTTCTTTATAGTAGTCACATTGACTCTGGGGAGGTGCGACAAAATGTAGGAGAAAAAGCTTGGACCAAATTATAAAAGAACGTCAACATCTTTTCTCAGATAATCAAAGGAAATCAAACTAGTTGCAAGAGGTTACAGTGATTGTGAGACACATCTCTACTACTCTCCTATCATATATGTGAATGTTGGAAGTAAATCTGCAGTCACTGCACTTGGCAGTAACTTGTTCCAAAACATCAAATGATCCTTCTTTTTGAAGCAGGTTCTAAAAAAATGTTTCCAGCTCTTCAGTGACTTAATTTGTATGGGAGTATTGTCTTTCCTAACTTACTCAGCTCACATCGTTCAAAATGTTCCTGCCACGTCTTTTACATGCCCAAGTACTGTTCACATTACACCCTTGTGATTGCTGACATACCTTAATTCCCAAACAAGCAACACTTTGGTTTTAAAATTCTCATTCTTGCTTTCAAATCCCTTGAAGACCTAGTCTCTTATTATCAAAGTGATCTCCTCCAGTCCTTCTCTACAGTCCAAGATGTCTTCATTCATCTAATTCTGATCTTTCACACATCCTTGATTTTAGCCACTTTACGATCAACAATTCCACCTTCAGTTGTCTGGGACCAAAGCTCTGGAATATCTTCCCTACAGCTCTCTGCTGTTTTTGTGACATTCCTAAAAAGCTAGTTCTCTGAGTAAACCTTTAGTCACCTGACTTAATGTGGCTCATTGCTATATTGTGCTTCACAATACGCCTACAAGTGACTATTTGTCTTTGAATTTCACTGTGAGGGGAAGGCCAAGGAGACATATCCCATGTCTACCTCAGATGGAATGGGCATCAAATGTGCACTGATCATACCATTCTGAACCACAAACTAGCCATTTATGAAAACTGATCCCCAATATATACAAGATGATTTTAATTCCTCCTATGATATTTAAAATGTTAATTTTATTTTTATCCCTCTACAATTTTCTCTATTCTTAATTGGTAGGTTTTGATTTTCAATTGAGTTACATTTCATAGCTCCATGATACTCCCCAGCTGTGAGTGTATACAATTCTGACATGTATTAATAACCATTGATCGATTCAATGACAACACTCAAAGTCTCACAGCATTTACTGTTGGTATTCATGTTTTAATTACTCCATTGGAAACTTGTCAAGGAAATTTACCCTTTTTTAAAACTCTCTATTGAGTTTTCTCAACAATATGGCACAGTTAGTCACTGATCCTCTGGTTCATTGTTTAAAATGCCAAAACTGTAAACTTTCAAATTGGCTTTATGGTGTCAATCTGTAATTCCAATCAAGTTGAGAGATTGTACATTACTGGTCATTGAACAACACCTTGTGAAATAACTCCATGGAGGCCAATTGCCCATCACCAAGTCACCCTTTATTTACAAGTGGAGAGTCCTCAACACTGAGCCAGCTCCCCCAGACCCAGCTCTCAGAGTGAACAGGATGTCATACTCCTGTTTATATCTGTCAGCCAGGGCTCCCTGATTAGAACAGATTGACAGCCCCAGTCAGGGAACTCATATTCTATGAGGTTTACCTGGTTGACCTCGTTACAATCACTACCCTGTGGATGGAGAAATCATGAATAGATTAAATCAAAGTCACAGACCGTGTAGGAACCTTAGATATCAACTTTTATGAATTTCTAAGTATTAATTCTGTCTTGTTTTGAGGCAGAAAATCAACTAAAACTAAAGATGTTTTCTCCTGTATGTGAGGTCTAAGTGCAAATGTTAAATGGTATTTTCTACCAAACTGCTCCACATGAGAAACATCCTTTCTGCATCGACTTTGCAATCCCTTTTAGCATCTTCTATACCTCAATTCAGAAAATACATAAGCTTGGCCCCCAAAGTACAAGTACAGAATCATTAGCATTTAACTGAAAGATGGCAAAAGCTTAAGAAGCTGAGTGACCAACTCTTATTTCTATGTAAGAATACTCATTGAAGACAATATGATGTGATGAATAAAGTGGATAAGCAGGATATAATGATCATGTTCCTTCATTCATGTCAAAATCACCTTCAAACGTTTCATATTTCAGTCAGACTTGTGAGCTACTTGTGATTCATGTTATGATATAGGATTTCAAATATTCTTCATATCAATCAACATTTTGTAGCATGTAGTATGAATACCATTGATAGATTTTACTGCTAGAGCAGTTTAACAGCATTTGGCAATTATTCAAAATTGCTTTACTTTTGGAACTGTCATGAAAGCTGATAAAATTTGCTTGTGAACTGTACTAATAATTAATAGTTATCAGATACCATAATTTTATTTGTTTGTTTTACAAGATTTACTAATATTCAAAATCAAAGTTGATTTTTATTGATTTTCTGAGCTCTTCACTTTCCTATTAAGTTTCACTTTCAGATGATTGAAGATGAAGGGGATAAAATTCATCTGGATCATCAAAGTAAAACAGGTACAGTATGAGTCAGCAACTGATTTTTGACAACGACAAGATATTTTACAGTGAAGATCACAGAATGATAGTTCATGCACTTTTTGCAGATTATGTAATTACCAGCCTCACACCAGTTTTAATTTGAATTTAAAAGTCTGGGCAATATTTTCCATGTCACTGGGCATAGGAATTGTTGTGTTAAAAAATTTGGCTGTTGATTCGTAAGAACATAAGAACTAGGAGCAAGAGTGAACAATTACTCCCCTTCAGCTTGCTCTGCCTTTTGACATGATCATGGCTGATCTCATCTCAGTCTCCACTCCACTATTCTGAATGCACTTCGTAATCTATCACCCGATTACTAATTAAGAATTTGTCTGTCTTCTCCTTAAATGTACCCAATGTCCCAACATCCACAACATTCTGGGGCACTGAATTCCACAGATACACATCCATTTGAGAGAAGTAATTTCTTCTCATCTATGCTTTAAATCTGCTACCACTTATCCTAAACTATGGCCTGTCATTCTAAATTGCGCCACATGAGAAACATCCTTTCTGCATTGACTTTGCAATCCCTTTTCGCATCTCCTACACCTCAATCAGATGTCCTCCCATTCATCTAAACTCCAGAGTGTAAAATGCTCAATCTGTCTTCATAAGACAAAACCTTCAGCTCTGGAATCAATCTAGTAAAACTTTCTGAACTGCCTCCAATGCAACTGCATCCTTCCTTAAGTAAAGGGCACATAATTTTACACAACACTTCAGGTACAGTCTCACCAATACTTTGTGCAATTGAAGCAACAGTTCCATCCTTTTATACATTACCCTTTAGTAATGAAAGCCAAAATTCTATTTGTCTTCCTCATTAACTGTTGTACCGGTATACTAGTTTTCTGCAATTCATGCATGCGGATACCCAGATCCCTCTGCACCAAAGCACTCTGAAGTTTCTCTCCATTTAGAAAATAAGTTGCCTTTCTATTCCTCTGACCAAAATGGATAATCTCTCATGAAACTTTATCCGCTAAATTTTAGCTCTTTCTCCTAACTTATCCATATCCTTTTATAAATGTCATATTTCTTCTCTGCAACATACTTTCCCACCTAATCTAGTGTCATCTGCAAATTTTGTGCTATCTGTCCCTGCATCCAAGTCAGTAATACAGGTTGTAAATAGCTGAGCCCCAAGCACTGAACTATTAGTTACATCCTGCCAACCAGAAAAAACACCATTTATCCTGACTCCTCTGTTAACAGTTGGTTAGCTATTCTTCTATTCAAGCTAATAAATTACCCTAACCCTATGTAATCTTACTTTGTGTATCCACTTTTTGTGTGACATTTATCAAATGCTTTCTGGAAGTCCAGATATACTACACCTACACGATTTCCATTTTCCAGAATACTTGTTCACTTCAAAGGACTTGAGCAAATTAGGCAAATATAATTTACCCTTCATAAAACCATACTGATGGTTTTCATTTTGACTTTCCAAATATCCTGTTATTGCTTCCTTAACAATAGATTCTAACAATTTCCCAAAGATGCATATTAATCTCACTGGTCTACATTTCCTACTTTCTGTCTCCCCTTTTGAATAAGAGAGTTATGTTAGCATTTTTCTAATCGACCGGAACTTTTCCTGTATCCAGAGAATTTTCGAACACTATACCCAATGGATCCATTAGCTCTGTTGTGACTTTCTTTAAGACTCTGGGATGAGGTCCTAAGGACTTGTCTGCTTTTAATTCCAATAGTTTGGTCAATAATTTTCCCCTTATGTGATGAGTATTCTAAGTTCCTCTCTTTCTATAATCTCTGCATGACCTGTTACTATTATGATGGTACTAGGGTCTTCCACCATGAAAACTGAAGCAAAATACTGATTTAGTGTCTCTGTCATTTCTGAGTTCCTCACTATTAACTTCCCCGTATCAACCTCCAAGGAACCAACATTCACTTTGGCTACTACCTTCCCTTGTTTTATACTTATATACTTATTTAGCTTTTGCTATCCACTTTTATATTTTGCACTAGTTTTCTTTTACAATATATCTTTTTCTCCTAACTTTGTTTTAGTCACCCTTTATTAATCTTTAAAATTTTCCCAAACTTCCAGCCTGCCAATCACCTGTGCCATATTGTATACCTTAGTTCTTGTCTTGACATTATCTCTAACTTCCTTGCTCAGTCATGAATGTTGGTATTCCTCCCTTATAATCTTTCTTTCTTTCTGGAATATATCTTAGTTGTGAGCAATTGAGTATCTCCTTAAACATTGTCACTGCTTATCAGGTGTCCTACTTTTTAATCTCTAGCCCAGTCCATTAGAGGCAGATCTGTCCTTATGTCTACGTAATTACCATTGTTTAACTCCTGAATGCTAATGTGGGACTCCAGTTTCTTGTCCTCCAACTGAATTTGAAATTCTAACATGTTGTGATCACTCTTCCCTACACAATCCTTTACTATGATATCATTAATTAATCCTATCGCATTACACAATACCAGATCCAGTACAGCCTGCTGCCTGGTCAGTTCCCCAACATATTGCTCCAAGTAACTAACTTATATATTCAGTTACTCTCCTTTGAGGTTACCCTAGCTAATTCAATGAATTCAGTCTACATGCATAGTAAAATCACCTTGATCATTCCCATACCTTTCTGACAAACCCCCAATACTTCCTGGTTTGTACTGTGCCCCATTGCAGGACTACTGCTTGGGGACTTACAGACAACTCCCATCCAGTGCTCATAACATTTCTCATTACAGCACTTAGCACTTCCTCCACTAACAAAGCTTTACCACTTCCTTTTCCCTTGTGCTTATTGTTACAAAAAACTGAGTACCCTTGAGTACTCAACATGCAACCACATTTCAATGAATGTCAGCAAATCATTTCAATTTGTCTCTACAGTGGTTGAGGAAGGTACAATAGCAATGTTTAAAAACCATTTGCTAGGTACATGATGGGAAGGGTTTAGAGGGGTATGGACCAAAAGTGGGCAATTGGAACTAGCTGAGTAGGCACCATGGTCAGCATGGGCCAGTTTGGGCTGAAGGGCCGGTTTCCGTGTTCTATTACTCTTTGACTTTATATCTCAAATTACGCTGATAACTCATTAATTTTATTGCAAATGCTTCATGCATTCAGACATAAAATTTTTAAGTTTGTCCTGTTATCAAATTTCCCTACTTATGTATGATTCCTTAGCGTGCTACGATGTTCATACATTCTGTCCTTCCTTTTCCAGCAGCTCAGTAAGGAAGGAGAATCTGACAAAATGTTGGCAGAAACATTGATGGAAGGGGCAAATGGGTGGCATGAACATTTAGGAAGCAGAATTGACTGTCAAGGCTGGTTTGCTTAGACTGGATAAAACTTCTGCTCCAGATGACTTCACAACGGAACAATCTTACACCTCCCCTCTTAGATTCTACCTCAAAGAGAGAGGTGGTGGGGGAGTGGTAATATTAGCAGTCTAGTAATCCAGTCTAGTAATATTAGCCTCAGGCTAATATCTTGGAGTCTGAAAACCCATCATGACAAATCGTGATGTTGAATTCAATAAGAGAATCTGGAGGTTGAGAAAAAAACCTCTCCCTCATCTTTGATGGTTTGCATTGCTGTTAATTGGAAAATGCAGGTGATTTACTGTTGGGTAATAGAGAGAGAAAATAATCAGTTATGTGTAACAGCATTTCTGGTTAAAAAATGACTCTAATTCTAGAGACTGACTTGAATCTGTCCGTGTGAGAGAAAGTAGTTAAGACACACAGCTCTGTTTTTTCAGTTGTTTATTTCACCTCAGATAGCACAAATCAATATACTACTCCCTTTAATTTCAATTATATCCACATTTCCTATTCTTTTAACTATCCTTAATTGAATACAGTATTCACTTCGATAATCACTCAGAGATGTCTGCCATATCTACGTGTGTGTGCATGTTTATCTTTACAAGTCAATTATATGTTGCCAAATGCACACTTTTTACAGTACAAAAATCACATCTGTGACAATGATTAGCACAGTCATGACCATTAACTCCTTTCAATTGCAACATTTTTAACTGTGTACCAATTCTATATCATGGGTTTATGAACACCACATTAACATGCAGAAGGTATTTCTTTTGTGTGGACGAGGATCAATTCTAAGCATAACAGTTTTGTCTAGTTGATGAATGAGTTTTACCTTCGGTAGCAATTTTGACATTACTATTTCTAAGCACTGTGGGGGCCCATCTAGATGCAATGGAACCATGGTGGTTGTCTTGTAATCCCTGTTTGCAGCTTAGCTACAATGGGCTAATGATCAAGAGTCAGTTAAATCTGGATGAAGATACACTTCTGTGGCATGATTGCACCAGATATTTCTTGGTTTACATCTTTACAAAATCAATCACTTTTAGTCTATGGCCTCTTTTGTTCCCACAACCCCTCCCTGTATCCGATCTTGCCAGTTCAAAACAACCCATGCATCACCTACTTCTCAATGTTCTTCATGTCAACCCAAACTTCTCTATCTGGCCTCCGTAGTCCATAAAGTAAAGACGCCAACATATACCACTGTACCTATCTTCATGGCCACATATAGCCTTTATGCCAACTTAGTGCCAAATAATGCCAACACATGATACCTCAGACATCCATATGTCCCCAACTGATGCCAATCCACTATTATTGTTGATTCAGAGTCACAGTAGGTTGTCTTCTTTCGAAGCTTTAGGGAGCACAGGACTTGAATAAATTGAAAACTTGAATACTTGCGCAGATTTTTTCTACTTTTAATCATATTCACATAAATTTTTAAAAATTGCACGTAGAAATTAAAAATGGAGTCAGTTTGAACACAACATATACTGCCTCCTTTCCCAGACAGGTGATAATAAAGGGCTCGAATTTCATATTTTAAGACTGTGTTATTTTTGAGAGTTTCATAAAGCATTTTTTTGTCATGGCTCACAACCACTTCTATCATGCTAACTTCCACTTCTCACTTCATCTATTATGCACTGGCCTCTTTAGTTTTCTTCTGGAATCATATGGCAGGAGGGGTAAAATGCCCATTGCTGAATGCTTTAATGAAATACCAGAGAAGATTGATGAAGGAACTGTAGTAGATGTTGTCCACATGGATTTTAAGGAAACATTTGGTAAGGTACCAAGATTGCTCCAAATATAAACACAAGAGGTGGGGCGAGAGTGACTGCTTTTGATGTTAAGGCAGCATTGCACTGAGAATGGCATCAAGAAGTTTGACTAAAATTGGTGCAAATGGAAACATCTATGAGGCTTGGAACCATAACAAACACAAAGAGAAATGGCTGTGTTCATTTGGGATCATTCACCTCAGTTCCAAATAGTATTGTGGCTAGTGTTGCTGAGGATAGGACAACCTTTCTGTGCACTCTATTTGTGTTAGATGCTTCCCCAAATCACTAAAAGTGGCTCTCTTCCAGCCGACTGTAATCATCTTTAACTCTTTATTGTCCCTTTCTGTTCATTACTTTAAACCTAATTGTATTATAATTACTATTCTAGTCATCAAATGTGTCACACTGAAATGTGTGCCCTGCTTCATTCCCTAAAACTAACACTTACTTTTCCCTCATTCCTCAAGAATCATGTTAACTAAGAATGCTATGTTCTGCACGTTTCAAGAATTTTTCACACACCTTGCACTTTACCCATTTTGCTTTCCAATTGATGTTCAGATATTTGAAGTCCTTGATTATTACTGTTTAATTATTTTTACGTTGTTCTGAAATTCATTCATATTGATTCAGAAAAAAATATTTAACTTGATTAAGGAAATGCCAATTCACTTGTGTATGAATCATTGTGATGGATTCTCCCTTTTTGAGCTGGGCACAAAACAAACGATGAAGGCATAATGTCTGTGTTGCAGCCTGCCTGATGCAGACAGTAGAAACTAAAAGCAACAGCGTGTTAAAAGAACAGCCCAGCTGCTACCATCCATTTGGCGCTCAACAGTAAATTTCATTAGCCCTATTGCATTTTCACCCATTGTTCTTCTTTCCACCCAAAGATAGGTACGTTGAACTTGACACTTTGTGACATACTCATCCTGAAAACTGGTAAAAAATTTTGTTTTCAATCCCATTGCTTCTGTTTAGAGAGGCTCAATTGAAGTAACTCATTGCAGGATCTGATAAGGCTCTGTATGATGGGGGCTATGATGAGATTTTCAGTGGAATCAGACCAGAAGTCAGGCGGGTCCTATCCTGACGTCAGGAGCATCTCATTGTATTTTCTGTGCTTTTGTTGAGTGGAGAGCCAAACCTCTCACTAGGAGCAATGAGTTGCCACTAAGGACAATTTTACCTTGTTAAGTGCCTTATTAATGCCATAACTCACGTCAGTTATCGAATGTCATTTGGAAACTTGTAAAGAAAACAATCAGGGTCTAGTCAGGCATAACCAACGAATGATTACCAAAATCCCTCAGAGCCCTGGGATAATTACAGTACTGGGCTCAGTCCATTGATCATTAAGAAAGTGTAAAGGAAAATCTAGGGGCAGGAGGGAGACCACTGCCAACAGTGGTTAGGGAGTTAAGGCTGGGAGGGAAATCAGAGGCATTTGTGGAGATGGGAACAAGGTCAGTGACCGGAGAAAACTCAAGGTGTATGGGAATATATGAAACAGCATCTGAGGCAGTGATAGGCTATGGGAGGGAGAGCTATGGGCAGTGATTAGCATGGAGGATTCCAAGGTGGGTCCAGCATGACATCCAAGGTAGCTGGGCTCAGCTTCATTTTGATGGATAAAAGTGCAGGACCTATGTCTGCTACACATTAGACCATTTGCAGACTCCAGCTTTATTTCTTTGGGAACTACTCCTTCCCACATGTGCAATGCAGACAGAGTGAACTTGCTGATGCATTAAATGATGGTGAAAGAGAGGTTGCACAAAGCCATTGGTTCTTGCCAAACTAATGTCATCAACTCAGTGATGCTGGAGTTAGTGGTATTAGCTTAAAAGGAGACAAATGCTGGGTAGAAGCATTCCATCATTTGTGCAACTTCTGAGGGTGTTACGATGTGAGGAATATTGCTATATCACATTTCATGTGAGATTGATGATGGACTGTAATGCATGAAATTGAAAGTGGAATGGTTAAGTGGCCTGGGATGGGTAGGAGTTCAAGCACAGCAAGCAATCCTTTTTAGACATAATGTGCACATCACTCAGGCAGCTTCATTAATTTAGTGAACATCAAGTGACCAGAGCCATGGTGGAACAGATGTTGGGGCTGCTGACGGCCCAGTTCCACAGCTTGGAACATCCTGGGGGCTGGGGGTGAAATGTACCAGTATAGACCAGGCAGAGCATGGTGTACCATCCTGGTGTGCTGTGCTGCGCGCAGTTGAAGCAGGCAATGAAGCAATGTGGTAGATACTCAGGAGTCAAGGGAACAGAGTAGCATACCAAGGATGAAGGCATTGAGCTGGACAAAGCTGTGCTTGTGGATGAATGAACTCAGCTGCATCAGGCACTACAAGGCAGAAAGGAGCTGATTGACACCTAGTTCCAGTAGATGGGAGCTGGTTGCATTGTGGTTGTAAACTGCAGCCTCTATTCGCTTCCTTTGCGCTCTCTTTCACTCGCTGTCAATAAAAGATCATGTTTGAACTTCTGAAGTGAAGGACAATCTTGTTACAGCTAATTGTGTGTCATCATTACTCACATCAGAAGTAGCTGTGAAGGTCAGGTTTGCCCACACTTGAGATCTGGACTTCTGATCTTCAGGATTATGTTTATCAAAATGCAGACCAGTTTCTAGTGAAAAGCTTTCTTGTCAGAAATAGCTAATTATTTGTGAAGTTGGGAATGCAATCAAGAGCTAGTGTCTTCAGGAGAGATGGAGAGAAAATTATGAACATCAACTTACACTGATTGTGATATTCAGATTACACCTCAGCCAGTTTCTGTACCTACATGCACAGCATGTTCTTATCACTGTTTCCTATGGTGACTGGTTCTCTGGAAACGACAAGGCTAATTTTCAAATGATGTAAAAAAATCCATGCAAAATCAACATTATGGTAAAAAATAACTGAATTAAGCTGCAGTTACCAATGTTTCACCGTTTTACTCTTTGCCCCTGGTATCACAATGTACTTTGTAATCATACGTCAACGTGTTTCACATTTTCTTGTGATCTCTTTGATAAACAAAACATGTTTATCAGGGTAATGTATTGTCGCAGTGGGATAAAGATCTCCTGCTGTTTATGTGCCTTCAGGGAATCCCTCATCAGCCTACATAACACTGGTAACATTTCAGTCCTGGGCATTGTTCTCACTTCACAAGAATAAATTCAACCATCTGCTTTAAAGCTGCTCTATCCTTTAACATAGTCACTGATCAACTCAGTTGGCACAGATTAAAAGTGATTACTGTGTGAATAGTTCATTTAGAGGTATTTTAAAAAGTATCCCTCCTCAATTGTGACATTGGCTACCTGATAGATGTCAATTATTTTTAAAGAGTACTGAGGCAGGAGGTGTCGATGCAAAAAGCAAGATTATATAAGCAGACCATTTACAAGTAGTTTGGTAATACCACACAAATCCAAATGTAAGACATCAGTGCATTTACCCAAAATCTGGACTGGAGAGAATACATACTCTCAAATTGCGGTCAATTATGACTGGCTGCCAGTTAAATTTTTCTTGTAATATTATGAACGTGTATAACTATTTTTGGGAGGAGCTACTTATTGATGAGTTATTTGCAATATTTATGCCACACATTATTTAATCTTTCATTGTACATAAATAAATTGAAAATGTGACTGATTTCAGCATCTAATGCAATTAACACTTTTGCTAAATTGTTTTTCTCCTCCAAACTGGATGACAACCTGTTCAATAACTTCTCGCTTTGATAATAAAGGGTTATCTGGAGATGTTAAATACTTTGTTGAGTTTTATTTTTGGAGATAATAACATTATCTGGCACCTATTTCTTCAAGTGTGGAGACTTACTTCAGTTGTTCTCTTGGGTACAGCAGTACTATTCACACTTAGAAGCAGTCTGAGTATCTTGCACTGAGGAATGCAACTGTATTGCTCAACACGTAATTATATGGTTCTGTAACCCAAGCTCTAACAGTGACATTTCCTTCGGATCTTAACTGGTCATTTATGTATTTTTCATGTGTTGCCATGTATATTTTCTTTAAAATGTTTTGAAAGGCAGAAAGAAAACATTTGGTACAATTGTAGTAATGCGAGGTCTACAATCACATCAGTGAACATCCACAAGCTTTATAAGACATGACTATTTAGAAAGCATGCTAAGTGAGGACTTCCTGCTGGAACATGCCCAGTAGCTATTCAGTACAGTAGATTGGAGGAGCGGTTGGAGCATGGCAGCTAAGATGAAGAGGAAGTGAAAAGCTGGGCATTGGACTGGTTTCAGTAAATTGTGGGGATGGGGGAGGATTGAAGAGGAGGGAGGCATATGATGGGCATTTCAGAAGTTCATCACTAAAGATTTGTTGGAGATGTTTGAATCTTTCCCCTACCACTTTTTGCCTGCCAACAGTGCTCTAAAAAGTACGAACTTGCTATATCCTGTTCCTCTCTCTTCTTCATGTTTTCTAGTTCCTGGGAAGCATTCTCCACAGCTGATAAATTCAAATGGGTGGCAATGCCTAAGGATTAGAGTATTATTACTAAATATTGTAATAACAGAATTTCTTCTCCAGCCTGGGCATATTTATTAATGTTAACCCAGAAGAGGGACACATCTGCACTGAAACAAGTTTAGATTTCAACAGAAGATTTCTGAAGAAGGGTCTTGACCCAGAAAGTGAACTTTCCTGCTCCTCTGATGCTGGCTGGCCTGCTGTGTTCCTCCAGCTCCACACTGTTATTTCTTATTTTCTGATATGTTGAGCTTCAAATCTACACATCCACAACCCATAAAATTCCTTCAGCAATATTTTCAAATGCTGTTTCTATCCAAATCATAGATGTTAATATGTGTACATTAATAGATAATATCTGTTAACTATTAATGTCACAATTGAAAATCATACTCCAAAATATTTCAAAAACATTGAGAGTTGAGCTGTGAACTTTCAGCACCTTTAACACTGAGAACAGACTCCTTGAACTTTTTATTGCACTTCCCTATTCACAGCAATCTGTGGATCAGGGCCTTGGAGTAGTGGGTTTTGCTTTTTATTTTATTTCTTGAGAAATGGTTCACAGTAAGGCCATCATTTGGGATTCATCCCTAATTTCTCAGGAAAAAGCAGTGGTGACCCTCTTCTTGAATCATGTGGTTTATCTGGTGCACGTATGTATTAAGGTGCTATTAGGCAGGGATTTCCATGATTTTAATCTAGCGGCAATGATACAATGTCAGTATATTTTCATGTGAGGATGGTTTGTGGGCTTCAAATGAAACTAGCATGTGGTGTTCCGATATGCCTACTGCCCTGGGCTCTCTAGGTGGTAGAGGTTATGGGATCTGGAAGATGCTGTCAAAGGACCGTTGGTGAATAGCTGTAGTGTATTATGTCTATATTGTGCATCGATTGGTGTTCAAGTGAGTGAATGTTCTAAATGGTGAATGGGGTAGCAACTACAAAGATTGCTTTGTCTTGGATGATGTCAAGGAAGGTAGGGAGTATTCCATCACATTTCTGACTTGTGCCTTATAGATGATGTGGAAGTTGTTTACTTGTTACAGAATTCTCAGTCTCTGACCCTGCAGCCACATTATTCACATGGCACATCAATTTAATGCTCTGGCAAACAGTAAGTCCCAAACAGCCTTAGTGTATAGGAATCCCCGAATTAGGAAATGATATTCTTGAGACAACTGAGATAGCTAGGTTGTAACAGAGTCAGAACATTGCTCATAATTTAGGAATGATTAATTTTCAAAGCTCTATTTTCCACAATGTATCCATTTAATCAAACACACTTCCAGCTGTTGGAACCCTTATCAATTTTTCATTATTTTTATTTTTTATTGAGTTTTGCTTCGAACTGTGAACTGGGAATTGTTAGAAAACTTGTGGACTTTGAGACAGTTTGTGGTATAAGGAAAAGAACAGACGAAACAAGCTTGTTTGTTTGTGAGGCCAGACCTGGAGACTAATTGCTAGTTGAATCTTGATTAAAAGGGTTCCAGCAGACACAGCAACCCAGGAAAGAACATTATGGTTAAACAGGTAGCAGAAGTTGGTTATTAATGAGGTCAGTATCAGGGAATTGGTTCCGGCAAGTCTGGAAAAGATCCTATGTTCAAGCAGATGGCAGTTGTTGAATCGTAACTGAAGCCTCAGGAAGAGTTCAGTCTATCAAGGTAGAATTGAGACCAGAATTGTGGGGTTTTTTTAAGCAGTGTTGCAGAGGAGACAAGCTCTGCTGCTGAAAAATCAGTATGATGATTTGAAAGCTCCCTGCCTAATCTGCCATGCCACCTTGTGGAAGCCAAATTAAACGACACACTGGAGGAGGCGGAAACTCCGCAAATATCCCCATCCTCAACGATGGAAGAGCCCAGCACACCAGTGCAAAAGATAAGGCTGAAACATTTGCAGCAATTTTCAGCCAGAAGTGCCAAGTGGATGATCCATTTCGACCTCCTCCAGCAGTCTCCAGCATTACAGATACCAGTCTTCCGCCAATTCGATTCACTCCACGTGATATCAAGAAATGGTTGGAAACACTGGTTACTGCAAAGGCTACCAGACCTGACAACATTCCGGCAATAGTACTGAAGACTTGTGCTCCAGAATTTGCCGCTCTCCTAGCCAAACTGTTTCAGCACAGTTACAACACTGGTACCTCCCTGACAATGTGGAAAATCATCCAAGAATGTCCTGTGCACAAAAAGCAGGACAAATCCTACCAGGCCAATTACTGCCCAATCAGTCTACTCTCAATCATTAGTAAAGTGATGGAAGGCGTCAGTAACAGCGCTATCAAGCAGCACCTGTTCAGAAATAACCTGCTCAGTGACGCCCAGTTTGGGTTCCACCAGGGCCACTCACCTCCTGATCTCATTACAGCTTTGGTTCGAACATGGACAAAAGAGCTCAATTCCAGAGGTGAGGCTGGGAGTGACAGCCCTTGATATCAAGGCTGCATTCGACTGAATGTGGCAACAAGGAGCCTGAGCAAAACAGGAATCAATGGGTATAAGGGGGCAAACTGTCTGGTGGTTAGAGTCATACCTGACACATAGGAAGATGGTTGTGGTTGTTGGAGGTCTATCACCTCAGCTCCAGGGCATCTCTGCAGGAGTTCCTCAGGGTAGTGTCCTAGGTCCAACCATCTTCAGCTGCTTCATCAATGACCTTCCCTCCATCATAAGGGCAGAACTGGGGATGCTCGCCGATGATTGCACAATGTTCAGCACCATTAGTGACTCCTCAGATACTGAAGCAGGCCATGTTCAAATGCAACAAGATCTGGAGAACGTCTAGTCTTGCGCTGACAAGTGGCAAGTGATACTCGTACCACACAAATGTCAGGCTACGACCATCACCAATAACAGACAATCTAACCACCGCCTCTTGACATTCAATAATGTTACCGTTATGGAATCCCCTACTATCAACATCCTGGGGGTTACCACTGACCAGAAACTCAACCAAAATCACCATATAAACGCAGCGGCTTCAAGAGCAGGCCAGAAGCTAGGAATACTGCGGCAATTAACTCACCTCCTGACTCCTCAAAGCATGTCCACCATCTACAAGGCACAAGTCAGGAGTGTGATGGAATACTCCCCACTTGCCTGGATGAGTGCAGCCCCAACAACACTCAAGAAGCTTGACACCATCCAGGACAAAGCAACCCGCTTGACTGGCACCACATCCACAAACATCCAATCCCTCCACCACCAAAGCTCTGTAGCAGCAGTGTGTACTATCTACAAAATGCATTGCAGAAATTCACCAAAGATCCTCAGACAGCACCTTCCAAACCCATGACCACTTCCATCTAGAATGACAAGTGCAGCAGACATATGAGAACACCACCAGCTCCAAGTTCCCCTCCAAGTCACTCACCATCCTGTCTTGGAAGTATACCACTGTTCCTTCACTGTCGCTGGGTCAAAATCCTGGAATTCCCTCCCTAAGGGCATTGTGAGAAAACCCACATCAGGTGGACTGCAGCGGTTCAAGAAGGCAGCTCACCACCTCTTTCTCAAGGGTAACTAGGGATGGGCAAGAAATGCTGGCCAGCCAGCGACACCCACATCTCACAAATGAATAGAGAAAACAATGAGTAGAAAGCTAAGTGAGAGGTATTGCTACCTGTGCATGGATGGACTGAGAAGGTCAACCCTGATTAGCAGTTTCATAAAACCAACAAGATGTAAACCTCTATGCCTGTGAAAAAATGCATGTTGAAAACCATTTAAGTAATCTGGCAGGTTTTGTTATTTATCCTGTTTGTCTATCTGTCCTTTGTGTGAATGGGAGCTGTAAATAAATGTTTTGGGTTTAAAAGCATAGATATTAATTACATTACTGTGCTATTTGATTTTCTGTCTGCTAAAGTTACTGTGTATTGAATAAATAGTTAAGTCTTTTGTTTAAGATATAAAACCTGTGAATGGACATTAATTATTTGCAAAGTCTGGGATTAGTTATTCAAAAGCCTGGTAAGTAACCATCGGAGTGATTATTGGGGGTCCCTGATGGTTTAATTTTATTGTGTTGAGAATATAGAGGTAGAAAAGGCTGATTTAGTTCAGCTATCTCTATGTCATAACGCAGCATACAGTCACAAAAAGGATAACAACTAGGTAAGCATATTGCTGAAAGAGTTTCTTAGAGTTTTGTCAAAGGCTTTTTTCTTAGTTACTTTATCAATAACCTTCCATCCATATTAAGGTCAGCAGTGTGGATATTCACCGACAATTGCAAAATGTTCAGCACCAATAACAGCTCCTCAAATACTGAATCAGACTGTTTTGTATATATAGTAAGATCAGGACAATGTTCAAGAATGAGCTAACAAGTGGCAAATAACATTTGTACCACACAGATGCCAGGCGATGACCTCCCTAACCATTATCCCTTTACATTCAACACATTACTGAATCTTGTACTATTAACACTGTGGGGCTTGCCATTGACCAGAACCTTAACTTGACAAGTCACGTAAATGTAGTGGCTACAAGAGCAGGTCGGAGGTTAGGAATGTTGCAGTAAGTCACCTCCTGATTCCCCACAGCCTATCAACGATCTATGAGGAGCAAATCAGGAGTGTGATGAATACTCTCTGATTTCCTGAATAAATATTGCTCCATGAACTTTCAAGAAGCACATGTCCAAGAAGACAGGCCATCACCACCTTCTCAAGAACAACTAGAAATGGGCAATAAAATGCTTGCCCAGTCAGCAGTTCCTGCATTGCATAAAATAATTTTTTAAAAGTTAAGTTTGTGTGCTTTGCTGGAGCGAAACAGCTGATGCAGTTGCTGAGGGTAATGAAAGAGTAGGCTTTCAGTGGGGATGATCATTGCAAATTTGTTGCTCAGATAGTTGTGCCTACTGAACAAGCATTAATTTAGTTACAGGCTTGTGTTGTAATTGTGATTCAGTTGTGTCAGTCTCTTCTGAATTTAAAGTTTGTGAGTTTGATTACGACTCTAGGACTAGAGCATAAGGATGAAAACTGATAACCTTGTGCTGTTCTTGGGGAATGCTGTGTGTATCATTTGGACGATAAATGAGCATCCTGACTGTTCTCTCCGGTGACTGTAGAAGACCTTATAGCATCATTTTGAAGAGCAGGGTGTTGTCCTGTTCAATATTTATCCTTCAGCAGATATCAGCAGAAAAGATTATCTTGTCATTATTACTTTGGTACCCTTACAACATTGGTACACTTCAAAAAAGTGCTTTACTGGCTGTAAAGTGTTTCAGGATAACCTGTGGTTGCGAAAGGTGCTACATAAAAACAAGAATTTACTTTATTGCTAGCTTTTCAAACAATCTTGGGAAAAATCAGTTAAAAAGTCTGTAATGCTTGGAAATGAATGTATTGTTCACAATGGATCTCTATTTTGAGATATCCAAGATCAGTTAGACCATTGTGCATCATTCACAAGTTTAATTGGTTTCCATCAGGCAAGAAGAAAGTCAATTTAATTTAAGATATTAACCCTGCAACCTGGGTCTGAAATTATTTTTTGAAGGTTTGTTAACTTTGCATTCTTAAGAGAATGAAACTTCAAATCGCACCAAAGCTGGTTGCAAATTCAAATTCAATTTCAAAATTTTGCTAGTCAAGAGCTTGTTTCACTAAAACACACCTATGAAACAGTCTGATGATCACTAAAAAAAACCAAATGGTTTATTGTGCAAAAGAGAAGTGGAAAAAGATCCTCTGTCCTCTTCCAATCTGGACCAGATTAATTGCTACCTCTAAAAATGGCCTAGCATGCTATGCAGTTGGATTAAGCTATTGACATGGACTACAATGGGTCTGCTTTCTCAGGGTGAGGGTTTCTTCCTTTCTCACACCTAGGAGCAGCCAAAAATGTGCTTATTTCTGTTTTCTTTTTGCTTGATTCACCTGGAGTAGATGGCCATAGCTTGAGTGATGCATCAAACATGACTGACCAGAACACTTCTTCTTTGACCAAAACAAGAACAGAAATTGCTGTAAAAGCTCGACAGGTATGGCAGTTCTGTGGACAGAAATTAAATGTGCGCCAGAAGGATTTGCGGGTAGCTAATCAATAGGCTTTGCATGTTTACTGGCCAAAATTCTCAATACCAATGTCTCCCATCCTCTGTTTCCTAATTTCTGTAGATGTCGTAACATTGGAAAAGTGTGATTCTCTAAAATGTACTTCAGGTACATTACTAAATGAAGGGAAAAACAGGAAATTTGTAAAACAGGCAGATTGATAGTGGTCCAAAGTGGTTTCAGAACTGTTTGTTTTTCTTGGACCATGATTTGTTTTTCTTTTTGCTTCAAGTGTTGCAATTGATCATCAAAAGTCAGCACCTTGCTTGTTTCAGCGCAGTCATTGAACTTACACAAAGTTTGTCAGCACAAATAGATGTCAGAATTTACAGCAAAGGAAGGAACCAGCTTAAAGGAGATTGCACACCACAAAAATTGCAGTCAGCTAGGAGTAATTTGGTCAACTACACAAAGGTGTAACGATGTCACACGACGATCAGCCCGCAAAGTCCACTCTGACACAGGGGTGACCCAGATTTGGAGTATTTTATGAACGACTAGTCCATGAGCAGTTATTTATATTAAACATTTTCATACTTGGTAGAAGCAAACTGAATTGACCAGCAGATTACATTAATTCATTCAGTTAAGAAGAGTTGGTGGGATAGTGGTAATGTCACTGAACAAGTGATCCAGTATACCAGACGAATGAACATAGGTTTGATTCCCAATGTAGCAGATAGTGAAATTTACATTCAATAAAAATGTGTGACTGACACACTAGTCTGACGGCAACCGTTATCAATCGTTGTAGAAACCCACCTGAATCGCTGTTGCCCTTTAAGGAAGGAAATCTGCCATCTTTACCATGCTCCAGCCTACATATGACTCCAGACCCACAGCAAAGTGATTGACTCTTATTTGTCCTCTGAACATATAGAGGTGGGCAATAAATATTGATCTAGCCAGTGATGCCCACATCCCATGGACAAAATTTAAAAGTAGTCTGGTGAAAGACTATAGACATGAAAACAATATTTTGCAATGTTCTATAGTCATCATGTTAACAAGTGGACCTTACACCGAAAGCCTCTGGCTCAGGTGCAGGGACACTACCCGCTGCAACACAAGATCTCCACACACAGAGCAAGTGCTATTTGACAATAAAGGCTGGTCTTCTGGCACCCACAAGCTGACAACAAATAAACTTCTTTCTAACACTTATGCTACTAATCTAAATGACATACCCTTCATGTAATGTGTGATATGAGGGACAAGAAAAACTTGTTCATCTGGTAGCAACTGAATGCTGGCCTGATTGTGTCGGCAGGAACACATAATCTTCAATATTCTCAACTTATTTCTTATTTATACATTCCCAGCTGAGAATATAAGATGCAAATTTAATTTTAAAAATATTACATTATTTGGCTTTACTATCAAATGAAAGTTTTTGTATTTCCATGTTTTGGGGAAATAGAATAGATCTTTGCTGTTGTTGATTTTTCTTTATACTAATAGCGAATGCAAGGGCTGCAACTTTTATTCATGTCAGGTGAATCATGTTTTGTTTGCCTCCTCTATCGGCTTAAGTCTATTTCTCTTTAATATTTCACTTAAGCTGCATCCTTCTTTGGAAGAGATTAGAATGATCAAGAAATTGCAGTTATCTCCGTAATTCTGAAAAAAAAGTAGATGTTTTTTCATAAACCAGAACAAATAGAGAAAAAGAACTAAATGGAAATGAGCTGTGCTGACAGAGCCTGGAACTTCAGGAGATTACTTTATACATTACAGTGATAAGTATTTGAAATAAAAATCCAAGTCACCATTTGGCAATCTCTGATCAATATCCAGGTCTATAACTATTAATTTCAGACATTTTTGGCTGTTACAAGTCTCAATTTTAAACAGAAAATTGATTTGGTTTCCTTTTTTTTCTCTACTGTGTAAGTAATAATGCATGAAACAGTTTAAAGATTTCAGACACAACAATCTAATTTGAAATAGAGGTTTCAGAGATAGTAGGAACTGCAGATGCTGGGGATTCTGAACGGTCTAGGCCCGAAACGTCAGCCTTCCTGCTCCTCTGATGCTGCTTGGCCTGCTGTGTTCATCGAGCTCTACACCTTGTTATCTGAAATAGAGGTTTAATTAAATACAAATGAGGAAAAATACAGCCAAAGAAGATGTTAATCAGGATGGGAATTCAAAATGGCAAAGTTAAGAAGTCACAATTGAAATCAAATAAAAGGTATCATAGCAAGTGAGAAGCAAAAATGAAGTGTTTATAGAGAAAACATTATCACAGCAGCACCTTCCAATTTTGCAGCATTTGTCACTCTGAAAAAGAATTCTCAACTCACCTTGTACAGTGGAAGTTGAGGAATTATTTTATATAATAAACTACTGGGTTTAAACTGTTGACTGTTTCATAAACTTTTTTTAAACTTTATGGGCAGTAAGGTGCATGGTAGGTGCCACTGGAGATTTCACCTGAGTGAGTGAGACAAAGGTCAAGTAAGTGTATCAGGAACTAGATTCCAAGTGGGATTTCCGTGCTGGGGAGAAGGATTTGTTTTAGTTAAAGTTTGCTGCAAAACGTAGTCTCCAGGATGACAGGTGAGTAGGAAAGGACAAAAAACACAGATCAAGAGACTGACCTATGCCAACAGCAGAGAAACTTGATGAGCCACCACATGATGTGAATGCAGGAAAAGCAGTTTATTGGTGAATGGGTTGCTGACCAAGTCTAGTCTTTAAAGTAAATTAAGATCAACAAATTGTGTTTAGCTCTCTGTTATTTATTTCTCAGTTTTATTTTGCTTCAAAATAGCTTGTTAAATATGTTTAAAGAGCAGGGATTCAAGAATAATTATTTTGAAAATTAAATAATAAGATAACGATGGCAGGATGGGTGATGCATCGCATTGGGATCTGCGGAACAACAAGGATGAACACATCTGTTGTAAGTATTTTCAGCTCAAAGAACTTTGTATGTGAGAAGCTGGAGTCTGAGCTGCAGTCACTGCCCCACCTTGGGTGGAGGTGGGCGATTTTTGCCTGGACATTTTGGTTCAGGAGGCCTCACATCGGATAATTCAAATTTAGTCTATGCTTAGGGACAGGAGGGATGACTGCAGGAGAAGCACGTGTGGGACAACAGGGTAGCATTTGAGTTGAGTAGCATTCAGCCCATGCAATTTTCCAGCAGTTAGGAGGTTCTTGCAAGATCTGGACAACAGCCAGGACTGCAGGGAGGCTGAGTGAGCTAACCATTGCATCCTGGTACAGAAACCCTTTCAAATAGGAATATAGTAGTGGTAGGGAATGGTATAATTAGGGGGATCGATACTATTTCTGCAGCCATGAGTGAAAGTCCTGAAGCCTGTGTTGGGAGAACAACTAGGAGAGGGAGGGTAGGGGATCAATGGCCATTGTCCATGTTGGTATCAATAATATCGATAACACTAGAAAGGAGGATCTGCTGAAAGAATCTGAACAGTTGGGAAGAAAATTGAAAAGCAGAATCTCCAAAGTAATAACCTTGGGCTTCCCATCTGAGTCATAGGCAAACTGGCAAGGGACAAATAAAGTAACAGAGTTACAAATGTGTGACTCAACAGTTGTGTGGGAGGAATGGGTTTCAGTTCGTGGTGTGCTGAAACCAGTATAGGGGTAACAGTGAGCTGTTCTAGTAGGATGGATATCACCTGAACCATGTTGGGATCAGTGTCCTAGTGATTGCAATAACTAGAGCTGTAGAGAAGGCTTTAAGCTAAATAGGGGAGGGAAGATTCAGGAGATTGGAAGAATAAGCTTCCAAAGCAAAAAGGATATGGCAGCATGCGAAGCAATCATTTAAGTAATGATAACAGAAGGGGTCAGCGTGTGCAAACAGAAAAATGTCAACAAATGCAGCCAACAGAGGAAAAGATGGCCCTTAAAGGCACCTGAATAAATTAAATAAAGTAATGGCATAACTGTGTGTTAATTGGTATTATCTAATACCTATTATGCATGCCTAATTAAGTTCAGTTGCTGGATAGCTAGTTTGTGATGCAGAGAGATGCCAGCAGTGTAGGTTCAATTCCCATGCTGGTTGAGGTTACTATGAAGGACCCTCCTTTCCAACTTCTCCTCTTACATGAGTCACAGTGACCCTCAGATTAAACCATCACAAGTTGTCTATTTCGAATGAGAGAGCAGCCCTGGGGTCTGGTAAGACCAGGCTGACTTCATCTCTTCAGATTTTGTTGGGTTTATTTAGATTTATTTATTTATTTGTCACATGTACTAAATATAGGGATACATAAGTACAGCGAAAAGTGCACAAAGTCACCGTTCACTGGCACCCACTTGGTTACAAAACACAGAATTAAACGATTTTAACGGGGCCGAAAAGGCAAGCAAGAAAAAAAAAAGAAAAACACGGATATCAGTGCCCTAAGTTCCATCAATGGGTAGGGGGCGCTCCAATCGCTAGGACACCCAGGAGGCCAGCACCGCCGCTGCTGCTACTGCCATGCAAAAGGCCCATTCTCACCATTACCGCCACGCAGTTCCTGCTCGTAACTCGACTCCTTCCTCTTACAAGAAGGTCAAAGCTGCAAACTAAAGGCATGAAGAAAAGAGTATTGGGGTTGTTATGTTGGTATGGGATGGAATAAATACAATAGGGAGAAATGGATTGGAAGATGTGAAATCTATTGGGCTGGAGGTAAGAAGTAACAAGGGCGGGGAGAGACAATGGTGAGAGTAGGATATAGGCCCCTAACAGTAGGGAAGAGAATGAATCAGGAGATAAAGAGGGCTTGGGCACAGCCTGATGGGTATTTGGTAGGAGGTCAGAGTCAGGACCATCTCTTTGTTAGGGTCACCGGCCCAAAAACATTAATTGATTTTTCCTCACAGATGCTGCCAGACCCGTTGACCTTTTCCAGCAACTTCTGTTTTTGTTCCTGATTTACAGCACCTGCAGTTCTTTCGGTTTTTAGTTAATGATGTAAGTTTGGGACAATAACATAAGAAAATTTACTACACTTCATTGGGAAAAAAGTCCTTTGTGAAAAGTTATGCATAGCCAAAATTTGGAAAAACTTCAGCTCAAAGAGGCTTGAACATTGGGTACAGCACAGTGAATATGGCAAAGAGAAACCCAGGGTCAAACAGCTCAATTATAAGAAATAAATCACTATTGGACACTAGCCGGCATTGCAATCAGCCAACTTTGCACATTTCTGGTGGACGCTCAGTGACAACACCAAACCCGCAAGATAACGGAAGTAGCATGGGCACCATTTTGTTTCAAAACTGTAGCATTGCAATGACCAGTGCTGGAGCAGAAATTTGCAATCAAGCTAATCATTTAAGGAGACTTCACACCTCTCGTTGAATACTTCTGAACATACCAAAGATTATTTATTTTAACATAAATCACAGCTCCTTGGAAATCTCCTTGTACAACTTTCCACTAATGAGTCTTCTCAAGCAATGTATTAATGACAGGCAGAGTACAGTGGAAGTTTAATCACTTGCAGATACCAATGCACAGATCAGAGACAGCTAATCAGAACATCTCAAGCACTGCAACTGAATGTTAAAACTATACCTCTGGAAGACAAATTCTGGTATCACTGAATAATGAAAGCCAAGAACAATGTTCACTTTTGATACAAAACACTGACATTGTATTAGCGCTGAACAGCCATAACATAAGAATGGAAAATGAATTCACACACTGAGACCAACTGCATGTCAAGATGGATGGATCATTTAGTCTTTCTCTAACATCAGCAGCATCCTTAACATAATAAAATACCCCCAAAGTACTTCAATGAGGTATTATAAAACAAAATATGACGACAGTTGCACGGTTTGGTGCAAGGAAAATCTTGTTTCCTCACACAGACTTGATTGAGTTTATTGAGGAAGTTGCCAAAAAGATTAATGATGGCACAGCAATAGACATTGTTTATTTGGATTTTAGTAAAGCCTTTGACAAGGTTCTGCATGGTAGACTAATTAGTAAAGTTAGGTCACATGGGATTCAGGCTGCCAATTGGATACATAATTGGCTTAACGACCGGAGACAGAGAGTAATGGTGGAGGGTTGCTTTTTGGACTGGAGGCCTGTTATCAGCAGTGTTCCACAGGGATCAGTCCTGGATCCTCTTCTGTTTGTCAGTTATATAAATGATTTGAATGACAATATAGAAGGCACAGTTAATAAATTTGTGGATGACATCAAAAATGGTGGCACGGTAGACAGTGAAGAAGGTTTTCTAAGATAATAAAGAGATCAGAATGAAATGGGTCAATAGACTGAAAAATCGCAGATGGAATTCAATCTGAATAAATGCGAGGTATTGCATTTTGGTACAACAAACAAGGGTAGGGCTTATACAATTAATTGTAGGACCTTGGGTAGTGTTGTATTACAGAGGGATCGAGGGATTCAAGTACATAATTCTTTGATGTTTGCATCACATATAGACAGGTTGGCTAAAAAGGCATTTGGCACGTTTGCCTTCATTGCTGAGACCTTTGAGTATAGGAGTTGGGAAGTCATGTTGGGGTTGGATAGGACATTGGTGAGGCCTCTTCTGGAATACTGTGTCCACTTCTGGTCACCCTGTTATAGGAAGGATATTATTCAGCTGGAGAAGGTTCAGAAAAGATTTATCAAGATGTTGCTGGATATGGAAGGTTTCAGTTCTAAAGAAAGGCTGGAAAGGCTGGGACTTTTTTCACTGGAGTGTAGGAGGTTGAGAAGTGACCTGATAAAAGTTTATGAATTAATGAGGAGTATAGATAGAGTTATTGGTAGTTGTCTTTTTCCTGGGATGGGGATTTCAAGACTAGAGTGCACATTTTTAAGGTGGGAGGAGAGAGGTTTAAAAAAGACATGACAGGCAATTTTTTAAGCAGAAGATGATTCATGTGGGGAATGAATTTCCAGAGGGAGTGATGGATGCGGGCACAATTACAATGTTTAAAAGATATTTGGATAAGTACATGAATAGGAAAGGTTTGGAGAGATATAGGCCAGGACCAGGCAGGTGGGACTAGTTTGGTTTGGGATTATAGTCAGCATGGACTGGTTAGACCAAAGGGTCTGTTTCCATGCTGTATGACTCTATCATTTGGCCTCAATGAGGAGAAGTTCATGCAGGTGACCAAAAGCATGGTCAAAACTAAACATTTTAACTAGTGTCTTAAAGGAGAAAGAGATGGAAAGGTGCATGGAGGAACTCCAGAGCTTGGAGCCAAAGCAACGGAAGGGGCAACCACTAGTGGTGGTGTAATTAAAATTGGAGATGATCAAGAGGCCAGGATTAAAGAAGCACAGACATCCAGGAGGGTTGTGAATTATGAAGGATACAGTGGTTGGGAAGGATGAGTCAGATCACAGAGGGAAAAGAAAACAAAGTTGAAAACTTTAAATTCAAGCCATTGGGTAACTAGGTGTCGATATAGATCAGTGAACAGAGGGAATCAGAGTCATTTGGCGTGAATTAGGATTTGTGTAGCAGATATTTGAATGACCTCAGGTTCATGGAGGGTAGAATATTGGGATGCAGGCTAGAAGTGTGTTAGGTTCATCAAGTATTAAGGTACCTAAGGTATATGTAAGAAAATGAGCCAGAGGAGAGCTGAGGGAAGGGAAGGTTTGGGTAATGTCACAGAGTAGAAATAGATTATTTTTCTGCTGGCACAGATGTGTGATTGGAAAGTCATTTTAGGCTTAGATGTGATGCCAAGTTTACCAATAAACTTATTCAGCCTTAGACCATTGTCATGGATAAAAAATGTAGTCATTGGCTAAGGAGTAGAGTTTGTGATTGCAATAGTTACAATCTTTGCAATGTTCAATTGGAGGAAATTTCTCCTTATACAATACAGGAACTAGGCATTGGCCTGACGATTTAGATACAATGGAAGGGTTGGGCAGATGGATGGAGAACTGGAGCTGGGTGCTGTAATGTTTTTGGATGCTATATCTGTGGGAAAATGTATTGATCAGTAATAGCAGGTGGTGAAAAGTAGATCCTTGGTGGACATCAGAGGTAATTACGTGGGAGTGGAGGAGAAACAATCATTGATGCTGCTTCTTTAGGTTTCATTAATCAATAAAACTTGAAGCAGGTCAGTGTGGGTCACACAAACTAGATGATAATAGAGAAGTGTTGAAGGAAGATATTATAGCCAACCGTATTAAAGTCTGCAGGCAATTTTAGAAGCATGCAGAGGAAAGATTTATTTTTATTATAGTCATTTGACATAGCACTTTGATGGTTCCTTTGATCATGGCAGGAACAGAAACCTGACTGGAGTGATTCAAACATGATGCCTGGGAAAGAAGAGCATGAATTTGAGGGTTGACACCACCTTTGATGACTTTGGACAGGAAAGAGGGGTTGGAGGAAGCAGTAGTTCACAAGGGTGAAGGGTTTATGCATTATTTGTTTTGAAGAAAGACCCAATTATGGCAGATCTGAATGAAATAGGAAGGAGGAGGAGGTGATCCTTTTGATCAAGAAGATGATTTCGAACTAGGACAGAGATAAACCTTGGAGAAAGTTTGGCCTGGTTGCCTAGGTTCATGTGCCACAATTTAGGAAGGATGTCCACACATTTGGGAGAGCATGGAAGAGGTTTATGGCCCACAGCCCCACTGCACCTTCCCCTGTAACCGTCAAAGATGCAACACCTGCCCATTTACCTTCTCCCTCCCCAGTATCCAATGCCCCAAACATACCTTCCAGGTGAAGCAGCACTTTACCTGCACTGCCCAGAATCTAGTCTACTGCATTCGCTGCTCACAATGTGGTTTCCTCTACACTGGGGAAACAAAGCATTGACTGGGTGACAGCTTCACAGAACATTTACATTCTGCTCGCAAAAAAGACCCTGAGCCACCTGTTGCCTGTCACTTTAACTTGCCACCCTGTTCCCTGTTCAACATCTCTCTCTCTGGTAAGTTAGAAGAACAACACCTCATTTTCCGCTTTGGGACCCTGCAGCCCTCCGGATTCAATATCGAGTTCAATAATTTTGGGGCCTAAACTCTCCCATGTCCTAGCCCCCTACCTCCCACCCCAAGCCTTGTTATCACATAGCTTGCCATTACACACTACCTATGTTAGTCACTGTCAGTCCCCATTAACAACTATTCTCCCTCCTGGTCAGATTGTTATCAACTCCTTTGCCCATCCAACTGCTCTTCTCTCTCTTCGGGCTCTATCCTATCATTTACTCCTTCCAAAAATCAACAAACAGGGCTGTCCAGGCAGACCCATTTTTCCAGCCTGCTCCTGCCCCACAAAATTCATTTCTTCCTACCTTGACTCAGTCTTCTCCACCCTAGCCCAGTCCCTACCCACATACATCCGTGATTCCTCTGACGCTTTACGCCGGTTTCAAAGCTTCCAGTTTGCAGGATCCAGCCACCTCCTCTTTACCGTGGATGTGCAATCTCTTTACACGTCCATTCCCCACCAGGAGGGTCCTAGGGCTCTCTGCTTCTTCCTGGAGCAAAGACCTGAACCATCCCCAACCACCACCACTCTCCTCCTCTTGGCCGAGCTTGTCCTTACCCTCAACAACTTCTCTTTCAACTTCTCTCATTTTCTTCAGGTCAAGGGGGTGGGCCATGGCTACCCACATGGGCTCCTGTTATGCCTGTCTCTTCGTGGGATACATGGAACATTCCTTGTTCCAGTCCTATTCTGGCCCCCACCCACAACTCTTTCTCCGCTATATTAATGACATCATCAGTGCTGCTTCCCTCTCTCGTCCGGAATTGGAAAAGTTCATTGATTTCACTTCCAATTTCTACTCTGCCCTCACTTTCACCTGTTCTACCTCTGGCTCTTTCCTTTCCTTCCTCGACATCTCTGTTTCCATTACTGGGGATAGATTGACCACTAACATTTACCATAAACCCACTGACTCCCACAGCTACCTGGACGATACATCCTCACACCCCACTTCCTGTAAAGACTCCATCCCATTCTCTCAGTTCCTTCTTCTCCATCGCATATGTTCAGATGAGACCAACTTCACCAAGGAAGCCTCTGAAATGTTCATGTTCTTTCTCAACCAAGGATTCCCCAGCACCGTTGTTCACAGGGCCCTCAACTGGATCTGACCCATCTCCCACACTTTCACACATCCGCCTTCACCCCTTCTCTTCCCTCCAGCAACAGCGATAGGGTTCTCCTCGTCCTTACCTACCATCTCATCAGCAACCACATCCAGAAGATCATCAGACGCCATTTCTGCCACCTCCAAAGAGATGCAACCACCAGACACATATTCCCCTCCCCTCCCTTGTCCACATTCCGCAGGGACTGTTCCCTCCGGGACAACCTGGTCCACACTTCCTTCACCCCCAACACTTCCCCACAGCCCTACGACACCTTCCCCTGTAACCGGCAAAGGTGCAACACCTGCCCATTTACCTTCTCCCTCCCCAGTATCCAAGGGCCCAAACATACCTTCCAGGTGAAGCAGCACTTTACCTGCACTGCCCAGAATCTAGTCTACTGTATTCGCTGCTCACAATGTGGTCTCCTCTACATTGGGGAAACGAAGCGTAGACTTGGCGACCGCTTCACAGAACATCTACATTCTGCTTGCAAAAAAGACCCTGAGCCACCTATTGCCTGCCACTTTAACACACCGCCCTGTTCCCTGACCAACATCTCTGTCTCTATTGTGCTGCAGTGTTCCAGTGAAACTCAGCGCAAGCTGGAAGAACAACACCTCATTTTCCATTTGGGGACACTGCAGCCCACACAACTCAATATCGAGATCATTAATTTTAGGGCCTAAACTCTTCCATGTCCCAGCCCCTTACCCCACACACCAGGCCTCGTTACCACATAGCCTGCCATTACACACTACCTATTGTTAGTCACTGTCAGTCCCCATTAACAACTATTCACCCTCCTAGCCAGATCGTTATCAACTCCTTTGTCTATCCAACAGTTCTCTTTCTGCTCTGTTCTGAGGAAGGGTCACCGGACCCAAAACATTAACTCTATTTTCCTCCACAGATGCTGCCAGATCTCCTGAGCTTTTCCAGCAACTTTGTTTTTGTTCCTGATTTACAGCATCCGCAGTTCTTTCGGTTTTTGTTCTTCTCTCTCTTTCCGCTCTATCCTATTGTTTACGTCCTACCCATCCCCCTCCCTATTTTCTGCAAATAAACCAACGTTTTTCCAGCTACCATCAGTTCTGAGGAGGGGTCACCAGGCCCGAAATGTTAACTCTGATTTTTTCTTCGCAGATGCTGCCAGATGTGCTGAGCTTTTCCAACAACTTCTGTTTTTGTTGTTGAAGAGTCTTATGGGAATGGTTCATGGGTTGATAAGCTTCAGTTGTGAAGGTAGGTTGTAGAAATAGGGATTGTTTTCATTGGAGAGGAGAGAGTTTAGAAGGGATTTGACTGAAATTTTAAAATCATTTGGAACCTGGGCAGTGCAGGCAGGGAGAAACTGTTCCTGCTCATAACGAGATAAATAAAAAAGAAGACAGCACAGATTTAAAGTGATTTGCAAAAGAAATAAATACAATAAGGGAAAAAAACTACACAGCAAATGGTTCGGGTCTGGAATGCACAGGCTGTAAGCATGATGCAGACAGGTTTAATTGTGGCATTCAAAAGGATATTAGATAATTATTTAATTAGGAATAATGTGTAGGGCAAAAGAATGTTAGTAAGTCATAATACTCATTGGGAGAGACAGTACAGAGATGATGGGCCAAATGCCCTCCTTCTATACTGTAACAATCCTGTGATTCCTTGATACAGTGAGATTATCTTCATAAGACATTCAAAAATACATTATTTCAGTTTATAGAACAGGAGCATTTTTGATACATAATAGACTTGTGTTGTCAACAGAAGTCTTATAACCCTGCCAAAGACAATATATTTTTAATGCAATGTTTGCTGAAATGCTTTCAGAAAAACTTGAACTCCACGTAATATATATATATATATATACTCATTCTTCTTTGATCTAACACAAAATTACAGCAGCACATAAGGCTGATACACCATTTGAAGACAACATATGAATAGGAAAGATCAAGGGCAGGATTGAAGAAAAGAAATTGATGGGAGTGGATTCATTGAATAACATGTCAATGGGACTCAGACAGCTGATACATATCTCAGAGCTTTATAAAGGTGATGGATAATCTGTGCAGGTTTCCGTCTCTCAGCACAGTAGTCAAACTGGAGCTGTGCAGTTAAAAAGTTCCCTTGAATCACCTTAGCTAAAAGTTGACATTGGTGATCTACAATCCTCCCAGATTTGTAGAGTACACTTTCATTATTTAGTAACAAAGTTTACCTTGTGCTTGATAAACATTAACAATTGTATAGTTGTGTCTATTTTCTATCTTTCCAGACCAGAAATGCTAACTTATCGATGCATACATTGACTTTTCTTGTCTTTTCTTCCCCAGTGAAAAATGTATTTAAAGTTGACTTTCTGCAAATTTTGGTCATAAAAGCCCAAAATAAGGAAGTTTTTTTTTGAACACCATTTCTAACCAACTGAAAAGTGACTAATATACTTCAGTGAACAGCCCAAGTGCTTGTTATAGAGTTCTAGAAACATACAGCATAGAAACAGTTCCTTCAGCCCAACATGTCTATGCTGACTGACAAATATCAAACTACACTAATCCCATTTATCTGCACTTGGTCATTAGTGCCCCAGCATTTTAAGTACTCATCCAAATACATCTTAAATGTTGTGAGAGTACCTACCTTCACCACCCTCTCAGGCAGCATGTTCCATATATCTACCATTCTCTGGATGAAAAAAACATTTTTCTCTAATTTCCTCTAAACAGCTTGCTTCTCACTTTAAACTTATGCCCTCTGGTCTCATAAACGTCTGCCATGGCAAAGAGAGTCTCACAGTTTACTCCACACTTCTCATAATTTTGTATCCCTCAGTCAGATCCCTCAGCCCCTTCTGATCCAAGAAAAACAAATGCAGCCTGTCCAGTCTCTCCTCATAATTGATTTTTTATCCTAGGCAACATCCTGGTGAATCACCTCTGCGTGCTATCCAGGACAATCGTGCCCTTCTACTAATGTAGTGACCAAGCTGCACACAGTATTCCATTTGTGGCCTAACCAATGTTTTATAAAGTTATAACAAGACTTCCTTGCTCCTATGTTCTATGTCACGACTAATGAAGGTTGGCATCCGCACACATTCTTTACCATTTTGTCTACCGGTGCTGACACTTTCTATGGGCTCAGGCATCAAGGCCCTTTTCTTCCTCGGTACCCCCCAGGGACCTACCACACATTGTGTATGCCCTGCCCATTAGATGTCCCAAAATGCATCTCCTTGCACTTAGCTGTTAAATTCCATCTGCTATTGCTCTGTGCAATTTATCAGCTGATTGTTATCAGACTGTAGCCAGAGACCACCCTCCTCATGATGGACAACAACCCGCAATCTTCATGAGACTGAGTCCTCACTTACGTTTCTGGGGTGATCCTGGGATGTCAGAATCAGCAGCTGCTACATTGTTACAGTGGCTGCTACAGTGGAAATGACATCAGCAGGTTAGGCGACTGCGGATGGGTGACATTTGTTGGGTCTGGCGCTGGCGGCGATGAAGCGGTGTAGGAAGGGCATCATAGCAACATCAATGAGTTGGGCCCAGCGGCAAGAGACACAACTCCAATATTGGTTGGTCCCATGTGGTGGCAGAGATGTGATGAGGTGGCAGAGTTGCATTGGCGTAGCGATGAAAGATGGCACCTGAGGATCAGTGACTTCAACATAAGGTGGATCCAGCATAGATGGCTGTGAGGCATTAGTGCTTCTGAACCATCTCAGAATTCGAACTTGGATGGACATCTCTTTGAGCTATGTCTTTTCATTTTCCTCTGTTTCTAAAAACTAACAAAATGGCACCATGTAATGGCAAAGAATGGAAGCTTTTCACTGTATGTTATTGTATTTCACACTGTAAAGTACATGTGAAAATAAAATTATTCATTCATTTATACAGGTAATCTACAATGTTTTAAATTAAGCCTTCAACGTTCATATCTAAGTTGTTAATATACACAACAAACAACAAAGGTCCCAGCACTGATCCCTGCAATATACTCCTGGTCACAGGCTTTCAATTCCAAAAACAGCTCTCCATTGTCACCCTCTGCCTCCTAATTGTAAGCCAATTTTGGGTTAAATTTGCCAGTGTGCCTTGGATCCCATGGGAATTTACCTTTTGGGCCAGCCTTCCATGTGGGACCTTCTCAAAGGTCTTACTGAAGCCCATAGAAGCCACACCAATTGCACTACCTTCATATTTAGTCAGATTTTCAAAAAACTCAATTAAATTAGTCAGACAGGATCTTCCTCTGATAAATCCCTGCCTTTCCAAGTATTGATTAATGCTGTCCTTCAGAATTTTTTTCCGCTAATTTTTTTATTACTGACATCAGACTGATTGATCTTTAATCGCCTGATCTATCCCTGCTGCCCTTCTTGAACAAAGGAACCACATTTTCTATCCTTCAGTCATCTGGCACTTTGCCTCTGTTTGGAAGTTTCTTAAGATTCCTTTCAAATGATAGTTGCATTACTTTTTCTCTACTACTGTTAATTTTATTGATCTATAATTTACTGGAATAATTCTCGGTGTCTTCTTAAATGGAAGTACTCTTATTAATTCACCAGCGTGCTTAATATTCATGTTGTCTGATTTATCCAGAACAATGCAGAGATGATATTACTTCTTAATCCATAACAGTTTTATTTACATCATTTTAAAATAGCTCAGAACTTATGGGATTTTCCACCAACATGGACTCCGCTAACTAAATGCTAAAGACCTTCCTCCCTTTCCAGTGATTAGCACTGCTGCCTCGCAGCGCCAGGGACCTGGGTTCAATTCCATCCTCAGGTGGCTGTCCGTGTGGAATTTGTACATTCTCCCCATGTCAGCATGGGTTTCCTCCAGGTGCTCAGGTTTCCTCCCACAGTCCAAAGATGTGCAGGCTAGGTGGGTTGGACATGCTAAATTGCCCATAGTGTTCAGGGATGTGTAAATTAAGTGGATTAATGGGGGATGGATCTGGATGGGATTTTCTGAGGGTCAGTGTGGATTTGTTGGGCCGAAAAGGCTGTTTCCACACTGTAGGGATTCTATGAATTCTGCCAGCTTACCTCTCTTTTTTTGCTTTCCCAACTTTCCTGAATACTCTGTATCCTTGAATATTAAGCTACCAGTACTCCCCACTTTTAAACCAAATTTTGTTTTGATCACATAATAAAAGAACTTTAAAAAATGTACAGTTAGAGTTGTTGTTCACTAGAATTGTAGCTTTCCTTATACATAATGTATACTTAAATAACGCATTGTAAACTTTGCTTTGTATTCCTTGTAGTCCTTAGTTTGATTTTATGTAATATTGTGCCACTCCCTTCTCTAACGTTATACAATGTTCTCATTCCATTGTGCATCCTTTCCACTTTTCTATTTTTGTATGCTGTTGTCAATCTCCTGCCAATTTAAACTAACCCTTCCTGATCGCATTAGTCAACTGCTCCACAAGAACACTGGAACACCTATCCTGGTGAAAGTCAAGCTGTCTTTTTTGAGGTGGTGCCTGCTACACTGGAACGAGGCAAGCCAGTATTGTTGTGACTGAGTCATAGGCTTCGAAATCCAGAGGCTTCTAGTTCTGGACATACCAGTTAAAGTCTCCACCATAGATGGTGGGATTTAAGTTCTACACACAAACCCTCTTTCAATAATGTCATTAAACTAACATACCTCTGGTAGTATTACAGAGATCACTACCTTTGAAATTTTAACTTATTACCTCCTCCTCGAGTCCTGAATTTCTGATTTTTGGACCTCTAAATCTGTCTTCTCAATGTTGGTAATGATATGTACCACAATTCCTGGTTCATTCTCTTGGCCTTGCAGAATATTCCATGCCCGTTTTTTTCATGTCCTTTACACTGGCACGAGGAAAGCAGCAAACCATTTGGGACTCAAGGTAACAGTTACTGAATTGCATGTCTATCCCCCAACATTGGAATCTCCTCAAATGACTGTTTTATCTCTTTCTACTCTGTTTTTCCCTGTATAATCCCTTTCCAGTTGTTGCCATGGAATGCAGTCCTTCAATGTTTAAACACTCCAAGATACTCTAATACTATGTACTGGCTTGAGAATGGTATGTACCGTAAAGACATTTGTACTTCCTGTCTCTTACAAGTGGCCATCCATCTACTACTTTTAACTCTCATTTCCAGTGGGGTGATTAACTCTTGGAATATGCGATCCAAGAAAATGTCATCGTACCAATGAGTTCAAACTTCGAGACTTGCCCTACGCATGTGTTCTCATAAGACACTTAGGTATCCTGAAGTTCCCGGATGGTGCAGAAATTGTAAATCACATGCCTCAACAGCCTATCCATGGTCTGAGAAAAAAGAAACTCTATACCCTTTTCCAGAATCTAGTCGGTACTTCATATAAAACATTTACTCTAATGAATGCCTCTTGACCTGCTCTTTGTAATACCTTTATTATTAATTTCTTTTCAATTGAAATATTATTTAACTATTTAAACTATAAAAGTAACACATACTTTAAATCATGACTTTATTTTTGTAAGACTCACCAAACATCTGCAATCCTCTGTGTAATTGCTTCTGTCTTGGAAATCAGGTCAGTGCTGTCTCCTCATTGCCTTGCCATGATGTTCATGAAAGAATGATAAAAACTGCCACAAACCTAAGACCTGAAACTATAGTGTTTACAAAATGTTGGGGATGGCCCAGGTGGGAGATTCAGGAAACCCAGATATGTGGGTAAAGTAGATGTTCTTCTGAAGTTAATGGCAAGCCCTCACTTAATTGTTAGCACACGTGAGAATCAGTACTGGAAGGGTGTAGTTGGGAGAAGAGAGAAGGGAATCGGAGATTATAGTTGGATAGTCATGGGGAGATTATAGTTAAGCGCACAGGTGCAGCAGGCAGTAAAGAAGGCAAACTGTATATTGGCTTTCATAGCGAGAGGAGTCTCGTTACAATTCTGCTGCAATTATGTGGGACATTAGTGAGAGCATACCTGCAATATTGTGTGCAGTTTCATTCGCCCAATCCAAGGAAAGCTGTTCTTGCTTTAGAGGGAGTGTAACAAAGGCTTAACAAATTGATACCTGGAATGGCAGGACTGATGTGTGAGGAGAGATTGAGTCAGTTAGGATTATATGCTCTGGAGTTTAGAAAAATGAGGAGGATGTCATGGAAAATTATAAAATTCTAACAGGACAAGATGCAGAAAGGATGTTCCTGATGGTAGGAGAATCCAGAACTATGGGTCATAGTTTAAAGATAAGGGGTAAGCTCATAGAATCCCTACAGTGTGGAAACAGGCCATTCAGCCCAACAAGTCCACACCACCCATCTGAAGAGCATCCCATCCAGACCCATTCCCCATGTCAAACCCAAACTTTCCTGGACACTATGGGCAATTTAGCATGGCCAATCTACCTACCCTGCACATCTTTGGACTGTGGGAGGAAATTGGAGCACCCAGAGGAAACACCCACAGGCACAGGGAAAATGTGCAAATTCCACACAGACGGTTGCCAAAGGTTGGAACTGAACCTGGGTCCCTGGTGCTCTGAGGCAGCAGTGCTAACCACTGAGCCTCCATGCCACCCTGACTAAGATGAGGAGAAATTTCTGCACCCAGAGAGTAGTGAGCCTGTGGCATTCACTAACATAACCTGTTTGAGGCCAAAATATTATGCATTCTTAAGAAGGATTAGATATATGTCTTGTGGTTAAAGGGATCAAGGGATATGGGAAAAGAGCAGGATTAGGATTAGGGTTCAGGTTAGAGTTGGTTTAGGGTTAGGATTAGGGTTCTGGTTAAGGTTACGGTATCGAGCTTGATGATCAGCCATGAACCTAATCAATGGCAGAGCAGGTTTGAGGATGACCTAGTCTTGTTCCTATCTTCCATGTTTCTACGCAACAAGATTTGGGAGGAGATTGTGAAGTCAGATGATATTGTTGAGATTGAGTGGGGGATAGTGAGGGTGCAGGGTAAAATCAGTTCTGGGAGAGGTCAATTTCAGGAAGCAAAGTGAGTTTTCTTGAGTAACTGAAGGAATATTTTACGCCTCCTGGTGCTCAAGAAGCTCAAGAAAGGTCTGGCCTCCCTCATATCTCGCTCCAGCTGCCAGGTTTCTTGAGTACAAATCAGCCCATGATAAAGATTTTAAATTTAAAGCTAAGTTAAAATCATTGCTATAAAATTCTATAGAGATGTCAGTTGTCAAGCTAGGTAGGCACTTTGCTACCACCAATTCTATAATTAATGGCAAAGAGTGGTTCACTTGTATTAAACTCAGTTTTGTTAATCTCGGAAGTAGACGTGTTGGAGCTCAGTTGAGGTGGGGAATCTAAACATAATTTGTGGTGTCACCTCTCACTTGTTCTTGGGACGATTTAATCACCATCATCAACATTTTTCTCCTTCCATAAATGCTGCCTGATCTGCAGAGTCTTTTTCCAGCATGTTCAAGCCACTCAGATTTAAATAGCTCATGAAGATTTGTCTGGAATTGTTCAGAGCAGCACTCTAAATTCCAAACCGTGGTCCCAGTGGTTTCCTCAGGCTGTCCTGTATGGTTTCATGCTTGTTTCTCAGAAAATTGCATCATTTCTCTCTTCTTGTTTTTTCATAAATTTTGTTTGGTGCTTTTATTTTTGATATTTTGAAAAGAAAAACTGCTTATGTTCTCAACTTATAGCATTTTGGCAAAGTTGATGTTTTTCTTTAACCACTTAAAGCATTAACGTATTGCTCTGGGAATTCCTTACCCTCAGAGAGATTAAGCTGAGATCACTGATCACAGTGATCTCAAAGCAAATTGGATATGCAGGTTTATAGAATCTGCCAGAGCCAATTTGAGAATGTGAAAGGAGACGTGCCTTTAACACTAATGACTCAGCCAGAATGTCCCCTTGAATTGTTTGCAATCTATTCTCAAGATGATGGGGTCTGGAATCGTTGTGTGGATGCTATCACTACAGTTAAAATGGTCAAAGAATGATGACAAAATTATGCCATTTAAATGAAAGTTGCTCCTTTTTTTCTCAATGTGCATTCGGAAAGTTCTTTTTTAGATAAAATAGGTTTTGTTACAATCTTTATAAAGCAGGAGGCCAAGTCTGAATTGTGCAGCAGAGGTGATGTACTTTATTTCTAGTTAATTAAATTTGTCTCAGCTAAATCTCAATAACCATAACTGTTAAAAAAGTCATCTGATCCAACCAATGAGAAAAACCTTGCACCAATTACATATCAATCTACCTGGAACAAAATGACCAAATCAAGACCTGAATAATCCTGGAGCAGCCACCAATGGCAGGTTACCATTGTGCTCCTAATTATTTCCTGCAGAGTCAGAGGCCCATAATTCTGCCTAGGACTTCAGTTCCTGGCGTCTTCTGAAATGCAGAGTGCAACTGATACTGGGGTCTTCAGATCTTCAAGAAAAATCAAGCCAAATCCTCTTCTAAAGCACAAGCTGCCTGATTTGAGTAAAGCTTCACTCATTAACTCACTGAAGGACTCTATACAGCCAATCAGTGTGTTTATGAACAAGTGTGGCTGTATTATTGGGCAGCTTGGGTGAAGTAGTTGGGTAAAGATGGTAGCTGGGTAGAGTGGATGCTGATTGGAGTGGCATGTCAGTGATGTGTGTAGTTGTTCAGCCGAGAGGAGTTACCAAGTCAGGGAGCATTTGTAGGTTTGGTGGTAGTAGCCGGAAGCAGATCTGAGCATTACAGATGTCAAGTGATAGGAGGTATTCAGATCATTTTGGGGAGATACAGGAATTGGTGTCAGCTGGGCAGTCAGTGGGGTAATGGAAGGAATTAGCAGGAGGTGTAAGTTGTATAATTACTCAGGTATTAGACCATGTTACAACATATTCTGGGTAACTATCCATGTAAGTAAGTTGAACTCTAACTCAGAGTCAGAGAGACTTCTGCAGAAGGTTTCAGGTAACAGGAGAGTTGCCAGCCAACCACTGCAACTTCCTGTGGAATGCTCATGAAATGTGTGTCTCAAGGCGCCTGAAGGTCCCCAATGTACAGAGACTGAAAATCTGGTCCTAACACTTCTGCGTGCAGTTATACTATGGACATCGTTGGTCCTCTGACACAATGAACCATGTACATTTGACAGGAAAGGATGTCCTGATTCAGTTTCATTGAAATATTTTAGCCAATGCACCATGGCTACTCCTTGGAGTGCATTATTGGTGATCGTGGGAAATGAGCCAGTGCATTAAGCAACTTCAAATGGTAAGCAGCAACTGACAAGCATTTATTGCCTTGACCTACCCCAGTACTGCCATAAACAATTGGAAAAACAGAAAATAGTTCTACCTATAAGTTTTGTGCTTATGCAAAGTGCCTTAACTTTGGTAAAGCTTCTCAATTTGCGAAATCCAGGTTGAATGTTAAGATCTAATCCAACTCCAAAGTGGAGTGGAAATTCTTCTCAGTGCGAAGCCAACAGAGTTAACTCAAGCTCTGACTCTGGAATAACACTCATGTATACGGGAATTGCAGCGCAAGTACAAAGCAAAAATATTCGTACTGTCACCACAGTTACAGTATAAATGCAGCCTTAAGCTGCTCAATTTATGCTGCAGAGAATGTGAATGAAGAAATCTTACAGCACAAAGTCATCATACTGCTTTCAGCAAAATACAATAATGTGGTGAAGAAAAGTGAGTCTGTCAGTACATGTTGGGGCACAAGAAATTCAAAATCAACTGCATAACCACAATGCTTGCAAAGCACTTAATCATTTGATGAAATTGGTAATTGTTGAAAGAAATGCGGACAGTACCATAACTAGAGAGAGAATGTAGCTGGAAGCTTAGAACTATGGAAAGTGATTTGCTCAATATCCACCTGTACTAAATTGTCCTTTCTGCTATATGAAAAGCAAGTTAAACTAATTTACTTTTAAGAAGCTAGGTGCTTAAAATTCCAAATGAAATACTTGATGCAATTTATTTGAGTTGATATTTTGATATGCATAGGATTGAAAGAAATATTGAGCTGTATACTGTGTTTATTTGCCCATATAAGGCACATGTGTATGCGGCTAACTGAAAAACAATGGGCTGGCTCCAATAAATCAATCAGATGAAGGTTACTGGAGTGTGATCTCTAGGTGAATTCCTCTCTATAGTTGTGGATGCGTACTAATGACATTCATGCCTATAAATTAGTAGATCGTAGTCTCAAATCCCATCCCACTGGTAAAAGCACATGATCTTGACCGATACTTCAATACAATTCTGCATTGTTAGTGGTGTCAAGTTTTCAGTGAAGACAATAAACTTCTGGACATAAAAAACAATCCTATAGTTCACATGGCATTATCTCTAGTGTCTTGTCAATGTTCCTCTTTCAACTATTTCTGCTGAAAACAGCTTGATCAGTCATTTATCTGATTGCTGATCATGCAACCTTGCTCCAACTAAATTAGCCACTGTATGTCCCTACCTTCCAACAGAGACTCCTCTTCATAAGTACTAAATAGGCTTTGAAGTGTTTTAGAATGTTCTGAGGTTATGAAATCAATACATAAATGCAAGTTCTTTCCACTTTCTCTCTTTTTACATTTTTTGCAAGATATTTAAAATAGCTGATCTGGAATCATGTAGCAACTAGGTTAGTCGGATAATATTGTTAAAAGACGTGAAATTGTTCATCTGTTCACAACCGGAACTCTCTGATCTTGACGATTTTCAACTGTTTGCTTCTGATTTATTGTTGCACATGATGTCCTGGATTCCATGTGGTATGGAACCCACAAGTGAGGGCACAAATTTTGTTCTAAATGGTAAAAGAAATTAACAAGTTTGTTGGAGCGTGTTTTGAGATTTTTGAAGCAATAAATCAAATCAAATACCATAAGTGAGACTGGATAGTACTCGGCCAATGCGTCATGGGAACAGGGGATTATTCCAATGCCAAAATGCGAAAATTGGGGGTGGAGGGGGTTCTTGTTTAAATCAGAACAGTGAACTGCTCGAAGACAGTGCATGCAGGATAACACAGCTGAGAAACAGTTCCACTGTCAGCAAGCATTTTGATATTAGATCTTAGGAGGATTGAAGTGGAATAAATTGACAGAATAAGTTGGATCCAGTTGGGAGCATTGTGTTATATCTCACAGCCAGTATGTCAGTGTGCTTTTAAGAGACGTGCTTATGATATCATCACTGTGTCACAGCGTGGGACCTGAGAATATAAAGGTTTTTAATAAAGAATATTAATTGGGATCACCTGAAGAATGACATGTGACCAAAAACATGCTACCGATGATGTTTGATTTGTGCAGTAGAAACATAGAATCCCTACAGTGTAGAAACAGGCCATTCAACCCTCCGAAGAGCATCCTACCCAGGCCCGCTCCCTTATCTAACCCTGACTGCAGTTCCCATGCTTAATCCACCTAGCCTGTACATTCCTAGACACTACAGGCGATTTAGCATGGCGAATCCACCTAACCTGCACATCTTTGGACTGTGGGAGGAAACCAGATCACCTGGCAGAAACCCATACAGATATGGGGAGAATATGCAAACTCCACACAGACAGTCAAACCCGGGTCCTTGCTGCTGTTAGACAACAGTGCTAATCACTGAGTCACCAAGCTGCCCTAATACTTGACTGGAATAAGTATTTGTTTCATTCTTCAATATTGTGGATCTATCCCCAGTTTCCTATGTTATTATTGCAGCAGTATTTAATGTCATGCAGGAGGCAGTGAAAGGAAATCTGAAGGGAGGAGAGCACCACTGCACCTTCTGTATATTCATTTTTTACTGTGTAGTATTTTTAGTAGAACATAAGTTTTTTTGAAAAGAGCATTATCTTTTGCTGCTGGCCTCCATTAAGCCTGATGACAACAGGTTTAGATAGATGTAGACCAGTTTGTTCTGAACATAATGGAATGTCATCTGCAATCAGATTAATCCAGTTTTGGAAAGGGTTTTGAACAGGGGTTATGCATATAACATAAGAACATAAAAACTAGGAGCAGGAGTAGGCCATCCAGCCCCTTGAGCCTGCCCCGCCATTTAATAAGATCACGGCTGATCTTTTTGAGACTCAGCTCCACTTACCCACCTGCTCACCATAACCCTTAATTCCTTTACTGTTCAAAAATTTATCTAGCCTTCCCTTAAACACATTCAACGCGGTAGCTTCAACCGCTTCACTGGGCAGTGAATTCCACAGATTCATAACCCTTTGGGTGAAGAAGTTCCTCCTGACCTCAGTCCTACATCTGCTTCCCTTTATTTTGAGGTTATGCCCCCTAGTCCTAGTTTCACCTGCTAGTGGAAACAACCTCCCTGCCTCCATCTTATCTATTGCCCTCATAATCTTATATGTTTCTATAAGCTCTCCCTTCATTCTTCTGAGTTCCAATGAGTATAATCCCAGCCTACTCAGCCTCTCCTCATAGTCCAACCCTCTCAATATGCCAAGGCATTAGCACATAGCTTAGGCATGAACACTCAAGTATATCTGTACTTTGGTTTTTACTGATATTAGACATTTAGACACCATTTTATGTCAATAAAAGAGGCATAGTAGTAAAATATTTTGAAGCCACTATCTTTTCATGCAGACTTTGTATGCAGAGCTCTACATCAATGTAAATTGTATTTAGTTATCACTAGATTCTTAAACATTTTCATCCATAAAGGTGACTTGCCTTAGTGTGCTTTTTTAATCATTTAAATTTTTTGTTGTTGGTCATCTATATTTTTTTAAAAATTGTACTTTTAATTTTCTTCTCAATGACTATCCAATATGAATTATGATTACTTGCTGAATATGTTTATCAGCCAATTCTGAACTTGCTGCCGTGACAAATTTACAGTAACTCTAATTACCAACGTTTATATCAAACAATTGACAAGTACGTATTGCAAAAAAAAGTTGTTATGAACATAAGAACATAAGAAGATTATGTTAAAATTGGTGTGCACAATGACATTGTGCAAGCTGGCTACTAATGAATCCAAAGAGAATATTTATGGGTGAATTGCTCTGGGGTAATAGAGCAAAACAGGCAACAGGAATCATCAAGCATTTTTAGCACTTTGCCTGATTTTCCTTTCCACTGAAATCATAGCCAAAATGAACTGCATATTCTCTATTACATATTCTCTTTGATAGCCCCAGACAAATTTCATTGCCTTCGTATCTTTTTAGTGATGAAAACGCTGTCCATTTTTGCAATAAATGTGGAACATTCTAAAAAATACATAATGTCTAGAGGGAGTTATTTATTCTTTCAAAGTGCCAGTGTAGAATTAGGCAAAGATTGTTGAGTTGAGTAAAACTTGTGGCCTGACTTTTTCTATTTTCTGCTACAATGCCTGTGCTCATTGTTGCAATGATATTGAGAAAGCAATTAAAAATACCCATTTTAAAATAAAAAAATATTGATATTAAAATCTAGCACGCACCAAGGAGAGTAAGGGATGGAAAAGATTGCATTGTGTCCTGAAAATGCGAAAAATAATAAATTCCCATTTAAATACACTGCATAGTTGCCTGAAGAAGAAAATAAAGTTACCACTGATCTTAATGAAACAGACACTGAGACTATTCTAGTTAGCTTGACCCACTAGGGAAATGCATTGGAAATCAAGCCCCACTATTTCTGGAGTCATCACACATAAGAAAGAAATTTATCAAATTACCCAAAGTCCCCAGGGTACCTGACAGATGAACTCATGACAGATTAAAGCTCTCAGTAGCTTTCTATATTTTTATAAAATATTACTGTTTATTACAGACAAATTATCTTGAAGCAATGACAATTAGGACGATGAATTGCTAATTTATAGTTCTATAGCTTAAACGATACACCTTCTTAAATTCCTCCCTCATCTACTGACCCATAAAGACAGACAAGATATGGATATTAAGGGTGGAAAATGAAAAGAAAAGAAAATCACGGAGAAACAGTCCGATAGCATCCATCTGGACCACAAGATTTTAGAAGTCATTTTCTTTCTCTTCCTTTCAATCTTATGTTGCCACAAGTAAGTTTGCGTGCCAATTTTCTGCCTTTCACTCACGAGTTGACAATTCTCCTCTTTCACAGTTGTTGAAGGTATTTATTTTCTCCCTTTCATTTCAACAAGGAAATTTGCTGAGGTTGGGGACAGGAAGGCAGTTAGCTATTACTGAAGACTTTCTGTTACCTCCACACCAGAGAGAGACAAAGGGAAATTTTTCTGATGCTTTCTCTTTGCGAGCTAAATGGTTCTCTGCTGCATTGGCCTCATCCTAGGCATGGTCATCTGGTCAGAAGCAAATCAGAATACTTTTGCTAAGCAATTGAACTTCAGTTCAGATCCTATCAGCTCTGTAGTGCCTGCTTTTGCTTGTAATGTTGCAGGAAAAAAAATGACAGTGTATCCAACTTACAATTTTCTCCAATAGATATGGTCTTTATAGCTGCAGCTGTCTCTTTGCGTGATTTCCCTGGTTTATAAAGTAGTACGATGTGGAGGTGCTGGTGTTGGGCTTGGGACAAACAAAGTCAGGAGTCACACAAAACCAGGTTATGGTCCGACAGGTTTATTTGAAATCACAAGCCTTCAGCGCACTGGTCCTTCGTCAGGTTTGACTTCATAAAGTAGTATGTTCCATTCTGAATCTGTTGTCCAAAAGTAAATGAGATGAAAAGGTGTGGTTTTTAGATATCAACTTAAACAACTAAAATTTGTATTATGTATTCTTTAGAGGTTCATTGGGAACAGTTAATAAATATGAGATGGTTTGATGGTGTACATCTTTCAGAATAGAAGAGATTGCTTTGTTCACTGCAGTTATAAAATTAGTTTTTGTATAAATAAGTAATTTGGACATACATTATTCAAATCCTTACATTAGAAATATTAAAATATTACTGCGATTATTACTGACTTATTTATGAGGACTTCATTTATGCAAATGTATTCTTGGTCCTACTTGATTCAGAAGACTTTGTAAAGGAACTCTTTGTTAGGTCAAGTAATCGACAAAGTCTGTGAGGAATAAAATGTAGTGCTGTGGAGAATTCAGTCTACAACTGAGGTCAGTCCACACAATCAATACAATTCACTGGAGATTACTGCGACATTATAGAGTCATAGAGTCATGGTTTTAGAGTCATACTGCACGGAAACAGATCCTTCAGTCCAACTATTCCATACCGGCCATAATTCCACACTAAACTAGTTGTACTTGCCTAAATTTGGCCTATACCCTTCCAAACATTTCAGATTCATGTACTTATCCAAATGTCTTTCAAATGTTATAACTGTACCTGCATCTACCACTTCCTCTGGCAGTTCATTCCACACATACACAAACTACCCAGTGTAAAAAAGCTGCTCCTCATGTCCTTTTTAAAACTTTCTTCCTCTCACTTTAAAAATGTGCCTATAAGGCAGGACAAGTGACTAAAGTGTTAGAGGAACACTTTAGGACTAGTGGGATAGCACGGTGGCTCAGTGTTTAGTACTGCTGCCTCACAGCACCGGGGACCCGGGTTTAATTCCAGCCTTGGGCAACAATCTTTGTGGAGTTTGCATATTCTCCCCATGTCTGTGTGGATTTTTGTCGGGTTCTCCGTTTTCCTTCCACATTTGAAAAATGTGCAAGTTATGTGGATTGGCCTTGCTAAATTTTCCATAGTGTTCAGGGATGTGGAGGTTAGGTGCATTAGCTATGGGAAATGGGGGTGGGTCTGGGTGGGATGGTCTTCAGAAGGTCTGTGTGGACTTGTTGGGCTGAATCACTTGTTTCCACACTGTGGAGATTCTGTGAATTAGTGATCATAATTCAATTAACTTTAAAATAGTAATGGAAAAGGATAAGCCTTCCAAAAAATTTAATGTTCTTAGTTGGAGTCAGGCAAATTTTAATAGTATGAGACAAGAACTTTCAAAAGTTGATTGGAGTAGAGTGTTCACAGATAAAGGGATGACTGACAAGTGAGACCCATTCAAAAGTGTGACACTGAGAGTTCAGAGGCATTATATTCCTGTCAGAGTAAAAGAGTAAGGCTGAAAGGAGTCGGGAACAGTGGATGATTAAAGATATTGAGGTTTTGTTCAAGAATAAGAAAGAATTATGTTTTAGACATAGACAACTGAGGTCAAATGAGTCTGTAGCAGAGTGTAAAGAGCGTAGAGGCATTCTTAAGTGGAAAATCAGGAGGACAAAGAAGGGATATGAAATAGCCTTGGCAGATAAGGCTAAGGACAATCCAAAGAGAATCTATAAGAATATTAAGAGCAAAAGACAACTAGCAAGAGAATAGAGCTGCTTAAAGTTCAACAAGGTCATCTACGCGTTGAATCTCAGGAGATGGGAGAGATACTAAATGAATATTTCACATCTGTTTTTACTGTGAAAAAAGAAATGGAGACTAGAGAACTGAGGGAAATAAATATTGATGCTTTGAAAACAGTTCACATTACAGAAGTGGAAGTACTGGAGGTCTTAGAAAACATAAAGATGGATAAATCTCCAGGATCTGATCAAGCATATACCAGGACATGGGAAGCTAGGGAAGAAATTGTGGGGCCCCTAACAGAAATATTTGTATCATCTCTAACCACGGATGAGGTGCCAGAAGAGGGGAGGGTGCCTAATGTTGTGCCTTTACTTAAGAAAAGCTGGGAACGGTAGAACTGCGAGCCTGACGTTGGTGGTGGATAAGTTATTGGAGGTGGTTCTGAAAGATAAGATTTACATGCATTTGGAGAGGAAAGAACTGATTAGGGGTAGTCAGCATGATTTTGTGTGAGGGAAATCGTGTCTCACAAACTTCATTGACTTTTTGAGGAAGTAACCAACTTGATGCGGTCAGGATGGTAAACATTGTTTATATGGACTTTAGTAAAGTCTTTGACAAGGTGTTGTATGGTAGGCTAACTGGCAAAGTTAGGTCACATGGGATTCAGGGAGAACTTGCCAATTGGATAGAAAATTGGCTTGACGGTAGGCGACAGATGGTGGTGGTGAAGGATTGTTTTGCAGCTTGGAGGCCTGTGACCAGTGGGATTGGTTTTGGGTCCACTTTTGTCTGTCATTTATTTAAAGAATTTGAATGAAAACATAGGAGACATGGTTGGTAAATTTGTGGGTGACACCAGAATTTGTTGTATGGTTTGCAGTGAAGATTATCCAACATTACAAAGAGATCTTGATCAATTGGGTCAATGGGCTGAAATGTGGCAGATAGACTTTAATTTGAGTAAATGCGAGATATTGCATTTTGGTAAGACAAATAAGGGGAGGACTTATACAATTAATGGTAGTGCCCTACATAGTGTTGCAGAATAGAGACCTAGAGGTTCAGGTACATAATTCTATGAAACTTGTGTAACAGATAGACAGGGTGATTAAGAAGGCCTTTAGCATGTTTGACTTAATTGCTCAGACTTTTGTGTATAGGAGTTGGGACATCAAGTTGAGTTTGTACAGGACATTAGTGAGGCTCTGTTATGGAGAACTGTGTGCAGTTCTGGTCGCCCTGCTATAAGAGCGTTATTATTAAATTGGAGAGGGTTCAGAAAATATTTACCAGGATGTTGCCAGGAATACAGGTTTGAGTTATAAGGTGAGGCTGGATAGGCTGCGAATATTTCCCTGGAGCGTAGGATTAAATTACACCTGCTTCCTATATCTACATTTTATTATAATTCTGCAAATAGGATTGAAATTGTGTAACTTTACATAATAAGGAGCTATAACATACTAAACAGCCATAAAAAAAACAAGGGTTTTATTATTCATGATGCAAAGGCATTTTAGACATTTTTTGTTGATCACCATTCTTTTTTTTTTATTGCCCAGAGAATGTTCTAATGTTCAGTTCTCTGGGCATTGCTACACTGTTGCTGGAAGCTTCAAGTAAAACAAAAGCTTAAACACCTTTTCACCTATTTGTTCTTTCAGAGGTTCTAAAGTGCCTTGCTTCCAATACTTTTGAAGCAAAATCACTATTGATTTCTAGGCAGACTGAAGCTTGGTAATCACAGTTAATGTATCTAAATAAACTGGGGAAAACATTTATTTATGTTGTGCCCGCTACTCACAAAAACGAAATCTTTCCTCAGGGCCACACAGCATTATGGGGTGCTGTCTGCTCAACCTGTGCCTCTGCCAGCCCTAGTGAATTGAAGCAAGTTGGTGTGTCTGTACCCAAGTTCCTACATGAAAGAATTTCTCCTTGATCTCCATACCACTTGATCTATAAAAATAAACCAAACCGTAGTAATGAAGGAGCAACTGATCAGAAAGTGCCATTGTTCCTTGGCAAAAATTGCCTACAAATTATGCATTCCATAAAGGATTCCTGAATCTATAGAGTAAGATCCAGGTGACCTCAAATGTTACTGTTAGAAATCAATGTGTAAACCAGCAATAGGAGCAAATAAGGTCATGAGGTTGACTACGATATCCAACAAGTATAATTGGCAATTATTTGGAGAAACGGATTTCTAAAGACACTGTATTCTGTGACTTGCCACAGTTATTCAACCTTGGTGTTTTTAAGACTAGAAATAGGAACCATGGAACATGGAATGTCGTGTTAGAAGTGAGCAACTGAAATTTTATGGATTGTGAGAACTGTAAGAAAACTATAAGAAACAGCGACAAATAGTTAGAACTGTGATCTGCAACAGTTTTACTGATTGAGAAGTTTTATAACAGTATAATGTTTGGAAAGGGTTAAGGCTGAGTTGTGCATTAAGCACCACCTAATTAATGATGTCAATTGAATTTGGTTATGAGACCAACTAAGGACTTCAAAACAGTAAGACCTAACATCGAGATCTTTCTCATAGTCTTGGTAAGAATGTCTGTCATAAGAATGAACCTCGTGCCTAGTTGCTGTCATGAAATAAGTTTTATTTTGTTTAAGACAATTTTTGTTCGGCTTAAAAGCATTGACACCTGTAGACACCTACTGAAAGGGAAGATTATGGGAGATGAATTGTAGTGAAGATCTATCAAACAACATGGCATACCTTCATATTACAGCAAAATAACAAGTAGTGGATGTCTGAATAATTGTCAGACACAGCCTAAGAAGGCTGTTTAAGTAGTCAAACAGCAGCTGTAAGAGCTGAACTTTCAAGAGAACATTTGTGGTGAAACTCGATAAGGTAGATGGCAATACAAAAAATCAGACCTGGTTGGAAATATGCGGGACCAAGCATGAACTGGACGCTCGCTCTGGTTAGAAAACTAGTCACACCTGAACAGACTGCTGTGAGTACTGATAATCTGTAGGATTGGTTCCAAGTTCAGGTTCACCCTGAGAGTGAAAAGTCATTGGATGCTCTTTGTGAATAAAGATGAAAACCCTGTTGGGAAAAGTAAACATAGAGAAAAAATGCAATTGCAGATGAGAAATGAAAGGAGTAAGTGAATATTTATAGCTCAGATCTAGTGTCATCATTATAGTGTGCAGTAGGCACAGGGGACAGCTACATTAGGGGAAATTAAGAGTCACAAAAGTTCACAGAGTCAGTAATGTCTCAAACCCAGAACTGAAATGATAAAGGGGCAATTTAGAAACCTAAGCAAATAAGGTCTAACAGAAGAAAAGATTTAGGACACTATTGAAGCTGTGGAAAAATCAAAAGCTCCATTATTTAAAACAACAGGAAAAACAGGAAGTATTTATTAAATTGCAGGCAGTGGGACACCTTTGGAAAAATCTGTGAAGCAACAGGAATTAATAATAGCATCACAACAGCACATATCATCTAAGGAATTCTGTTAAAAGAAAAGGGGCTGCCTTAAAGAACTGTATAGAGAGGAATTAATTCAATGCAGCCATTAAGAGAATGAGAATCATTCACTAAAGTCATAGGCAGTGAGATTCGATTGGTAAATCCATTCAGGAAACAAGCATCATTAATTGAGTGAAATTCAACTAGGAAAACTGTGAAGAAGATGAGACTATCTATTTCTATTCATAGAATGAGAGAACTACCCATTTTTGCTTAAGGTGGGAGTCATCAATTCCACTTACAGGAGGCAGAAATCTTCCACTTTAATCATGGATCGAGGGAATCATATCTGTCTGCGAAAGTATGGAAAAACCCTTCAGTACAGCAGTACAGTTTCAGAATTATTATGCAACACAACTAAAAACCTTTATAACAAGAAAAATAATCAGATTAGGAAGACACAAAGTCAAAAATAATATTATCACAAAGTTTGAGCTTCAAAGGTGGTCAATGTAGAACACAGAATTAGATTGGTTGGAGAAAACAATTCTTAAGATGCAGAATTCCTTTCTGACCAGATTCTAGTCAGATGTTAAATAGGTAAATTAACTTCTGTATTCAATTGGTACTGCAACCAATGCTGTTATAGCTTGCCAAGGCATAAAAGAAGAAAGAGACACTTTTCTGAAGAAGGGTCTAGGCCCGAAACATCAGCTTTCCTGCTCCTCTGATGCTGCTTGTCCTGCTGTGTTCATCGAACTCTACACCTTATTATATCAGAGACACTTTCAATTAACTTTTGCAAACATTTGATAATCACTTAAATCCAAGATGGAGGACAGGAAAAAATTGTGGCTGTAAGAGCTGCTCCCTTTTGAGGTATTTTCAGTGCTGGGGCTGATTTCCTCAAATTCTAGAAGCAGTAATTACTATTTTACAGCTGTTACATTGTAATGGAACTTTGGCAAAAAAAAGGTAAAAACAATAGCACCTTAAAAAGGCAGAAGAAAGACGAAGAAGTGACATGTGGGAAGTGAAATAAATAGAAAACCGAACCTGCACAGCTGTCTGACCCAGAAGTGAACCTGCACAGCTGACTGCCTCTGCTTTTTGGTTTCAAGTATCTCAGTACATCAGAGTTTGTCTAAGAAAAATAAACAAACAGTGAAATTCACAACTGACCTTGAAGAAACCTATGTGGGTGTGCTCACAGCAGGGAAGCAGCTAAGTGGCTATTTCTTAAAGTGTATCCCTTCTTTTTTTGTAAATGTGCAATAGTGAGTAGAATGGTTTCTTTTTTGATCTCATGTTTTTATTGAGATCTGTTCCTTGATTAAACTTTAAAAATATAAAACATAGGTACTAGGTTAGCCTGGGTCAGTGTTTTTAGAGCAGTAAGACGAGACTATTTTCTGAGTCTGTAAATTGTTAAGGTGCAAAGATGGTCTTTACTACAGTGGTGTGCTCTTTCTGTCAGACGTGGGGAACTGGGGAGAATTGCCATGTTACTGATGATTATGTCTGCAAGAAGGCGAATGGCCTGGTGTGGCAACTGTTCTGCTCAGGACTATAAGGAACTACAGAAAGTTGTGTGCACAGCCCAGACCATTATGGAAGCCAACCTTCCATCCATGGACTCCATTTACACTTCTTGTCGCCACGGAAAGGCTAACAACATTATCAAAGACCCCTCCCACCCCAGTAATGCTCTCCTACAACCTCTTTTATCAGGCAGAAGATACAGAAGCTTGAACACACACACCAACACCCCCAAGAACAGTTTCTTCCCTGTCATTATCAGACTGATGAATGGACTCTCTAACTTCAAATAATGTTGATCTTGTTAATATTGATGTTGCTTTGCACACTTCCTATGTAGTGCAATCTGTATGCCTCATTCTGGCTAAGCGCTCCATGCTCTGTATTTCCTTGCTCACGATGATCTGCCTGTACTGCTTGTAAACAAAACTTTTCACTGTACTTAGGTACCATGACCATAATAAATCAAATCAAATCAGGAAGTGTGTTTGGTTGTGAATCCTATTGAATTGCCGGGATCAGCTGGAGCAGCAGTTAGAGACAATAAGGAAATATATTGGAGCTGGTGGTGGGGTGATGGATTGCAGTTACAGGGAGAGAGAAAAAACACAGATACAGTCAGGTGACAAGGTGTAGAGCTGGATGAACACAGCAGGCCAAGCAGCATCAGAGAAGCAGGAAAGCTGACATTTCAGGCCTAGACCTTCTAGGGCCTAGACCCTCGGTCCAGGCCTGAAATGTCAGCTTTCCTGGTTCTCTGATGCTGCTTGGCCTGCTGTGCTCATCCAGCTCTACACCTTGTTATTTCAGATTCTCCAGCATCTGCAAGTCCTACTACCTCTGAAACAATTTTAACCCCACTGCGAAGCCTCTTCTAAGGATGCCTACCTGAAGGGTCTAGGCCCGAAACGTCAGCTTTCCTGCTCCTCTGATGCTGTTTGGCCTGCTGTGTTCATCCAGCTCTACACCTTGTTATCTCAGATTCTCCAGCAGCTGCAGTTCCTACTATCTCTGATACAGTCAGGTGGGTGGATTACCTCCAGGATAGGTAGGAGGGGTAGGTGTGTAGTGCAGGACTCTCCTGTGGCTATCCCTATCTCAAACAAGTATGCTCTATTGGAAAATGTAGGGGATGATGCACTCTCAGTGCAATGTAGGACTGACAGCCAGGTTGCTGGTACTGAGACTGGCTCTAATGTAACAAGGAGTACATAAGGTTCCATGCGGTCGATTGTAACAATCATAGGGTATCTCTAGCCAGAGGCACAGATAAACATTTCTGCGGCCGACAGCGAGACATCAGAATGGTGTGTTGCCTCCCTGGTGCTAGGATCAAGGATATCTCGGAGAGGGTGCAGAATACTCTCAAAGGGGAGAGGGACAAGCTGAAAGTTACTATACACATTGGAACTAATGACATAGGAAGAGAAAAGGACAAGATTCCGATGACAGAATATAGAAAGTTAGGCAGGATTTTAAAAAGTAGGTCCTCGAGGGTAGTATACCTGGATTACTCTTACGAGAATAGAGTAAATGCATGCATAGCTGAGCAGCGGGTACAGGGGAGAAGGTTTCACATTTTTGGAGCATTGGAATCTCTTCTGGGGTAGAAGTGACCTGTAAAAGAAAGATGAACTGCACCTGAATTGGAAGGGACTAATACACTGGCGGGGAGATATGCTAGAGCTGCTTGGGAGGATTTAAACTAGTTGTGGGGGCAGGGGCCGTGTGGGTAGTGAGAATAGAGATCAGTCTGAGACTGGTGCAGTTGGGAAAAAGAATGAGTCAAACAATCAGGGCAGGAGGCAACAAAGCAGAGAACGCTGGTCACAGGCCCCCAGTTCAAAAAGCAATTACTACCCTCTGGTTCCCATCTTCAAGCCAATTTTGTATCCAACTGGCTACCTTCCCCTGAATCCCACATGATCAAACCTTTCTAATCAGTCTTCCATGGGGAACATTATCAAGCACTTTGTTGAAGTCCATATAGAAAATGTCTACTAATCTTCCTTCAATGTTCTTTGTCACGTGTTCAAAAAACTCAATAAAGTTGACTCAAGTGAGACATGATTTCGCATGCGCCAAGCCATGTTGACTATCCCTAATTAGTCCTTGCCTTTCCAAATGTATGTAAATCCTGTCCCTCAGAATCCCCTCTAACAATTTACTCACCCACTGATCTATAGTTTCCTGGCTTTTCTTTTAGCCTTTCTTAAATAATGGCTCCCAAAGAGAAAAATGGTAATTTGCTCTACTAACTCTTAAGCTGCATTATGCAGTTAACATTCTATCTGATGTGGCAAGATTTCAACTTTGAATCATTGTGAGTGAGCCACAGGCTCCACCTAAGACATGGGATGATGCATCCCTTGTGACATCCTTTATGTCACTATCTCTGTGTCCCTGATGACTTTTCAGCTTCCCTATTTTCATTCACCCCACTCTCCCCTTTTCTGTTAATGTCCTCAATTTCTCCTCAGAGCCCATAGTTTTGTGAATTGTCCTGTCCTTGCTGGCCATATATTTACCCCACGTAGAAATCAGGGTGATAGTGATTTGTGAAATTCCTCTCATGGAGTTCCCCATCCCCCTGTTATGCTGTTTAAGACCACATGTTTCTAACTTGAATTGTACTCTTTCACTGTGATCATTCCCTCAGTGATTAGGTGCAATAAAAGAACTTTCTCCTAGACTCTACTGACTTACTTCTGGTAAGACCATTGTCCATTACTTCACAGACCCTCAGGACTGACCATGGCCCAGCACCTCTGCTGTGGACTGACTTGGGAGTACAATCCCCAGTGACTACACAATAGATCTGGACTGATCTTTCCACTGCACTTGAACTGACCTACCAGCAAATCCAGGACTGATTGGAATTGCTCTACAAAACTGACTGTGGCCCAATCCCTGGATAGTGACGATATGGCTTCCTGGAATCTCATAAGACCAAATACATGGCTGACCATGGCCAACCCCCATGAGCTGAATAGCTAACTATGGTGGTACTTTCTGTCTAACTGCAGGCCTTTTGACCACTCTAAAATTGCTCACCTTTGACATTCAGACAGGGCCATTTGGTTGAAGTACATGCTGTGTGTTTGTCAAGTAAGCTGCTGGCACATGTTGTAAGGGTTACATTGACATAGGACACCTCACATTCACAGGTCCAAGCCCTCAGTTATTGTGTTCTAAAGCATCGCAAGTTGCTTGCCTCTTCTTCTGCTAATAATCAGATTCAGTTGTATGGAAAAAAACTGTCACAGCTCAACAGTAAGATTGTAGAGTCACTGTCTAAACCTTGGGAAGCAACTCATGAAATTTTTGCTTGATGCTGAAATTCATTCTTTTTCGTTATCACCAAGTTCTTTTCAATTTTCTTGCCATGGCCCACATTTCTCCATGGAGCAGAAGTTTCCAACATTCATTTTGGAGTAAACTGCAAACAATGGCAGCACCACCTGGGCATGTCCAATTAAAGACAAGGCCCCTCACCCATTTGATTCAATTTGCAACTTTCCAAAAGCTCGATAGTTTGTGTTGAAGGTCCAAGGTTTAACTGATCCTTTTGGCAATCATTTCAACATTTTAAATCAATTTTACATGAATAATGGGAGTTTCAGGAGCTTCCATAGGTGTATTTTAATATTATGAATATGACATGCCTTTTACTGAGCATTACATTTCTCAATATTGCCCTTAAGCCTTATGTGAAAATGTAAATACCATTGCACTTGCTGCTCAAATCGTTCAACCTTCATTAGTCGGTTTAAATTCTTTCATTTAACATTTCCTGGTCTCAGCAGTTCAGCAATTACCATGATTCAAACAGCAGTCCTTCAGTTTTGTTCCTAAACAGATATTCACCCTTTGGAATGTTAATTGACTCATAGTTGGGATTGAAAAAATAAATATCAAAATCCATGAGAATACATTTGCTTGGAATTTTGAATTTAGTAATTTTCCTTCTCTATTTCATCTTCTTCATTATTTTTTCAAAGAAGTACAAAGTATAAATCCTCCAATTGGACTCTTTCATTACAGATGTTTCCCCTCCCCTCATTTTACTATAACTCATTAAGCTGATATGATATCTTTGAAGATCTTCCATAGTCCTTATGTTAAAAGGTAAGTGGAAGTCTTTATAATGTCTTAAAACATTTTCATGTCATTTTTAGTAAAGCTCCCAATGCATGTAATAGGTAAAAAAGGAACACATCTTAATTAAACTGGTTTGTGAAAGAGAGATGAGAGGTGATACATAATTCAAAGCTCTGCAAACTGTTAATTAGTAGTTGCTATTTTAAAATGTTTAGATTATTATTTCATTCATTACTGACCACATTTACAGGTGGCACAGTGGCTAGCACTGCTATCTCACTGAGTCATGGATCCGGGTTCAATTCCAACCTTGGGTGATTGCCTGTCTGGAGCTTGCACATTATCCCCATATCTGTGTGGGTTTCCTCTGGGTGCTTTGGTTTCCTCCCACAGTCCAAAGGTGGGTTAGCTGTGCTAAACTGCACCATAGTGGTCAGGAATGTGCAGGTTAGGTGGGTTGACCATGGTGGTTGCAGGGCTGGGTCTGGCTGGGATGCTCTTTGGAGGGTTAGTGCACACTTAATGGGGCAAATGGCATCTATGGGTACGGTAGGGATTCTAAGGTTTTACGTTCTCTATCTATAGAAATCATTGTGATGAAATTTAAGAAAAACACCTAATAATTTGTTCACCTAATTAAATTGCTTAATAAATAATTAAAACATAAAATCAGTTAATAATTCTAATCAAGCCAAAGAATTAAAAACAGTTTTAGATAGTGAAGATTGTCCAGATATTGTTATGAAAAGTTTTTGCTATTTACTAAATATTTCTGTTTTAGACTTGTATTTAGGAAAACAAATGCATTCTCACATACAGTCCAGGTTTATTTGTCATTAAAATTTGCCTTTGGGAGAAAAATGTCTGAATCCCACACAGAGGCAGAATCTTCATGAATATTTATTCCAAAGGAATACCTTTGGAAGGTTTAACAAATCTTGTAAATCATTAAGTATAAGTCTTTGGGATGTGGAGCCAAGAAAATAGCCTAAATTGTAAAAGCTTGAAGCTTAAAGGAATGGGAGTAAATGTAATTCCAGCAGAACTACATGATATTCAAAACTCATTGCAAGTTGGAAAGTCAACAACTATTTTCACCTCTCTGCCTCCATCTAGAAAGATCTTATTACAATTTCTATCAAAAACATATCTTTTCTTTCAATTGGCATTGTAGTGGTTTTCCCTCAAATTGATCATGGCAGGCTATTTATCTGCACTGTTTCTGCTGCTGCAAGATACAATATTGTAATTGAAAAATATTGAGACTTTTTTTTTAAAAAAAGAGGTGCCAAAAGCAATATTAGTTACATTTCATTTATATTGAGTATTCAGTGATTTTAATTAACTCGTTCATCACCTATAATATAATACAATATTTGCAAAGAATTTTTTATTAATTTATAGGATTTTCTGTGCGCAAATTGGCTGCATTTTTCCTGATATAGCTGTAACTGCAATTCATAAGTAATTCATTGGGTGTAATGACTGTGAGTCTTCTCATGAAGTGATGATGGACTATAAAAAAAATTACATTTGACCTTTCATTCTGAGTTAAAGGTCTTTTCCAGGTATCAACTAAGTTTGGATCACAAAGTGCAACCAACAGGTTCTTTGGATTCAATTACGTGTAGTTAAGAGAAGACTCTACAACTGCAATTTGCTTAAAATGAATACTTATTAAGCAATAATTAAAAAGACAAAAAATAAAGGGAGATAAAAACAATAAGTCTCACACCCTTCTGCCCGTCAGGGACCCCTCAATCAATGGTTGGTCTGGAGGTTTAGGTTCGTTCCTGGCACTGTTCACGATACAGGTCCGGGGTGAAGTTGAACAACTCGAAATGAAACTTTCTCTCTTATACAGTGTAACAAACAGTAAGAATAGAAAACATTCCTGATTGTGCTGTCTTTGGCAAGTACAGGAATGTTCACAGGACTCATTCAAGGCCATGCATCAATATCACCATCAATTTTAGCCCATCCTGTACATTTATTATATAAAATGAACTTTTTTAGCAGTTATCATAATAAAATCAAATGTTAAAAGCTGACCCATAAAGCAGTTTAAAATCTTTTGAAATGAAGAAACCTTTTGTTGATATATGAAGAATAACATTTTATTTAACAAACTATTCTCCATATAGTACGGAATTGAAATAACACAAAACCTAATAATGATGAAAATTTAATATACTATTATTGTTTAGAAGCTTGGGTTTAAATGTGAAGGAAAACAGGTTTTAATTTTCAGTTCTATGAAGGTCTGAATTTTTAAAAGAAAACAAGGTCAGAAAGTTATTTTGAACAGTGAATGAAAAACTGCATTTCTAAGAAATCGCATGTTTTTAATCAAATGACTAGCTACCAAACCACCCCACCCCTGACCTTAATGGAAATAATTATTAAAGTACTTGCTGATTTGAGTTCTTCAGAGAGAGACAGTTGGCTAGAAAGAAATTCAGAGGGGATTGCAGAGATGTTCTTAGTAGCATTCTCCAAAGCAGCCAGGATAAACCCAGAGGGAAATAAACAGTTAAATAAAAGCAATCTCCTAGAAGTGACTGTACTGGCCCATTCTGAGGTTGTGATGTGGGACTGTGTGATTTATTTTATATTGATATCATTTATTTTAGAGTTTGTATTTTGACGATTGGCAAGTGGAGTTTGGTGTGTGTTTATGTAGGGGTTGAACAGTTAACTTTTCAGTCTTTCTGGAGTCATGATTAAACCGACATGTGTCAGAGAGCAGTTGACTGTGGGCCATCCTGGGGTGATAATGGGAAATTATTTGTGTTATAAGAGTTTTACGATTGAAGAGATAAATATTGAAAGGCATTAGCTTGCTTTGGTTTACAAGAATAAAGGATTAATTTTAGCTTCGAAACAAGCAATAGATTGGAAAGCCTTTGGCCACTTGATAGAAAATCTGGTTGGGTTAAGATGTAAGAACAGTTCCTTTGAGAGAAAGGAGTTAGTTCACTCAGAAATAGGTTACCTCAGTGTAAGGGTATTGGTTTTAAAATTCCAGCCTTGATGTGATTTGTTGGAATCTTTGAATGGATTATTTGAATCTAAGAAAATTTAAGGTCAGTTGTGTAAATAACCATGGCAAAGGCTATCAAACTATCAAGACTGGTAATTGAAAGAAATAATTAACAGACAAGATAGAGAAGGGAAGTCTCTGGTATTTAAATAATATAAAATGATGGTGTATGGGATTTTATTTTCTGATCTGTTTCAAAACCTTTCAAATTGCGTTGCATGTAAATAATTTTATTCTATCTCATTTTCATCCCTTTTGTACAATAAACTTCTTGCTTATTATTAAACCAAAATTCGCATTCAAGTCTTTCCATTTCAGTGAAATTATGATCTATCAAACCAAATTTTATTCTGGGATCTGACTTGTTCAGTAGCCAGGATTAGAACAAGGTATACAAGACAAATTAGACCAGTATGTGTGATTTGCATCTTCTACTATTTTTTGCCTTCTGGGCTGCAAAGATGTTCTGTGCTGCTTAGATGAAAAATCCAGAAGCAGAAGGCTAAGCAGGTGTCAGAGTGCAAAAATATTCTGTGATGCTGTTGAAGACATAAGAATAAAAAAAATTCAGCAGCAATACTGAGCCAAGTTAATAGCTTGTTTATAAGTTCTGAGTGAGAGACACTCTACAAAATAAGTACAAGTTAATACACAGACATTTGCCAAAAAGGGAATCAATTATATCCATGCCAGATGATGCTTTAGCATAGAGATAGGAGAGACTTCACCGAGATTTGAATGTTTCTAGGGTTATTATTGATTTAAAAGGACTGAATATTTGTAATGAATTTGTTTCAGAAAGTTCTTGTATAGTGGAATACAGTTCATATTTTGCTTTTGTATAATAAACTTTCATGTTCTTTTGTTAAAATTACATTGACAACCTACTGTGAATAAGTTCACTGATTGTGCTTCACATGAAAGGAAAATTTAAAAAAAACTTTAAAACCAGGGTGTCAGTCTGGGATTTGGCTTATTCAGCATTAGCGTGAGCTGTGATCAAAATAAAATATAAAATGAAGGCTGGATCCCAATCAAATTCATTTTTACACTGCATTAAAGAATCAGGCAGACATCAATTGAATGTCTGCAATTAATTTCAAATACATATCCATTCTACTCAGCATAATAAAACCAACAGAAGTCAAACTTTAATTACATAGATAAAATTCCTTAAGGTGACAGAAATGTTGCATATGTAAGTTTATAGTCAGGGTATTATTTGAAATGAAGTTATCATGAGTCATTCTGGTGACACCCATTCTTACAACAGTTAGAAAGAGCCCAAATGTATACAGCAGAATGTGCTGTTGAAGTCCATGCCTAGGTTTAAACCTTCAGTAGTGGAACAGCCATATTTTAAAATGCTCTATAATGACCCAGAAAAAAGCCACCCATCATTTCGTTACAGAAAAAAAATAGACTTTCCAATTTCATCCCTGGGAAATATTGCAGATTGCACATGTTTCAGGCCCTGCGCATGTATCCTCATGGATGTTTCTTAAAGAAGCTTCTACAGGTTCTCAAAATAAAGCTAATAGTATCAAATTTAGACCCACCTAAATGCAAAATGAGGAGAAACAGGAGCATGTCCAGCTGACCCTGCCCCCAACCTCTTCAACTGCTTCAGTAAGTCAACCAAGTTGCCACGAATGCAGTGCTTCAGAATTTTTAACCTCTTTACTCATGGACTAGCTGCGGACATCTAGCTGGTTTTGCAACTCAATAGTCCAAATTAAATAAGATCCAATATTGCCTTTGCCCTGGTCTTCTCTCAGGAATGGTGGTCCCAGTGCACCATTCAGTGCTGGCCTACTCTAAGCTATAATCCTTTATTAGCACCGGAGGACGATTCTTTTTAACTGTTATTCAGAAATCAGAAGTGAACATCAGAATATTAAATTTTAAAAAATCATGAATAGTTCAAGTACTTTTGGTTTGGATATGTGAAGGAGCACATCATTAGTGGATATGGAGAAATGACTATTTTCACTTCTTCGACCCTCCCTCTCACCCATTTGTAGTTCCACGTCACCACCAAAATGAGTCTAATCTAAACCTACACTATTTAGATCCATTTGATTAATAATGAGTAAAACTACATTCAAGTTCAGTAGCCCTTTGAAATTTTCCCACTCCCCTATTGACTGCTTTTTAAATGTTAAGAAGATAAATTAACTAGTTCCTTTAATCCTGGCTGATTTCTCTATATTGCCATTTTGTTTTAATTGGGAGAAAAATTAATCAATTCCTATCTTCCAAAACAGAAATATGTGAAAATGGACAAGGCTTAGTGTAGGTTGAACCTCGGTGATATTGATGCTACAAAGCACCAGAACACAACGCTAACAACTTTTAATATTAATTGACTCAGAGTGCATTTCAATCTTGCACAATCTATTATCAATGATAATACCACAAATAAGTTAGACAGAACCATTCAACTATTTTTAGATGACAGTTAATTTATTAAGCAAATGCATACCATGAAGAAGACTAAGTTGTCTGACTGTGAATGGAATTTTCCCCTCCCTTGAGCAACATGGGTAATGGCAGGAAAGCTGCGGAGTTAGGGTGAAAATGAAAAAAAAAATCAGCTTCTCAACATGAAACAATATTTTGTGATTTCCCCATAAGGTTAAAACAGTGAGTTCAGAATCTCACTAATGAGTGGCGACAACCTTAATTTTCATGTATTTGCATCTCTTTGATATCCCAAATTATCAATTTGCTTCCAATTTCCCTTTTCTTCCCTGATCGTCTAGACGGCAAAGATATCTGACATTAAAGTCCATGAAGCTACTTGGTGGCAGCAGCTCGCCATTTGCTTCTTCTGATCTTCTGTCCTTACCACAATGTCCCTGCAAACTCCATGGACATCCTCTTTCACCTGGTGTCCGTGCAAGTAAGTATTGGCAAACACACAACCTTAGCACATCATCACAGCTGATCTCGGAAAAAGCACGCACCACTTCAGCCCTCAGAACTTTACTTCGGTGCTCAAGAACAGCTATGTCTTGCGTACTACTACCAGGTTGCTCTATGTAAAGGGGCATGCACACATCTACACAGGGTGCATATGGCCCTTAGCTTCATATCTTAGTGCACACTCCCTTTGCTCTTAATTGGAAGGTACTGGTCCCTCTGACTAACGTTGCGCTTTTGCAAAGAAGGTAAAGCAGGCAGCTTGTCATGGTTCACAGTACCGAACGGTTATAGGAATGGACATATTGCTGCATGGCACTATGCTACATCAATGACGAACCTACAGCACATGCCAACAGCTTATACGGAAAACACACTGCCTGTGTTCAACCAAATGGCCATGTCTAAAAGTGAAATGGAGCAGTCCTTGCTGAGGTCAAAGGGGACAACAATTAATCAGAAGTACTGCCACAGTCAATAAAGGAGCTCATCTTCTTCCATTCTAGGGATTTGGCCATGGTCAGTCAAACACTTGAGCTTACCAAATTCTAGAGATCTTCATCGTTGCTGTCTGAATTTTGGGCCATGATCAGTCCTGCAGGTAAAGTTCAACCAGTCAGGGGATTCTAGGTAAGTCAGCCAGGGTGTTGTAGAGACATCGTTCTGGGGATCAGGTTCTATGAAATCAGGACAGAACCTACTAGTCAGTCCAGGGAATGGGCCACAGTCAGTCTTCGGGATTTGGGCAATAATGGTCGCGAGTCTTAACAGGGGACAGTTTCTGGAGTTCTAAGGAGACTCAAGTCTGGGATAGGCTTTATTAAATTGGGTTGATGGGAGAACAGTTACCATGAAAGGGAACAATTCAAGATGGAAGAGTACAACATAAGAATGGCAGGGAATTATGATGATGGAGATATTTCACAGGAGGGAGAAATAATCACTCTGACTCAACATTAGGAACGTGTATGACCAAGAAGGGTATGGAAATTTGCAAAACCACAGTCTTGGTAGGTAAACTGGGGACAGTAATGGTTATGTAAAGGAACATCTGAACAAAAACAAGAGCAGGCTGAAAAGTCGTTATGGTACACAAAAGGGAATATGAAGGATGACATGATCACCCTGCACCTCAGGCAGTGCCTAAAAACACTCAGAAGTACATGAAGTTGAAACATTGTTTTCTTCAATCCAAGTCAATTATGGAGTAACAATACAAAATGGCTGCCCCTAAATACAAAGTGAGCGGAGTAAATTACTATTTTAACTCTTTGGAGGTGGAGCACATATATTTGAACGTGATATCCTGCTGGAGGCAATTTCTTTAATCACACATCCACTGATTCAGTAATGATACCCATTCATTTCATTGGACTTTGTCTGTAAACGTGTATTACAAAGCAATCAAGATCATGACATAAAAACCAAAAGAATTGCAGATGCTGTAAATCAGGAACAAAAACAAAGTTGCTGGAATAGCTCAGCAGGTCTGTGTAAGATCATGACATTGTTTACACTAATTGATTCCTTATTATGTCAACTAAGTAATTGTAATCATATTTTAATTAAAAAGTGGCATCTTGTCTTGGCATTTCTGAAACATATTCCATAACTAACACTGGAAGACAATGGTCTGGATCTGCTATACGTGCACACTGGACTGTAAGCGGGCAAGGACATGGTCTGTATTATGCAAGGATATGTTTGTTTTACAGTGGGAGGGTATCATAGTGGCTTAATGCCATAATTGAATTCTGCCAATATTGTGATCACTTTAGTGTTGGCACTGCAGTGGCTTACAAAGGCAACTCACCACCACCTTCGCTGGCTAATCAGGGGCCATCATTAACTAATTAATTCCAGAATTACCTGAAAGTCAGAAAGTAGAAGATAATGGTTGAATGATATTTTTGTGACTGGAAGCCTGTGTCCATTTGGTTTCTACAGGGATCAGTGTTGGGGCCTTTGTTATTTGTTGTATATATATAGCTGTTTTCAGCATAAATGTAGGACATTTATCATGTAGGACATGATCAGCATGTTCACAGACAACATGAAAATTGAGTGGGGCGATAAGTAGTGAGAATAGCCTTAGGTTACAGGAGGATATAAACGTGTTGGTCAGTTGGGCTGATCGGTGACAAACGGAATTCATCTTGAAAAAGAGTGTGGCGATAGATGGGCAGAATGGACTAAGCAAGGAAATACATAGTGAATGGTCGGACCTGTGAAGCACTGAGGATCAGAAGGAACTATGGTGTGCATTTACACCGGTCCCTTAAGATAGCAGAACAGGGGGATAAATGTTTTAATAAGGCAAATAGAATATTTGTCTTCATTTCTGAAGCATAGAGATAAGAAGAGGGAGGTTATGCTGGAACTTTATAAAAAGTTGGTTAGGCCACAACTAGAGTATTGTATCAGTTCTGGAATCCACATCATAAGAAGGAGGTGATTGTGCTGGAGAAGGTATAGAGGAGATTTACCATAATGTTGCCTCAGCTGGAGAGTATTAGTTATGAAAAGAGATTGGAGAGACTGGGGTTGTTTTCCTTGGGGCAGAAAAAGAGAGAGAGGGGGTCACGTTTGAGATATCTAAAATTAGGAGTGGCATAGACAGGGTAGACAGGAAGAAACATTTCCCCTTGGTGGATGGAACAATGACTGGAGATATAGATTTAAGGTAAGGAACAGGGGATTTAGAGGGGATGTGAGGAAGTTTTCTTTTCCACTCAGAAGGTGGTGTGCATTTAGTACTCACTGCCTGTGAGGGTGGTAAAGGAGAAACTCTCATAACATTTGAGAAGTATTTTGATGTACACTTGTGATGCCAAGGTATACAAGGCTGTGGACCAAATCCTTGAAAATGGGATTAGAATAGTAAGGCGGTTGTTTTTGACTGGCACGGACTTGTTGGATCAAAGGGCCTTTTTCTGTGCTGTAGACTTCTCTAACTGTATGTTGAGCTGTTATCACTTGAATCATGCAAATTAAAAAAGGTCCTAAACAATCTATATTAATTCACAGTTTAGTGAACACACTGTTGATATTCCGGGTGGTCATAACAGCTGAGGAATGAGTTTTTCTCAGAGACCTAATTAAATTAACTTATCCTCATGACAGCCAAAAATCAACAGTCAAAAAATTTGAGCATGCATTAATTTACCATAGATCTGTTGAAGGTTGAGGAATATTGTACAATATGCATCTACTGATATGCTGTATTGACTGCTCCCCACTTGTCCTGCATGTTCAACAATCTGAGAACATATACATCCAGGTCCCTCTGCTCCAGCAACCTCATTAGGTTTGTACCTCCTGGTTCGTATTGTTTTTCAATGTTCTTCTGATCACGGTGCATGACCTCACACTTTGCATGGAACCTCAACTACCACCTATTCGCCCACTCCACCCTATGGGCTCCTGGTAGCACCACCCTGCCTGCCTGAGAGGAAGAGACATCTGGAGTGAGGTCAAGGTCTCACATCACCTTCTCATCCTTTCCATTGATGCTGAGCACCGATGACTAGGACAATAGAATTCATGCTTAAGTGCATATGGGGCAGAGACTGTGCTGAATCTGGTTCGCTGGGTGCTAAGGGAATTAGTTGTGTAAGAGGGAGAAAAGCTTGTGCTGATTAAGGATGAATTAATGGCAACTGGAGATGAGTGCTACACCCCACCAATCACATTCCCATCCCATGCACCCCTCACCTCCACCCCCACTGACCTTGGTCCTTTTGCCCATACTGTGATCCATTTTTCTTCTGCAATGAGACAAAAAGAGGGATTAAATATGACAGAATTGAATGAATGAGCAGGAGAGGTGATGAGCTGTGAGTGAGCAGGAAGCTTAGAAAGCAGGAAAGATTAGTAACTTGGGACAATGAGGTGAGTGGGAGTCATTATTGGTTATGATGTATGTGAAAGTTATTACTCATAAGCCTGACTGAGAGATGTGTGCAATGACAGACTTAGAGTGTGTGATAACCCTGTGATAGCAGAGAGAAGATGGTGGCGCTTATGCTTTTGGAGTGCAGAAGATCATTAGCCTTTTTCTTGCATTTGTGTGTATTGCATCTTAACTGGAACATCGCACTGACCCCTGCCATTATCTCAGTCCAGGGTGGCAATGTCTGGTAACATGGCCACCTTTGCCAGTCAGCAAATATCACACTGCTCATCCTTCCATTACCCCAACAACAAACAGCTCATGCAGCCTATCAGCAAACCAAGGAGCTAACTTACATTTAATGGCTACTGCCTTGGGGATAATGCTACAGGATCACAGTCTGAACAGTTCTGAGGAAAGGTCAGTGAACCTGAAACGTTTATTCTGTTTTTTCCCTTCACAGATGCTGACAGACCTGCTGAGCTTTTCCAGCAACTTTTGTTTTTGTTACAGTCTGAATAGCAATTCCTGTCTTGCAGCATCTGATGTGGTGTGCAAGGGATCAGTTAGCTAGAGTATAAATATAGCACCGGAGGTGTGAATGTCATAAAGTTCTAACAACAGCAAACAATTCCATCTCTTCCATTATTTCATCATTTCGTGAAGTGGACACTCCTGAGACATGCAGCATAATTAGATAAAGACAGGAAGATTGGTTCACAAATGCTGTCATGGGCCATGGCAGACTGGGTGCATTGAATCTTACTTGAAAAAACATCTGAAGCAATTTACAACGTCAGTATTTTGAGATTCCATGTTAAAATGCTAATAATTAATAAAATAATAAACATCATTGTAATTAATCAATAATAATTAGAATTCTACGGCTAGTGAGAAAAGGAGAAATTTTAGCTGCTCCAGCCCTAGTGGGCATTTTGTCACATAATTGGAGTGAGTTAAATTCATGTGTACATGAAACTTCCTAAAAACATTCTACTTAGAAGGCACACAGTAGGCACACACACTGTCCAGGTGTATCCAACAAAACTCTTTCGGAACAAACAGTTCTCATCAGAAAGAGAATCTGTTGAGATTAATGTGATTGATTGTAAAATCATAACATATTTTATAAAGGCACAGATGTTCCTAGAATGACTTCTCTATTGTTTCTGTACTTGCATGCACCTACTGTTGAAACTACTTCCTTCAGGGAGTGTTTTAATTATGTAGGGACCCCATTATATCAAATGCGTTAAGCAGAGCTGAAGTGTACCATATATTCTGGCTCATATGTGAATAGGCTGTACAATATTTTGAAGGAACTGGGACAGGCATAGGATTCACTCACAGCAGGAATTTGCATATTAAATTGCAGAAGAGAGAAGCTAGTCAGTGGGATCCAGTGTGTCCATCTGTAACTGTTTTTCCTAAGGATATTTCATTTATGCAGATGCCTTCATGTGGTCATTTAATAATTTCCCAACATGAGGTGAAGGAACTGTTTCTCCTGAGTTTTAAAAACTATTCTTATGTGATTATATAGATCGTAGTGTCAAAAATACTCAATGGGAAATATAACCTCAGAGAATCTTAATTGTGTCCAGTAAAATGATTATGTAGTCTATCAGGAGGTCACTTAGCTAGATAACTAGCAAGTGTTGCAGCACAAAGTCAACATATGGTTTCAATTCCTGTACCACCTGTGGTAGTTCATGGAAGCTTGGCCTCATTTCCTTATTTCTTCTTAAGAAAGTGATACGTTCAAGCCATATAAAACCACTGTGTCTCTCCAATGAATAAATATTACTCATTACAGTTCAGATAAAATTGAGAATACAGCCAATAATGAAAAGCTGAGGATTCTCCTTATTCTCATTCCAGTCAGTCTTCAGCTAAGCTGCTTTGATGTCATTCTCCACCTCCTTCCTCAGTGACTAAGAACAGAATAGAATAGAATATCCTTTATTGTCCTGTGTACTCTAGCACAGATGTACAGGAGTACAATGAAAACTTTTTAGAATGGGTGCCTTTAATGGCGCAATCTTAGGTGCAATACCTAGGTGCAAATCTTGGATACAAAAGAGAGAATAAAAGGAAAAGCAATAGCATTACCTACAGTGTCTAAAAATAAGTTAGGAATAAGATAATTATAACATAATTCAAGGATTGACATTTCAGTTTGGTAAAGAATTTCATATAGCAGCAGCTCAGCGCATAGTTATTACCGCCTGCGCTGGGCCCCAATCCAACAACTGTCCCGCACCACTCCAAGCCTTCGGTTCATTCCGCACGGGCACTCAGCTGTACCAAGGTAAGTTGTACTGCTCCAGGACTCGGTCCCTGCACGCTGCTCTGGGACTCCCTTCCCCTCGTGCTGCTCCAGGACTCGTTCCCCACGCGCTGCCCCAGGACTCACTTCACCTCGCACTGCTCCAGGACTCACTTCCCTTCGTGCTGCTCCAGGATACCCTTCCCCTCATGCTGCTCCGGGGCTTGCTCCCCTCGCGCTGCTCCGGGACTCGCTTCCCCTTGCGCTGCTCCAGGACACTCTTCCCCTTGCGCTGCTCTGGGACTCGCTTCCCCTTGCACTTGCCTGGGACACCCTTCCCCTTGCACTGCTGCACGATTCGCTTCCCCTCACGTTGCCCTGGGACTCGCTTCCCTCCTGCTGCTCTGGGACTCGCTTCCCCTCGCGCTGCTCTGGGACACCCTTCCCCTCACGCTGCTCCAGGATTCCTCAAAAAAAGAAACAAAAAAGAACGAAAAAGAACAGGTGGAACAGAGGAGCTCCAGCAGTAGCATGTTACTCAGCTGCCATTTTGACAGAAGAGAAAGCAATACTTTTGATCAACCAGTAATGTAAATCATTGTTCAGCATTGACAAAACTTCAAATAGGCGTTAGATTGCCACCACGGCTTGTTGTACAAAGTGACACCAGCAGCATGGGTTCAGTTCCCATACTGCCTTCGGTCACCATTAAGATGTGACCTTCTTAACTTCACCCCTCAGTTGAGGGGTGGTGACCCTCAAGTTAAATTCACACCTAAATGTGTCGATTTCTAATGAGGAGCAGCCACTCAAACCATAATGGTTTTCACTTTTGTTGACAAACAACTTAGAGGGGCACACTTTGTCTTAGGGTCTCACCATCTTGCTTTAATGTCATTCCCTTTTGAAATTGGGATGCGTCACTCCTTTTCCTTGCACTGTACTCTAGTATGTACCATGTTCTACTTTTCTCCATAGTTCATGGTTGCGTGTGTTGAATAAATTGTAGGCTTGACTTCATATGTGATATTCAGGAAGTAAATAGTGTAAAAGAACAATTCTGGAAAGTGATCATTTCCAATTTCCATAATTGCAATGCCAATTTCAGGCCAGTTTAATGACTTTATATCAAGCCAAGACTGATTTGTTGCTACTTATAGCAATCAAATTGGCTCAACAAAACAGTTTCTGCCATAAATAGCACATACAGTTAACATTTTGGAACAGTTACATTTATCTTGTGTTGGATTTTGCATACTGACATTAAAGAATGAAGAGCTAAATCAATGAGCAGATGGCTGCAATAAAACAGAAATAGAAATAAATCATAATGGACGCTTTCCTAATCTGAAAACAACACTGACATCCATGCATTTTGGCTGATGATTTAGTCTTAATAGACTGAAACGTGTTAATTAATTCAGAGAAGTCATGTCTGTGAGATTGAAAACATAAAATTAAATTCTATTATAAAAACAGAAAAAAAAACTCAGCAGGTCTGGCAACATCTGCCTCTGCACCTTTTGCTTTTATTAAAAGAAATTCTATGATGGATGTCTGTGTTTGAAGAAGTCCAAATATTGTGAAAGGAAAAAGTGCTGAGACCAGTCATCAAATATTCAAAGGAAATACTCAAAGGAAATTCTGCTAGCTCTGTGTCATTATTTACAGCGCAGAAGGTGGATCTTTGACCACTGGTGATTGTGAAAGAGAAAGCTCTTTGAAAAAGCAGTCTTTCTAAGGTGAAGCTGTATAAATTTTAAGTAGAATAATCACATTGTAACATTCTTTGATTAACTCTACAGCTAACACAAACTATAAAGGAATGTAGCATTGGATATTTACTTTTCTTGAAGTACTCACTACTTTTATAAATGAAGCGATTGTCTTCAAATATTATACATCCTATGCTATAGCTCATATTACTATAATATAATAGAAAATTGATTCTTGTAATTAAAATTCACCAGCAATTATAAAAGTATTGTAGTTTCATACTTATGTCCTCTCAAGCCTACATCTAGATACCAACTTAGAATTCTTAAATTAGAAATCTAAGTGCTGATATTAGTAAGTTTCAAAAGTAAGTTGTTCTTGTAGATGTTTTCGACCTTGAGATATTTTTTCTAGTTTGAAAAGTCCTAAGATGGACGACATATCTTTAAAGGCCCCAGACTTTGACTGGTATAGCTGAATGAGTCTCTTCAGGATCTAAGAGCTCCGGGTGGCACGGTGGCTCATTAGTTAGTACTGCTGCCTCACAGTGCCAGAAACCAGAGTTTGGTTCCAGCCTCAGGTGACTGTCTGTACGGAGTTTGCACATCCTCTCCATGTCTGTGTGGCTTTCCTGCAGGTGCTCTGGCCTCCTCCCAGAGTCCAAAGCTATGCAGGTTAGTTTGACTGGCCAAGCTACATTTCCCATAGTGTCCAGTGCTTTGCGGGCTAGGTGAATTAGCCATGGGAAATTCAGGGAGACAGGGATAGGGTGGGTCTGGGTGGGATGCTCTTCGGAGGGTTGGTGGACTCAATGGGCTGAATGGCCTGCTTCCACACTGTAGGGATTCTATGATTCTCTCTTGGTTGCACAAGTTTGACATGGTAAACTTACCTTGGAGAAAGTAAAAACTGTAGAACCTTTGTCAATCTCATGCTGTAGGCATGACATTGATGAGCCACAGTGCCATTTGGCAATATTTTCACTGCTTTGATTATTGGGTGCTCTGTACAATGACAAGCTGTCTGTCTGTCTGTCTCTCTGCACAGAATAACAATACCAGCCACAGAGATTGACAGCCTATAACTGAGCACTGAAGATCCTGTGCATTAAAATTTAATGCATGACCCAGAAGCCGCAGCATCTAAATAAGCACAAAACAAGAGAATGCTCAGAAAGTAAACATACAACCATATGATGTATCTTGCTTAAATGCTTGAGATGCATATGTGTTCTAGCAGGTAAACTGACCTGCCAGAAGCATGCAGGTCATAGTGTTTCTGAACTCCAAAATGAAGTCCTTAAGGGTTGAGGTGGTGACTGAATTGGTATGTGATGATCTCATGAGTTGATGTTCACTTCCATGGACAAAGGTTGGAGGAGGACAGTGTCCCTGGATCATGCAGGGTCATGGTGATGAACAGAGAATTAGATGAAGGCCCAAAGAACCCAGCAACAAGTTGATGTCACCAGGTAATCACTCTAACTTTCATGTTGGGAATTTGTAACATCTACTTCCTCAGGGAAGGAGAATTGGGAGCTGCACAGAAATGATGCAAGTTTAGCTGTAAATGAGATGCAAAATCATGTAATTAGGTAGTTAGCAAGATTCAGAATTCACAGTTTTAACCATAAGGGGAAAGTTGGAAATTTTTTTTGATCAGATTTTTTTCATTTTCACTGAATTTTCCAAAGCTTTTCACCATTGCCCAAGAGAATGAAAAAATTCTGTCCACATTATTTATCAGATTGTAAAGGTTCTCCACTCACCTCATTCTTCACAAGTCATGAAAATGTTTGAAATGTGCAACAGGTTGGGCAGCATGTATTGAGAGAGAGAAACAGATTGAATATTTTCACTCAATCTTTCATCTGATCAAGTAAACTTAGAAATACAATAAATTTTAAGCAGTTAAGAGGAGAGAAGATGGAAAAAGATAATATGGAAGTATGTGATAGGGAATCCTGACATGAGAAAAGTGTTTGTAGAGCAAGGTCAAAGGGATCGGTAATTGGTAAAGCAAAGAGACTGAAAATGTGTCCAGAGGAAGTGTGAATGATTATATAACAAACAGCTGCCTTTTGAAACATTTGAAATATTTTCTGTAATTATTTTAAAGTTGTTTCTCGACAATGGGTGGATGGTAAACCAGAAGACATGTTTCAGTGATATGCAAAACTCTGAAACTTTAGTAATGTCTAACTGTATGTGGTTATCAACTGCTACATTTTTATATTGGAAATGGGAAAAGTAGAGTGATATGTTTCCCAGAATTTCTTTAAGTTCCAATTTGCTTAGACAAAATAAATTTAGTCTTTGAAGTTCCAATATAATGTTGGACATGTGAATAAGGTACAAAGATACAACAGAGATTTTGTTGGGTTGATTTTATCCATGAATGGGTGATGAATTTGATTTTATTTCAGATAGATAATGAGGATTTAATCTACAACAATTCATTATTAGTATCATTTAGCCATCTGTATTAACTGAAAGACCAGAAAGCTTAATATGTGCCTCTTGCAAGGTTTCCTTTTTAAGCAGCATTGACAATCTTTCAACTGGAAACATGTTTTACAGTATACTAAACTACAAAATGTTTCCTTTCTGATAAACCCATAATATCATTAGTTTTAATGAAGTGAGAGATTGTAATTGGGGTTGATCTCTTGGTATTAAAATGACATATTCAGAATGGCCAAGGTCAGTGTAGATCAGAAATACCCCAGCATCAACAACTCTAGCATCAGAAGACAATGATGAACTGCAGCAGTCTGACCTTTCTCCTATCACTAAATCAACCTCTTGAAATTTCTACATAAATTGCTACTTTGCTGGTAACTGATGCTAAATATAATTTCATTTCAGGTTTGTGCTGTATTGAATACTCCCAGATCTCCGCAGAGGCATATTTGCCTGTGACTTGCTAAATCTTGACCAAAGTCATAAAGATCTACAGCGCTGAAAAAGACACATCGAGTGTGTGCCAGCATGAAAGAAAGCCACCTAACTATTCTCATCCTATTTTTCAGCTCTCAGCCTATAGGTTTGAATGCCTTGGCATCACATGTGTACATCTAAATATTTCTTAAATGTTGTGAGGGTTTCTGCCCCTAAAGCAATGAGTTCCAGATTCCCACAGTTCTCTGAATGAATTTTAATTTCCTCCCATTCCTTCTAAACCTCCTGCCCCAATCCTAAATCTATAATCCTCAGTCATTGATCCCTCTGGTGAAAAGTTCCTTCTTTTCTACCCTCTCTGTCATTATTTTACATCTTAATCATTTCCCGCCTTGGTCTCTTCTGCTGCAAGAGAAACAAGCCCAGTCTGTCCAGTCTCTCTTTGTGACTAAACTTTTCCAACCCAGGCAATATCCTGGCAAATCTCTCTGCACCCTCTCCAGTGCTATCACATTCCTCCCATAATGTATATTCCAGAAGTGACTCAATAATCTAGCTCTGGCTTAACTAACTTTTTATACAGTTCCAGCATAACCTCCCTACACTTAACTCCTATGCCCCAGTTAATAAAGGCAAGTATCCCATTTGGCTTCTTAGCCACTTTATCTACTAATCCCATTTCCTTAAGGGAACAGTCATGAAGGGATGGCATTGAAATTTTCTGACAAGATTGGACAGACTGGATGGAGGGATTATAGTTCCCCTGGCTGGGAGAGTTGAGATCAAGAGGTCACTCTCAGGATATGTTCCAGAATCACAAAGGATTGAAATGAGGAGAAGTCTCTTCACTCAGAAGATCCTGTGGAATTCTCTACCACATAATGAAGCAAAAGACCAAGTCATTGAATATATTTAAGAAAGAAATAGATAGATTTCTAGGTACTAAAAGTAGTCAGAGGATGGGAAGAGAACAGTTTTATGGTGTTGAAATAAAGAATTGGCCATGGTTATATTGAATGGTGGGCTTGATAGGCCAAATGGTCTACTCTTGCTCTTATTTCCTATGTTTCTTTATTTTCTTTTTGACAATTATCAGGTATCTTGAATGGTTCTCCTCTAGCTTATCAGCCCTCCTATCACTAAAACAATTAATTGCCATTCAAGAAAAGTATTCCATATAATTTTAAATAGGTTATAATCTTGAAGGAGGCCATTTGGCTCACGTTTTCCAAATCAGGCTCTCTGGAGAATAGGCCTGCAATATATGTCTTTTCAGACAATAACCAAATTACCATTTGAAAGTCCAACAGTATTCACTTCCATCACCTTCATAAACCTTATATCTCAGATCCTAACCAGTTACTGTATAAGATAATCCCTTATCATGACTCCATTGATTCCTTTGCCAATAACCTTAAATGAAAACCTGCTTTATGGTTTTGAATATCTCTATTAAATTTTCCCTTAGATTTCTCTGTCCAAGGAGAACAATTTCAGATTTCTCAGTCTCTCCATACCCAAGTTTCTCTTCAGTTTGTATATATCTTTTACTTCTTACTAAAGATTTCTGTGAAGAACACAGAACAAGTGGAGAACAAGTGTTAAAGACATTTTTTGAAGTCTTTCCTTCATAGTATCAATCTAGCCAATCTTCATTAGTGTCTCCAAGTCGTTGACAAGCTTCCTGATGTGCAGTACTCAGAATTGATTTAATATTCCAGTTTGAGCCTAACAAGGTATTTACAGAGTTTCAGCAAACCTTTTTTCTTCAACTCCATGTATCAAGTTATAATAGAACATAGAACATAGAACATAGAACATTACAGCGCAGTACAGGTCCTTCAGCCCTCGATGTTGCACCGACCTGTGAAACCAATCTGAAGCCCATCTAACCTACACTATTCCATTATCATCCATATGTTTATCCTACGACCATTCAAATGCCCTTAAAGTTGGCGAGTCTACAACTGCTGCAGGCAAGGCATTCCATGCCCTTACTACTCTCTGAGTAAAGAGCATTGAATATAATTTAAGTATTGCTGAAGAAGACACAATTGCTAAAACTTTTTCCCTTGCACTCATCTTGAGAATTCACGATACTAATTTGAGAGGAAAACAAACATTTATGCCCTATGAAAAGAGAATGCCAATTGGCTGATAAGTGAACTCTGACTAGTGTAAGACATTGCCATAGAGAATAAATTACATGATGATGTTTGACAGTTAACTCCCAGGCTTTGTTTAAGTTCCAAAACAGGCAGGGTGACTCTGATTGGTCATGGCATTGGTCTAAGAAATAAACCAGAGAATGGCTGTCATCTATTTTGTTGAGTTGAAATAGGTACAGTGTGTGAACATGGTAATTTTTTGTCTGCAAAAGACAGGACCCTTGAAAGAATATGTGCGACTTCCTGCACACTGAAGTATGCCACATTGTGAGCCCCACTGGCAATCCTGGTTTTGAGCATAATCTTTCCACACTCAGATTTATCCAGCAAATGCCAAATAGTGGAACCATATCTAATTTTTAATTTAAAAGTGCAGGAAATATCCTGTGGACCTGGGTTTGAATCCTGCCAAGGCAGATGGTGAAAAAAAAATCTGGAGTTAAAAGTCTAATGATAGCCATGAATCTATTGTCGATTGTTAGAAAAATCCATCTCATTCGCTAATGTCCCTCAGGGAAGGAAATTGCCATCCTTACACAGTCTGGCCTACATGTGATTCCAGATCCAAAGCAGTGTGGTTGGCTCTTAAACTGCCATTAAATTCTTTCAATCTTCTCCCCTCTGGGCAATTAGGGATGAGCACTAAATGATCCCCTCATCCCATAAATTAATGAAAAAAAACTCACTGCAGCACTATGATTAAGTGTGTCCTGGGCCATCATTGCTGAACTGTGTCATCTGCTGGAGCAGGACACAAGCTAGAAGGACTGGATGATGAAGGATGGCGTTCACACCCTAGAGTCTGTTAAGGTCACAACTGTCTTGAATTTACGTCACCAGCTTATTTCAAGGTTCAACTGAGGGCCTATGCATAATATCCCAATTCCGAACTCATGAATGTATTCCAGGATGCAAGTGATGCCATTTTCTTTAGATTACAAGTCTTCTTGGTCTTCAACCAGGATGAGGAGAGTCAGGCAGACTGGACAATGGGATTTCCCACCATCACTGGTTTCCTCAGGTGCAGGATGCTATAGACTGCACTCACATTGCTTTGGGAATGCCTTATCACCAGCTGATACACAGAATGGACCTTTACCTCCAGAGTTCTGTGGAACTATTAATGATTCTGCACTCCCACTTACTAGATGAGTGTAAGTGTAAAATGATGCCTACAAGCCTGGCTCCAGCACACAATTTTTTGCTTTAGTGTTCTTCACAACAGAATGCAATGTCTTGGCAGCAGATATCAAAATCACAGCTCAAGATTCCTAATCTCTGAGGCTATCTGCATTCAGTTGCTGGTGGGAGATGTGCAAAGTTTGACGATTACAACTTCTTTAAACCTACACTTTCTAAATGCAGTCCCAAACTTTGCAGCCAGGTGGAAGTAGCCTGAACAGTGATTGACTCTGTTAGCCTGAAAATCTTGGTGTGTCATTCCTTGGCCATTTGGATCTAGAGGATCCAAGATGACGACAGCATCCTACCGAGATTTAGACTCCCTTTCTCAGCTCATAGAGCCATAGAATTCGACAGCACAGAAAAATAGCCCTTGGACTTATCAAGTCTGTGTCCGTAAAAAAAACTACCACCTAAATATTCTAATCACATTTTCAAGCAAGTTATTTCAATTAAATTTTGTAATCATTTTGTAAATATTGGACAGACATTAAATCCTTCCAATCAAAGTAGTGTTTAACTTGTTAAACAACGGGACAACTGATCTCTTTCATCCAGTCCTTGACTTACTTCAAAGTATGAGATCAAACTTCTATACACCCAATTGTTTGGATGATATGCACAAAATTCAACTATTCATACAATCCCCAGCATTTCTCTCAAACTCTACTTTAACCCACAGGGAAGATAAAGAAACACAATTTCTGCCTTTAATGCATAGAAAACCTTGCAATTTCCTACAGCTCTCTACTTTATCTAAGCAAGGAGAGTAAAAAGGCTACGCATTCCTAAATGATACTTACGTTACAGCAATCCTTACCAATTCATTCCTGAAACACTGATCAGATACCCAGTGGGAAAAAAATTGTAATGTTGACATGTTGCCTAATGGATGAGGGAGTTGCAGAGAGAGTGGTCCCTGAGGAAGGCATATAGGGGTGGGGAAGGAAATATCTCTTTGGTTGTGGGATCAGATTGTAGGTGGATATATTTCCCTCCCCACCCCTAACTGCCTTCCGTAGGACCCACTCCATACTCCCCACTAACCCCACCACCCCGGCTATCTTTTCCTGTAATCGCAGGAAGTGCTACACCTGCCCCTACACCTCTCCCCTCACCTCCATTCAAGGCAAAAATAAACCTTCCATATCAGACAGCGGTTCACCTGCACATCCGTCAACTTGGCCTATTGCATCCGCCGCACCCGATGTGGCCTCCTCTACATCGGTGAGACCAAGCGGAGACCATTTTGTACAGCATCTGCGCTCTGCACGTGACAAAAGAGAACACGTTCCAGTCGCCAACCATTTTAACTCCCCCTCCACTCCCTGGGTGACATGTCCATCCTGGGCCTCCTCCAGTGCCACAATGATACCACCGGCAAACTGGAGGAGCAGCACCTCATATTCCGCCTCGGGAGCCTACAGCCCAATGGCCTAAACATGGAATTTGCCAGATTTAAAATCACATCACCCTGGCCTCATCCCATGTCCAACCCTCCCTCTTATCCCCACCTCCTTGACCTGACACAACCTGTCCATCTTCTCTCCCACCTATCTGCCCTTCCCACCTCACTGGCCAATCCCCACCAATCCCTACATGCACTTACCTATCACCATCCCATCCGCATTTTTCAGCCCCACCCCTTGTCTCTCTCTTAATTTCTGAGCTCCCTTCCCACTTCCCATTTCTGAAGAAGGGCCCAGACCCGAAATGTCAACTTTCCCGCTCTTCTGATGTTGCCTGGCCTGCTATGTTCCTCCAGCTCCACTCTTTCATATCTTGGTACTGGATGAGCAGTGTTGCACAGCACAATGAAGTTTGCTGAGTTGGTTGATCATTGTGGTCCTCCCATCCTGAGAAGTCTAATTTCTACAAATCCACCAGTCCCTACCATCAGTCTTAGCCCTCATAGCCCAGTTGTAGGCCAATTTTCACTGCAATAAAACAAAAAGAGTGATTGATAATGATGGAAGTAAATGGGATGAGTTGTTTGTGGTGATGATGGAGCAAGAAAGGTGTTGAAGTATTACCAAAGAGTGAATAAGAAGCTCAGAGGACAGAGAATGTAGGAATTTGGGAGGATGAGGTGGGTGAGAAATGATGACCGGAAATGATGTACGCAGTGGTGACAGCTGTAGCTTATGAGCCTTGCTAAGATGTGTATTTCATGACAGAGTCACAGCGAGTGATGAGTCTGTGAGTTTGAGGTAGCAGAGAGAAGTTGATGGCATGTAACCTTGTGGAGCATCCTTAACCACCTTCTTGCACTACTGGATGTTCCCTTCAACCTGATGTACAGAACTGTCATGGACCACTATCTGGGCACAGGTTGGCTGAGCCTGGTGGCAACTGTCAGCTGGATAAAGGATGGCCTTCCTCTCTACCACCCCATCCAACAGTACTTTTGGAATCTTGCCCACTAAGCAGAGAGTGAGCTTCGCTTTCTTGATCATGTCCTCAATGATAATGGCCAACAGTCCAAGTGTGAGGGGTACTGCTGGCTCACAGCATTGGAAGTGGTATGCAGACGAGCTTTAAGCCTGGTGTCAATGGTGTGAACACAGTGGAAATTCCCAGCTAAGGTGTGCACTTTAATATCTCTGCCTTGATAAAACACTAAAAAGTAGCAGAATAAACTGGTTGTATAATTAATGAAGTGGAGACTGGAAGATTATGGAGAAAAGAGCTGCATGCCATGGTGGACCAGACACACTAAATCACACTTGGAAAAGCACTTTAAATGAAAATTGGAAATTTCTGTATCTGCTTTTGCTAAGGCAGTGAGAGAATATGCCATGGTTTTTGCCATGCCTCATTTTTCCCTGCTAAATTGTTAGCAAACAGTTTGCAAAGAGAAATGATTCAGCCCTGGTTTAGTGACAGATCCTGCACGGCCTCAACTGCTATCATTTAGGACTCCTAAAAACTTTGAAGACAAAAAATATACCCAAAAGGTAAAAGAAATACAATCCTGTAATACAATGTAGCACAGCATCCCCTTATGTAAAATGATATATATTTACAACAATTACAATGCTCTTTCTCTATTCTCAAATTGTATCCTGGGAATTATCCATTCTTCCCAGGATTATCGTACTGATAAATAGCTTTGTTCTATTTGATGTAAGCATTATTAACTTTAATAAATTAAATTTCTAATTATTTAATAAAAATTTCAATTAATCATACTTCCATTCAAACTTCACAGAAAAAAATATTCCATTTAAGCAAAAATTAAATCCCTTTGAAGAATTATTCATTTGTAAAAACAAACATTTATATATTAGAACTTGAACACAGCCCTTTGCTTTTCAAATTCAGCCAAGCATTCAGAAAATGTCGTAGTGTCAATAAGACCCATGCAACTACAGACAACAGAGCTTCTAGAAACTCAGACTGGAATTTTTGTTTTTGTGTCTCCAACTTAAAGCAGAAATCCTGTCAATAAAAATTATATCAGGTGAATGGATTTCCAAGATTCAACAACAGGATAATTTAAACTCTACTCCCGATCATGGCAAGAAACTTTCCAAGTAATTATTTTCTCTAGTTTGGAAGGAACCATTGCACTTTATACATTAATGTATCTCATAACTTTAACAATCCTAATCAACATAATGGTCAACTTCCCAGTGGAGGATACTATTATTAATCACTTCAATTAAAATACATTTGCCTTACAATGCAGTATTTAATAATGTCATCTGAATTCTCAAAATAATTAACACAAGGTTTCCAACCCATTTCCTTACTATTCCAAATTGTTTTTAGTTGCAAGGGTTTTATTGACCTTGACACAAATTATGAATGCTTGGCTGAATTGGAAAAGTAAAGATCTATTCCAGTTGACAGCTTTAAAAATGATTAAAAGATTATGTGTTTGAGTTTGTTATCATATAAATGTTTGTTTTTTACATCTGAATAACTGTTTAAGAGAACTTAATTTTTGTTTAGTTGGATTTTTTTGTGCAGTAAGAATGGCAGTATGATTGATTAAAATTTTTATTAGATAATTGGAGATTTGACTTGTAAAATTTAATTTCAAAGAATTCACATCATTATTGCAATGCTTCTGAGAACTGCACAAGTGGGTTCTAGATGAATAGCTATAGAGCTTATAAGTAGGGATGAAGGGACATGAGGAATATGAAAGAGCATGGAGAGGCATGGGAGAATATCGGGGTAACAAAAGGAGCACGGGGCTACAATTAGAACTGTGATTCTCCCGTTGGGTTGCAAGGTGAGCAATTCGGGTAACATGCTTCATAGACTCAGATTTTACAGCTTTGGGATTGATTGTGAGGGCTCTTTAAGTACATGTAAGATTTTTTTCTAGTGGGAATAGCCTCATAAAAGAAGTTCAGGGGCATGATTTCAACCTCTTCAAATTATAAGCATGTTTGAAGCATTAGGATAGGATTGCAGCATCAAATAAAAATGTTGGGAAGTGCTGCTTTAACTCTTAACCTGTCAGGATGGGCAGAATGGGTAGTGGTAAGGTTATGGCAATGGAAGCAGATGTGCATAGCCCTTCTGATCATCGGCTAGATGCCTGGTTACATGTGATGACACAGCAGATAGCCAGTTAGATATTCACAGCCATAGAGTTTTTATTTATTTATTTATTGGACATGGATGTTGCTGGCTAAATCAGCAATTGTTATCTATCCCTAACTGCCCAGCAGGCAATTAAGAGTCAAACACATTGCTATGAGTTTGGAACCACATGTAGGACAGACCAGGTAAGGATGGCAGATTTCCTTCCCTCGAGGACATTGGTGAACTAGGTGGGTTTTTACAACAATTGACAGTATTTATATGTTCAACACTGGGATTGCTTATTTTATTCCAGATTTTTATCGAAGTAAAATTGCGCCCACTTCCGTGGTGGGATGTGAACCCTTGTCCTCATAACATTACTCTAGGTGTCAATCACATCATCACTATGTCATAACCTCTACGCTCGTGCAACAATGTAGGCCAGAGTCCTTTAGTCTTCAGGCCATTACAGGACCAGTGCCAAGGCCAGCTCAGGTAATGAGGTGTAGTAGTCAGCAGGCTGTCACTACTTCAAATGCAAAGTTAGAGCTGCACTTAGGCACGGTAGTAGGACACAAAAGATGATTAAATTATAATAGCACAAAGGTGCCACTATATTCCCTATGGATTTATATGCACACATAATTATTGCTTGTTTCCTTGAATTTGCTTTGCTAGGGGTCAATATAACACAGACCTGTCTTTATAAGTGTCGTGAGCCTGCTGATCATGAGAAACAATGGCAACATTTTACAGCAGAAAACATAGTAAGTGACACCATAGGTGGAAAATTACAGAAACATCTGTGCAACTTGAAGTATAATTTGTTGGATTAATTTACAGAGAAAACAAAATCATGTTCCTGAATGATATTATTCAAAACAAACCTGGCATTCCTACACTTTTTATTGTATACATTGATACCATGTTAACTTCAGGTCACAATGTGTCATAAAATACCTATTACCATAACTGGAAACTTTGGCTGTCATGCACTATACAGTATAGAGAAATGTCACGTTTAATTGTTGACTTGTGCTGAATTTGCTGACTATTGCTTGTCATAATAGTATAATTTGTTTTAATGGTATTGAGTTATTGGGGAGGGAGATGATCATTCTTGATCACTGTGTGCTTGCTCTCGTTTGTTAAATGTATTGCATGGATGCTTATTGATAACTCTATATGCAGACAACGAATTCCCACAACAGTAATGCCATAATAACAGCAGTAGTCAAAAAAACTTTTACATTCCCCTGAGCAAGGGGATGGGGCTGCATTTTAACATTTTGTTCACAAAGACGATAGTGAATTAGGCCAATGAGTTAACAGCATATATAGACGCATGGTAGCATGATATAATTGTTATAATGGAAATTTGGCTTAAAGTGGAACAAGAATATGGAGTTTTAAGGCAGGGTAGAGAAGAGATAAAAAGAGGGAGTTATTGGATAAAGGATCAATCGGAGTTGTGAATGAGAATTGTATACTAAACGAAGCATTAATTGCTGCTTGGATTGAATTCAGAAGCAAGTAAAGAACAACCACACTGCTGAGTTGTACTGTAGACCTCCAAACATCAGGAAAGATTTAGAGGAGAAAAAATGTAGGCAATTGTCTGAGTGCAAAAGTAATAGAGCAATAAACATTTTAGGAGTTCAACTAATAAATATCAACCAGGATACTAAAGGCACACAGGACAAAAACTTCTTGAACTGTATTCATTTTTTTTAACCAGCATGTAAAAGGTGGACGAAGTAGCGATTGCACATTATGATCGCAATACAATTGGATTTAGCACCACGATAGAAAGAGACAGACATACAACAGGATTAAAGGTTTAAATTTGAAGGATGGCAAAATGTACAAATCCGAGAGACAACCTGGCAAAAGTGGACCTGTTACAGCTACTTGAAAGAACGTCAGTGGCAAATTCAGTAGAAGGCATTCAAAAAGAAGACTCTGTGGACCCTCTGTAGACATGACCCTATAAAGAAATAAGGTGGTCCTGCCAAATCCAGAATTCTCTGGTTATTCAGAGACGTACAGGGAATGATTCAGCAGAAAAATAGAGCTTATGACAAACTCAAAAAAAAAGTAATGTTTAGAAAGCTTCAGACAATATAGAAAGTACAGGAGTGAAGTGATAAAGAAAATTAGGAAAACAAAGGAAGGAGACAAAAATAGTTGGCTGATAAAGCTGAAGAAAATCCAAGGATACTATTGTGATCCAAGCAGATGTTATTACTCGACAAGTCAGATCCCAGATTGGAACCCAGCTTGATAGATCACATTTTGATTTATTTTACAGTTAATAAATTGTTTTCTCACTGATACAAAGGGTTTTGCTTTAAGAATAAAATGCAAGTCTATCAATAAAAGATATAGAATAACCAGAAAATCTACTGATGAAACAAATTCAACTATTTTTAAATTCTCAGCAAAAAGTTTAATCGCATTAATCTCAAAACACTCCTTTATAAATTGAAAAGAATAAAATGACAACATTTCACTTGTGTAGTACCCAAAACACTATTCATACAGTACTCACACCAGAACCATTGTCTCTAACATATCATCTGGTTTAAGTCAGAGTTAGTAGGAACTGCCGATGCTTGCAAGTCTGAGATAACAAGGTGTAGAGCTGGATGAACACAGCAGGCCAAGCAGCATCAGAGAAGCAGGAAGGCTGACGTTTCGGGTCTGGAGCCTTCTTCAGAAATCAGATTGGTTTACGTCACTGTGTTTTTAATGGATCGACTGAAACTTTAGATCATCTAAAGAAATATCGAAATGTAAACTCTTTTTCTCTTCGCAGATGTTGCCAGAGTTTCTGTTGAGTTTCTCCACATTTTCTCTTTTTGTTTCAGATTTCCAGCATCCACAACATTTTGCTTTTATTTGAGTACAGATGGCTCCTTCATGGACCTTTAGCAGTTTAGCTTAAACGTACTTCGCTTTAAGTAACCTCATCATGGCTTTATCAAACACTTCTGGTCTGGGACTAACACTATCTCTCTAAGGTAACATGGTTCATTATATCCCACTGTTTTCAGAGGCACAGCCATATTCACCTAAGAATTTCACAGGGCTGCTCAATATGCAAAGTTAAACTAAAACAAAACTTTGTCTCTAAGCTATGGGTTTTTCCTTTAAGAAATTTCCAAAAATCAGTAACCATATCTTGAGGCTTGGTTACTTATCTTGTGGGTTTGCAAAACAATCTGAGGTAAACAAGACCCTTTAGCGGCATGTAATAAACCATTAATTCTAAAGAAAAACATTTCAAAAGAGATCAAAATGACTGCAGAAATACTTACAAGTTAATTATTACCTTCTGACACACCAAAAACCCACAGATTACTAAAGCAAAGACTAAAAATACAAGCTTACAATAAATGCTATTTAAAATACATAAAAATCATGCTATTTAAAATACATAAAAATCACTCTGTTTACTTGATAGTACATTAAGAGGAAGAGGAAAACTAAAGAAGGGGATAGTCCTATCAGAGCTGTACATGGTACTTTGTGATTGGATACAATAGACATGAACAGGGTTCTCAATGAATATTTTGCCTGTTTCACAAAAAAGAAGACTGATGCAGAAATTTTAGTTAAAAGGGCAAGTGTGCAATATGAGATAAAATAAGTTTAATGAGAAAGGAAATATTGGAGAAGGTGACCTCCTTGAAGATAGATAAATCATCAAGACTGGATGAATTGTATTCAAGACTGTAAAAGGAAGCCAGGGAGGAAACAATGGATTCTCTGAGGAATATTTTCTAATCTTCACTAGATACTGGTGAGGTATCTGAGGATGGGAGGTATGTAAACATAGCAATACTCAAAGTAGGTGTGAGGGACAGGCCAAATAATTATGACCGTGTCAGTCTGACCTTGGTGATGAGTAAATGACTGGAATCAATACTGCGAGAGAGGATTAACTGTAACTTGAAGAGGCTTGCAATAATCACAAATAATCTACATGGTTTTGGTAAGGGAAAGTCGCATCTTACTAACATAAATCAAATTTTGGGACAGGGAGTTCTGAGGATTGATAAGGGTTATGGAGTGGTTGCAGTCCACATGAAGGTTCATAAGGCATTGGGCAAGGTCTCCGATGTAGACTCTAAAGCAAAATTAAAGCCCATGGAATACAAGGGAATGTGGCAAATTGGGGTCCAAAATTAGCTCAGTGATAGGAAACGGTGGGTAATGTTTTTGCTAATGGAAGGAAAATGTTGGGTCCTTTGTTTGTGCTTGAGACTTAATGATTGAAACTCTTTCTGTAGTTGTATAGAGCCTTGGCGAGACTGCACCTGTAACGCATGTGTAGTTTTGATCCCCTTTTCTAAGGAAGATTACATTTGCTGTTGAAAAATTGCAATTAGTTTAATCCTTGACATGGTGGGATTTGTCTTATGAGGAGAGAATGAGGTCACTTTGTCTGTATTCTCCACTGTTTTGCATATTCCAGGTCAGGTTCCAGGCTCCAGATTCAAGTCAGCAATTAAAAGGTTTATGGAGGCTGGTGACATCAAAGGATATGGAGATTGTGTAGGCAAGTGACATTCGGTAGATGATCAGCCATGATCTAGTTGAATATCAGCCATGGTCTGGTTGAATGAAAAAGAAGACTTGAAGGGCTGAATGATCTATTCTGGTTCCTCTGTTCCAAACAGACAGAAGCAAATATCAAACACTGATTATTTTGACACTGCAATCACTTTCTTTTTCAGAATTTAAAAGGCAGTAGTTTTAACTGTCTTGAAAACTCGACAGCTTCTTTTGAAATAACAAGCATGGGGCTGGATGAACACAGCAGGTCAAGCAGCATCATAGGAGCAGGAAAACTTGACGTTTCGGGCCTAAACCCTTCATCAGAAATGGGGGAGGGGAAGAGGGTTCTGAAATAAATAGGGAGAGAGGGGGAGGCGGATAGAGGATGGATAGAGGAGAGGATAGGTGGAGAGGAGGCAGACAAGTCGAAGAGGCGGGGTTGGAGCCAGTAAAGGTGAGTGTAGGTAGGGGGGTAGGGAGGAGATTGTGGCTTCCTCTACATCGGGGAAGGCCAAGGGGGCGGGATGATGTTAGTAGATCGGAGATGGGGGTGTGGCTTGGGGTGAGAGGAAAAACAGGTTAGGGAGGTGGAGATGAGCTGGGCTGGTTTTGGGATGCGGTTGGGGGAGGGAAGATTTTGAAGCTTGTGAAATCCACATTGATGCCATTGGGCTGCAGGGTTCCCAGGCTGAATATGATTTGCTGTTCCTGCAGCCTTCGGGTGGCATCACTGTGGCATTGCAGGAGGCCAAGGATGGACATGTCATCTGAGGAATGGGAGGGGGAGTTGAAATGGCTCGCGACTGGGAGGTGCAGTTGTTTGTTGCGAACTGAGCGCAGGTGTTCTGCAAAGCGGTCCCCAAGCCTCCGCTTGGTTTCCCCGATGTAGAGGAAGCCACAACGGGTACAGCGGATGCAGTATACCACATTGGCAGATGTGCAGGTGAACCTCTGCCTGATGTGGAATGTCTTCTTGGGGCCTGGGATTGGGGTGAGGGAGGAGGTGTGGGGGCAGGTGTAGCACTTCCTGCGGTTACAAGGAAAAGTGCCGGGTGTGGTGGGGCTGGAGGGGAGTGTGG
>JAHRHZ010000024.1:13849491-13919644 GCA_024137785.1 Ginglymostoma cirratum
TTTCCTGCTCCTATGATGCTGCTTGACCTGCTGTGTTCATCCAGCCCCATGCTTGTTATCTCGGATTCTCCAGCATCTGCAGTACCTTTTATCTCAGCTTCTTTTGGAAACTCTTTTTACCTGGTCAGTTTGACAGCACTGTTGACTGTTCCAATGAGGTTGAAAGTTCCAAAGATTTAATGCATTTTATGTACATTTAAGTCTACTTTTAAAAATCCCAAAGGACAGCTTACCTCTCCCAAAAGACACTCTACCTGCAGCGAAGGTGTGCCTGGACCATATCCAGAAGGGTATCTTACCTTTCTGAAGAGCTTTAGACTTTTTCCTACCAGGTCTAAAATGCACAAGTTATGTTTTAGACATTCTACTCACAAAAGCTGTGTAAACCTGAGGCAGGTACACTTTAACATGTGAAGTGGCCTCCGTGATCCAAAGATGTGCAACTCGGAACATTTCATATCTATATCCTTTGAAATTGGTAGGTGCTGTGTTCGGAGTCAGGATGTAGAGATTTCAACTTCCACTGTCATTTTTGTAATGATGGACAACCTTCCATCTGCGTGAAAATTCAGGACAAATATCTAATTGTCCGGTTGCTTGCTCTATCATAAATTTCTATAAACTTTCTGTCATCCTCTGTGTATCCTTTCTTGCGTCGTATGATTGGTTACTTGATAATCTATGGGTACTGATCCAGAATCTAGGGAATTCAAAAAAACCAAAACCAATGCATCCACTAACAATTTTTTTGAAGCTTAGGTTGCAGACCACCACTCCGTTGTTGACTTTTAGATTTGTTAAGTTTCCAGTGCTATTTATTTACTGGTACCTACTTCTTCATGTTCTTTCTCCCCACTGCTTCTGGAAAGCATTTTGTATCTTCTGCATGAAGACAAGTACATTACAGTCAAATTCTAATTGGAAAAACAAAAATGGCTGAGATTTATTCAGGTACGTTGGGTATGTTAAGATCTGTAAAATCTGCTTCCTGATATAACCTGCCTCCAACCCATCTATTTTCAGCATTAACCAAAGCTAGAAAGCAAACTGCTCCAAGGATTAAGGCTGCTATTTCAAAGAGAATAATGAGGCTTTGGGCCCCTTCACCGCTTGGTCTATTGCCTTTAAACATATTGTCGACTGGCCCTGAGTGAAGGGCATCTGGCAACTTCGTAAAGAAAAGACTTGGTGAAATCTGAAGGTAAGCATTTTAATGCCTGTTCCAGAAACTGAATACCAATTTGAGAAGTTTCTCTGTTCGTGTACTCTTTGCACCTGAGCCTCTCAGTCTCGTTTGAGTTTCCTGTTACCCCCTCAAGATAAGGCCTCCAACCTCCTTCCCTCAAATTGAAGCCCATGGTGCTCCTGCATACTTTATTCTCCACTGCCACCATCCTCCCCACCCCAGGTCCTGTTGCCAGGGCCGAAGCTGAGCATCGGCTCCTGCTTTGGGACTCAGAGAGACCTATTCTCAGTCAGAACCCATTAAGTGGTCACTGCTAGAAACCTTTGTCCTTTCAAAAACACATTAAGCTGATCAATCAAAGAGCTGGATGAAAGCAGCATCAGGAATGCCAACATGGGCAGTCGCCATTGCTAAGTCCCAAAACAGCAATGACAGGCGCCCCAAATTATGGTAAGTGGGAATCCTGGGGACACAAATCACAAGTGTGAGATGAGTCATGAGCCACAGGATAAGATATTGTTGCTGAGGGCCCACCATTCACACTGCTGGAAATATGACATGGCCACAAAAAAAGATTAAGCATTCCATGTTGTTTTCCCTTTTGCATGCCTTCAGCGTTCAGGCCTTCCAGCTCTTTACAATGGTAACATTTCAATCTCCAATTGATCTCAATTCTATGCCCCCTTTCACATAGGTTTCTGATTCTTACCAACCACCAACACTTCCCACAGTTCATCTTTAACTCCATTTCCACTCATGTTAGGCAGCCATGTCCCAGGCCCTCAGTCAATTACCCATCATCCTCCCCTGACTGTGCCCATCAACTTCCTCCTCACCCAAGAAACCACTCTATTCCGGAGCAAGCCCTTCAAATTCACTCCTCATCCCCAACTGAACCCTCTCCTCATGCTCCACAATTCCAAACAACTTCTTCCAACTGATCCTCTCATAAAGCCCTCGCAATCTTTAATGGAACCACCCTCTCTTCCTCGCATCCCTTAGCATCTCCCTAACTTTGATTTAACACATCCAAATGATAAATAGTCCTCTTCCCTAGTCCAATATTTTGCATTAGTGCTTACTGTGAAGAAGGATATGGAAGGTAGAAAACTTTGGGAAATAAATAGTGACATTTTGAAAAATGTCCATGTTATAGAGGCGGAGTTGCTGCTCGTCTTAAAATGCATAAAGGTGGATAAAACCTGAGACCTGATCAGGTATACCTTAGAACTCTGTGGAAAGCTTGGGTAGTGATTGCTGGGCCTCTGGCTGCGATATTTGTATCATCGATAGTGTTAGGGGAAGTGCCCAAAGATGGAAGGTTGGCTTACTTAGTGCCACTATTTAAGAAAGGTAGTATGGAAATCCCAGGGAATTATAGACTGACATCAATGGTGGACAAGTTGTCAGAGAGGCTCCTGAGAGAAAGGATTTACATGTATCTGGAAAGTCAAGGACTGATTAGGGATAGTCAACAGGATTTTGTGCGTGGGAAATCATGTCTCACTAACTTTATTGAGTTTTTGAAGAAGTAACGAAGAGGATCAGTTAGAGCAGAGTGATGGACGTGATCTATATGGGCTTCTGCAAAGTGTTCAACAAGGCTTTTCATGGTAGATTGGTTAGCAAGGTTAGTACTAGCCATTTGAATACAGAACTGGCTGGAAGGTAGAAGACAGAGGGTGGTGATGGAGGGTTGTTTTTCAGACTGGAGGCCTGTGATCAGCAGTGTGCCACAAGGATTGCTGCTGGGTCCACTGCTTTGCATCATTTATATAAATGATGTGCATGTGAACACAGGAGGTATATTTAGTAAATTTGCAGATAACATCAAAATTGGAGGTGTAGTGGACAGTGTAGAAGGTTACCTCAGAGTACAATGGGACCTTGATCAGATGGTCCAATTGGCAGATGGAATTTAACTTAGATAAATATGAGGTGCTGCATTTTGGGAAGGTAAGTCAGGGCAGGACTTAAACGCTTAATGATAAGGTCCTGGGGAGAATTGCTGAACAATACACCTTGAAATGAGGTTCATATTTCCTTGAAAGTGGAGTTGCAGATAGACAGGATAGTGAAGAAGGCGTTTTGTATGCTTGCTGTTATTGGTCAGTGCACTGAGTAAAGGAATTGGGAGGTCATATTGCAGCTGTACAGGACATTGGTTAAGCCACTTTTGTAATATTGTGTGCAATTTTAGTCTCACTGCTATAGGAAGGATGTTGTGAAACTTGAAAGGGTTCAAAAGATTTACAAGGATGTTGATAGTGTTGGAGGACTTGAGCTATAGGGTGAGGCTGGATAGTCTGAGGCTATTTTCTCTGGAGTGTCAGAGGCTACGGGGCAACGTTATAGAGGTTCATAAAATCATGAGGAGCATGAATAAGGTGAATAGCCAAGGTCTTTCGCCTGGGTTGGGGGAGTCCAAAACTAGAGGTTTAAGGTGAGAAGGAAAAGATTTATAAGGGACCTAAGAGGCAACGTTTACACACAGAGGAAGTGGTAGAGGCTGGTACAATTACAACATTTAAAAGGCATCTGGATGGGTGTCTGAATAGGAAGCATTTAGAGTGATATAGGCCAAATGCTGGCAAATGGAACTAGATGAATTTAAGATATCTGGTCGGCTTGGATGAGTTAGACCAAAGGGTTTGCTTCCATGCTGTACACCTCTATTACACAATGACTCTTCTTCAAGTCCACTCATTATCAATGTTGTCTGATTAATGTTGTCTCTTCTCCCCATGATCAACCCTCCTATCTCCAAACTCAATTCCTGATTGTCCACCACCTTTCCCATCTGCCAATCAAAATAGAAGCAGGAAGTGTGGGAAAATCTCCACAGGTCTGGCAGAATCTGTGGAGAGAGAAACAGAGTTAACACTTTGCATTCAATGACTCTTTCTCGGAACTCCAATCCCCAATTGACCCTGATTCCTTTTTGAAGATCAAGCATACTGTTCACCTTAATTCCTAGTTGATCCTGACTCCACTCTGTACAAGTGACATCCCACCCTTACCTGCACCTGCTAGTGTAACCAACATTGCCTTTATCTCTGACATAGACTTATTTACTATTCAAGAGCCTTCAAGGACCAGCTTCCTGCCAGAATGGAGGCCCAGCCTGTCAACCTTTACATCAATGTCATTAAGCTTATATTGCCTCTCCTTGTCTCAAGGGTCTGCAATCAATGGCTCCAGAGCTGCTTGCTGCTCTTTATGTCCAATTTGCAGCTCCCAAACTTTACTAGTTGGATCACATTTAATGAAGAGTACACAAACAAAGCATATCAAGAAAAATAAGCGTCTTATTTTTGTCCTGAGAATAAAAAGCTATTCATTATGCTGCACTTTATAGTTTCAAATAATTATTTCAACAAAAACCATTCTGCTCTAAATAAATCTGTTAAAGTGGCATAGCTACATCAAGGTTATAGATAATGCTGTTGGTTCAAAGAACAGGTTTTATGTTTACATCATTATAGTTTCTAACATAGCTAAGGCAATAAATTATTCTGAATGAACCATTAGAAGCTTCTTTTTTTACACATGAGAATCAATAGCTGAAAACGCGTGCTAATTCCATGCAGCTTAAGTTAAAAGTTCCTTCGTCAACAAATTAAAATGGCAAAAAAGTTTTTAAAGCATGATAATTCAAAGTTCTGTTTTAATTTTATTTTTAATTGAGACCTAAATTCATGCATGTATTATATTTATTATATAAACAAATTATACATTCTATCAGAGGCACTTGGCAATTTGACAAGTATTTAGTTTAGAAATTTTCATTTTTGATCTTACACCTCCCTATAATTTTTATTTTTAGCATTCTTTAACAAAGGGGTCTCCTCAGGCTGACCCCTGCCATATTCCCAACAGCCAAGTACATCACCTCACACCTTTGACTATGAAATGTCTGTTCATTTTCTAACCTATCAATGTCTTGTTGCAGACAATTCATGCCATCTTCAATGTTCCCACAGATAACACTCCACTGTTGCCACTTCCTTTGCAAGTACTGCTTGATATCACGCCCCTTCCGTTATTTTACTGATGATCAAGAGTCCACTGATGGGGTGGTAATTGGCAGTGTTGGATTTGCCCTGTTATTTGTGTACCTGATACAAAATTATCTTGGCAATTTTCTCCATTGTCATGTAGATGCCAGTGTTGTACCTATACTGGAACAGCTTGGCTAGGGTATACTGCTAATTCCGGAGCACAAATCTTCAGTACTGTTGCTGGAATGTTGTAAGGACCCATAGCCTTTGCACTATTCAGTGCTTTCAGCCATCTTTTGATATCACATGGAGTCAATTGAATGGGTCAAAGACTGCATCTGTGGTGCTGGGGACATCTGGGGGAGGGTGGATCAGCACTTCTGACTGAAGTTTGTTGCAAATACTTCAGCCTTCTCTTTTGCACTGATTGCTGGGCTCACCCATTGATGGGAATGGGGACGGGGATATTTGTGGAGCCTCCACTTACTGTAAGTCGTTTAATTGTCCAACTACTTTCAGAACTGCATGTGGGAGAACTACAGAATTTAGACCTCTGCTGTTGATTGTGGTATCACTTAAACTAGTGTATTCCATGTATGGCATGCAAGCTGTCCAATCTTGTAGGTACAACATGTTTTTAGGTATGTCTGGAGCATCTCCCAGCATGCCTCGCACACTTTTCATTGAGCCAAATTAATCTACTTCCTTAATGGTATTACTACAATAGATGGTACGGTGCATGGCACAATTGGGGATATACTTGGTGTTACAGATTCTGGTTGAATAGAATTTAATGACCCATAAGTCCTTTGGATGCCCAGTTTGGAGTTGCTAGCTGTGTTGGAGCTTTTTCCATTTAGCATGAAGGCAGTGACACATAACAATATATTCATTTTCTCAATATAAAGTTGGGATTCTGACTTCACAAGGATTGTGTGGTGGTCACTTCTAGCAATACTGTCAATGATGGACACACCTGTGACTTATAGATTTAAGGGAATGAAGTCAAGTAGATTTTTCCCTCTTGTTGGTTCCTTCACCACCTGCTGCAGATCCAAACTACCAGCTACATCATTTAGGGCTTGGCCAGCTTAGTCAATACTGGTGCTGCTGAGCCAATTTTTATGATGGATATTGCCACATATCCTCCAGGTGGTGTTCAACATGGAGGAGCATTGATTTATCAAGTATTCACTAAGCTTGGCCAACCTTTCCAATATATCTTGCCTCACAATTTTCATTCCAACCATTACCTCCGGTAACTCCACTTCTGTGGATACTTTGTTAGCATCTCCTTCCTTAGTAAACATTAATACAAGCCACTCATTAAGTTTGTTTCAGAGATAGTAGGAACTGCAGATGCTGGAGAATCTGAGATAACAAAGTGTAGAGCTGGATGAACCCAGCAGGCTAATCAGCATCAGAGGTGGGAAAGCTGACGTTTCAGGCCTAGACCCTTCTTCAGAAATTTTCTGAAGAAAGGTCTAGGCCCGAAACGTCAGCTTTCCTGCTCCTCTGATTCTGCTTGGCCTGCTGTGTTCATCCAGCTCTACACCTTGTTAACTCATTAAGTTTTCTCTCTTTACCCTGCGCTTCTAACCATAGATCATGTATTTTGACCATAATGGACTTCCTTATACTGTTTAGTATCTGTTTACTATCTACATGTTTGGAGAAGATTTTTGGAATCCCTTTTGTCTTAACTGAGACTCTATTCTCATTCTACTTCTTTTCTGATGTGGAGGTGTCAGTGTTGGACATGGGTGGACAAGGTCAGAAGTCACACGACATCAGGTTATAGTCTAACAGGTTTATTTGAAATTACAAGATTTCGAAGCGCTGCCCCTTCATCACCTGAAGTCACCTAATGAAGGGGCAGCACTCCAAAAGCTTGTGATTTCAAATAAACCTGTTGGACTATAGTCTGGCACCATGTGACATCTGCCCTCATTTTTCCTATTCTATTTTCTTTTCCATTTCACTCCAAGTTCATCTTCCTTAGTCCAATTCTCACTTGAAGATTTTCACAATGCCTTCTGCCTAACTGGAATGGGAGCCAGCACACATTTGTAAAATCCCCGACCTCCTTGATCTTTATGCTAACATTATCTCATTGGAATCATAAGATTTAGATTGGATTTGGAAGAGATCAAAGTACAATCCAAGGTACGGACAATTAACTCAGGAAAGCCAATTTCAAGTGGGTTGTAAGAATAAATCTGGGTCAGATAAATTGAGATCAAAATTTGGCAGGAGAAAAGGAAACTGAAAAGAAAAGATATTTCAGTCACAAACAGTTTATATATTCCCGAGAAGGGAAAAAGGGTCAGGCAAAATATTCAGCAGTCCCTGGATAATGAAGGAGACAGAGATTAAGATGAAGCAGAAACCCTGTGCTACTAATTGATGTCATGTGGATAATATGACTGTGGAAAAGGCTGGATATATAGAAGTTTCAGAAGAGAAGTGAAAAAACAAGTAAGGGATAGAAAGACAGAGAATGAAAAGAGACTGAAAACGAAGTTAAAAATGAAACACAACATCTCTATAGGTATATAAAAAGTAAACTTATATGTAAGAGAAGGAGTGCCGTCCTGACAAAGGAGGAGCTCTCCAAAAGCTTGTGATTTCAAATTAACCTGTTGGACTATAACCTGGTTTCGTGTGACTTCTAGACTTGTGTATGAATACTTCAATGTAAGTCTTGCCATGATTGAGGCCTTGGATTTCGAATGTGTTACTTGAAAAAAAGGCACTATTATTATGGATGTGCAATCTGGAACTCAATTCACACGGTAGTCCAAACCACCATGTGTGAGATGCTGCATCTGTGTGAAGGGTAAATAGAAGACTGAGTGAAAATTCCACAAGCATCAGCCTGATTTTCTACCTCAGCTGTGGTGAAAGCTTTTAATAATGCCATAAGTGACAATGTGTCCTATTTGTTTAGGGCTTCCACTGAGGCTTTAATGAAAGAATCCCTCTGGGAAACTTTACTCCATAGATTATTAGTGAGTGAGAGTCTCTAAGGTTGATAGGGAGGCAGTGTTCTGAAGTTTGCAGGAATTAAACATAAGTGCTGTTTCTGTTGATGGCAATAGCTAAATAACTAGCACTGCTTGATATTGGAGTTCAGAGCAAATTGTCAGCAGGTAGAGAACGTGTGAGCTATAACCAGCTGGAAATATTTTAGGAAGCTAATGAGAGTCAGAAACCAGTCAACACTCAACAAATCCAAGGTACTAAAATCTAAAGCAAGTCCTTCCTCTTCCTGAACTAATTACAGGCCCTGTCATCTCTCCTGGGTATCCATTACCTCGTTTATAAACTATGATAACTTCTTCCTTAGACTACAATTGTGTAATTCGTGTTCTGGTGACCATTATTCTGTAAATGAACCATCCAAATCTTTCTACTTGAGTACAGATTTGTCAGTACTCTGCAGAGTCCATTATTTTCAAACTTGAAAATATATACTGCATAGAATTGTATTTCTCTCTATTTTAGTAATTAAAAATTACTCATAAATGGCAAATGTAACCAGGAGTAATTAGAATGATACATTCATGAATGAGAAAGTTAACAGTCTTTTTTTTTTACAATGCATTCTCAGATGAGTGGTCAGGCTGATTTCATATCACCATGACTGGTATTCTGTTCCCTTTCTTTCTTGCTTGTTGTCTGTCTTGTCTCATTACGCACATTCCAAATTATTTATTTTACTTGCACCTTCAAGGAAAAGGCAAGTAAAAATCCAAGCTTTGGGTTCACAGTCCTTAACCCATTGTGATGGGAATATTTGTCTCAAAAAGCGAGGAATTTGGACATGTCGCGCTTTCTCAAGATGGCAGATCAGGATCTGAGGTCAAAGGAGGGTAAAATTGGACTGAGGAACAGAAGACTTTTGTAGTGACTTATCTGTTCATTACACATTGCAATCCTAGCTTCAATCATTGCTATGCATGATGTGAGTTAGAATTCCCCTGCTCTGATTAGAAGTACATCCAGAGTTCGGATTGCAGTCCATTCTGATTAGGTGAATAAAATACAATAATATACAATACAACACAATATAGCACAGGAACAGGCCCTTCGGCCCACTAAGCCTGCACCAATTCTGAATCCTTATTTACACCTGCTATTTATTGCCCTCACAAGGTTTCTGTCCTTCTGTTCACCTCCTGTTCCTGTGTCCATCAAGATATGCCTTAAACTTTGCTAATGTGCCTGCTTCCGCCTCCTCCACTGGCAGTGCGTTCCAGGCACCCACCAGCCTCTGTGTGAAAAACTTACCCTTTGCTTTTCCCCTAATATTTTCCTCTCTCACCTTAAACCTGTGCCCTCTTGTAATTGACCTTTCCAACCTGGGAAAAAGCCTCTGACTATTCACCCTATTATTGCCTCCAAAATTTTTTAGATCTCTATCAGGTCGCCCCTCAGCCTCCACCTTTCCAGTGAAAACAATTTGAGTTTATCCAACCTCTCCTTACAACCAAAATCATCCAGGCCAGGCAACATCTTGGTAAGCCTTCTCTGCACCCTCTTCAAAGCATTCATGTCCTTCTGGTGGTGTGGCAACCAGAACTGCACGTAATAATCCAACTTCGGCCTAAATAAAATTTTATACAGCTATAACATAACTTGCCAACATTTATATTTGATGCCCCAGCCAATGAAGACAGTGTGCTGTGTGCCTTCTTGTGTACCTTATCTACCTGTGTTGCCACTTCCAGGGATCTATGGACCTGTACACACATTTTTGTCTGTATGGCAATGTTCCAAAGGGTTCTGCAATTTATTGCATAATTTGCACCTGAATTGATCTTCCAAAATGCATCATGTTACATTTGTCTCGATTGAACTCCATCTGCCATTTCTCTGCCCAAATCTGCAATCTATCTGTATCTCTCTGTATCCTTTGACAATCCTCCTCACTATCTGCAACTCCACCAATTTTGGCATCATCTGCAAACTTACATTTTCCTTCAGATTATTTATATATATTACAAAATACAAAGGTTCCAGTACTGATTCCTGTGGAACACCACTAGTTACTGATCTCCATTCCGAAAAGCATCTTTCCACAACTCTCTGTCTTTTATGACCAAGCCAGTTTGTATCCATCTAGCCAGTTCATCTCAGGTCCCATGAGACTCTAGCAGCTTACAATAAGGTATGTTGTCAAATGCCTAACTAAAGTCCATGTAGACAACATCCACTGCCCTTACCTCATCAATCATTCTTGCTACTGCCTCAAGAACTCAATCAAGTTGGTGAGTGATGATCTTCCCCACACAAGCCCATGCTGCCTGTCACTGACAAGTCCATTCACTTCCAAATGTGAATAAATCCTGTCTCTCAGCATCTTCTTCAACAGCTTCTCCACCATTGACTTTAGGCTCACCGCCCTGTAATTACCTGGATTATCTCAGTTTCCCTTCTTAAACGAAGGAATAACATTGACTATTCTCCAGTCCTCTGAAACTTTTTCTGAGGTCAAAGAGGATGCAAAGATATCTTTTGAGGTCCTAGCTATTTCCTCCATTGCCCCCCACTGTATCCTGGCATAGATCCCGTCTGGCCCTGGGGACTTGTCTATCTTAATATATTTCAAGACACGCACTACTTCCTCCTTCATTGCATTCACACACCTTTCCCTAACCTTAACATCCCTCAAAACCCTCTCTTTGATGAATACCATTGTAAAGTACCTATTAAAGATCTCACCCATTTCCTCGGGGTCCTTACATAACCTCCCTCCTTTATCCTTGAGTGGGCCTACTCTTTCCCAAGATACCCTCTTGTTCCTAATATAAGTATAACATTTCTTGGGATTCTCCTTAATCCTGCTGGCCAAGGACATTTCATAGTCCCATTTTGCCCTCCTAACTCCCTGTTTTATCTCCTTCCTACTTTCTCTATATACTTCAAGGACTATCTGTTTTTAGTTGCCCAGACTGTAGGTATGCTTCCTTTTTTTTGACTAAGCTGATAATATCCCCTGTCATCCAAGGTTCCCAAGTCTTGCCATTCCCGTCCTTTATTTTCACATGGAAATGCCTTTTCTGCATTCTACTCAAGCGGTCCTTAAAAGACTCCTATATGGCAGATGCAGATTTAGCCTTAAACAGCTGGTCCCAATCCGCATTCTCCAATTCTTGCCTAATTTGGTTATGGTTGGCCTTCCACCAATTTAACATCTTCATCCAAGGTCCACTCTTGTCCTTATCAATGAGTATCTGAAAACTTACAGAATTATGGTCACTATTTCCAAAATCTTCGGCCACTGAAACTTTGATCACCTGGCCAGGCTCATTTCCCAATACTAGGTCCAATATGGCCCCTTCCTTCACTAGACTATCAAGATACTATTTCAAAAACCCTCCTGGATACACCTCACAAATTGGTCCCCATCTAAACCCTTGGCACTAAGGGAGTCCCAGACAATGTGGGGCATGTTAAATGTCCAGCCACAACAACCCTGTTATTTTCATATCTTTCCAGAATCTGGCTACATTTCCCTTCCTCTGTATCCAGCTGGCAGCTGGGAGATCTGTAGTCCAATCCAAGCACTGTGATTGTACCCTTCCTATTCCTGAGCTCTACCCACAATGCCTCACTGCAAGATCCCTTCAGAGAGTTTTCCCTCAATACAGCAGTGATATGCTCCCTAATCAGTGATAGAACTCCCCCCCGCTTTTTTTGCATCCTCCTTTGTCTCATCTAAAACATTGATATCCCAGAATGTTAAATTGCCAGTCCTGTCCCTCTTTCAACCATGTCTTTGTGATAGAAACAACATCATAATTGCATGTATTAATCCAGGCTCTAAGTTCATCCAATCTACCTGTTATACTTCTTGCATTGAAGCGAATACAGTCCAAGCCTCTAGTTTTACTGAGTTCAGCAACCTCCCCTGACTGTTCTTCCCCTTAAATATATTTGCCTCAGACTCAAGCTTTTGCCTAGCCTCAATACTTACTGACCTGCTGCTCTGGTTCCCACCTCGCTGCCAGACTAGTTTAAACCCTTCTAAGTGGCACTATCAAACCTCCCTGCCAGGATATTAGTGCCCCTCCAGTTTAGGTGCAACCAGTACTTTTCGTACAGGTCTCACCTTCCCTGGAAAACATCTCAATGATCCACATATTTGAAGCACTTTGCCCCCACCCATCTAACCAGCTCTTTAGCCAAATGTTCAATTGTACTCTGTCTCAGTCCCTAGCCACTGTAATTCTGTGATTACTGCCCTGGAGGTCCCGCTTTTTAGTTTCCACCAAACTCCCTGAATTATTGCAGGATCTTGTTACTCTTCCTACCGATGTCAATATGGACAATGACTCCCATCTGTTTACAGTCCCATTTCAGGATACCTTGTACCTGTTCAGAGGCATCCGTGACTCTAGCATCAGGAGGCAATATACAATACCGAAATCTCTCTCACAGCCACAGAAGCACCAATCTGTGCCCCAGACTATCGAATATCCAATTCCTGTTGCTCTACTACACTTTGTCCCTGCCCTCTGTACATTAGGGCCAGCTGTAGTGCAGTAGTACTACTCTGCCTGTAGCTGCTGCTGTCACCTGATGGGTTATCCTCTCATCAGTATCCCAAGCCAAATACTAGTTTCACAGGGGCGACAGCTACAGGGGACTCCTGTTCTGACCGCTTATCCCATCTAGCTGTCGCCCATCTATCTTCCTGTACCTTGGGTGTCACCACATTTCTATCGCTTCTGTCCATGATGTTCTCCACCATTTGTGTGCTCCTTAGTGTCTCCGACTGCCACTCAAGCGGATGCATTTGTTCAGTGAGCAGCTGAAGCTGGGTACATTTCCTGCAGATGTAATGATCAAGGATGGTTTCAGCGCCCCACTTCTAACATTCAGAACACAGAACCCCACCAACTGACATGACTAACCCTCTATTGGCTGTTAATTTACAAGTTAAATTTTAATTTACTACCTACAAAATTACATGTACTACAATTCTGAGGAAGGATTATCGGACCTGAAACATTAACTCTGATTTTTTTCTTCACAGATGCTGCCAGACCTGCTGAGCTTTTTCAGCAACTTTGTTTCTGTTCCTGATTTACAGCATCTGCAGTTCTTTCAGTTTAAATCACATGTATTACTTTCTAACAAACATCTCCTCCAACTTACTTTCTGAACTTCCTGTACTAACCAGAGGATGAACTAACTGTAGAAACCCTTTAGAAAGACTGAGACACTGTAATGCAGTGAGATTCCTTCACCTGTAGCACGAAGGGAATGAATGGGTTAACATAAAGTAGCTCCTGACCAGTACTAACCAATCAGAAACAATGCTCTCTTTTGTGATGTCAACAGGATGCTCAACAGAATGGGTGGCTGCTGGTTCCTCCTAAATGCAGGCTGCCCCTCTCAAGATTAGGCCCGAGAACCCCCATGCTCAATTTTATGTCTTCCCCAGTATAGGCTCCTCCTTCCAGCTCCTGCTGGAAGGAACGAGTCTGCCTCAAAATTAGGAATGATTTTATCATCATTAAGTCCAGATTTCACTTGGCAATCATTTCCCCTCACCATCAGGCCATCACCTCCCCATAATTCTCATAATGTAGCAGCTCCAAATATTATTGTGCTGACCATACAATGGTTCGATCTACTGTAATTGAGTCCCTTTGTGATTTTGTGGAAGTTGCTCCTGTGTAAGAAATTACAAAATCGTGATTACAAGGAGACCACCACCAGGTAGGTGAAGAAAGGAAATATTTTAAAGGTAGCTTAAATGCAATCCCGCAACTGCAACACCAGAAATTGAACCACATTTAAATTACCAGTGCAGAAGTTAAATAACCTCCTTTAGTACATATGAATATCATTCTATGTTTTTTTGTTCAAGAGAGAATTACATAAGCTGCTGAAGGTTGAAGAAAATGTGCAGGATTTTGGGGAAAGGTCTGAGTGTGGGATGAATTGTGCCTATACTGGCTCTCTGCATGAGAAAACTAAGAGCCAAATTCTTCCTTTTGTGATGATCCCATGATTCTATAACGGATGCACCATTGCATCACACTCACTAGCTCAATTCTGTCTCTCATGCATACAAATTGATGCATGACTGAAAGGCGCAGTACTAAAGAGGCTGTGTGTCATAACAATTAACAACCATGAAGGAGATGGTGTCCACAACCATTGGAACTGCCATGATTGAGGATCCATCCATTAGGGAGATTGAAGTCATTGTAAAATGATGGAATTCCCATGTATATTCCTATCTCCCACATCCCATTTTGCTTTCATCCCACAATCTCTTCTAAATTCCAAGTCATAAATGGCCTAAGCATGCACCTTTGCTTTCTTCCTGCCCTAATCAAAACCTTGTCCTTATACTTCTCCCCTTTCAGATGTTGAAGAACTACAACCTGACCAGCAATGGTCTTTTTCTTCAAAGAAGGAGAACATGAGACAGTGACAAAGAAAAAAAGCACCATCATTAACTCTCACACTCTCAGTTACAGGACATAGTGTGAAAGATAACTCAGACTGGGCACCTGCACTAGATGAGACATCTGGCATGCGTGGGTAGCAGCTCTCATGGGGGACAAAGATATTTTAGCTGCCAGATCACCAGATAGAGCAATCTCTTACACAACACAGAGCTCAATGGAGTGGTTTACAGGAGAAAGCTAGTGGATATACATTCTGAAACAGTTGATGCATTGGCAGGTATATCAAAATGTTAACTGCAAGAAACGCAGAGGAAACCTGCACCAACTTATCATTAGATTTGATATGGAGCTTGAAGCTGATGCCTGATGACACGAAAGTAGTGGCCAAATCCATGAAAATTATGGACCCATCCATGATGCAGCATCTTAAGACCAATACTGCAGCATTTGCAAGCCACCCAAACTCTGAGTGCTGTCATGGAAATGCAGTCTCATTTGGTATGCAATTCCACTTGGTACAATTTAAAGGTGAGTCTGCTGCCCTCCGGACTGAGATTGGTCACTAAGGCTTAGACTGCTGCCAGCAAATCTGCAGCTGCCAGGGTACTGAGAGCCTTGTTGGATCTTAGCAGTCCAGAAATGTGTGCTCCAACATAATGCTAGAATTCTGACTATTAACGTTTGCCTTTCAGTATCGGAGGAAACATCTCTATATGCAAATAATGCTGGAAGTTAGAACGCTTTCTTGCAAAATGCAATGATTACTAGAACAGGAGTATGTGTATTGTCCTTGAAGCAATTGGGCAACAGTGTGATATGCACCATGAAGATTGAAAAGCACAGTCTATTTAGAGACCCTTATCAGTGTCCATTAAGTTGACAATGGGCCTCAAATTCTACAGCTGTCTTGCCAGTCAGACACCAATGTTCTGTGTAACACCGGCAAAGGAACTAGAGAACCTACATTCACAGGTGACAATGTAGGCATCAATATCAACAAGATAATTGTGGTCTATTTTTGAAATTTTCGTGGCCTGTGACATAAAGACCAAGATTCTACATGTATGTATAGATTGCTGAGGATGTAATCACTATAGGGTGGTGCAGATGTTGGAGAATTACTTTGCACAACTATTTTTTTAAAAAGGTATTTTGAAATATAATTGAGAAGTGTTAGCCATGCCTTAGTTGACAACACACTCTGAGATACAAGGCCCAAAGAATAGAAATTGCTGAAAAATCTCAGCAGGTCTGGCAGCATCTGTGGAGAGATTTCAGAGTTAATATTTTGGACAAAGAACAAAGAAAATTACAGCACAGGAACAGACCCTACGGCCCTCCCAGCCTGCATCAACATGCTGCCCATTGCCATTAAAACCCCCTACATTTCCAGGGACCGTATTCCTCTATTCCCACCCTATTCATGTTTTTGTCAAGACGCCCTTTAAAAGTCACTATCATATCTGCTTCCCCCAGCAGCAAGTCCCAGGCACAGTTCCAGTGTCCCTTATTCAGAACTGATGGTAGCTAGGAAATGGTTGGTATTTATGCAGAAGATGCGTAAGGGTTTGGGGTGGGGGGTGGTGGGGGGTGGGAGGAGGCACAATTACATGCTAGGTGGGGATACAACTCAAAGAGAGAGAACAAAGGGTTGGACAAAGGGTAAATGTCAGCCTGGGGGAATGAATAGCTCCTAATTGGGACTATTAGTAGCTGACAATGGGTTGTTTGTGCCAGCAGGCAATGTGATGACAAGGTTTGGTGTGTGGGGTTTGGAGTAAGAACATGGGAGAAAGTGCTCAAGCCCTAAAATTGTTGATCTCGATATTAAGTCCGAAAGGCTACAGAGTTCCCAAGCAGGTAATGAGATGCTGTTCTTCCAGCTTGAGCTTTGCTTCACGAGAGCATTGCAGCAAACCTGAGACAGAGATGTTGGCTAGAGAACAGAGTGGTGTGTTGAAGTGGCAGGAAACTGGAAGATCAGTGTCTTTTTTGTAGACAGAACATAGGTGTTCTACAAAGTCTAGACTTCGTTTCCCCAGTGTAGAGGAGATGACATTGTGAGCAGGGAATGCAGTAGACTAGATTAAGTGAAGTGCAGGCAAAATGCTGCTTCACCTGGATAGCATGTTTGGAGCCTTTGATGGTGAAACGGGAGGACATAAACGGACAGGTAAGTGAAAGGGAAGGTGCTGTGGGGGTGTGGGGATGCATTGGGAGTGAAGGAGGAGTGGTCCAGCATGTCCCAGAGGGAAAGGCAACTGCAGAAGGTTGACAGGGAAGGGAGGGGTGATATTTGTCTGGTGGTGGCATTCCACTGGAGTTGGTGGAATTGGCCACTAATGATCCTATGGATGTGGATGCTGGTGGGATAGTATGTGAGGACAAGGGGGACCCTATCACTGTTGCAGGAGGGAAGAGAATGGGCGAGGGCTGAGGTTCGGGAGATGAGTTGGACTCAGCTGAAGGCCTGTCAATTATGGTGCAGCAGAATCCTTGATTCAGGATTCATGTTGCACATTGGATAGCTCAATGTTTTAGCAAAATATTTTGTAAACAAAGAACGTCTACTTCGTGGTTGTGATATTCCAATAGCCATAACGTCATTGCAGCAGAACAGACTGGAATTGTACATCTGGACCCTGCAGAATGTCAGACATATCAGATTCTATGAGAATTATTCAATTGCTCCATTGCCCATTTCAGAACTGGAGAATACACTGAGATCTATATCTATTAAGCTAATAAGTAATGTCCCAACCCCATCCCCAAAATCATGCCCCCCCCCGCCAGTCCTGCAACCAGCCCCCCAAAGTCCACTGTTGCCCTGAAAACACTCCCACCCCATTCCCCTGATGGACTCTAAGCACTCCATCACTAATGAATAGAAAGTAGAACAGTCCCAACGATGCCATCTTTTGCTAGTTTCACCATATTCATAAAATTGACCTCACTATTAGCAATAAGCACTGGAGTTTGAAAGAAGGAAAGATGAAGGACAGAAATATTAGTATACAGTCAAAGACTAGGGCCCAATCCATGGAGGTCTTCGTGGGTGTATTGCTGGATACTGTGAGGACTTGGAGTGAGATATTCTTATCTACGAGTAAGTGGATGTGACTCGCTTGAGAAACCAAACAAAGTAAAGTTGGATGTGACAGAAGAAGAGGAGCAGCAGCATAATGTCACACGTTTTCCTCTCATATGCAGGAAATAATTCAATGCACAGCATCCCTATCTCTTCACTTGGACCTTTCTACACCTACTTCAACACATCACTCGGCACAGTAACCTAGGTTACAGGTATGCATACCTGCACTCTACCACATCCTCATTCATCAACCCATTACTGACACTCATCATATCTTGATTCAAGTGCAAATATAATTGCAAGACATTGTTGCATGGAGCACACAACACTGTAGTCAGCCTGGAAATCCTGGATGGTGCCAGCTAAAGGACGCCTCCATACCAGTCATGTCAAATGAATCACGTCTTCATCATGTTGATTTTCATACCACATCCGATGGCCAATTAGAAATCATTGTAGCACTTCTGAGTTTGTGTTTCAGAGAGCTGCGATCAGGCATGGTGGCTCAGTAGTTAGCACTGTTGTCTCACAACACCTGGGGCCTGGGTGCAATTCCAGCCTTTGGTGACTGTCTGTGTTGAGTTTGTACACTCTCCCTGTGCCTGTATGGGTTTACTCGCACCGTCCAAAGATGTGTAGGTTAGGTGGGTTGGCCTTGCTAAATTGCCCATAGTATCCAGGGATGTGTGGATTAGCCATGGAAAATGCAAGGATAGGGTACAGGATGAATCTGGGTGGGATGCACTTCAGAAAGTTGGGATTCTATGAATAAATGTGTTTTTCTTTCCCCACAATCAGGAAGTATCTTTGCTTCAAGGTATGGAGGGATTAGGAGAGAAGACTGACTCAAGACAAAAACAGCTCCCTAGAATATTATGAATATTCATCTATAAAGTCTATACTAAACATAATTTTGTGGTTGCACACCAGGGACATGTTGATTGAGAGGAAGTTCTTGACATTTACTGAGTCTCCACATTGCCAATTGTGCTTTTGGTGGCACCCTGGATGAGCAAGAAGCCAGGCAGTGACACATACAAAAGCAGCAGTTCATTACAGCTAGCACAATTGTGTGCACAGTTGACATAATTGTTCTGGGTAAAATTGCCATCAGTCTGTCACACATTTTATGGTTCTGAGGAAGGGTCACTGAACCCAAAACGTTAACTCTGATTTTTCCTCATAGATGTTGCTAGACATGCTGAGCTTTTCCAGCAACTTTTGTTTATGTACATGTTTTATGCAGCAGTTTCCCACCAATCTAGAGATGCTGCAGAAGTGTCCTACAGAGTCTGGAAGAATCCAGAAACTAAAGTATTCAGAGCATTCATGACAACAAGTACTACATGCCCACCAGATCTAAACGGCCACAAATCTTGTTCCAGCGGGATGCAAATGTCTGCTATCACCCACATGATACAGTAAGCTTTCTAAGATAACAAGGAAAGCACAGCAGGCCAAGCAGCATCAGAGGAGCAGGAAGGCTGACGTTTCGGGCCTAGACCCTTCTTCAGAAATCAGAAAGCTTTCTAAGACGCCAGTTCTTTGACACAGCAAGGAAGATTACCTTCTGTATAAAGTTACAAATATAAGGTTGTTACATTTTAGTACTGGTTCCTAATTCAGGATAAAGTAAAGAAATCATGTGACTTACTCTGAAGCAAGCCTTACAATAGACCTGCATAAGGTGGCTGTTAGAAATTAAAAGGGACACTTAGATTGTTTTGTTGGAAAGAAGGTGTAAGGTGTTTACACTTGAAAACAGTGGCAGCATCATCTATGCTTACAATGCTTAGGCTGCCCGTTTTCAAGCCTTGAGAATGTTGAGTTGTAAAGTGTAAGTTGAATGCAAATACTGTTTAGTCAATGTTGCTTCTGCTTTGCCTGTGCATCACCGTATACATATTAAGACATGAATTCTTGTTGTGACATTCTTTCAGCTATTAACTGGAAATTTGTATTTCTTTTGCTTTAAACATATCAGTTTCTACAGAGATTGCACTCCATCTCTCTGTTGCTGCTGTTACTCCTGTGCATCTATACATTTGTAAGGAGCAGAGTCTTGTTACTGATGTTACCATTGTGGCTTACTTTGTTGTTTATTTTGGTCCTCCAACTTAACACAACAAAAATGATAGCTATCCTGATTTGACCTCCAAACCTTCACAGTCTAAGTGGTAACTCCAAAGTGTTGAAGAAATCTCAAATGTGTGCAAACTAACGTCTCAGTACAATTACTGTGAGCATCTTCTTCCCAGCAAGGAGATAAGTAAGCAGACGTGAACGCTGAGTACACTGTAACATATTTCCCAGAGGTTGCTTCAGCCCCCTCAATTTCTGTTGTGTACTTACCTGCTTTCACTGATAAGTTCCAGGAAAACCTTAAAACTCATAAACCCAATGTTGAACTGAAAAATCAATATTAGTATTGCTCTAATTGAGTAATTAACATCTAAGTAGCAATTTGTCTTTCTGAAGGGATTGTTGACCAACAGCCTAACATACTGCAATGACACCCAGATGACATATACTTGGAATCAACTTTCTGATGTGCTGTAAATTTGTCAGTTTTAACCCCCCCTTTGCACCCAAACTGTCATGCTCTTGCTGCTGAAAACTGAGATCCAAATTTCTGAATTTTTACACCATTTTCAAATTGCCTCGCCTTCTCTGTCTCTGATACACAGAATCTACAAATTAAGCTATCTTTAATGAAGAAAATAAGATTTAAGTGTCATAATAAAATGACAAATTGCCAAACATTTACAGTTTTTTTCAATATAAGGGGAATGATTCACTGCATCAAAAATACTTTTGTTAGCAAATGATAAACAGCATGCCCACTGCACTGACCTCACTTATTTCCAAGCCAATAAAATAATAGCCTATTTTAATCAAAGGCTGATCTTCTTCACCAATGCATATTGCAAAAATACTGTGAAAATAGTCACTATTAAACCAGAATACTGAAAACCTGCGCTTATTAATTCTAACCAATTTGGATTAGTCACACTTCATTTCTCGTCTGATAACTCTCGGAGCTGTGTAGCTGGAAAGGAGGAATCTCGAACAGCTGCTTGTACTCCTTATTATTGAGATGGTTTTCAATAATAATTAATTAGAACACAAGAAATAGGAGCAGGGATAGACCACACAGACACATTTGCCTGTTTTACCCTTCAATAGAATTATGGCCGATCCTGAGACTCATAGCACCACAGAACCATAGAATCCCTATGGCACGAAAGCAGAACATTCAGCCCATTGAGTCCACACCGACCTTCCGAAGAGCATCCCACCCAGATACAACCCCCTACCCTTTCCCTGTAACCCTTCACTTCCCATAACTAATCCACCTAGTGTGCATATCCCTGGACACTACAGGCAATACAGCATGGTCAAGCCACCTAGCCCGCACATGTTTGGATTGTCGGATGAAACCAGAGCACCTGGAGGAAACCCACGCTGACACAGGGAGAACGTGCAAACTCTTCACCATATTCCTTGATTCCATGTGAGGCCAAATATCTGTCAACGTTGGCCTTAAATATATTCAACTATGGAGCGTTCACAACACTCTGAAGCAGAGAATTTCAAAGATTCACGGCACTGTGAGTGAAAAGATTCTCCTCATCTCAGTCCTAAACAATTAACAACAACAAGGTAGAGATAGGGAGTTTAGTGATGTAAAAATAACAATCTCTCTCTCAATGTCAGCAAAATGAAGGGGCTGGTCATTGGAATTGGAGCAGAGGACATGACCGTGTCTTTATCAATGGTGCTGAGGTGGACAAAGTTGAGAGCTTCAAGTTCCTCGGAGTAAATATCACCAGTCCGTTGCTGTTCATCCACATTGACGCTGCAGTCAAGAAAGCATACTAACACCTCTACTTCCTCAGAAGATTAAGGAAATTCAGCATGACCACACTGACTCTTACCTATTTTTATAGGCGCACCATAGAAAGCATCCTATCCAATGCATCATAGCCTGGTATGGCAACTGCTCTCCAAGACTGCAAGAAATTATAGAGGATTGTGAACATAGCCCAATCCATCACGCAAATCAGCCTTGCTTTTATTGACTCTCTCTACACTTCCCACTGCCTTGGGAAAGCAGCCAGCATAAGCAAAGATTCCTCCCACCCCAGCTATAATCTCTTCCACCCTCTTCCATTTGGCAGAAGACATGAAAGTTTGAAAACATACACCAACAGATTCAAGAACAGCTTCTTCCCCGCTGTATTCAGACTTACGAACAGATCTCTCATATATTAGATTTGATCTTTCTTGGCACTTCTCTGTAGCTGTAACACTATATTCTGCATTCTGTTCAGTTACCCTGATGTAATTATGTAAGGTATGATTTGTCTGTATAGCACACAAAACAATACTTTTCACTGTATCTCAGTACATGACGAGAATGAATCAAATCAAATCACATCAGATCAAATTAATCCTTTCTCCCTTAACCAGCATGGCTTCATCAAGGAGAGGTCAAGCCTGAAAAATCTGTTAGAATTCTTTGAGGAGGTAACAAGCAAGCTAGACAAAGGAGAGCCAGTAGCTGTGATCTATTTGGATTTCCCGAAACCTTCAGAAGAGGAGTCATTCTGAAGAAGTGTTTTGAATAAAAATCACACCAGACTTGAAACATTAACTTTGTTTCTCTCTCCACAGATACTGACAGATCTGCTGAATTTCTTCAGCATTTACCCTTCTCAATGTTTACCATATCTTCATGTTAACTTCCTATGTTTCTTGAATGGTACATCTAAGCCTGTTTTAACATCAACCTTTACATATATCACGCATGTTAAAAATATTCTGCTTTTCTTTTCTGACTGCAAAAGTGATTAACCTCGTACTTCCCAAAATTACACATCATCTGCCACCATGCTGTTCTCTCGCTTAATCTTTGAATATCTCTTTCTGACTTCTTTATTTCCTTTCAGACAGCTTACATTTCTAACCTAGATTTGCATCATCAACAAACTTAGATGTATTACTCTTGTTCTCTTTGTCTGAGTCATTAATATTAATTGAAAAGAGTTGTGGCCCTGGTGCTGACCTTTGCAGTTCTGCACAAGTCACAGCCTGCCAAGATGGAAATGCATTGCTTATCCATGTGTTCTCCCTCCTGCCCACGAACCAATCCTCTACCCATATTAATATATCATCCCTAGATCCAGGAGCCATTATCTTACATACTGAACTTTTGTGCAACACCATTTATATGATGTTTTCAAAATTCAGGTAAGCTAATGTCTTAGTCTCCCTTTATCTAAATTACACTCACAAAAACCTAAATACATTTGTCAAACATGATCTTGCTTTTGTAAAATGATTTTGATTTTATATGCTCTCTGATTTTCTAAATGCGTCATTTTTGAAGTAGTTTCCAGCATTTTCCCAATGACTAATATCTGGCTAAACAGCCGAGAGCTCCCTGTGTTTTGTTTCCATTGTACCTTGTACAGTGGATTTTCATTTATTAACATCCATTCTCTTAATAGCTGCGTCTTTTAGGACAGAGGGATGTATGCTATTATATTTTGAATAGTTATTGGATTTGACTTCCATAAGTTTTTCCCATACTTTTTCTCTGTATATTATTGATTATCTCCTGTTTCTTGGTTACTCTCTCTTTCAGATATGTGATTTCTACTTTCTACCATGAATACAAACATAAAACATTTGCTTCAATATTTCTGCAATTTTCTCATTCTTCGCAATAATTTCCCCTGCATTCTGCTCCTAAGCAAACAAAGTTGTTTTATTTTCTCTCCTATTGTTACACATAGTGAGATATAACCTTTGACTTGCATTCACATCTGGCCTTGACTTCTCTTTTGTTTAATGACAAATGCTCAAAAATAACTATCATATTTAAAATAAAGAAAGAAATGCTTGTACATCTATAGCACCTTTCATGACCAATGAATGACTTAAGCACTTTACAGGCAATAGAGTGTGTTTGAAGTGCAGTCACAGCCATAAAGCAGAAATCATGGAGGCCGAGATGATCACTGCAAACTCCCACAACAAACATCATGATAATGACTGAAGAATCGTTTTGTTGATAGTATTGATTAAAGATTAAATATTGGGCAGGAAACCAGGCAAAATAAAGGGTAATCTTTTTGAAGCAAACAAGATTCTGGGGAAGCTTCATATGGTAAATGCTGAAAAGAAGTTTCCCCTCAGAGACTTCAGCAGGCGGGGAGGTGAGATCTAAAATTAGGTTCAAAGTTTCCAAATAAGGAACCTTCATTTAAGATGCGGGTGAAGAGGAATTTTTCCTCTCATGAGGTGGAATGGTCCCTTGCCCTGAACGATGTAAGCAGTGATAATTAATCTTGGAAAATATGGCAAGAATGGAAAAAAATAGAATCTTCACATCAAGAAGGGTGGCACGGTGGCTCAGTGGTTAGCACTGCTGCTTCACAATACCAGGGACTTGGGTTTGATTCCATTCTCAGGCAACTGTCTGTGTGGTGTTTGTACATTCTCCCTGTCTGCGTGGGTTTCCTCCGGGTGCTCCGGTTTCCACCCACAGTCCAAAGATGTGCAGGTTAGGTGGATTGGCCATGCTAACTTGTCCAAGGTTGGGTAGTCTAGGTGGATTGTCCATGGGAAATACAAATTTTATGATCATTATTTTGTCTGGCTTACAGCTGTAACCTGGAAACAGAATAATCTCTTTCTCCCTCGTTTCAACAAACATGATTTCAAGGAACAAAGGATACGAGGTTCATTTTATCATGTCAGTTCTGAACAGCCACAGAAGACAGTCGCAAATCGAACACTATAAAAATAATCCAGTACACATTGGAGTAAAAACATTTTCAGGACATGATTGCAAACCAAAGTTACAGGACAGCAGAGGCTTTAGCTGAACCATCGTCAAGGGAATATTGTGCAGGTAAGAGAGGGTCAGTGGTGTTATAGTTTGTAAGAGTAGGAATCAGAATGCCAGACATGATGCCTAGTGTGTCTGCAATGCAACACCTTCTTCCACTGGGGTCAACAAGGGCCATAAGATGTCTCCTCTCAATTAAGTTGCCTCACTGGGACTGGCTGGGGAGTTGTTGTAGTTTATGATCGACAGTGGGGATCATTTAATCCTTTGTTGTGGACCTCTGAATGACATACCTGGGCTATTTGATGGATGATGACAATCTGTGAGAGCTGCTGCATTGTACTGAGAAGGAAAAGGAAGACATTTATCAGAAAGAACATCACTTTCACCATCCTACAGCACAATATTTTCAGCTGCAGCAATGCAGACAGGACTTGTTTGGCAACGCTCTCAATGGAACTAAGTTGGGTGAAGTGATCTTTCACTTTGTGTTGATGCTAGAGAGGCCGGCATCCTGGTTTGATCACAACTGCTAATGTAGCTTATTTGTTTATTCTTTCTTCATTTTTCCTGTTGTTTAATAAAAATTAAGATTAAGAACTCATAGAAGTATTCACAACATTTGATGCTGCCTGATTCAATTATGACTCTGGTACACAGTTCATAAGCTGGAGTCTGAGATTAAAACACCGCGACGCATCAGGGAGTGGGGAGAGTTACCTCGATGTTGTGTTTCAGGAGGCAGTCAGACCCTTTAGATTAACTACTTCAAAATCAGTCGGTGGTCAGGGACAGGAGTGTGTGACTATGAACAAGGGAGGTAGAGGGATTCAGGAGGTAGTGCTAAAGGAGCCTCAGCCTTGAACTTGTCCAACAGATTTGAGGTTCTTGCTCCCAATGTGACAAGAGTAAGGGTTAGAGGGAGGATGAGCAAACTGACCATTGCACCATGGTACAGGAAGCCATACAAAAGGGGTGAGAAAAGCGAAATGTATTTGTAATAAGGGATAGTATAATCAGGGGAATAGACACTCTTTTCCATAGCCAGGATCGAGAATCCTAAAAGCTGTGTTACTTGTCTGGTGCCCAGGTTCAGCATATCTCATCTGGGCTGCAGAGGAACTTGGAGTGGGAAGGGAAAGATCCAGTTGTTGTGGTCCAAGTAGGTACTAATGATGTAGGTGGAAAGAGGAAAGAGGTTCTGCTGAGGGAATATGAGCAGCTAGGGGCTAAAGTAGAAAGCAGAACCAAAAAAGTAATAATCTGCAGATTACTACCTGAGCCATGAGCTAATCGAAACAGGGTCAACAAGATTAAACAGGTAATTATGTGGTTCAAGGATTGGTTAGGGTGAAACAGGTTTGAATTAATGGCACCAATACCGGGGAAGGAGGATGTGTGTGTGTGTGTGTGTGTGTGTGTGTGTGACCAAGAGAGAGATAAGTTGCATGGAAAATTACGGAAAAAGTTAAAAGGGTCAGTCGTGGTTTGCAAAGTTTCCAGAACAAGTAATAGGACAGAGAGTATGGAAAGCATCAGAAATCTAACTTCATCTTCAGTAGACAAGGGGGCAACTATGAGGAAAGAGACAGTCAATGCAGGACTGAGGGTGTTATACTTTAACACATGCAGGATACAAAACAAGCTAAATGAGCTTGTAACACAGATTGAAATTGGTGGGAAAGAAGTGGTGGGTATCGCAAAGATGTGGCTGCAAAGCGGATGAGGGCTGGGAATTAAATATCCAAGGATATGCATTTTATCAAAAGGACAGGCAGATGAAGACAGGGAGGGGGGAACAGGTTGCCTTGTAAGTAAAAGAAATGAAATTAGATCAATTGCATGAAATGGTACAGGGTGGAAAGGTGTAGAATCGTTAAGTAGGGTTGAAGAAGTGCTAAGAACAAAAATAAAATGGGAATTATGTACAGGCCTCCTAGCAGTAGTCAGGAAGTTTTGGGAAGAAAATAAATCCAGACATAGAAAAGGCATGTAAGAAAGGCACTATTACAGTAATCATGGGAATCTTTGACTGGTTTCCTCCCCACGCCGGTTCATTAGTTCGCAGACATTTCGTCAACTGCTAACTCGAACCAAAGACCCCTTACCCACTATGGACAGAACCAATGTGATATACAAGATCCCATGCAAAGACTGCGACAAACATTATTTTGGACAGACAGGAAGGAGACTGGTCACAACAATATATGAAAACCAACTAGCTACAGAAAACATGACCAGTACTCACTCGTCTCCATTCACATGGATAAGGAGAACCACCAGTTTGACTGGGACAACATCAGGATCCTAGGACAGGCCAAACAGAGACAAGCACGTGAATTTCTGGCGGCTTGGTTGTCCACCAAGAAGGCCGTCAATAAACATGTAGAATTAGACCGTATATATACACCTCTGCGAAGAAAAACTGGAAATGAAGTAACCAATTCCAACGGGCCCCAGAGTTTAAATACCAGGCGGGAAAACACAATAATGCTTCATGGAGGCTGTACTGATGACGTAATCCAGCAGGGTAATGAAACGTCTGTGAACTAACGAACCAGCTCAGCAAGCCAACCACAGCATCAACAATCCGAGCTACAAATCTACACAAGAACCTTCATTATGGGAATCTCTGTTATGCAGGTAGACTGAGAAAATCAGGTTGGTAGCAGATCTCAAGAAAGGGACTTCGTGGGATGTCTATGAGATTTCTTTTGGAGCAATTTACAGTATACCCCACTAGGAAACAGGCAATTCTAGATTTGGTGATGTGTAATGAGGTAAATTTGATTAGGGAGCTTAAGAGGAAGGAACCCCAAGGGGGCAGTGACCATAATATGATAGAATTCACCACGCAGTTTGAGAGGGAGAAGATGGAAACAGATGTAATAATATTACAATTGAGTAAAGGTACAATAAAGACATGAGGGAGAAGCTGGCCAATACTGATTAGAAAAGAAGCCTAGCAAGGAAAACAGTGTGGCAGCGATGGCAGGAGTTTCTGTGGATAATTCAGGAAGCACAGCAGAAGTTCATCCACATAAGAAGAAACATACCAAGGGGAGAATGAAGCAACCGTGGCTGACAAAGGAAGTCAGGGGCAGCATTAAAGCAAAAGAAAAGGCATACAATGTGTTGAAGATTAGTGGTAAGGAAGAGGATTGAGAAGCCTTTATAAACCAGCAGCAGGCAACTAAAAAAACAATGAGCGGTAAACAGGGAAAACTAGCTATTAATATAAAAGAAAATTGCACGAGTTTTTTTTATATGTATAAAAGGTAAGAGAAAGGGAAGAGTTGACATTGGATTGTTGGAAAATTAGGCTGGAGAAGTAGTAATGGCGAACAAAGAAATGGTGGAGGAACTGAATCAATACTTTGCATCAGTTTTCACATTGGAAGACACCAGCAGCACACCAGAACTTCAAGAGATTCAGGGGACATAGATGATTGTAGTGGCCATCACTAAAGGGAAGATTTTGAGGGAACTGAAATGTCTGAAGGTGAATAAATCGCCTGGATAAGATGGACTATACCCCACAGTCTGAAGGAGACAGCTGACGAGATTGTAGAGGCATTTGTGGTGATCTTTTAGGAATTACTGGAGTCAGGGAGGGTCCCAGAGGACTGGAAAATGGCTAAAAAGGGAGGAAGGCAGAAGACAGGAAACTATAGGCCGGTTAGCCTGACCTCAGCCACTCTTAAGATTTTAGAATCAATTATTAAGGATGAGATTGAAGAGTACTTCAATAAGGGGAAGTTATGCCTGAATCATCTGCTAGAATTCTTTGAGGAGGTAATGAGCAAGTTAGACAAGGAGACCCAGTGGATGTGATCTATTTGGATTACCAGATAGCCTTTGACAAGGTCTAACCCTATCGCAGGAAGCTGCTGAATAAGATAAGAGCCCATGATGTCAGGGCCAAGGTACTGGCATAGATAAAGGTTTGGCATAGATAAAGGAAGGCAGAGAGTCGGAACAAAGGATGACAGTCTGTGACTAGTGGAGTTCGGCAGGGGTCAGTGTTGGGAACACAACTATTCATGTTAAATATTAATGATCTGGATGAAGGAACTGAGGTATTGCTGGTAGGTTTGCAGATGACACAAAGATAGGTGGAGGGACTGGTTGTGTTGAGGAAGCAGGAAGGCTGCAGAAGGACTTGGAAAGGTTAGGAGAATAGTCAAAGAATTGGCAGATCGAATACATTGGGAAAATGCGATGTTATGCACTTTGTTAGGAAGAACAGAGGCATAGATTATTTTCTAAATAGGGAAAGTCTTTGGAAATCTGAAGTACAAAGAGACTTAAGAGTCCTAGTTCAAGATTCTCTTAACGTTAGCATGCAGGTACAGTGGACAGTTGGGAAGGCAAATGAAATATAAGCATTCATTTTAAGAAGCTGGAATACAGGAGCAGAGATGTACTGTTAAGGCTGTATCAGGGTCTGGTCAGACCACACTTGGAATATTGTGAATATTTTTGGGTCCCATATCTAAAGAAGGATGTGCTGGTGTTCAAGGGGGTCTGGAGGAGGTTTACGAGAATGGCCTGGCCAGGGATGAAGGGCTTACGCCACAAGTAAGAGACACCTGAGTACACAGCCTCAGAGTAAAAGGATGACTCTTTACAACTGAGAATTTCCTCAGCCAGATGATGGTGAATTTGCTAAACTCATTGCTGCAGATGATTGTGGAGAAGTTAGGAGAAGAGGGTTGAGAAACATATCAGCTATGATCGAACGGAACAGAGACCTGATGAGCTGAATAGTCAAATTTTTCTCCTATATCTCAAGCTCTTAAGATCTTATCACGAAGTTTCAGGCTAGTGTGGGCTCTGTGGAAAGGATAATTATCCTTCAGATAGGGTTAGAACACCATGTAACACTAAGGACAACTTGCTTCTCGACATTTAATCTAGTTGCTGCAGTTAAAACAGCCATCTATCACACGGCCATCTATCACACAACTGATGAGGAACAGTGAATGTATATTTGCAAATGTGATCATGTATTCACAATGAAATTTCACATATATGTCCTATGTGCTCTCAGAAAGTTTCTTTTCTCCTTTCTTTCCCACCACACATAGATACATCCCCAACGGCTGCCATTGGAATGGAGGGAGCCTTCCCCAGTGGAACCTCTTGGTCTTGGACCTGGAACTATAATTTTCAGAACTTACAGCAGTATTTTATTTTTAATGCAGCTTTCCAGATTTACCTCTATTATTTATTACCTTATATTCTTTCTGCACGCTTACTAACTATTTAGCTTTCCATTTCCTCATTGATTCTTGATAAAACTATATCTCTCCAAACAGTAATAGATCTTTGCTAAACGAAGGTTGTGATGATAAACAATCATTATAGCTTAATTGGGCTTAAAAATCCCACTATGACTTAGAGCTGCCAGTCAAGCAGAAGCCAGCAGTTCTCCAGAACTGGCAATGCCATCAGGAGCAGTGGGCACAGCAAGTACTGCAGGAGGTTCCAGAACACAACTAAATTGGGCAAACTTGGTAGACCCACTCGGACAGGTGCCTTGTAGGTGGGCTTGGGAACCAATCTAAAGGGTGGGGAGTCTTCCCAAAGAGACAACCATGCTTCTGGAAGTTCTTCCTTTGGGAAGAGAGTACCCGCGGAGTAAGGAGGCTCCAGACTGCAGACACATCAAAAATGTTTGCCTGGTAGCTTAGCCACATGACAAGACCTTGCCGACTATGATAGAATATTAGTGGCAGTGGTGACCTTGAAATGCCTCTGAGTTGGAAAGTCCTTATTGACCCTTCTGTCCCTGACTGAATTGGAAAGAGTTAGGGAGGTAATAGATTCCTGACCCCACACCTGCAGTGATGAGGGAAGAGCATTAAATTCTACCTGTAATGTCACGCTAATATATGTTGTGCTAAAATATGTATCACACTTTCTAATGGAAAGAGTTTTCCACCTACCCTTACATCTTCAACGAAAGAACACAAAATTAATAAGTCCTACAGCGCAACTTACTCTCCTCAGTATTCAGACAATTATTTTCTTTCCGGTCTTAGCATAATTTTCACATACCAACTCGACTCTCTTCTCCTCTATCTGGTCTCCTCCACTGTAAGCATTCTGCGTTCAGGAGGTTCTTGTGGCAGAATGGTAGTTTCCCTATGTGGGAAAATCCCACTGCCCAGAGGTGTGTTATACAGGTCTGAACAGAGGAAAGTTAAAAAATGTTTTTATTCTGCATTAAGATGTTAGCAAACGACTTGCAAAAAGAACAACATATTCTGTTCATATCATAAAATGTTGAAGTGAAATACCAGAAAAACACCTTTGTGAATGAGTCAACAATATACTTGCCAAGGCTGCTCATACATTGGTTTCTGTTTCATGCATGAAGTCAATTTCCACGGGTGTCTGACCCTGCTGCTGGCTTTATTGAGTCTGATATAGCAGAATACGTCAATAGGACCAGCACAGCAAACTGCAATCTGACCTAAAGAAACACTAATCAACAAAAATGATAGACAAATGCATGGAATTTAAGCACAGGATGTGCAGTCATTCTTGGTGAACTGAGCAATACCATGGTTTTAATCTACTTCTAAGACCCTCGTAGCAATGTTTCAAACCGAGATTACCTGGCTTTCCAGGTGATCCGTAACTTTACTGAACATGTAGCAAGCAGTTGTCACAATCTGTTGATTATTGCAAAAAGTAAATTAGACTCTGCTGTAGTATTATGCAAGGATTTTTTTTATTCACAAGGTGCTAATTATGTTTTCCTTCACAGCTTCTTATGTGAGATAAACTCTACACAGTGAAACTTAATTCCCCACTTCAGGAATAATTGGGCTTAAAAATCCCACTCCGAAACATCACCAAGAATACATTCTATATCTTATTTATACATCAATGCCCCATGTTTACTGTCAAAATAATCTTCACCCATATATTAATCGCTGACCACAACAAGCAATCCTGAGTTCCTTACAGCATCAAGAGACCTACATAAACTCATACTCATAGACATAGACTCATAGACCTGTACAGCACGGAAACAGACCCTTCAGTCTAACTCATCCATGCTGACCAGATATCCTAAATTAATCTAGTCCTATTTGCCAGCATTTGGCCCATTTCCCGCTAAACTTTTCCTATTCATATATCCATCCAGAACACTGCAACACACATTCTGTTATGCTCTAAAACTTGACAACAGGTACATGTTATACTCATTGGTAGAGTTGTCCAAAAACCTAAAGATGTCACGTTTAGTGAGCAGAACATAACGCCAGAAAGCAACCTCAAGCCTGCACAAGAAACTTGGATATTGCATCGAGATTAATGAAGGATCAACTGCTGCCTGGGATTACCAACAAGAAGGATGCACATTGCAATCAACAGATAGTGGAATAGAGATTGATGACCTGTCCGGTTTCATTTGGACTATCCAACACTTTGCTATTCAGTTTTCATTGGGCAGCAGGGGGATCAAACTCCCCCATGAAGGCAGGTTAGTAATGTGTTTGAATGAGTTCTCAAACAAACCCCCTCAGTCCAAAGCTGTGCAGGTAAGGTGGTTTGATCATGCTAAATTGCCCATAATTTGCAGGGTTTTGTAGACTAGGTTGGTTAGTCATGGGAAATGTGGGGTCAGGGGGATGGGGATGGGTCTGGGTGGGACGATGCTTTTCAGAGGGTTGGTGTGGACCTGAGGGGCCAAATGGCCTGCTTCCACACTGTAGGGGTTAATTATCTATCCTTATCTATAGATCTACACAATAAACTTGTAAATCTGAAGTAATGCAATCAACTAACATTCTCACGTAGGTTATAGCGTGTCTAAACTTTCTTCTATGTATTTTCTGCCTGTTGCAGACTTAGCTGTAGGTTTCAAAATAAAATGTTTTAAACAAAACATTGAAGTGATAATAAAGGATTCTGCATTGGACATTTATAAATTATTTCTTGGTAATTCCAATCTATTATAAAGGGCTGAAAATAACTTGGGAAATAGGTCTAAATACCAGCACTGACAATGATCGATGGTTATGTATTTAGAAGAAGGCCAGTTGCGCAGGTTTGAGAAATTTCTTCAATTTAGCAGCTTGTATAAAATATATCACTCCCCTGCTATATCTTATTGAACTTCCCTTGTGTTGAAGTGCCCCAAAAAAAGGAAACTTTGGTGCATCTCCTAACTGAATATTTCCATCTCAGACCACACTAGTCTGAAATGGAAAACAGCCTTTAAACTGTGGTGAGGTGGATCTTAAGTTGGATAGGTTTGGGAGTCTGTCATGTCACAGACAGTTGTTTGACAGCTCTAGGCTTTTGATTTGAACTCTGCTGGCAATTACTGAACAGGTCACATCAGATGCTGGATGCTAGAAATTGCATGAAGTGAATGACACTGCCAGTTTACACAGTTAAAGTAGGAATAACTTTAGTGCAGTTCAACACAGGGCATTTTGTTTATTTTTCTCTGAACTCTGTTGCTGTTATTCTTATCGTTATTATGCAAATCATGTCTTTGTGAGAGAACTTTCACCTCTGATTCAGAAGCCAGATATTTGACCAAGTGTCTTCCCAAAGTTTTGCTGCTGTATTGGGTATGTTCTGCACAATTGGAGGTGCATCTTTTGGCTGAATGAGCTGTTAATCAACAACAGTGGGCGGAATATAATCTTCCCAGCATGGGTTGGACAGCAGACCCAGAATCAGGCAGCATTTCCAACTGCAGTGGAAATGACTTGTTGGTCACGATAATGTGACAGTTAACCACTGAACTCATTGGAGGCACGGTGTCTTGCCAATTACACAGCAAAGCCAACAAAAAGTTTCCAAGCTCACCAGCAGCTGGTAAAGTCGATGGTCTGGGTATTCATGTTAAGTGGTACTCAAAGAATTATGATGAATTGTGTGTGTACTGAAGGCTGAGGCATATAGATTCTTGATCAGTATGGGAATCGAGGGTTATGGGAAAGAGCAGAAAAATGGACATGAGGAATGTCAGATCATCCACGACCCTATTGAATGGTGGAGTAGGCTCATGAGGCCAAGTAGCCAAGTTACTATTTATTATGGTTTTATGGATGTGTGACTACATGACAGCCACATTGGTGTTGGAAAGGCAGATACAAATCACCTCCTGACCAAATGATAAGATGAGGTTTTGTTCTCTGCCTTTTAATCATCATTTTGATCTCCAGCTTTGGCTCTTTGTGATCTGAGAGCACATCTGGCACAGGGTTCGGAGCCCAATGTTCAAGCTTACCTCCCAGATGTTTCTCTTTCAGTCTGGAGAGAGGTATCATGTCAGTATAATGAGACCTTCCTGTTTGATTGAGAACAAAGTAAATAGACATTGAATGGAGATTATTATCCATGGATTCCACAGGTGCAGCTGTGAGCATTGTATAAGGTAATGGTTCTGATGGAGTTAATGTTCATGTTACATTGACTCCACCCATTCTACTGAGGTCACACAATGTGTGGTTAGAGACAAGAAGTTCTTTCCTAGCTTTTGGATGGATCAGTTCCCTAGCGTCCGTCTAATTAGGTCAGCCCAAATGCAGCTATATGTTTGCTGTCATGTAATAGAGATCTGTTAGACAGTATATGGTGCTGTATCCTGTACCATTAATCACAAGATAGAACAAAGCAAAGGGAATGGAGGATTGGTAGCAGTGAACTACCTCAAACAATCCTTAGCCAGTACCAGATCCACAAGTTGGAAGGAAAGTTCATCAAGAAACATACCACATGGTTGCAAAGTAGATTTGATACCCGCCATGAGGAAAAGAAATCCAGATGACCCAAAGGAAAATGAACCATTTAAAGCAAGTGAGTTTACCATTTTGGGAGCATTGCTGCTTTAAGACAACATAGAAAATCAGCAGCTCAAACATGATTACTAATAAAGGGAGGTAGTAATAGCCAAGTGAGCAGTAAAAAGGCAAGCACAGCATTCCAAAGGCAAAACTTATTTTGAAGCTGGCAGGAAGAGCTGGAGTAGAATTGTGGGCTAAGAAAAGTGAGTAAAGCCAGCCACACTGATAAAATATAATAGCCATGGAGAAGAAGACTCTGTGAAGACTTCCCAGGCTATGATTGCACTGTGAATTCCAGCTCTGTCTTTGTTGAGCTTATCAGTGAGGGTCTTATTGTTCCAGATGCTAAACTTTCTTTTGAAAGGGTGGAAGATAACTGTGTGTTTATAGATCCACAGACTCATACAGTGCAGAAAAGGCTCATTCAGCCCATTGAGTGTGCACCGATATAACAACACAAAAAGGGCACTAATCCCAATTTTGAAGGTTGTGAGTTTTCCAGCCTCCACTATCTTCTCAGGTGGTGCACTCCAGATTCTCAACACCCACTGAGTGAAAAGGTTTTTTTTCACAAATCCTTTCTGAATTTCTGCACCATACCCTAAAACTATGCCCTCTCGTGATTGATCCCTCAACTGAGGGGAACAGCAGCTCTCTATTCACCCTGTCCATACCCCTCATAATCTTATACACATCAGTCATGTCCCCCCTCAGTCTTATCTGCTCTAAAGAAAGCAGTTGTGTTGATCTTTTAACATAGTGTGGCCAGTGAACACCAGTTATTACACAGTCCTGCCAGAGCATGGTCTGACACCCCTCCATCCTGGGAGGCTGTAGTGCTGCCTGCTTGTGGGTTGGCAGCAGAGCAGAGAGGGTGTTCTATATCAATCAGCTGCTGTAAGATCAGCAAAGACACATTGCTACCACATGCTTCACAAACAACCAGTCAGATTCTTCCTCTGTCCCAATGCCACTTCTTAAAGTGTCATTTGAAGTTCTGAGCTCTAATCGTCCATTCTCACCTCCCCACCCCAGGCTTCTTTCCCTTGTTGAATGTGCCTATTTCCTTGCCAGTCCTGGCTGTACTCTCCCCTACGTTTTTATCTGACTGATTCTAACTCTCTTCTAGCTGCCTCCCAGAAATTGGCAACCATCACTGCTGAAATAACTCCAAGGAGGCAGATATCCCATCACCAAGTCACCCTTTCTCTACATGTGTACAGGCTCTGACCAGCCAGCTCAGAGCCAATACCTAAAATGAAGAGTCTCTCTGAATCTCCTGTTTATATCCATCAGGCAGGGTTCCCTGTTTGGCCCAGGTTAACAGCCCCAATCAAAGTTCTCTTAGTCAAAGAGGTCCACCAGGCCTTCATTCCAATCACTACAACTGGCATTGCTTCTCAGACAAATTAAAATAGTTGGGGTGAAAACGGTAGGTTGTGGCATTAACCTATGGGCCTGGGTTACCTGCCTTCCGAATGTCATCCTTAGAAGTATCTGATCAAACCATGCGTTGTGAGCCTTGACTGCTTTTTTCTTCCCCCACTCTTCATCTGCATCCACTTCGATCTGTCCTCTGCAAGTCTCCCGAGCCTCCAGGGACATGGAGTAGATGACAACTTCTAGAAGCTCAACTCGAGGTCCGGATGCTGAAAAGGATCCGTCCTGAATGGTAAACCTGGTCTTCAACAAAAAACAATGAATCTATGGCCTCATCCAAATAACCAAGCTTCACAACCAGTCAGATTATGAATGTTCTACGGCTTTGCATTTGTATTCAAAGGAGGAAACCCTATTCTAAAATTCCCAGATAGGCAGGAAATTAACAAATTGATCTACTCCAGTAGAAATATGTACAGGAAATTCTCAATACTTCCGAAAAGTGTTGTGCATGATAATACCTCACTATGTCTCAGTGGCACTACCTTTTACAGTTCCCAGTGACACTAAAAGCATGATCTATTACAAGGTGCACTGATTGCAGTGATCTTCACTTCAGTTTGATGAAAGAAAATGCCATTGTCTGGTCCCTAAAATATTCACCAAAGCACATATTGTGTACTCCTGTTGAATTGTAATCTCAATAAATTGAGTAATGCAACACACATAGTGCATGACAGGAAGCAAAAAAGCAAATTTAAATGTAAAACATGACTGATCAAAATACTTTAGAATTCACATTTCCATCAGACAGCAACAATCAATTTAATTATCTGCAAACTTTTCACTTCTAAAGATGTTTTTGAAGAAACTGAAATTGTGGTGTAGGCCTAGGTTAAATGAACTGTACAAATTAATCAGAATTCTAGGATGTCTATCACTTTTCAATATCAATCAATGAAATCCACTTAGCCGGAACTGCTACCAAAGCTTCAATAAGGGTACTTTGTTTGATTGTGACATTGCAAAGTCTGTGTTACTGGGGAACTAGTATAAGTGTTGCTTAAGAGAAAAGACTATTGAGATTTTATTCTTTCACAGATGTAACGATTGATGGCAAGACCAGTATTTGTTGCCTTATCTAATTGCCCTCAAGATGGTTGCCATGAGCTGTGTTCTTGAACTTTTGCAGTCCATGTGGTGTAACTATGCTGTCTGTGCTGTTGGAAAGTGAATTCCTGGATTTTGATATTGCCAGTGAAGGAATGGTGTTGTAGTTCCAATTCAGTGGCTTGGAGGGGAATTTGCAGCTGGTGATGCCTCTGCTGCTCTTATCCTTCTAGGTGGCAGAGATCCCAGATTTGAAAGGCACTGTGAAAGGATGCTCGGTGAGTTATTGCAGTGTGCCTAGCAGATCGTACACATTGTTGCCACTGTACACCAGCATGAAGTGAGTGACAATTTAAGTTGTGGATGCTTGTGGCTTGTGCAATTTGGGCCGAAGTGCTGAAGACTTCTATGACTCTACGCTAGTGTTTAAGTGGGCTGCTTTGTGCAGGATGGCATTGAGCTGCTTGAATGTTTTAGGAGCAGCATTCACCCATGCAAAGAGAGAATAAGCCATGGTACAACTGACTTGTGTCTTAGAATTGGTAAATAATCTTTGTGAAGTCAGGGGGTGAGTTACTCAACTTAGAATATCAGCCATCGAGCTGTTCATGTAACACAGAATTCGTTTGGGTCCCCCATCCCCCTATTGGTTAGGGTCACATTGAATAAACGATAGGCCTGCAGTCATGGAAGGTGTGAGTTAGGAAATATGGAGGGAGGTGATTTCTCCAATAAAATGGAGTGTGGTCCTCGAGGGAATTAAAAATGAAAGTTGAGGTGCCAGAGGAAGTCAATTGAAATACAAGTCTCATCAGGGCTCATACATTTCTAAGGCAAATAAAGAATTATTGTAATTGTGCATAAATGTGGCAGTTTGCGCTGACTAAAAGTTTTGTAATTCTTCGGTACAAGAATTCAGAATAAAATTGTAAGTATAGCATAACTCTCAAAAAACTGACAGAGATTAATTTCTTTGCACTCTGGCAAGCATTTCTTTAATTGCTATTTTGGTATTTAAGAGAAGATTTAGTCTTATCATTGAGCAAAATGAAAGGATGTTACAAATGACTGAAACTGTGGCAAATGAGTAAAATTCCACACAGGTAGCAAACAGTTTCTAGATCATTGAACATAGATATGGTTACATGGACTCTGATGGAGCACAGTGCACATGGACTTATCCAGAGTAAACAATCAATCCATGCAATGAATGTGGATTTAGTCAGAATAGGCTAACATCTAATGTACTCAAGCCAACTCCTCTTTACCATGGATGTGCAATCTCTTTACTCATCCATCCCCTGCTGAGAGGGTCTTAGGGCCCTCCACTTCTTCCTGGAGCAAAGGCCTGAACCGTCCCCACCCACCACCCTCCTCTGCTTGGCCAAGCTCATCCTCACCCTCAACAACTTTTCTTTTAACTCCGCTCATTTTCTTCAGGTCAGAGGGGTGGCAATGGGTACCTGCATGGGCCCCAGTTATGCCTGTCTCTTCATGGAGTACATGGAACATTCCTTGTTCCAGTCCTATTCCAGCCCCCACCCACAACTCTTTCTCCAATATATCCTCAATATCGGTGCTGCTTCCCTCTCTCATCCGGAATTGGAAAAGTTCATCGATTTTGCTTCCAATTTCCACCCTGCTCCCATTTTTACCCAGTCTACCTCTGATTTCTCCCTTCCCTTCCTTGACATCTCTGTTTCCACTTCTGGGGATTGACCAACCATTAATATCCACAACAAACCCACCGACTCCCACAGCTACCTGGACTATACATCCTCCTGCTTTCTGTAAAGACTCAGTCCCATTCTCTCAGTTCCTGCGTCTCTGTCACAAATGTTCAGATGAGGCCAGCTTCAACAAGGGAGCCTCTGAAATGCCCACTTTCTTCCTCAGTCAAGGATTTCCCAGCTCCGTTGTTGATAGCCTTCAACCAGGTCTGATCCATCTCCCATACTTGCGCCCTCACTCCCCCTCTTCCCTCCCGCAACAGTGATAGGGTTTCTCTCGTCCCACCATCCCGCCAGCATCCACATCCAGAAGATCATCAGATGCCATTTCCACCACCTCCAGCAAGATGCCACCATCAGACACATATTCCCCTCCCCTCCCTTGCCCACCTTCCACAGGGACCATTCCATCTGGACAGCATGATACACTCTTCCTTCACTCCTAATACCTCCCCACAGCTCCATGGCACCTTCCCCTGCAACCAGCAAAGATGTGACACTTGCCAATTTACCTGCTTCCCCAGTATCCAAAGGCCCAAACATACCTTCGAGGTGAAGAAACATTTCACCTGCACTCCCCAGAATCTAGTCTACTGCATTCTCAGCTCACAAGGTGGTCTCCTCTACACTGGGGAAATGAAGCGTAGACTGGGTGACCACTTCGCAGAACATCTGCATTCTGTTCACAGAAAAGACCCTGAGTTTCCAGTTGCCTGCCACTTTAACACACCAACCTGTTCCCTTGCCAACATCTTTGTATCAGGCAAGCTGCAATGTTCCAGCGAAGCTTAGTGCAAGCTCGAGAAACAACTCATCATTTTCCACTTGGGGACCCTGCAGCCCTCCAGACTCAATATCGAGTTCGATAATTTTAGGGCCTGAACTCTCCCACGTCCTAGCCCCCTACCCCAGCCACCAGGCCTTGTTGTCACATAGCCTGCCATTACGCACTACCTCTTGTTAGACACTAACAGTCCCCATTAACAGCTATTCACTCTCCCAGCCAGATTGCTATCAACTCCTTTGTCTATCCAACTGCTCTTCCCCCTCTTTGGGCTCTATCCCCACCTATTGTTTACTCCCTACTCCCTCCCTACCTTTTGCATATAAACTGACATTTTCCTAGCTACCATCTGTTCTGAGGAAGGGTCACTGGACCTGAAACGTTAACTCTGACATTTTTTTTAAAGATGCTGCCAGACCTGCTGAGCTTTTCCAGCAATTTCTGCTTTTGTATCTAATGTAGCAAATCTGGATCCAGCCTGAAGAAGTGTAGACTCAGTCATTACAGGTGTCATGCAGTTACCATTTAGAATATATTTAAATGTTCATGAAAAAATACAATAAATTACAAATAAGCCAGAATAGACTATAATTCCAATAGTGAGTGTTAACTAAATTAATATTAACAATCATTCATAACACTTGTCAACGATTTTAGTAAACTGAAATTGGTGCTAATGGATCAGTAAAAGCTGCAAAATTAAGTTGATAGGTTTATTAGTCTCTCTTCAATTGTCCGTCTTGTTTAGTTTTATGATACTTCTCTGAATTTACTGTATTCAGTCTGTTTCTCACATGGAGTAAATTGCCAAGCCTGCTTTGATGGTACCTTGCAAACCCACAGCCTCAACCTAACATGGAAACCTGAAGATGTGAGTACCATTCAACCTCTCAAACCTGCTCCACCATTCATTATGATCATGGCTGATCATTGAGCTCATTGCCCTCATCTCAGCCTCCCTCGATCCCTTTAAGCACAACAGCTATATCTACCTCCTCTTGAAAACTCATGATGCTTTGACTTCAACCACTTTTTGTGGTGGTGAATTCGAAAAGCTCACCTCTCTCTGGGTGAAGAAATTCCTTCTTGTCTCACCCCTAAAATGTTTATCCCTTATCCTTAAACTATGACCCTGGGTTCTGGACACCCCTACCATTGGGAACGTCCTTCCTGCATCTAACCTGTCTAGTCCTGTTAGAATTTTATAGGTTTCCATGAGATCCCCCTCATTCGTCTGAGCTCCAGTTAATCCCGTCCTAACAATTCAATTTTGCCTAAGGTGTCAGTCCTACCATCCCAGGAATCAATTTGGTAAATTTTTGCTACGCTCCATCTGTAACAAGAACATTCTTCCTTAGATAAGGAGACCAAAATGGCACACAATATTCCAAGTGTGACCTCACCAATACACTGTATAATTGCGACAAAACATCCTGGCCCCTGTACTTGAACACTCTCACTATGAAGGCCAAAATACAGTTTAACTTTTTTACTGCCTGCTGCACCTGCATGCTTACTTTCAGTGACTGGTGCATGAGGGCACCCATGTCTTGTTGAACATCACCTTTTCTCAATTTATAATCATTCAAATAATAATCTTCCTTTGTATTTTTGCTAGCAGAGTGGATAACCTCACATTTATCCACATTATACTGTGTCTGCTATGCATTTGCACTCTCACTCAGCCTGTCCAAATCACACTGCAACATCTCTGCATCCTGCTCACAGCTCAGCCATCCACCCAACTTTGTGTCATCTGCAAATTTTGAAAATATTACATTTACTCCCCTCATCTAAATCATTAACATATATCATGAATAGCTAGGGTCCTACTACCAATCGCTGTGGTGTCCCACTAGTCATTGCCTGCCATTCAGAAAAAGACACAATTACTATTCTTTGTTTCCTGTCTGCAAGCCTATTTTCTATCCATTCCAATACACTATCCCTAGTCCCGCGCTTTAATTTCTTACCTTAATGTCTTATTTGGGACCTTGTTTAAATCCTTCCAAAAGTCCAAACAAACCACTGGCTCCTCTGATCAACTCTACTCATTACATCTTTGAAGAATTCCAGTAGATTTGTCAAGCATACTTTCCCTTTTGTATATCTATTCTGACTATGTCTGATTCTAGCACTTGTTTTTAAGTACCATTCTATGCAATGTTTGATAATGGACCCTTGTACTTTCTCCACTACTGACATTAGACTCACTGGTGTGTAATTCACTGTTTTCTTTTTACCTCACATTTTACACAGTGTGAATATGCTAGCAACCCTGCAATCTGTAGCAACTGTTCCAGAGTCTAAAGAAACTTGGAAGATGGCCACTAATGCATCCATTATTTCTTGGGCTACTTCCTTAAGTATTCTGGGATATGATTATCAGGCTCTGCACAGTTAACAATCTTCAAACCCATAAATTTTCAGAACACCATTTCGCTATTAATTCAGATTTGCTTGAGTTGTGTCTCTCACTAAACCCAGTGTTCCCCATCATTATTGGTACAAGAGCAGGAGACACATGGGAACGCCACATAACCATCTTGACTTAGATCTATGAATGGAATCTTCCAAGTCCCGGAAAGTTATCAACATTGTGGATCAGTCAAAAAGAAATGGTGAGGAATTAAATTCTCAATGTTAAGAGACAAGAATCTAATTCTCCAGTCGCGGTAAGACAAAAATCTCACTAGTAAGCAGCGAGAAGCCTATTTGCATCTATACATGTGCAAAAGCCAACAATTATTGCTTTATCTCACATCATTCTCTCACCCATTCTCCCATTCTGTCACCTGCCAAATACAAACTAGAAAGTGACAATTCCTGGCACAAATGTCAAAATGGGTATGTGACACTCCAGCTTGCTATTTGCTCCCCAAGCCTGACACCAAGATTTCAGGTCATGCTTCAAAGGCAGTAAGCATGTGTACACTCCCTGTCTGTGCATATTGGAATTGGACACCCATCAGCTCTCTACGCACTTGTCACACATTTCCTCCCAACTTACATTTTGGTTTTTGTACTTCAGTGTTGCGCTTTGGAGCATACTGGTATCTTTCATTGCCAAGGCATCCAGCAAGCAGGGATAGGAACTCAATTCATGGAATTGACCAGTGTTGATCTCAGGGCTGCTCACTTGCTCTCTTATTGCTCACTCTGCACCAACGTGGATGCTTACAGCATTTCTGTCTTGGCTTTTTGCACTTTGTCCCAGCAGCCAGAGGTTAAATACTCACAGTATTTATGGCTTGCCTTGTCTTTTAGCACAGGGACAAATCCAAGCAGCTTGTCTTAGTTGTCAGGTAGACGCGCAGTTAGTAATTGTCCAAATGTTCTCAGATTCTGGAAAAATCCCAGGGGATGGAAAATTGCCAATGTAACACCTTGGTTTAAAAATAAAAAAAAGTAACTATAGGTCAGTTAGCTTAATGCCTGTAATTGGAAAAATGTTAAATTCTGTTATAAAGGATGTAATGGCAGAACTATTAGAAATACATAATATGATGAAATAATGTCTTTAGCCTGGCTTCATGGAGTGGAAATCATACCTGACAAATTTATTAGAATTCTTTGAGGAAGTAACTGACAGAATAGATAAAGGTAAAGCAGTGGATATAATATATATGGATTTTCAGAAGTCGTTTGATAAGGTGCCATATGTTAGACTACTTAATAAGAGCTCATGGTGGTGTATTAGCATAGGCAGAGGTTTGGCAAATTACTAAAAGATAGAGAATTTGCAATAACGGGGCATTTTCAGGATTGCAACCTGTAACTAATGGAGTGCCATGAACATCAATGCTGGGGCCACATTCATTTACGATATATGTTACTTATTTGGATGAGGAAAGTGAATACTATAGTCAATTTTGTAGACAACACAAAATAAGCGAGAAGATAAGTATTGAGGATGACTCAAAAAGTCTAGAGAGGAATATAAACAGGTTAAATGAGTGTGCAAAATCTTGGCAGATGGAATATAATGTGAGAAATTGTGAAGTTATGTATTTTGGCATGAAAAATACAGGGGCTGAAAATGATGTAAATTGGAAAAGACTGCAGAAAACTGTGGTATGAAGGGAAAACAGAAATCGCAGGAGGAAATCAACAGCATCTATGACAGAGATTAATTTCTTTGCACTCTGGCAAGCATTTCTTTAATTGTTATTTTGGTATTTAAGAGAAGATTTAGTCTTATCATTGAGCAAAATGAAAGGATGTTACAAATGACTGAAACTGTGGCAAATGAGTAAAATTCCACACAGGTAGCAAACAGTTTCTAGATCATTGAACATAGATATGGTTACATGGACTCTGATGGAGCACAGTGCACATGGACGTATCCAGAGAGAAGGCAGAGTCAACGTTTCGGGTCCAGTTACACTTCTTCAGAACATGTTGCCAGACCTGCTGCGTTTCTCCAGCAATTTCACTTTTGTTTCAGATTTCCAGCACCATAGTTTTTTTTTATTTTTTGTTTCGTATAGGACAAAGGGAGTTGGTAGTGCTCTTGCAAGAATCAGGTTTGGAAGGTAGTAAAGAAGGCAAATGGAACATTGTCCTGTATTTCGAAGGGAATGGAGTATAGAAATAGGGAGGTCTTGTTAAAACTACGTAAGAGACTAGTCAGACCATTTTTGGAATACCGTGAGACAGTCCAGAGAAGTTTCACTAGGCTGATCCCAGGCATGATGGGACTATCTATGAAGAGAAGTTGAGTAGGTTGGGTTTGTACTCATTGAAATTGAGAAGAATGAGAAGCAAATTCATGGAAACATATAAGATTCTTAGGGGACTTGACAGGGTAGATGCAGAATGGTTACTTCTCTTGTGGGAGAGTCTGGCATCATATGGCGTAATCTCAGAATAAGGGGTCAGAAACCGAAGACTGTATTAGGGAGGACTTTCTTTTTTCAGAGGGTAGTCAATCTGTGGAATTATTTACCACAGAGGGCTGTAGAGGCTGGATAATTATGTATATTCAAGATAAAGTTAGATTTTTAATCAGTAAGGGAATCAAGTGTTATGGGGAAAAGGCAGGAAATTGAAGTTGTGGATTATCAAATCAGTCATGATCTCTTTGAATGGCAGAGAAGATCTGGGCTGAATAGCCTGCTCCTGTACCTACGGTTTATGGTTTTATTGTCAGCAGACGTCAGTCAAGGGGATGCTTTACTATATTGTGCAATGACAATCACATACCAGAGCCAGTCCCAACAATTTACACAGCAAACACACAGCATTTGCTTCAACTAAATTGCCATGTCTTACAGGAGTAATCCTTCAGTCAAAGGGAGATAGCTTTCACTAAGGGGATGCCAACACAGGAAGTCAAGGGCAGTGTCTGCTATCAGTCCAGTGGTTTGTACACAGACAATTGGTTTTGGGGGTCGGTCAGGCTCAGTGGGTCTGTCTCAGTCTGGGATTTGGGCATGGTCAGTCCCAGAGGTCCAGTGCAACTAGTCAGGGGTGTTACGGCAAGTTAGTTGGGAAGTTGGCACAATTTTCATTCAGGGATCCAGTCACATCTGCAGAGCAGATGAAGTAAAATGTGGATAAAACTGAGATTATCCACTTTTGTAGCAAAAACAGGCAGGCAGATTATTATTTGAATGATGATGGATTGGGAAGTGAGGGGGTGCCATGAGTCCTAGGTGCCCATGTGCACCAGATGCCGAAAGTAAGCATGCATGCACATCACGACAGTGCAGAAGGCAAATTGTATTTGGCCTTCATAGCAGGAGGATTTGAGTACAGGAGCAGGGACGCCTTATTGCAATTATACAGAGTATTGGTGAGGCCACACCTGGAATATTATGTGCAGTTTTGGTCTTCCCTTCTCCGGGAGTGCAAATGCAGGTTTACTAGCCTGATTCCTGGGATGGCAAGACTGATGTATAAAGTGAGACTGAATCAGTTAGGACTATATTCACTGCAGTTTAGAAGAATGAGAGGGAAATCTCATTGAATGTCCATAAAGTTCTAACAAGGATAGACAGAGTAAATTCAGGAAGGATGTTCCCAATGACAAGAGCATTCCAGAACCAGGGATCACTGTTTAGTGTTGCAGAGTAAGCCACTTAAGACAGATGAGGAAACATTTCTTCACCCAGATTGTGGTGAGCCTGTGCAATTCTCTACTGCAGAAAGAATTGAGTTGAGGTTCTACGGTTCTATATCAATCGAGGCTCTAGTCCAAGACAGTCTTGGGGGGGCGGTGTGGGTTTGGATCACGGTCAGTCCTAGTGGTCAGTTCATTAAAAGTCAAAGGAGGTTATCAGGGACCACAGCAGTAATGGGAAAGTTGAGGACCTCAGTTCCAGAGATTGGAGGCAGTATATTAAGCTGCAGTATGCTATGACAACAATTGTGAAGAGGGTATACACAAGACGGGGTGGGTGAAGATGTTAACATAGTGGAGGACATGGCTTACTGCAGGAGGGGTATCATTGACAGTCACAACCAACTGCAATGAGATGACAGTGTGGTATGAAGGTTAGTATGACTAAGCTGCAGGGGCCGAGGGAGTATGAAGTCATGATTTAAAGATGTGTATTGGAAGGTTAGTCCTGATTGGTTCAATGGGGAGTTTCATCTTCCACTTGAATGGTTAGTAAATATACATAATCTCAAGGCAAACTCCAATAAACATATACATAATTCTAATAAAGGAACTGGGATAGTCATACTCAACAAATGTGAGCACATTATTAAGATGCACTTTGTGCTCAATGATGGTTCCAAATTCATAAATACAGCATCTGCCACCACACATGACCAAATAGCAACTCTTGAAAGTAAGTTGTATTGACACTAGATGGACTTTTGTAAGGATGGTAACATGCCTGGGGGATATATATGATGGGATTTGTCCTTGTGGCTCACCATATCCTTCCAGGTGTGAATACACAAAAGCAATGTCTCTACATCCTGTTCTATCTATGAATAACTCTGCACAACATGAATTAGTCAAATGATTGTGTGAGCTGTTGAAGCCAGTTCTGAACGAGGTTTCCACATAAATGGAAGATTCCTTCACATTTGCTAAGACCAAACAAGAGTTACATATTGTGAGCAATAGCTCTATGGTGCTCACCTTGCAGGATTATAGTTTCTATCCAGCAGGTGGAAAAATAGAAACCTGCATATCAGTGAGGCAAGCTTAACGAATAGTAAGAAGTTAATACATACAAATGAATGTAAATAGGCTTCTCACTGTTTATGAGTGAGCATCCTGTCTTGCTGTTCATGTGCAAGATTCCTATTTCTCTGTACAACACTTGGTTGGTGAAGGAGGTTCTTTGCCTTACTGATGATTTCATCCCATTTCCCTGATGGACTCCCTGCCCACATTGTTCAGGGGCTAGGATCCTTCCACCCATGTGTTTGTCTTTGTACATACAATGCTAGATCTGCTGAATATTTCCAAAATGTTATGCTTATATTTCAGATTTCCAGCATTTACAGTATTTTGTCTTAGCTCCATATGTGACACAGATCCCTTACCAATGTGGCCAAATTTCAAAAATGGCTAGTGAATTATTCAACTGCATCTGAGCACTACAAAGAATGATTGCACTGATTCAAGAACAACATCCCCCTTTATGCCTCGTACATTCATCGTAAATATTTGTAAGCTATCATAGAACAATATAAAATTATTTAAAAACATTCTTACCAAAGTCAGAATTAATTGATGCTTGTCAATTCGTATGCACTGTATCTTAGACCTATCAATCTGAAATTAATCAATTGGGCTCTAAAAATAAGTGGCCAGTCAACAGAATCAGAGACCCATTTATGTTGCTATATGTATCACAAAAATACATGAATATTTCTCTTTTTTTAATTGCTTATAATGGTTTAACTGCAACAGTCTCCACAAATCTCAACTTAAAAAATCACAGAAGAATGAATGAATGTGAACATAGAACATGTGAAATTTAATTGAAAGCAAGTCAAATTAAGGTTAATTAGAAAAGAAAAATAAGAACAGAGTACATTTGTGGAATAAAAAGATCCAAATACTTTTGCAGAACTTATTTCTCAACAAGTGTTCTTGTAATTAGAAATTTTCTGGCAACAGCATTGATTCATTCAATTTAATTCATAAGAAGTTCTGATTCAATGCCGAAACAAGAAAATAAGACATTTTGATGATCGCTCTGCCAGACATTTCACAAAAGAATTAAATGACTCAATATAGGTGTTTGTTCTAGGACAAATCACAGCAAACACAAGCAATAGATACACAACTTGTACCATGTAGCACTATGTTGATCAATCAAATCTAAAGAAAAGTTCTCAGCTGTTTATTGAGTTCATTAATGAATCTAGCCACATCTAGTGAGAACAATTTCACAATTCACTGTGGGGGATTTCATACAAACGTAAGAAGACACAAATTAGGAATAATAGCAGACCATGTAGCCACTCAGAATTATGCCACTATCCAATAAGATCATGACTGATCTGATTATTCTACATTCCCACTTATCTCCAGTCACCTTTCACTCCCCTGTTTATCAAGAATCTATCTATCTATTATATTACTACTTTAAAAATATTCTGCCTTTTCAGGAAGAGAATTCCAATGATCTGATTTTTAAACAGTAATCCTTGATTCAAGATTCTCCAAGAAGAAAAATCCCGTCCATATCCAAACTGTCATGCCCTCATGATTTTGCATGTTTCAGTCATGCCCCTTCTGATTTTGCATGTTTCATCCAAGCCACCTCTTACTCTTCTAACCTTGAACAGAAAAAAAAAATCTTAACACCCACCAACCTCTGCACAAAAAGGATCGTAACTATAATGGTGACCATTCCCCTCCCCTCCAGACACATATTCCCCTCCCCTCCCTTACCAGCATTCTGCGCGGACCATTCCCTTTGGAATATTCTGGTCCACTCCTCCTCCATTTCCAACATTTCCTCACATTCCCTTGCACTTTCCCATGCAATTGCAGAGTGTATAATATTTGCCTGTTTATCTCCTCCCTCCTCACCATTCGAGGCCACAGATATACCTTCCAGATGAAGCAGTGATTCACCTGTAATTCAATCAATCTCATCTACTATATTCGCTGTTCACAAAGTGATCTCCTCTACGCTGGGGAGACAAAAGGCAAACTGGGTGACCACTTTACAGAATGCTTACCTTCTGTCGTCAAAAATGACCCCAAGCTTCCAATTGCCTGCCATTTCAACACACCAGCCTGTTTCCTGTCCAACATTTCTGTCGCAGGCCTGCTACAGTGTTCAAGCTCAAAGAACGATAATCTCATTTTCTTCTTGGAGAAGAGCCTAATTCTATCCTTTGATGTTTTTAACACACCCTACACCCGCTCCTGTAATGACATGGGTTACTTTTAGCACAGTAATCCATTCTCATGTACTCTTAGGCCTATTATCACATTATAAGTGTTGCATTCAGTACAGCTCACTCATTTTCTCTGGCTCTTACTTCTTATTATCACTTGTTCAGCTGTTCTTCTTCCCGGCCTGCTTTCCATAATCTCCTTGCTTACCTGTCTCTTTCAAATCTCTTTTTCTCGGGGCTCCATCTCCGCCTGTCTGCTTGCTTCTCCACCATCCCAGCCAACATTGGATTCAGTGTAAATGCAATCGTTTCCTAACTGCTAACAGTTCTGAAGAAGAGTCACTGGACTCAAAACTTTAACTTTGCTTTCTTCCCACAGATGCTGCCAGACCTGTTGTGTTTCTCCAGCAATTTCAATACTTTCATAGAATCCCTACAGTGTGGAAACAGACCCTTCAGCCCAACCAGTCCACACTGACCCTTGGAGCATCCCACCTAGGCCCATCCCCCTATAACCATATAAACCACCTAAGCTACACATCCTTGAACACTACGGGCAATTTAACACGGCAAATCCAACTAGCCTGCACATCTTTGGACTGTGGGAGGAAACCGGAGCATCCGGAGGACACCCATGCAGACAGGCAGAGGATGTGCAAGCTCCACACAGACAGCCACCCAAGGGTGGAATCGAACCTGGGTCCCTTAGGGAAGCACGGTGGCTCAGCGGTTAGCACTGCTGCCTCACAGTGCCAGGGGTCTGAGTTCGATTTTCATTCAAATAAAAACTTAGACTGCCCAATGTCTGTTCATAAGGCAATTTTCCTGTTCCAGGTATTGACCAAGTTAAACCTTCTATCAACTGCTTTCAATGCATTTACATTCTTCGTTATACAAGGAAACTAGTGCTGTTATCTGTCTCTATCCTTTTGTGGCTTCCTTAGATCCTCTTCACAAGTTACATTTCTCTATCATTGCATCATCAGCTAATTTAGCAACTATACCTTTGGTCCCTCCACCTGAGTCACTTACAGAAATCGTTAAATGTTGAAGTTCCAGCACTGACACCTGTGGCCAATCACTTGTCTCATCTTGCTAACCATAAAATGACACATTTATGGCTACTCTAGAACTGTCAGGGCCCATAGAATTATACAGTCATACAAGACAGCAATAGACCCTTTGGTCCAACTTGCCCATGGCGACCAGGGTTCCCAAATTAAACTAGTCCTATTTACCTGGCGTTTTTTTCATTCATGCATAAGATGAGGGAGTCAATGTCCAGGCCAGACCTGGTAATGATGGTAGTTTCCTTCCCTAAATGACATTAGTTAACCAGATGGGTTTTTTCGACAATTTGCGATGGATTCATGGTAATTATTAGACTCTTAACTCCACATATTTATTGAATTCAAATTCCACCATCTGCCATCGCAGGATACGAGCCCAGGTCCCCAGAACACTTCCTGGGTCTCTGGATTAATAGTCCAGCAATAATACCATTGCATCCCCAAAGTATCCCATTGCATCCCCGAAGTGGCCCATATCCTTCCTAACCTTTCCTATTCATGTACCTATCCAAATATCTTTTAAATGTTATAACTGTACCTGTCTCTACCACTTCCCCCGACAGTTCATTACTAGTACAGCAGGGTAACCAGAAGCGATGTCCAAAAATTTGCTCAGTTCCACTTCCCTGGTGATTGTATTTTTATTTGAGTTCCTCCTTTCCTTCCATTTCCTGATTTAAAGGTATTGTTCACATTTTGCTTGCAATGAACACTGATGCAAAAATTCTGTGCAATTCATATGGCTAGCTCCCTATTTTCCAATATTAATTCCCCAGGTTCACTTTCTATTTATTAACTTTATTAATTCTTTTTCCTTTTCAAATATCCATAGAAACTCTGGTTTCTTTTTTTTATAATTCTAGCTTTCTTTCTATTGTACTTTATTTCTTCCCTAATTAAGAATATTTTTGTCATTCTCATTGTTTTGATATTCCTACTAATCTTATGTGTTGCCATCCACTTTTGCTTCATTATGTGCATTTTCTTCAGGTGTGTGCAGGCTAGGTGGATTAGCCATGGGAAATATGGAGCTACAGGGATAAGTTGTGGTCCTGGGTCTGGGTGCGATGCTCTTCGAAGGATCAGTTGGTACTTGATAGGCCGACTAGCCTGCATCCACACTGTAGGGATTCAATGTGAGTACTGTGGCAATAAGAGCCTGTCAGACTTTGGGAATTCTAAGGCACGTCACTCCCTGAGTTCCCAAAAACCCTTTATCAGCTGCAAGACATAAATCAGGATTATGATATAATACTCTCCACTTGACCGAATGAGTACAAGTTTAATAACACTAAATAAACTCAATGCCATCCAGGACACTTTATTGGTACCATTTCTACCAACTTAAATATTCACCATTGACACACAACGGCAACAGTGTTTACTGTGGATGAGAAGTAATTCACCAAAATTCACTTAATAACATCTCCAAAATCTTTGACACCTACCTCCTAGAAAGACAAGGTCAGCAGCTGCAAGTTTCTTTCTAAGGCATACACTGTCCATACTTGGAACTATATCACCATTCTTCCACTGTTGCTGGGTCAAAATTTTTTCTAACGCGACCTGCAGCCGCACCAGGTGGACTGCCAACGAAGAAGACAGCTCACCATGATCTCTCAAGGGCAAGTGGGGAAGAATAACAAATACTGGCTTCATCAGTGACACACACATGCCTTTAAAAATACAAGTGTAAAGTATCCATTTCCTCATGGAACTTTCAGAGCGTTGCAAAACTACGTTCAAAACACAAAAGAAAAGTATGCTAACGTCTGCTATTTTGTTTCATACCTACATCACAACAGATGTTCTCCACTAATGAGTGTAAGTGCCTTAATGTGTAGCTTATTTGTGATGAAGTGAAAAACAAAAATACAGATGGTTTTCTTACAAATCAATTTGTCCATGGTGCAGTGCTAAGATTTTGAAATAGTCAACTACAATAACTTCCCAGCATTCCACCAACTAACTCTAAAGTCTTTGTTATTGCTCGTCACTTAGCTTCCTGCATACGTAGGAATGGTGGCAAACAACTCTGATAATGTGTATCGACCAGGATTGAGTCTGACAGTAAAGATGGGCTGGATTTTGTGGAGTCAGGAGGACGGAGCATGATGGTAGGTGGTCCAGAGAATCACAAGGGAGGCAGCATATCAACAGGTCGGGGTGGGGTGGGCGGTGTAAACAGCTCCTGATTATATCAGCTGTGGAAGGGTAAAAAGGTAACCCATAATCATCAAGATCATCTTAAATGTTTAAAATCAATCACTTGTGAGTTAACCATATTTTTTCTGGGATCTTATGCAGTCTTCCAACATAAGATAACAAGACTCAGAACAGAAATAGGTCATATGGCCCATCAAGTCTGCTCTGCTATTTAATAAGATCATGGCTGTTCTGGTGATCCTCAATGTCACTTTCCTGCCTTATCCCTTTGAATCCCTTACTGTCTATCTCAGCCTTGGATGACCCAACTTCTACAACTGTCCATGGTAAAGAATTCCATAGACTGCGAGAAAAAAGGATGCTCTGCATTTGTGCATTAAATGGACGAATCCTTATTTTGAAGAATTCTTTGGATCTTTCCCACAAGAGAATATCATCTTGTAGCATCTACCCTGCCAAGCCCTGAAAGAATCTTACATGTTTCAATAAGGTTACTTTTCATCCTCTTAAACTCCAATGGTTAAGGATCAATCTATCTAGCCTCTCCTCATAAGAAAATCCATCCATACTCAACCAAATGAGTTTTTCAAGATTGTCTTCAATGTCAGTGTATCTTTCCTTAGATAAGGGGACCAATACTGACACTAGTCTACCATACCTTCGATAACCCACTCACTGAATATTAGCAGCTTAAATATTAGTATGAATAAAAAGCATATTTTACTGGATGTGGCAATGCTTGCAATCAAAACTTGAGAAACTGCATGTGAATGCTGTGCTTTTAAGGCATCAATCCAACAGATGTTTATTATAACCAACTATGATGTGCAAGCGTTACAATCCTTGGGCACATAAGTGTCCGGGCTAACATTAAACTCCTAGATTAAAGAGGAACATTACTTCTTGTAGAGTGTCATGCTTCAAGTGATCTGAGATAAAGATAAAGATAAATTGTGAGATCTTTATACTGTCAGGTCATGTGCTATAATGTAATGCTGACATCATTTTATGAGCATGTCTAATTTAGGTACATTATTGAGATATAACATTACACATGTAGTGTACAGTGAAAGTTCTTCTGAGTTACAAGCAAGTGAGTCAGAGGGAGCTGCATAGTCTTTAAAGACTTATTTTAGTATGTTAAATGTCTTGATTATCTAACAAATTAACATATGGAGTCTGAGACATGTGTGACTAAGCATCAAAATTCATCCTCTCAAAATAAAGAGAAGCATATGGCCTAAAGCTAGAAGGGCTACTCAATAGAGGGGCATTACGTATCTTGAGTACCTGAGAGGAGGAAATCTCGGAGATTGCCTTGAAAGAAAGAGACAGGGTGGCTGTTCATTGACGATCACTCACCCTGTACACTTTCATCTCAAAGCATTGAGAAATACCATACTACACAGGAACCAGGCAGCCCAGCAGCAGCAACAGAGTGGGAGAACAATGACAGATCCCATAAAGCATTGTATAGGTAAACCCTGGCCCCTCTACTTTCCAGAGTTTACAGACTGAGATAACTTGTCCACAATTTGTGATACTGCCTGAAGCAATTAGGCCTCTTCAAGGAGACCATCATAGAGTTCATGTAGGATTCACTGCACTGTGGTGATACTGTGGTTATCCTGTGATAACTATTCTAAAACCAAGGGTTCCACAGTCACATTTGCTGCACAGATGCAGTGTGTGTTCTCCATGAGGCAAGAGGAAAGCCAAGACGGGCATATTCACAACGACCCTCAACCTTTCACTAGCTATTCGAGCCCCCTTCACCTGGACAGAAAAAATGGAAAAGAATAGTTATCCTTTCAGAAACAACCAGACCTTCCTGATTAATGCCACACTGCAAGCTGCTTTATTACAACACTTTATATGATTCTCCACTCTGGTTTCTTCTTTCTATATCCCCTCCAGGTGTCTGATTCCATCACACTCTGTGCAAAGACACTTTAATGAGGCTATGTGATCAAAGCACAGATATTGGCACATTCATCATTATCCATCGCTCACACCTTCATAGAATGGAAAGAATTGTTTAACCTCATGTTCACCTATGCTGCATCCTTTAGAAGACACCATGAGAGCTGACCTCTTCTGCACCTTCATCCAGTCTTTTTCTCCTCCTGCAGCAACAGCACATCACGTTAGTTAGTGACAGCCTCAAGGACAGGGCTTGCTTTGGGTCTGGGGGAATGTCTGGGTTTGAAAATCTTCCGTAATGCCTGAGTGTTTTCAATGTGAAACTAGCTGCAAGTGAACTGAATGGTGGGGTTTGGCACTTGGGGTTTGGGTTGCTTGGGTGGGAGGAAGGAGGTGCGGCATGTCAGGGCTGGTGGATCATTTGCTTTCATTCTGTCCTGCTAAAAAATACGAGAGCAGATGACAAAGAATTTTCAAAGTTAATTTCAGTCACCAGTTCAATTCATGGCTTAAATGTGACCAGACAACATAAAGATTTGCCAGATCAAAATCATTATCAATGAACTGAGTGCCCGATCTCCTGTAACATCTCGCCTCCCTTGATGACTGTGCAGTCAATACAAATCCCTTAAGACAACCAGCAGGCTCAGTGATTCCTGTGGCTGGGAGTCTTAATTGGTTCTCTATATTATCTCTGTATCTGTCCCAATTGTCTCTAATTGGACAGGGAACCTTCCTCTGTATTAGTTCTGGGCTCACCAGTATTCCTTAAATCAGTTTCCCACTGGGGACAGGCTCCTGATCCAAAAACAAACACGGGCTTCTGTTTCTTACATTTTTCCTAATTTCAGCATCATGTGTCTTAACTCTTTGAGTCAGTTGCACTAAAGACCAGATTCAGTATGGCACGAAGGTCCCTATATCTGTATCCTTCTCTAGAAAGAATCAGTCCTTGTCTGAAATTAGTGAGTTTTAAGTATCTGCTTTTCACTTGTATAAAGACAGGAATTGGGACATTTCAAAAATTTCAAAGAGAAAACCTTGAATAATACTATGAACAGAAATTGTAATTCCAAATGCATTTATTTAAATCTAAATATCAGCTTGTATTAGTGATGGTGTCAATTCTCTCAGTGAAGTCCCTGCTAAATATTCATTAATGTCATTCATTTATTTTTAAAAAGAATTGTCTGCCAGGTGTGCGATTTCCATTACTTTCCTAATTGCTGTGATGATTTTCAATAAATGCATTCAAGTATATTGACCATGAATTGACTGTGAAAAACACATTTTTAAAAAATAATTATAGCATCTTGCTTAAGGTTTGGAGAAATGCCATTTTATTTGAATGAATGAACTCTCACCTCAAAACTCTTTCAACGTTCTCTACCCTCATTCTTTTAGTAGTATCATTGAAAACATAAAAAACAGTCATCTACTGATTATTTGAAGGGTCACAGCTTCGGTAAAGCTTCTTTCATTGGTTTGACGCTGACATAATTTCCACTGAAATGTGTCATTGTGTTCTTATACTTGATAGGCTGATGAAAGTGATTCCTTCCATCCTTGTGATGGTGGCCCTTCAAAGGATTAGGTAGTTGTGTTATTCATCATATTATAGTCTGACATATCATATTTTACATAACAAGGTCACTTAAATACTATGCAATTATACGCAAAGGTTCACATCCACAGAACATTCCTGAATATGATTGAGCCTCTAGAATAATTTTTCATAAAACATCAACTCAGCAGGGATAGAACAGAGGAATGGGCTGACCATATTGTTCAACTGAAAGTTGGCATGCACTTGCTGGACCCAATGGCCATCTTATATACCATAATGATTTCATGACTTTGAATTTATGAATCAAAATAACAAAATCAAATTCCAAGTGCTAACTGGGACTCATGTTATATAGTAAAGAATCCAAGAAAGAAGAAGAGAACAACAACCAACTACCCTTCCTGGACATAATGGTAGAATGCATAAGCAATGGGGAACTTCAGACTAGTGTATATAGAAAGACCACACATACAGACCAAATACTTAATTACACTAGCACCACCCCAATGCCCACAAACAGATCTGCATCAGGACACTTTTTTTAACAAGCTACAACACATTTGCAGCAACTCAGAACTACACAAAGCAGAACAGGAGCACCTATACGGAGTCTTCAAAAGAAATGGATACCCAAAAAGCACAATCTGCTGTTACCTCCGAGACAGAGCACAACAGGAAGACACAACATGACCAGAATCACTTATCACCCTACCATACATTAAGGACATTTCTGAGATGACCACGAGACTACCTGGACTCCTAGGGATCACAGTACCCCACAAACTGACGACCACCCTACAACAGCTACTGATGAGCATTAAGGATTCCATAACCAAAACTGGCAAAATTGGGATCATATACAAAATACCATGCAAGGACTGTGAGAAACACTACATAGGCCATACTGGAAGAAAATTGACTGTATTGATACATGAACACCAACTAGTCACCAAGAGACACAACTAATTCTCACTTGTCTCACTACACACGAATGACAATCAATGAATTCAACTGGGACAGCACATCCATAATCGCACAAGCCAAACAGAGACATGCCAGGGAATTCCTGGAGGCCTGGTATTCTAACTGGAACTCCATCAACAAACACATTGAATTAGACCCTGTGTACAAACCACTGAGAAACAGAACCAGAAGTAGTACAAATCACCCCAGCCAACCGAGACATATAAATAACAAGCGAGACAGAACACCTACTCTTCACTGGAGGTGCACTGACGATGTTACCGAGCAGGATGACTATATGTTTGCAACCAAACCCACCGGCTCGGTGAGCATGTCTACAACCTCACCCACAACTCGAGCTACAAATCTGCTCAAAAACTTTGAAGTTGAAAGGTATTTAGTTCTACATCTAACACTCCTCACCTCTCTTTTGTCTGGCGATTTGCCCGGAAACAGGGTTGACTATAATTACGGTTGTAATGGTGGATGAGTATGAGATATGCAGCCTCATTGTTACATATAAATTGCTCAAACTGCCTCCTGTGTGTAAGTTAGCTGCCTACTCCTGTCTTATCTCTGCTAAAACTGGAGTTGTGTAGGGTTGATTTGGATTCAGAATTCAGACCTTTGAGCATTTCACAATAATGCAGTCATGCCTCCTTTTTTGGGATTATAGTTGTCGCACATATCTCAGTGTTGGTTTAAAGAGCAGACCAATGGCCTTGATTTTAACATCCACCCAATGGGCAGTAAAAGATCTGGATTGGGAGTACAAAATAGCTGAATCATCCACATCAAACCCTATCCATCAGAGTCTACAAATCTCTTGCCAAAGCATCTAATTCCCTTGAATTCCCCAACCTCCAACTCCCACAGGTTTCTGATCATGCCCACCCCAGCAATCTTAACATCCCAGAACTCCAGAGCCTCTGATACCCATGTTCCACTCAAGCCTCCAATTCCACCCCAAACTCACTTATCCACCAGATTTATTCTGCCAATTTATACCTTTGCCTGGAAAAAAGGCTTCCACCAAAAGGTAGGTTAAGGAATTCTTTAGTGGGAACAATGAAGTCCGTCAATACTCATTGGTGGAAAATGCCTGACACCTGTACCTCAGCACAAACTACTGGATTCAACAACAGGAGAAACAAAAGCTCACATTAACAATTAGCAGACAATTGGAAGTTTAAGATAAACTGGTTTAGTCCCAAACAGTAATGATTTCTTATTAAAAGCAGAGCACTACAGAACAACAATTAATAAAGGATCAGGACAACAATGAAAAAGCATCATTATAATGCATTATTAACTTGAACATTATAAGTGTAAGAAGCAGGAGCAGGACCACTCTGAACAGGTCCTTGAACCTGTTTCACTGTTCAATGCAATCATTCGGATCACCCACCTTAACACCACTTCCCTATCCACTCCCCATATCTCTGGGTTCTCTGAAATGCCAAAAATCTGTCTCTCAGAATGAGATATATACAATAATGGAGTAATTATCATATGACACAGTTACGAAGTAACTCAAATATTCAGAAAAGGTTCAATGATTACGTCTTATTGCTTACAAAGATGAATATATCATTGGCGCTGGATAGAATATCTTTATATTTGGCTCCTACCATCAATTAGAACATGACCAGATCAAGTTGGAACCGAGGCAGATACAGAATAAAGCGTGTCCCAATGATAAACTTCAGCATGATTAGAGAAAGCCTCATTCCTACAGGAATGTCACAGTCTCCAAGTGATTCTACTAATTTAGTGTCAATTAATTTTGAGATCTTATGGATTTGTGTTTTGGTTCAGCACCCATTGGTAAGGCATTTATTGTGGACCAACAAAGTTCCCTGAGTGATAAACTGTTCAAATCATCTGACAAAAAGATTTAAAACCAAGTTCACAGATCTTCATTTGCTATATGTAATCATACAACTTTAAACCAATTACACAATCCTGAAAAATGGGTTTGCTGAACTTACTTGCATGTAGCAGTTCACTAAATATACATGCTCTTATAAAAGTGCTGCATAATTGTTTATAAGCTGCACTAGTGCTGAGGTTCATATTTTCTATACAATCTGGTTCAGAGTATAGCCATCCTATACAATTTTACTATGTAACAAGTTCCAATATAATTCTGTACAATCTGCTCCATGACTAGTTCTGGTATTATTTAGCAGATACAATCTGATGAAGCTACAATTTAGGACAACTTGCAAGCTAAACAACAGAAGCAACATAATGCAGAATAAGCCATCACAGAACCAATAATCAAGTCCAAACTCAAGGTTTATGGAGTTCACAATTTCAGCGTGAAAGAAAAGGCTGTGACATTTGCAACCACTCTCAGTCAAAGGTGCCAGATGAGTAATCCATTTCAGCCTCCTCATGAGGTTCTCAATAGCACAGGTGCTAATCTGCAATTCATTTCAGAAGATACTAAGAAACAGCAAAGACTATGGGACTTAACAACAGCATAGCTGTGAAACTGAATATTTGTTTTCCAAAACTAGCTGCGCCCTTAGCCAAGCTGTTTCATTACTATGCCAGCACTGCCATCTACCTGATAATCCGTAAAATATCCCTTGTTCCTGTCCACAAAAGACAAGAGAAATCTAATCCAGGATATTATTGCCATATACGTCCACTCTCTGACGTGAGTAAAGTGAGAGAAGGTGTTGTTGACAGTGCTATCAACCCTTACTTATTCAGCAATTGCTTACTTACTAATTCTTTCAGCTCAACTTCATTACAGTCTCAATCCAGACATGGACAAGAGCTGAATTCCAAAACTTATGCGAGAGTGAATGCCATTATCATGAAGGCAGCATTTGATCAAGTGTAGCCCAAGCAAAATTGGAGTCAACGGGATTCAGGGAAAACTCTCCACTTGTTGTAACTATATTGAACACAAAGGGAGATGCTCAAGGCTATTGGAAGCGAAACATCAAACCCCAGGACAGCACTGCATCCCTTGAACATAAAGTCAGAAGGGGCAACTTTGCTGATTCACATAGGATTGCATTGTATTCAGTCCCATTTTTAACTCTTCAGACAAGATAACATTCACAAGTTCCCCTCACACACCACCCAAACTGAGTCTTATGTCACAGTTCCTTCATTGTCACTGAAGCAAAACCTGCAATGCCCTTCCTAACAGCACTGTAGGTCTCCCTAAACAGCTAGGATAGCAGCAGTTCAAGAAGACAGCTCACCACCACCTTCTGCAGGGCAATCAGAGATGGGCAATAAAAGGTGACCTAGCCAGCAATGCTCACACCTCATGAAATAATAAAAAACTGCATCAGTCCATGTTTGCGTACAGCAAGGCATGGACAACATTCAAGATTGGGGTGTTAAGCAGCAAGCAACCATTATGCCATACAAGTATCAGACAGTAACTATCACCAGTAGCAGGGAATCAAATCATCTTTCCCTGACATTTAACAAATGGCCTTACCATCAAAAAGCCCAAACCATCAGTGGTGATCATCATTGACCAAAATTTATCTGGACCAACCAGATAAATACTGTGACTACAAGAACAGTTCAGCAGGTACAAATTTTGTCGTAGGTGAACAAATCCACAGAGCCTGTCCTTATGAGGAGATAGAGTTGGATGATCCATTTGGCATTTCTGACTGAAAGTGTTTGCAAATGCTTTGCTTTGAATTTGGCGCTGATGACCTGACCGTTGCATTTGATTAGAATAGGAATGTCTATGAAGCTTCCTGCTCTGCTTAATTGCTTAAACATGCATCACCATTCAGTACTGATGCAGTAAACCTCTGAGCTTTAATCTGAATCAATGGTTGTAGGATCACTTTCCTTAATCCACACTCATGACGAATATAATGAAATTCTTTCTACTTTCTTCAACAATGCCCAAGGAGATCAATATCATCCAAAACCAAGTAATCCACTTGATCTATGCCCCATCTACCACTTTAAACACATTATGTCCTTCTGCCGCTGGGAAGATACATTGCAGCAGCTGACCAAGCCTCCTCTAACAACAGCTTCAAAAGTCCTGGCCTCAACCATGTAGAACAGCAGAGGCACTAAATGCAAGGGAGAACTACCAGTTAGAAATTTCTGTCTGAGTCATGCACCATGACCAATGTCGTTGCAGACGCACCCAGGAAAAAGGGATGGGGCTGGAAGGCGGACTGCCCTCTGGTTCAATAATTTCTGTCAGCTTGTGTTTCAACAGCGTGAGTATTCAATAGCGTGACTGTGACCATGACTTCAACAGACGTTGTCTCTCCCTCTCTGCTTGCTATCTAGTTTTTACATATAATTACATAGAATCCCTACAGTGTGGAAACAGGCCCTTTGGCCCAACAAGTCCACATCGACTCTTGGAGCATCCAACCCGGGCATCCCCTTATAACCCACCTAAGCTACACATCCCTGAACACTATGGGCAATTTAGCATGGCCAATCCACCTACCCTGTACATCTTTGGACTGTGGGAGGAAACCGGCGTGCCCGAAGGAAACCCACACAGACACGGGGAGAATGTGCAAACTCCACACAGACAGTCGCCCGAGGGTGGAACTGAACTCGGTTCCCTGGCACTCTGAGGTAGCAGTGCTAGCCACTGAGCCACCATGCTGCCCCAATTTGGCCTTCTGACTTCTGTTGTTGAACAACAACAGCTCACCTTGTTTTGAATTCTCTTCTACCAAAGTTGAGTATCAGGTGAATGAGGTTCATGTTTACTGCAGCAATAGCACTGTATAACGCTGCAGGACAGAGACCAGTCCATTGGACCAAGCAAGCCAGCTTCAGTGGACTCTGAAATGCTGGCCAGGACTGGGACTACAAGCAGTCTCCCAGATCCAAGAACCGACAAGTGCAAGTGCCCTTACAACAGGGAGGGGAGGGGGAGGCATGGAAGATGGGTCTCGATGGAGAAGCCAGGGTGAAGGGAAAACCTGTGTGGACAAGACATTGTTGGGTGCAGCGTTGTACAATGTGGAGGCTCTTGAATGAGGGCCACTCCACCAACCACATGGAGGTCATGTACAGAGTGCAACCCACTTCCAAGGGCTGTGTAGTGTGACATTTTGGGCATCTGTCCTGTTCCTGAATTCCTCCTGGCAGCCTGAAAATTCAAAGCTGGGCAGGAATTGGTTCTTAAATAATCATTAGTTACCCACTAAAGGCACAAGTGAGCAAGTGGGCCTACAACTCACCCACTGTGGAGTAAAATTGTAGATGGGATAGGTGGTCGGGTAGTTACAGGGCAAACAACAACCCAACAGTGGAGAAGAAGACAATTCCAGCTCTAGGTCTGAGATGGGAAAGTTCTGTACAATCTTCTGCAGAATTGAATGCATCATAATTTGGTGCAGTATAGAGGCTAGTATAATCGTGCACAAAACTCACTCCAGAACTTGTCCTGCTCTGCTTCCATACTACCTGCACCAGAACTGTGTGTAGCACAATTTGGTACAATTGATTCCACCTTTGGTCTTCAATCTCTAATTATTCTCAAACAAATTCTGAACATCATAGTTGAAGTTTGAATCTTGTAGTATTTAGTACAATTTCCTCCAGGGCTGGGTCTAATAAATTCCAAGCCAATTTGTTCTAGGTCAGAACTGATATAATTCCACTCCAGGGCAGGGCTTGAAATAATTATTCAAATCATCTCCTAGACTGAATCCAGCAACATTCTTTTTAACCTCCTCCAAGTGCATAGAGAAAAAAATTTTGAGAAAATAAAACAGCAATACTTGGAAATTAAGGTACTGTTGGATTGTGCTCCAATTTGAAGTATGCAAGATGAATTTGGTATAATTCTATTCAAGCTACTCCAGGATAACAGGTCGTACAATCTGTACCGTCTACTTCAGAACATTCCAATTCAATAACGCAATTATTACATGGTACGAATGTCCCATCAATGGCAATTGTAGTATATTTACAATCTGCTCCAGGACTGAATGCAGCTAAGACGATTTTGGATTTACACACTTATACATCCAGCAGAAGATCCTGGGTTTAATGACAGTCAAATAAATCATTAACTGGAATAATACAAATTGCCTATTAAAGGATATTATTTCTGCAACATTAGCAACGTTTAATATTTAGTCGTGGGTGCAATCAATTTCAACACTCTGCTTTGTGCCCACTGAATTTAAAAACCAATTTAAACAATCACCATTGACAGGACATTCATACCATATAATCCTTTCATTGTTGACTCAGATAGTCTAAGGAGAAAAGTGCTGGGCATGCAACCTCAGATCAATTTAAAAACAATGCATTGTGACTTTATTTATGTAGTATATTCAACAAAAAGGCTTCAAAAGATCCATCTTGTAAAGTTTTGATGAAATGTCAGAACACTTTAAGTTAATATTATAGTAGTAAGTATTGGTGCAACCGCATGACAAGCCTGGACCTACAATACTTTTATGTTGAATTCATTCTCTGAATTTGTTAGGATAAAGGAGACTGCAATATTGGGAAATGTGACATACAAGGTAACTGAGTTAGGCTGTTGTAAAATTTTGATTTCCAGATAGCAAGTTGAAATGCAGAAGAAAAGTTAATGTGTTTGTGGCATGTTGAGACTCACACCAGTCTGTGGCAGGGTTCCTAAATTCACAGACGTAATATGTTATGAATACTCATTAGCATTAAATGCTTTGCAATTAAAACTTCACAATAAAGTTGGCAGTCCAGAAGAAACTTGTGGTACTCGTTTAATGGTTGTTTAAAAATGACATGCAGCAAGCATCCTTATGCAGTTGAGTCTAATGCATCCATGTCCAACTTTATAGCAAAAGGTGGGGAAAGGTATAAACTTTCAGGTGCAGGGAAGTTTGGAGGAAAGAACAGCCTCACATTCTGAGTGTGGTGCTCCTGACTGGGGCAATGTCATTTCAGACAGGGACAGTAAGGTGAACAGTGGGCTAAAAGATGTGGCTAGCACAAGTTAACAACCTTAGAATGTTGGATAGTAGAGCAATTGTGGGGAGTTGTGTTTGGTAGCATGGCTCAGTGTAAGGATTGGGTATTCAAAGATCACCTGGGTTGGGGCATGGGAGCAGACAAAAGCATGAAGGAGAATAACAGAATGTTTCACTGTTAGAGTGGACATTGGACAATCATGAGTATCGGCACAGAGGGGGAGATGGCATGTCAAGGGAAATGATAATGTGGTCCAGGGTAATGGTTAAGTTGTTCAAGGGACTCGAGAGAAGGGATAAAATATTATGTTGGGTGGGTCAACATAATAGAAGCATACATGAGGGTAAAAGGAGATGGATGGGAAAGGTGTAGGAACAGGTTTGAATTGTAACATGAATATGTTTAGGGTGTCTGAGTGGAATATAAATTGGAGTGGGATGAGGACTATCTTGAGTGGATGGAACGTGAGGTGTACACAACTAGCCAATTAGAGAAAATCCCTTATCATTAATTCTATGGAAAAGATGCATAGTCTCACCTCTTTGTCAGCCCTCTTTGCACATTGCTGCAATAACCATGAATCCTATTCACCTGATATTCTTTCAACTTTGGGAGAAGAGAATGCAAAAAAAAACAAATGGAGAGCTCTTGCTGTTCAACAACAGACGTCAGAAGGCCAACACCAGATAGCAAACAGAGAGGGATAGACACATCCAGTGAAGACATTGGTGAAGAAAGGCATCTCTACCATTTGAGTCTTTCCTCATTTTATTACTTGCTCTTCCAAAAACAACTTGCCCTGAGCAGATATCCATTTAAAGACTAATATTCCTAGCACCCGCACCATATTTATAAGGCTGCAGTATACGTGGATACACACTAGCACTCCGAAACTGCCCTGGTCAGTGATGGACATTCAAAAGATGACAGAGGATGAGAAGATGGCTGCAGGATTCTCTTAAAGGGACCTGTCAAATTGTTTATGAGGGGGCTCTAGCACCTACCAATTATAATGAAATGAGGGCAGTTGTGAGAGAAGATCTAGTCTTGGATGATGTAAGGTCCATTTAAGTGGAGATAAATAACAGTAAGAGAAGGAAGCCACTGGTAGATGTAGTGTGTATACCCCCAAACAATAGCTGCACTGTAGGCAAGAGTTTAAAGGAACACATAATAGGAGCAAAAGAATAGAGCAATAGTGATTTGTGACTTTAATCTTCATGTTGTTTAGGTCAATTAAATTAGAAATGGTAGCTATGACAACAAATTCATGAAGTACTTTCAGAATAGTTTCCATGAGCAATTTTCCATGAAGCCAATCAGGGAGCAAGTTATCCTGGATTTGGTAATGGGTAATAAGGCAGGTTTAATAAATGACGTCTGAGTAAAAGAATCCTATAGGAAGTAGTGATCATAACATGGTGGAATTTAATTTTTAGTTTGAGTGTGAGAAACTTAGATCAAAAACACGTGTTTAACTTGAAAAAGGGAATTACAGTGAAATGAGCATAGTGCTAGCTAAAGTGGACTGGACAGATTCGTAGGAAAGACAGTAAGTAAGCAGTGGCAGACATTTATAGAGGTAATTCATGGCTGTCAGCAGAATTATATCAAAAGGGATTAATCAGCCATGCCTGACCAAGGAATTTAAGGAGAGTATTAAGCTGAAAGAAAAAGTGTATAAGGAGGCAAAAGTCAGTGATAGCCCCGAAGGCTGTGATAAATTCACAATCCAGCAAAGAACGACTACAACAAAGAGAAAGAAAGTAAACCATTAGGCCACACCAGAGAGAAACATAAAAGCTGACAATCAGAGCTTCCCTAAACCTATAAAAAGGAAGAGTAAAGTCAAAGTGAACATAACCCCCTTAGAAAACAAATTTGGCAAACAAAAAAATGGCAGACGAGTTAAACAGATATTTGAATCAGCATTTACAGAGGAAGCCACTTTGAACTTCCCATTAATAATAAAGAGTACAGGGGAGGAATTAAGTATCATCATAACCACTAGAGAAGAAATATATAGAAAATGCAACATAGAACTCTACAGAACAGGAACAGGCCCTACAACTCATGATGTTGTGCCGAACATGATACTAAATTAAACTAATGCCTTCTGCCTGGCATTGGTCCATTTCCCTCCATTCCTAGCATACTCATGCACTTATCTAAAAGTCCCTTAAATGCCCCCATAGTAACTGGCCCCACCATCGCCCAGCAGAGTGTTCAGGACTCATACCACTCTCTGAGTAAAAAACTTACCCCTCACGTCTCCTTCGAACTCTCCGTCTCTCACCTAAAATGCAAGACATCTTAACTCTAGGAAAAAGATTCTGACTGTCAACCCTACTTATGCATCTCATAATTTTACAGTAGCCATGATGTGGAGGTGCTGGGGTTGGAATTGGGTGGACAAGATCAGAAGTCTCACAACACCAGGTTATAGTCCAACAGGTTTATTGGAAATCACAAGCCTTCGGAGTGCTGCTCCTTTGTCAGGTGAAGAAGGAGCAGGATGCTGCCTGGATTAGAGGGTATGAGCTATAAGGACAGGCTAGCAGAATGCTTTCTGGATTAGAGAGTATGAGCTATAAGGACAGGCTAAAAGTCTTCACCTGACAAAGAAACAGTACTCTGAAAGCTTGTGATTTCAGATAAACCTGTTGGGCTATAATCTGGTATCATGTGATTTCTGACATAATTTTATAGATTTGTATCAAGTCTCCTCTCAGCCTCCGCTGCTCCAGAGAAAACAAACCGAGTTCTTCTAGTGTCTCTTTCCTGTTCCTGTTTCTTTGGTTTTAAAACCATCACTTTGGAGACCCAATGTTCAAAAATCAATGTTTTCCTATCACGCATTTGCTTTGCACTCAGTACTATTTTTAATTCTGGACATTGTATATGAAGTTGCTAAAAATGGATGCTGCTAATGCAAAATATCAAGGATAAAGCATTCAAAGTTCTACTTCAGTTAAAGAGGTTTCACTGAGATTGCATTTCATTCCATTAAAATGTTCTAATGTATGGTGCTGGTAGAAAAAACGCTTAGAATGTTTGTTTCATTTGAAGTCTTTTGGGAACAGGCTCAATAGATTTCAATAAATGACTAAAAAGCAATTAAAGAAACATAATCTGCTTTTCCTTTTTCCCAAATCACATTTTAAATGATCTGAAAATGCAGATAGCCAAATCAAAAAAGTACTTTTAATTTGCAGATATCTCTCAGCCACTTACATTATTTAAACTTCTGCCACATTCATTCTGGTTCCCTGCTGCTAAATGATACATTTAGTCTGATTAGTGCTGAATCCACTATTGTAACTATGGCGTGTTGCCCTTTGGTTCAACTGAACACTTGAAGAGAGAGAAAAAGAACATGACAAAAATTTCTATTTAGTGCATCTGTGCAACCAAGCGTTTCAGACAAAATAACCCAGATTTTCTACTTAGGCAAAGAACCAAGCAGAATAGTGTCAAGTGCATGATTCACAGTCACTGCATGTGAAGTCAGCTAGTCTCATCCTATTTATTGAAGAACTGGTAATTTTAATATTATAGCTTAGTTAATGTGTGGGAAATATCCAATGCAGACCAGTAGGGATGGGTGAATTTCGCACTGCTGCACAATTTTAAGGGGCTGGAACAACAAAATGATGCCAATCCAGAGGAAACAAAAACCGTCTCAGAAGTGCAGCTTCAATTTGCTTTGTACATGAATGAAGTCTGCTGAAGAGCTGACAAACCCAATTATGTTAGTCCATCTGTGACTCGGACTTAATGAGATAAGAACTCAGTTTTTCAGAAGCCCATTCTAACCTCTGAACCTAACTGGTTCTAATGGTGTTCCTTGTAAAGAACACAAATGTAATCAACTTTGATCTTTTTCAGAATGAAAACTTCTTGTCACAGTGGGCTATATTAAAATAATGGCACTGTGATATTTGGTGGAAAAGGGAACATTTACAAATGTGGGTGTTTACAGATGAATTAACTTAGAATTAGTGGAATACCTTCCTAGTAACATAAGGTATGCTGGGCAATTCTACAGAGTGTTCCATGAAATGCCATTTTGTATGGCAGCAACAAAAGCTTTAGTTTATTGAGGATCTATTGCTGAAAATTACTCAGTAGTACCTGTTCAGTTTATTAGCTAAAAATACATGCAAAGATTAAAAGTAGGTATGGATGAAAAATATTGATGACTATAAGATAAGGCTATTCATATTGCAATGCTGGTTTACTTGAAGGTTCTCTTCCCCAGGTGAATGAATTGAACTTAAACTCAGAATTCACCTGATTCAACTACTGCAATGGCTTCTGTGGTTAAATAGTTGCATGTTTCACCCATAGGTGGACTGAGCAGGCCTGGGAGGGAATAATGGATAACTTACTGTTCTACTATGACACTGCAGGGTATATCCCTTGGTAGACTGGTAGAGTACAGCAGTCCTTAACTAGTTTGCGTCCCTCAACTTCCCTGTTTAGAATAGCCTCTCTCTGACCCTGTGTTTTGGCATTCTTCTTCCAATTCTCTCTAAAATCATGCCTCATTGTCTGTCTTCTCGTTATCCAAATATAACAACTATCCAAAAGCTTTGTTCATGTATTCATAAGAGGTAACAAAGCCATAGATTGTCGATGAGTTAACTTTTAAATTTTTTTAGTCATAGTTTAAACCGAAATCACAACCTTAAATTTTGTTTAGACCCTCAACAAGGTCTGATATCTATTTACAATTCAGTCAGCGATCAGTTAAGGTAGCTGAAATTATCTTTGTTAAAGTAGATAAAATTTGAAATCCCAGGTATTCACAAAGGGAGTAAATTCACACAAGTTTCCAAATTTTTAAGCAGTGAGAAGAAATTTTACTATATAACAGTCAATAAAGGGAAAAATTAAATATTAACTAAATTATGCTCTTAAAATCTAGAATTAACTTGAGGCAAGTTGAAATTAACAGGCAAACTAGAATTGAACATATAAGAAACTGCACCATAAATGGCAGCAGCACACAACTTGCAGAGGTACAAATATACTCAGCAACCCACACAGTATCAATGATCGCTAAGAGTCACAAAAACCTTTTTACTTTATCTTCTTCATGAATGTTTTATCACCTCTTCTTTGACAATACAATTTTCAATCTTCCTCAGCAGCAGCTCCAATTCAGCCTGAAAACCCTCCTGCTTCTTCAGCTTGCAATGATTTTTCAGGCCACCAGATTCTAATTTAGAATGTCCCAGTGTCTTCTCACCTCAGAGTTGTTCAATCACTTCTCCTAAGATTGTATTCCATTGGATTCACAAGCCAGCATCCCAGAATTTAATCAATATAATCCCAACTCTCTCGCTGAGCCCATTACACAGAGGATTTTCTTTTCCCAAACTTCTAACTTCACAGAGCAATTTCCCTTCAGCTTCATTGAGCTGAGAAATGCGCCTGGGTTTCTCTGAGCACCGACACCTCAGCAATATTGAGCAATCAATCCCTCTGAGACTTCTGTGAGTCCAAGCTGCACAAAGCTAATGAAAGCACTTCATCTGCATTGAGCTAACAGACTTCTACCACCTCTCCAGTTTTGAACTAATCTGTCATGTGAGCTCCTTTTCATGTGCAAAACCCAAATTCTGTGGTTGTATTCTTGAGCTGTACATCAGGTCACTTGGGCAAACATTTCATGCCATCTACCCAGGTTCAGTGCTTGAGGGTTTTAATTAAAAAAGCGCTTTAAGTCATTTTTTGCACATGCATGGCCTACTTCCCACCATTCTCTCACAATCTCTAGCATAATAGGGCAGATTGATACAACAGTAATTGTTACTTCACACAGGCACAAATATTTAATAATATAAATAGACTCAGTATACCATTCAAAGAATTTCTACTCCTTTCCTCCTCTACTAACCTAATTTCCACATTACATCGAAAACATTTGATATTATGGGATTAAAACTGGATGCATTTTTAGAAGCAAAGTAACAACATTATAGGTCAATTCTGCATTCTCAGATCATGCAGAATGCTTGATGTTATATAGGTTTAAATCACTGTTATGTTAATAACAGCAGTCTAACAATCAATCACCTGTCAGGGATGATTAACTTTGTCAGTTAGTTTACTTCAAACAATTAAACATATGTTTTGAAGTTGACACAACAGCAACCTGGTATCTGTGTGTAAAGCCTGCAGACACAAAGCAGACCAAATACCAGATACAATTGCAACATTATATATACGTAGCACATGGAGTTTTTAAAGATGAACACTCTTAAAGACAACAACAAAAAAACCCCAAAAGAACTGCAGATGCTGTAAATCAGGAACAAAAACAAACTTGCTGGAAAAGCTCAGCAGGTCTGGCAGCATCTATGGAGGAGAAAACAGAGTTAACATTTCGGGTCCGGTGACCCTTCCTCAGAACTGTGTTGACTCTTAAAGACAAGGTACACTTGTAATATCCTACTCCTTTCCAAATGAAAGTTTCACTATTTACAATCGCAATTGAGCCTACATATATGATAACTTGCTGATACATCCACATCTTGTATTGGTAACTTTAGTCTGGAAATGTTATTGATTTCATTCAAACATGAGTGACATAGCCCATCATCTTATTTTTGCTTGGGATCTCAAATGCGATGCAATAGAAATGGGAGGCAGTTGGAAAACTGGAACAGAACTGATTTGTTTCAGAGATAACAGGTACTGCAGATGCTGGAGAATCCGAGATAACAAGGTGTGGAGCTGGATGAACACAGCAGGCCAAGCAGCATCATAGGAGCAGGGGATGCTGCTTGGCCTG
>JAHRHZ010000024.1:13920044-13937916 GCA_024137785.1 Ginglymostoma cirratum
CAGGCCAAGCAGCATCCCCTGCTCCTATGATGCTGCTTGGCCTGCTGTGTTCATCCAGCTCCACACCTTGTTATCTCGGAATTGATTTGTTGTTGTTTCTGCATCACCTGTTTTATACCTGATCTCACAGTCATAAACCTTGGATTTTTATCAGGAGATATTACACTCTTGACTGTCCATTGGTCAAAGGTTCTCAGCAAATCGTCAATAGTTTCTGGTCAGTTTCTCCCATAAATAATTTGAATTCTGTTCAGATGTCTGCTTTGTCCCTATTTAAATTAGAGAATTTTGTGGACATTAGGAAAATTTACCTTTGACGTTCCCTTGCTTGTTGTCCTGATCACTCATCTTTCTAAAACAAGTTAACTGACCTCTCGATAGGGATTTGCGTACTTACTAGCAAGCTATGTCTTTAACACTGTCTAATGCTGTGATGAACTCCAGCATTTCAGCCCAATTTTACACAAAATTGTCAACACAAAGACAGAAATTTGCTGGAGGAACTCAGCAGGTCTGGCAGCATCAGTGGAGAGAAAACAGAGTCAATGTATTGGGTCCAGTCACCTTTCGGTGGAACACTGATCTAAAATGTTGACTCTGTTTTCTCAACACAGAGACTGCCAGACCTGCTGAGTTTCTCCAGCAATTTCTGTTTTAGTTTTAGACTTCCAGTATCCGCAGTTCTTTATTCTCTGTTAAGATTGTCAGTCATGTAATTCACCTGTAGATTGCATTGTTTACTAACGATTCAAATATAGTAGTCCTCGTCAGCATGATGTATCTTATTTACTGTCATCACATCATGTTAATGATAATGATCTAATAATCAATCACTTGTCAGGGATTAATTCCACGGATTAGTTTATTTAAAACAATAAAACACATTATAAATTATGAAGCAGGTGTTACAGGAAACAAAATTGATTTCTATATGTACAGTTTGCAAACAAAGGGAGTGTCACAACATTTTGTGCATACAGCACATGAAGTCCTTACAGTCAAAGCATATACAACCGATGCGTTTTTGTCTTTCTTAGTGCTAAACTTTCTGCATTTGCTGATGATGGACATGTAAATGCCAACATCTACCCTGAAAGTCGTCAACGCTGAACTGAGTATGAGATTAACTTGTTTATAGCTCAGTTTTCTGGCTTTTTCCATGGAAATATTGGCCCTTAAAGGGTCTCCTGAATACCACCTAAAAAATTTGAAAGTATTATTTGCAATTTAATTTGGAGCCAGATGAATTAGGACTACAACACTATGGACGAGTGCTTGAGCCTTATTGTGCTATGGCCAGTCGAAATTAGTTTGGAATACATTGATGAGCTGCCTCAGGATGTCCAATTGATGATCACTGTTTGCCAGAATTACTTCTGTGAGGCTTGACACCCAATCTGGGACAAGCTATGGAACTCCAACCTCTGAAAAGTGATGTGTTCATTAAATGTATGTCCAAAGAAAGGTCTAAAACAATATTTTCATTTAAATGTTCAACATAATTGATGTCAAACATTATTTCAAATTTTAGCGCATCGGAACAAAAAGTCGAGTGGTGAAAATAGATGCTCAGAGATCATTGGAAGAGAATGTCAAATCAAGTCATATACTTTAAAATAAAGGTAATAATGCTCTGATTTATAATAAACTACTTCACTTTGGAATCTCTGCTTTTCTTCAATCACAGAGTTCTTACTAATCAACCTGAACTGACATAGATCATGTTACAAATTGTAGCCACTTTTCAATATACACATTACAGCTTAATCTGCTAAAGAGACCACTTAAATAAAGTTTTTTTCAATCTTTTGATTCAGCACATAACTTGCATAAGTTTTGTAGATGTCTAGGAAATATAATACAAAGTAATTTAAACAAGTTTATTTTAATATATGATAAAATATTGTGTAACTGAATCTCAAATGTGATAGGAACGTGAATTATGCAAATCTGCTCCTTGGGGCTTGAAAGCTCTTTCTGAACTGTGGACAAAAAAAGCTCATTTATAGCTCTGAGCAATGATAGGCCTGCACTTCAACGACTGGAGATTATAAAGAAACCAATCTTCACCATGTTACATACATAACTGCAGCTTGCCAAATTAGTGTCTGGTATATAATTATATTTTCTGTCAGGGTTTCATAAACTTTTGTTTCATCATGTGTGCTTAATATATTGCCAGCTATTTTGTAAACTCATTTCCAAACACTGGTGCAAAGATTGGTTGCTTTCAAATTTAAAAAGCTGCAATGTGATTTGAAGGTTCTGAGTGCTGCTCTCAGATATGTTGACACTGAAAACATCTTCTCAAATTATATTTGGCAAGTCTTAGCATTTGTGCCCTTTTAGTAGCATCTCAGTCAATCCATGCAGAAGTAAAACCAGATCAATATTGCACCAATTGCTCCATTAATCCTCAGTCTCTCTCATTTTTCCAGATGTCTGTTGACTGTTGTTCCCTTGGAGCAGATAATTGATTTTTCAAGGTAATAACTGCAGAAACTTAGCAGAGAATCACTTTCCTTCAGGTTACTATCACACTTCAAAAGGCCGCCTTATTTCCCTGTTTCAAAATTATATATAATTAACATTATGCCTTTAATGTACAAACATATTCCATGGTGTATCCCAGCAACATAATCAGACCTTTAACTCACAGCAAAAGGACATCAGGATGGATGTCCTAAGACGTTTCAAAGATTATGGCCTGAAGGAGGGTCTTAAATGTGGGGCGAATATTTCTTTGGATGATATGACTTTCAACTTAGAAAAAGAAATGGGATTTGTCTTAGATATTAATTTTTGGAGGAAAACACCATGAGTTAATAATAAATGAGTTTTGGCCATTCAATTCAAACAACACAATTTGACCTACTTTAAAATAATAATTTTAGAAGAACAACTTGCTTTTATGTATTTACATTATCAGTACGTGCCAATACCTGTCACGACAATTGAAATGAGTTTGAAGTGTAATCATTATAATTATGTACAGGGGGTCCCTGATTTACAAACATCTGAGTTATGAACACTTGTACTCGTGAATGCAATCGCAGACAAGGATTTAATTGTAAAGATCGGGAATACAAATATTTGCTGTATATACAAACAGCTGCTTTACGTTGTCCTGCATTGTGTTCTAACTTGCATATAAAGCCATCCATGACAAAGCCACTAGTTCTCATAGATATCTTCAGTGTAGTATTTCCCACCCCACATCCTACAAGGATTCCATCCCACTCTCCCAGTTCTATCACCTACACAGTATATGTTTGAATGATGCTAACCTTCCAAAACCTTGCTTCCTTCTTCCATAACCACGGTTTCCCGTCCACTGTGGGTGACATGGCCCTCAAAAGTATCCAATTTATCACCCGTGCTTCTGCCTTGCCCCTTCTCATCACTCACAACAGCGTGATTAGGTCCCCTTTGTTCTCACCGTTCACCCCACCAGCCTCCACATTCAAAGGATTATTCTCCACAATTTCAGACAACTCCAGCAGAACGCCACCACCAAACACATCTCCCCCTCACTCCCCCATCTGCATTTCACAAGGATTGCTCCCTCTGGGACACCCTAGTCCATTCCTCGACCAAGAACACCACCCCGCCTCTTCTTACATCACCTTCTCACGTAACCGCAGAAGGTGTAATGCCTCCCCCTCCACTTCCTCCTTCCTCACCATCCAAGATCCTAAAAGGTCTTTCCAGATGAAGCATCATTTCACCTGTACCTCCTCCAGTTATGTCTATTATGTTTATTGCAGTTACAGTGGCCTACTCTACATTGGAGAAACCAAATGCAGACTGGGTGATTGCTTTGCAGAATACCTCTGGTCTGTGCGCAAGTATGACCCCGACCTGGTCACAGCTAGTCATTTTAACACAGTATCGTGTTTGCATGCCCATTTGTCTGTCCTCGGCGTGCTGCAATGCTCCAATGAATTACAGTGCCAACCGGAAGAGCAATATCTTATCTTCAAACTAGGCAGTTTACAACATTTTGGGCTCAATATTGAGTTCAAAGCCTTCAAATGGTGAACCCATTCCTTCTTTTTCTTTTAGCTTTGCTTGTTACATTCTCTGTTACCCTCTCTCTCCTCCCAACACCGCAGTGGGACTGTCTGTTCTTTCCAGTTTAGCAGTTAGACACAGCATTGTTCTGCCATTCTCACATCCCAATCGCTTCATCTGAACTATCAGCATTCTTTCTCCCCCAGCATTCCAACCACCCCCCCCACCTATTGCATAAATGCAGCCCCCCCACCCACCCCCCACACCTCACTTCAGCTCTGATGAAGAGTCATCTACACTCAAAACATTAGCTTGCTTTCTCTCCATGGATGCTGCCTGACCCGCTGTGATCTCCAGCATTTTTTGTTTTCAGTTCAGATTCCTGCATCTGCAGTAAGTTGCTCCTGCGTACAAATCAATTTGCAAATGAACTCCAGAACAGAAACCCTTCGCCACCAAGGGACTGTCTGTAAATGGATGTGTAAGCTGGTTTATGTACAACTAGGTCCCACTAAAAAAGTCAAGTTATGGTAAGTTGCTGCAGCATTTCCTGCCCAATAGGTTACCACCCACTCAGTCAGGCTGGCTGACTGGTTTGAAAAACCTGTGGATAGACAAAAATGATGAAGCAACCTGCAGTTAAAAATTTCAGGAAACTCACACTTCCACTTTCTCAAACATGACATCGTGCACCCCGTCCAACAATTGAACTGCCGTGAAGCCGATATTTCTACTCAAAAAGTGTCAGCACAGATCAGTTGGTTGAACATTTGGCCTTTAGGTAAAAGCTTGTTATTTCAATTAAGCCTGGCACAGTCTTTTGCGTATGTTTGATATTGACAAGTAAGTTCAGGACTGCTGCATTGGTGACGACGCTGACCTTTGATTAAAAATGTAAATTCAATATAAAATTTCAATGTAAAATAATCTTACAACCTTTTTGAACAATTTTGAGTGAATCTCCCAATACACTGGCCAACACTCCTCCACAACCATTATTTTCAATAAACTGGTTGTTCATTTGCCAGTGGCTTGTGAGATCTTGCTATGCACAAAGTGCCTATAAATGTTTGCTTTTTTTATTCATTCACTGTTGTAAGGCTGGACCAGCATTTTTTGCTCATCCCTAATTTCATTTGAGAAGTTTGAAATGACTTGCCTTCTTGAATTGCTGCAATCCATTTTGTTCAGGTAGACCGACAATGCTATTAAGGAGAGAATTCCAGGATTTTGACACGGTGACAGATAAGGAATAACAATATATTTTCAAGGCTTGAGTGACTTGAAAGGGAAATTGTAGGGTGTTAATTTTCCAAGTATCTGCCACCCTTGTCCTACTAGACCATAGTGATTGTGGGTTTGGGAAGTTCTGTTTAAGGATCCTTGGCGAATTTCTTCAATGCATCCTGTAGATGATACACTCTACTGCTACTGTGCATTGTAGCAGAGTAAACAAGTGTTTCTGGATGTGGTGCCAAACTTCTTGAGTGGTCTTGGAAATGCAGTCATCAGGCAAGTGGAGAGTGTTCCATCAGATTTCTGACTTCTGCCTTGTTGATGAAGGATAGTTTGGGGAGTCAGGAATTGAGTTACTTGTGACCTGCTCTTATAGCTACAGTATTTAAATGACTTGAACAGTTCCGTCTCCATTGAATGGTAAGTCCCAAGATGTTAATAATGGGGGATTCATTGACGGTAATGCCATTGAATGTGCTGGGTAGATTCTGTCTTGTTGGCAATTGAGTGGTATGAATGTTACTTGTCACTTTTTCAACACAAACCTGGAAATTCATCTGCATTTGGACAAGGACTGCTTCAACATTTGAGGAGGCAAGAATGGTGCTGAACGGTGTGCATTCATGAGTGAACATCTCCACTTCAGACCTTATGATGGAGCAATCGTCATTGATAAACAAACCGAACAGTGACCCCAAAGACGTAACCTAGAAGAACTCCTGTAGTGATAACTGGAGCTGAGATGATAGACTCCAACCATTATAACCATCTTCCTGTAGGCCAGATATGATTCTAATCAGCAGACTTCCCTACTGATCCCCAATGAATGTAATTTGGCTAGAGCAGATTGATGCCACACTTGGTCAAATGAAGCCTTAATGGCAAAGACATTCATCTCATCTTGCCTTTGATGTTCAGCTCTTTTGTCCATGTTCGAACGAAGCCTATATTAAGGTCAAGAGTTGAGCGGCGCTGACAAGAGCCTTGCAACTGAAGAAAGACCACTTAGGTTCTAGTAGTATGCAGGCAAGATCATGAGATGAGGTGGTGGACTTCAGAGCTGGAGATTTGATCGTACGGTCAGGAGACCGTGGTCAGGATGAGGAGTCTGATTGTGGGTGGAGATGTTCTTGGCGGGTGATGGTGGGAGTCAAATCTTTGGTTGGGATATAATGGTCAAGGACTCTGATTAAGATTGGGGTAGCAGACAGATCACAGAGAATGGTAGTAAGGAAAACATGCTTTGGGCATGAAAGAGAGATTCCTACTTTTCTTACAAATACTGACAGGAAATACATTTACATCACAAATCAGACCCCTTTTACCACCATTAAACCAGTAATGTGGATGACTCTGAACTCAGGGGCAATAAATGCTGGCCTAGCCAATGACACACTTGCCATGTGAATGAATTTTAAAAAGTTGGAATTCCAGACGAGAATAACTTGTCTGGTTGTGACTAACAAAATACAATAACCTCATTTAGATACATTAATAACCAAATTGCCTCCTAAGAGCAGATGGTTTGCCTGGCCTTGTCCCATGTCCTTTAATAATAGAAAAGTGGATTAGGATGGGTCAGCCTCCTGTTTTTTGATTTTTAGTTCTTCAATCGCTGATACAGACCAAAACTATCGATTTCAGTGACAAAAATAGTCCTTAAGGAGATATATGGAGGGAAAACAGAGGAAACAATAAATATAAATACATAAAGAAGGAATCATGTCATCAAAATGTAATCAAGCAATGAACAATCATATTTTGCACAACACAGGTGCTGTATATTCAACAATTTTACAAGTAAGGGAGCCTAATTTTGCTTTTTAATCACATTACTTTTACATACCATCCTTCTGTCATGTCATCGTGTTTTATGCTGTATTCTGGAGTTTCATTTAATTAAGTTTTGGGAAGCCATAAGAAAAAGTTTCAGAGTTTTTCATCAGGAAATTAAAGGCAGAGAAATACCATGACTAGGATATTCTTTAAATATATATGTCAGGTTGTCAAGGTTTTACAATAACTATCAAACTCGTCTAATTGATGATGGCATCAACCAATCAAATTGGTTGATATAAAACAAAAAAGCTCTAAGAAATTGGCTCTGTGTACAACAACCGAATCAATCACTTCTCTCAGCTCTCTCCCAACAATCCTGCAGGTTTATTTTCCTCCACCATCCATCTAATTTTTATTTGAAATCATTGTCTGCCTCTGCTTCCATCATCCTTGTAGGTAATGAGTTCAAGTCATTTGAACTCTGTCTATCTTATCCAAACCTCTCCTAATTTTGAACACCTTGATTAAGTTAGCCCTCAATCTCCTTTGGCAAGCAGAACTGGGTGCTGTTTCTCTAGTTGTGATCTAACCAGCGTTTAATAGAAGTTTAACACCATTTTCTTGTTTTTGTTTAGTTACAATGCCTGCAGAGACCTATAACTTTTTAAAAGATTTGATTTCCCAGTGACCAAAATAAATAATTTACAGCAATAAACTTTAGAGTTTTAAAGCTTTTATTGTAACCCATAAAATAAAAGCAACACTGACTAAACATTATTTTGAACTCTGTAACTACAGAAAAGATAGCCCTTATCGTGGTCTTGATACAATTGATAATCGCACATATAAATACTTTCCAGCATGTTCTCCACAGCATTACAATTTATAAAGGATAGTTCACAGTCATTCCCAGATTTCTTTGAGCTCATATATTTCCATGTCACTGAATTGCTAAGTTCAGTGACCATTGAAGGGCTCTCCACTCAGTTTTAAGAGACTTGGCAGACTGACTATCAAGAGTCAGAACAAATCCAGTGTTTATTCCTCCCAAACTCACCAGGTAAAATCTTCAAGTGTCTGTTGATTGCCGTGGGATGTGTCTATCATACCATAGACTATGCTTCCTCCTACGTTTTGCCTAGTAACTTGCTGAGGGCTTGCATTCCTCTCCACCCTACTAATGACACCAGCTACAGGCTTCTGTGCCTGTGAGTCCCTTCTCTCTCTTTCTCTCTGTTTTTGTCAGATTGGAAGACCAAGTCTGCCCGCAGCCCAGTTTAACCACACTATGCCATAGAGTACAGTCATAAAGATCAACACCACAGAGAAAGGCCCTTTGGTGCTTTGAATTGTGCCAGTCAAAAATAACCACTTAAATATTCAGAGAAAGTAGGAACTGCCGATGCTGGAGAATCTGAGATAACAAAGTGTAGAGCTGGATGAACACAGCAGGCCAAGCACATCAGAGAAGTAGGAAAGCTACTGATTTTCTGAAGAAAGGTCCAGACCCAAAACGTCAGCTTTCCTGCTCCTCTGATGCTGCCTGGCCTGCTGTGTTCATCCAGATCCTCCTATAATGCGGTTTCCAGAAGTACACACAATAATTTAGCTGCAGCCTAACCAATTTTTGTTTTATGTACAGTTCCAGCAAATCCTCCCTGCCCTTAAACTCTATTTCTCACCTAATAAAGGCCAATGTCCTATATACCTGCTTAACCATTCTATCTACCTGTCCTGATACCTTAAAAAAACCAGTATACAAGCATTCCAAGGTCCGTCTGATCCTCGGTGCTTCCCAGAATCTTATGGTTCATCATATATTCCCTTGCCTTGTTTGTCCTGCCCAAGTGCATCACATCGTGCTTATCCAGACTGAATTCCATTTGTCACTGATCAGCCCATCTGACCAGCCAGACAATATTGTAATTTAACAATATCCTCCTCACTATTTACCATCCCATCAATTTTTGTATCATCTGCTGTTGAAGTTACCAACCAACATTTCTACATTCAAGTTTAAATTATTTATTTCAACCACACACAGCCAGGACCCCAACACGGCCACTTGAGAGACACCACTGGATATAGGCTTCGAGTCAGAAAAACATCCCTCAACCATCGCCCTCTATTTCCTGCCACGTCCTGTGCATTTTGACATTTTTTTTAACGACAGCATTATACAATGAAACTTATTTCTTTACAAAAGAATAAGGGTTGAATCTTTCGTTTGGCCAATTGCCAGTTGTGTCGAGCTTCTCAGGGAGTTTTTTGCCACGAATCCAAAAGAGCCTTTTCTCCAAATCTTACCAAATTCTCATCATTAGTTACCGCCCTATGTCATTCCTCTCATCCAACTGTCTCCCCATCTTACCATGGGCCAATCCAGGTTTCCACATTTCATCATGGCCAGAATGCCCTGAATTGACCCAGACCCAGACCATTTTAAAAGAGTTATTGTGCACCCAGAGAAGAACTTTCAAACTGGAGCTATGCTGCACAGTACTTGATGTTTGCCCCAGACATCGCAGATGATGGGTATTTGGAATCCCACTTTGTGGGCAGGGACCTGGAGGTCCTGCTGAATGAGGTGCTGCACAAGCAGGGCATCCTCTTCCTGGGATTGGCATTGGAGCTCACGATGCAACTCCATGCCAGTTTGGTCTGAGGTTGCCACATAGGTCAGTGTAATCTCAGCCATCTGGAGGAATTCCCAGCACTGTAGGAAAAATGTCAATGTCCTTCTCCCTTCTACCAGCGTAAAAGGCCACCTTCTTCTCACTGGTACCTCAAACTCACTCCAATTATACTACCATACACACCTCCTACCAAGTCTCATGCTCTGCAATTGTCACAATTGCCAGAAACAATTTCCCTCTCTCTTACACACCCATCCCAACTCACAATGTCACTAACTCTGCAAGTCCTCTGTCCTCCTACCTACCCACTAGGGACACCACACCACTTGTGCCAACAGTATCAGAATCACTTTCATCCACTTTAATATCTGCCTGTCTCTCATTCCAAGAGGAAGGCAGCCCACAATAGGGAGAAAGAGTCAAGACCAGTGGTGGTCTGCACAACATTTGGTTCCTCACTTCTTATGTGGAGATCATCCTAGCTGTGACCTCACCCCAAGCAACTGACTGACTGACTCAGTCCACACCTCTGGACTGGTATCAGAGGTTGCCATTGACCTCCTGTGTCAGGTGCCCCTGAGCAAAGGCTATCTCTCTTAGCTTGACTGAAAACAGCTACTAACCATGACAAATGTCCTGGCTCTGGGTCTATTCTAAACATCATGGGAATATGGAAGAATACGCACTCCTGGTATCTCTGCCTGGGGTGGCCAAGGGCAAAAAGGCAAAGCAAAACAATGCAACACATGGATGTTGTGAACATTCAGGTAGGCTCAGACTGAATTGGTGTTATGACAGTGAGTGAATAGGTTGGTAAGGCAGCCTGAACCAGTCCATGAGCTGGGTGATTGTCCCTGAGAGCACACTTTCATTACTGCAATATTGCAATGAAAGTTGTTGGTGCAGCTCAAGTTGCAACATTGAAGTGTCAAAATATACTGTAAATGGTTTTGAAATGGAAGGTAGATAGAAATTCATTTGACGTGTTTAGCAAGCGTTTACTCTTACAATTACCGACACATGGCTACAAGCAGATCAAAGCTGAAAACTAAGTGTTTAGGGCTTGTCACTTTTGAAAGGACAGGCAGTAAGGAAGAGGTGATGAGGTAATTTGTTAGTATGGGTTAGAAGAAGAACAATAGCAAAATATGTTTTTCGATCCAGGGATGTTGAATCCATATAAGTGCAGATAAATAACAAAGGGACAAAGTCAATGCGTGAAGTAATCATTAGGTTTCCAAACAGTAGCTATGCAGTAGAACAGAGTATAAATCAGGAGAAAATCAGTACATGAAAAAATATTAATCATGGGTAACTTTAACCTACATATAAATTGAGAAAGTCGGATTGGCGTAGGTAGCCATGAGGAAGAATTCAATGCTCCAAGTATGGTCTCATCAAGGCCTTGTATCATTGCAGTAAGGCTTCCCAATTCAGAAGCAAAATTGTTTAGCAATTAAAGCTAAATTACTGTTTTGAATCTGACAGGACTTTGCTTCTTATGTTCTGAAGAAGAGTCAGACCAGACCTGAAATTTTAACTTTGTCACTCTCCACAGATGCTGTCATTCCTGCTGACCTTCTGTTTTTATTTATTTTTATTTCAAGTCTCCAGCATCAACAGTATTTGCTTTATATTAAATCTCTTTGGCTCCATCTCTCTTCCTTCCTTTAAGACACTGCTTAAGGCCTAACTCTTTGACAAAGCTATCGATCACAAGAGCTAATATGACCCAATGTGAACTTAGGTGGAACATTATCTAATGAATATAAATTATTATTATGCACCTGGTTCTGGGTTTCCACTGGGCACCGTTAAATACTATAAGAAGAAAGTTTTGTTTAATGCATTGGGAACACATTGCCGCTTGGGATTATTGTAAGCTTGTGTTAAAAAGATCGCTGTAAGGTTAATAGATGCATCTGAAGTCATATTTATTAAGCCCTGCAAAGTTGAACTGATGTACATTCCAACTAGTTTTATTTTCTTATTTGAAGTATCTGTAATCCTTTCAGGAGAAATTATATTTAGCTGGCAAAGCAGAATTGCAGCAGGTCCCAAAATGTATTAAATGAAATGACAAAACAATATTTTCCATGGATACCACCAGATCCCACTAGAAAATAAATCTTAAGCCTTAAGTACTCACATCTTCCATTGGTAGTTTTCTCAATCCATAATTGCCTCAAACTATTCTTTTGTGTACATTTTTTTTCTTCCGATCTATAAAAGTGACAAAACATTTGTCGCATCTGAAGCTGATAAGCTTGAGTCCCACTACACTTTCAGTTGCTGTCTCATTTTTACACATCAATGGGTCCACATTTGGGGCTGCTCTTGGCGTGTCAGCGTTTTAGTGATTGTCAGTCAGTTCCGTTAAACTGTTTTGTCAGTTTTGGCAATTTTCTAAGTTTTCTAAATTGGCACCTCGTTCACGCTGAAATAAGTTGCAGATTATTGATGAAAGCAAAAGGTTTGATGCACCAAATTTCCTTTTTATGTTTTCATGTGCTTTAATGTATTTTGATGAATACTGTTGATGAGAACATAGACTAGTAGTTACTCATTTATAGATCCTATTATTTCATCAAAGTATATCGCTTAAATGATGAACATTCAGATAAATTCATTTTTCAAAATCTCCTCAAATTTTGGCATTCGTCATTCTATCTGAATGTTCAAGCCTAAAATGGGAGAGCCTGCCATTTTAGTAGCATCCATTTTAATATAACTGTAAACAATTACTGGCACTTTGATTGATGCACATGGATTAAATAGATACATCATTCTATTATTTCCCTCAATTTGCAGGGATTAGAACATCAACCTCACAACTTAACACCCCATCCCCCAACTAGGTTGATATGTGTTAGATATAGCATCAAATACCAAAAATAAGCAGACACATCACAACCACATGATCACACAGCTCATGTCATGAGATGGGCAGATATGAGAGACAATTTAAAGCAGCATGACCAAAACACAGAGATAACAAGGTGTCGAGCTGGATGAACACTGCAGGCCAAGTAGCATCAGAAGAGCAGGAAAGATGACGTTTCGGGACTAGACCCTTCTTCAGAAATGGGGGAGGGGAAGAGGGTTCTGAAATAAATAGGGAGAGAGGGGGAGGGGGATAGAAGATGGATAGAGGAGAAGATAGGTGGAGAGGAGGCAGACAAGTCAAAGAGGCAGGGATGGAGCCAGTAAAGGTGAGTGTAGGTGGGGAGTTAGGGAGGGGATAGGTCAGTCCGGGGAGGACGGACAGGTCAAGGGGGCGGGATGAGGCTAGTAGGTAAGAGATGGGGGTTGGGCTTGAGGTGGGAGGAGCGGATAGGTGGGAGGAAGGACAGGTTAGGGAGGCAGGGACAAGCTGGGCTAGTTTTGGGATGTGGTTGGGGGGAGGGGAGATTTTGAAGCTTGTTAAGTCCACATTGATACCATTGGGTTGCAGGGTTCCTGCAGAAATATGAGGTACTGTTCCTGCAACCTTCAGGCGGCATCATTGTGGCACTGCAGGAGGCCCAGGATGGACATGTCATCTGAGGAATGGGAGGGGGAGTTGAAATGGTTCGCGACTGGGAGGTGCAATTGTTTAGTGCGAACTGAGCGTAGGTGTTCCGCAAAGCGGTCTCCAAGCCTCTGCTTGGTTTCCCCGTTGTAGAGGACGCCACAACAGTAACAGCCAACCTCACCATAAAACCGGCGGACAAGGGAGGCGCAGTTGTAGTATGGCACACTGACCTCAGCATCTGCAGTTCCTACTATCTCTGACCAAAACACACGTGTGTATATTTATTCTATCTCATCAATCTCCTCCTTCAGAATATCATCACAAGTGCCTTCTGCTCCCCCAACTCTGACTTTTTCTTCCTTCCCTGCCACCTTTACTCTAACATCAGCAGTAGTACCTTCAAGTTCAGTACTGTACCCTTGAAACCTCTCTGACATTTCTCTGTTTTGCCAACCTATTTTTCCCTATTCTTGAAATCCTCCAAAACACCCTTTCCCTCTATAATAGAATGGGATGAATAGCAGAGAATAGCAAATTATTGGCACGTGTAGTTTTACAGAAAAAAACAGTGAGAAGTTTTATAAGTCACCATACCTAAATTAATGACAGATGTCACAAATAACAAGAGAAAAAAGAAGTTCATCACAGTTCAATTAATGACTCCTCAGTTCAAGGTACGTTGGAAAACTGGGCTGAAACTGACATGCAAGGACTGGGCCACCATAACGAGGCAAGACCTCCATGCTGGGATGAGATCTTCACACTGGGTTGCTGGAATACCTGGAGGCTGCCAAAGAAGACCTCCACAATGGGAAGAGACATCCACATGGGGACAGAATACCGGTCCATGCCAAGGCCACACCTCCTGAACAAGACTGCCACGCCAGGATACAGCCCCACCAGTTACTTGGCCTATACTATTCTGGGCCATTGGAAGCCACCTCCTCATTGACCCTGGGCTGGGAGAAGACACCTTCTGCTGAAGTAATTAAAAGAAGATAAGGTGCCATAATAAATGGAAACATTTTGCTAAAAAAAGCATTGAAAGAAAAGTAAAGCAGATTGAGTAGACAAACTCTGGGCTATTGGGCCGAGGACCCCAGACATTGCACGCTACTCCACCTCCTCATTGGCAAAATACAGATTAGAGTCACTAACATTAACTTGTGCCCCAAATAACAGGCTTAAGCCATTCTATAACTGAAACCAAGGAAATGACAGATGGGCTACCAAATCTCAATGTATCTTTATCCATATATATATAAATATATATATATAAATCACAGAGGAAGCAGGAAAATCTAAACAGGGAGGCACATCACCCAGAGATATAAAAAGGTGATGACTAAATTAAATTGACCTTTTCTTTGGCAGATGTTGACAGATCAGAAGTTTCAGACGTTTTGGGGTTTTATTTCATGGACAGAAATAATGTTATTGCTTCACTTTTTCTATTGCAGAGGTTGTGTTTTATGGTCAGTTCGGACCCAGACCCATTTAAGTAGACCCATGCAAACATTTTGTGCCATATCCTCATTTGAATGCTTGTAATGCTATAATATTAATCACTGCTGCTTGGCTGGAAGTTCAAAAGAAGCCCAACAACGCATGTTTCAGCTCTTAAAGTAAGACCACTTTTGTTTCACAAGATGCTACTGGTGCATTTTTGTGATACAAATATCTGTGAGGAGACGATGTAATATGAGCAAGCCCCAGAAAAGGAGATTCTTATTTTAATTAATCCAACCATGGAGGCCTTGTTGCTGAAGGTCCACAGGAAGAGAGCAACCATCATTTTGCAGATGGCTAGGAGGCTCACAAGGCACACTCTGAGAAGTTCTTGAAGCAGATGTCCAGAAAGGAGTCTTCAAATGACATCTGGCACCAATACTTCACATAACCATCAGTTTCACATCAACAGTCCATAGCAGTCAGGACTCAGGCTTAATATTCAGATTCTCTATCTCACACTCCTCAGTCATACCAACCTCACACCTACGCCTTACAACCTGTACAAGCTTTCAGTTTTTTTAAGGTGGCAAGTACATGACCTAAATATATTGCAACACTCATGCACTGCTGTCTCTTTTGAGAGAGACTGTATTCAGCATCATGGGGTTCGTTGCAGCAGAAATCATTGCATCTGATCCTGCATCTAAATATATGTAACCAACAGTAATGTGTGCCTACTCCTTAAGTATAGTCAGAGGCCTTATAAAGGACCCTCATGTAACTCAGATGTAACATAACAAGCTATTAACTACAGTTGGTTCTGACATAACACAATAGTCCCGTTCTCGTGCAATCTTGCATTATAAGAAAATTGCGTGCAATAAGTGCGCCTTTTAAACTATTGGGGCTGGAATCAGTTTATAGCTAATGCAGGTAAAGAAAATTTGCATTCTACAAATAGTAGTCTAAATTCTTCAATCACTTTAAAGCTAATTTACGTTGAAGAACCACGCGTTATGGCAGAACCAACTGGACTCAGTAATGAAATTATTCTCTTTATTGAGATTAAGCTTCACTTCCGCCAAAACTTTGGTATGAGTATCTTTCCCCACTTGGTATTACTAAGTTAGACTAATACCAATACGAATCTATCCAAGGGATCTGAGATGGTTCCAGTGGCCAGGACTATAGTGGATTTATTTTCATGAATGCTACACTAGCAGAACTGATATCCAAAGTATAGGGCAGAATTTCTAACATGTGGCAATCGTACACAGCACTGAAACCAGAACAGGATTTTGATCAGCCAAAGAGTGCAGCTTCAGAAAAGATTGTTCACAGCTCAGCGGAGACGTTACATTTCTGCGTGTCGAGCAGATTGTTGGACCACCCAAAGTCTTTTTGTACCAAAGCTCAATGTCCATATTTAGCCCCAGAGATTTCTCATGGAGGGAAAATATTAACAAAGGTTCAACATTTCAAGACTCAAAATGGAGACTGTGAGGGAAATCTTCGTAGAAAATCTGGATTGGCAACTCGTTGGTCTGAAATTTGTTTCTCACAGCTTGTGGGATAACAGCATAGCCTTCAGAGACACACCCTACCCATAAAACTAAGATCAGTTTGTTTAAAAGCAATGAGGATAAACTCTGTTCAGTGAGTAACATTTTCTCACATAGAACTTTCAAAATGACCATTCATCTGCTTCCAGGATAATCACCTCCAACAACATTCACAAAATCATCAAATCAAAATTATGAAACACAGGTTTACTGGCTTAACAAAAGGACAGAAGAAGTTTAATCACAGACAGACAGGATCAACGCTAAGTGCTTCCAAGATGTTTTCAAGAAGCTTCAATCCACAGTGCACAGATTTCTGGAAATTCTCCTTTCAGCACTGATGGAACCGCATTGATTGCAGACGAAACCAGAATCCTGAAGAGATGAGCAGAGTAGTTTGACAGAGCTCTGAAACATCTCTCAACAATCAATAATGAGCAATTGCCCACTTTGCCCTAATTAAAATCAAAATGTGACTCACTGACTGATATGAAAGCAATTAGTCTCCTGTCAAGCAGCAAGACACCAGGATGAGGCAGATGGAATATAGAAAAACAAGATGCTCAAACTCACTGACAAAATCACCAAATAATTACAGGTAAAATAGAACCAGGGAACTGTTTCTCAGCAACTGGGAGATGTACCAATTAACCATATCTATAAAAGGAAGAGAAATCAGTGAATTTGCAACACACACTGAGAAATCTCATTACCAGTATATAGCAGGGAAACTTGCACAAGTTATGTGGCCACAAAAATTGTTTATTCTTGTCTGCTGCAAAAGTGCAAAGAAAACAATAGCCAAACCATGACTTATGAGAGACATTAGAGATAGCAGTAGATGCAAAAATAAAAAAGGACACATACGAATTAGCAAGAAAAAACAGTAGAATTGAGGATTAGGAGCTGACTAGAAGTTAGCAAAAGAGGACCCAAGGTATTGATTATGAGGGAGAAATAGAGTATGAGAGTAAACTTGCAAAGAACGTAAGAGCTAATTGCAAACATTTCTATAGCTTTGTCGAGAAAAAGATATGGTGAAAGCTAATGTATGTCCTTTACAGTCAGAAACAGGGAATGTAAAATGAGGAACAAAGAAATGGCTGATAAATAAAATTCATCCCTAACTTCTGTCTTCACAAAGGAGGACAAGAGTAATGTACTGGAGATGTTAGGGATCACAGGGTTAAGTAAGAAGGACAGACTGAAGAAAATCTATATTAATCATGAAATGATGTTGGAGAAATTGATGGGATTGAAGGCTGATAAATACCCAAGGGTTAATAATCTATATCCCAGAGAATTTAAGGAAATGACTCTAGAAATAATGGACACCAAAAAGACTGCGGATGCTGTGAATCAGGAACAAAAATAGAAGTTGCTGGAAAAGCTCAGCAGGTCTGGCAGCATCTGTGAATAAAAAAATCAGAGTTAACATTTCTGGTCCGGTGACTTTTCCTCAGGACAGTTCTGAGGAAGGGTGATAACAAGCATGGGGCTGGATGAACACAGCAGGTCAAGCAGCATCATAGGAGCAGGAAAACTTGACGTTTCGGACCTAAACCCTTCATCAGAAATGGGGGAGGGGAAGAGGGTTCTGAAATAAATAGGGAGAGAGGGGGAGGTGGATAAAGGATGGATAGAGGAGAGGATATGATGCTGCTTGACCTGCTGTGTTC
>JAHRHZ010000024.1:13938316-13970109 GCA_024137785.1 Ginglymostoma cirratum
GAGGAAGGGTCACTGGACCTGAAACATTAACTCTGACATTTTCATCACAGATGCTGCCAGATCTGCTGATCTTTTCCAGCAACTTCTGTTTTAGTTCCGAGAAATAATAGATATATTGGTGGTTGTCAGCTTCAATGATTCTTTAGACTCAGAAACAGTTCCTACAGATTGGAAGGTACCGAATATAACCCCGCTATTAAACACGGGAGCTAGAGAGAAAACGGGATTATAGACCCGTGAGTCTAATGCTGATAGTGGGAAGACGCTAAAGTCCAATATCAAGGATTTTATAGCACAGCACACAGAAAACTATGTTAGAATCAGACACAGTCAGCATGGATTTACAAAAGGGAAACCATGCTAGACAAATCTGCTGGAATTCTTTGAAAATGTAACTAGTAGAATTGACTGGGGGAGTCGGTGGGTGTGGTTGGTTTGGACTTTCAGAAACCATTCGACAAGGTCCCACATAAGAGCTTAATTTGTAAAATGTTTGTTTTTTGGACAGGTTACAAAGAGGAGGAATGAATGGGTTTTTGTCTGAATGGCAGGCAGTGACTAGTTGGGCACTGTGGGATCAGGACGACGATCCCAGCTATTCACAATATGTGTTAATGACATAGATGAGGGAACTGAGTGTAAAATCTCAAAATTTGCAAATAACACAAAGCTGGGTTGAAGGGTGAGCTATGAGGAGGATGCACAGATAGTGCAACGTCATTTGGACAGATAAGTGGGTGGGCAAACACATCGCAGATGCAGAATAATATGAAGAATTATGAAATTATCCATTTTGATAGCAAAAATTGGAAGGCAGAGGGGGCAGCACAGTGGCTCAGTGGTTAGCACTGCTGCCTCACAGTGCTAGGGATCCAGGTTCAACTCCACCCTCGGGCGACTGTCAGTGTGGAGTTTGCACGTTCTCCCCGTGTCTGCGTGGGTTTCCTCTGGGTGCTTTGGTTTCCTCCCACAGTCCAAAGATGTGCAGGCTAGGTGGATTGACTATGCTAAAATTGTCCATAGTGTTCAGGGATGTGTAGATTAGGTGGGTTATTGGGTTATAGGGGGATGGATCTGGGTGGGATGCTCTGTTGGTCAGTGTGGACATGTTGGGCCAAAGAGCCTGTTTCCACCTTGTAGGCATTCAATGATTATCAAGTTGTTGTAAATTGAGAAAGGGGCATGTTCAATGCGACCTGGATTTCCTTATCTGCGGTTGCAGTAGGCAATAAAGAAGGCAAACTAAACTTTGGCCATCATAGTACAGGAACAATGATGTCTTGCTGCAATTATACAGGGCATTGGTGAGATTGTACCTGAGCTATTGTGTGCAGTTTTTGTCTCCTTATCTAAGGAAGGATGTTCTTGCTTTAGAGGGAATGCAGCGAAGGTTTACCAAATTGATTCCTGGGATGATAGGACTACATAGGAGGAGAGATTGAGTCATTTAGTTTTGTGTTCATTGAAATTCAGAAGAATGTGGGGGATCTCATAGAAATTCAGAAAATTCTAACAGGACTGTACAAGCTGGATGCAGGAAGAATATTCCCAACGGTGGGGACTCCAGAACCTGAGGTCATAGTTTAAGGATAAAGGGTAAACATTTTAGAAATCCCTGTTCCTGTAGTCAACTCCTCCAGCTATGAAGGCCAACATTCGCCTTCTTCACTGCCTGACGCACCTGTATGCTTCAGTGACTGGTGTATTTGGAAACTCAGGTCTCATTGCATATCTCCTTCCCCAATCTATTGCCTTTCACGTAATAATCTGCCTTTCTAATTTTGCTACCAAAGCTGATAAAGTCACATTTATCTACATCTGCTATGCATTTGCCCACTCACTGATTGGGGCTGTTAATCTGGTCAAATCAGGGAGCCCTGGCAGACAAATGAGAAGGGTGAGTGTCAGAGATACTGACACTCTGGTGTCTGACTCTGTATGAGGCAGTACTATAGCCAAGGACTGTTCTTGTGTTAATAAAGGGTGACATGATGTTTGGATACCAGCCTCTGTGGAGTTATTTCAGTTACTTTATACTCGCTGGTGATTGTGCCATGTTGGAGGTTTTGTTATTATTAATTCTTGTGATGTGGATATAGCTATTGCCTATTCCTAGTTTCCCTTGAAAGGATGGTGGTGAACTGGCTTCTTGAACTACTGTAGATACAGCCACAATGCCATTAGTGAGGACACTGGCACAGCAGTGATATATTTCCAAGTCAGGATGGTGAGTGGAGTGGAACTTACAGGTGATGGTGTTTCCATGTGTTTGCCACCCTCGTCCTTCTAGATGGAAATGGCTGTGGGTTTGGAAGGCACTGTCTGAGGAGTTTTGGTAAATTTCTTCACTACATTTATAGATTGTATGTACTGTTGCTACACAGCACCATTTGTAAACAGAAAGAATGCTTGAGCATGAGGTGCCTATCAAGCGGGATGCTTTGATGTGGATAGTGTCAAACTTCCGAAGTGTCGTTGGACATGGACTCATCCGGGAAAATGGGGAATATTCCGTCACATTCCTTACTTGTGCCTTGTAGGTGGTGGCCAGGCTTTGGGCAATCAGAAGGAGGGTTATTTGCTGCAGGATTCCTTGCCCCTGACCTGTTCTTGTAGCCACTGTAGTTATATAACAAATCCAATTGAGTTTTTGGTCAATGGTTAGCCCCCAGGATGTTGCTGATGGGAGAAGTCAGTGATGGTAACACCATTAAATGTCTTGGGCCATTGTTTAGATTCTCTCTTTTTGGACATAGTCATTGCCTGGCTTTTGATTATTGTGACTGTTACTTGCCACTTTTCAGCCTGAGTTTGAATATTGCCCAGGTCTTGATGCATTTAGGTCTTTTCAAAAAATTAATCACCTCTTTTGCATAGTAGATTCAAACAGGCTAACTGGAAACATGAAGTCTGCAAGTCCAGACATACAAGCTCAGTGGTTAGCACTGCTGCCTCACAGTGCCAGGGACCCGGGTTCGATTCCACCCTCGGGTGACTGTCTGTGTGGAGTTTGTACATTCTCCCTGTGTCTGCGTGTGTTTCCGCCGGATGCTCCGGTTTCCTCCCACAGTCCAAAGATGCGCAGGCTAGGTGGATTGGCCATGCTAAGTTGCCCATAGTGTTCGGGGATGTATAGATTAGGTGGGTTATAGGTGGATGGATCTGGTTGGGATGCTCTGAGGGTTGGTGTGGACTTGTTGGGCCAAAGGGCCTTTTTCCACACTGTAGGGCTCCTATGATTCTATGACAAGCTCCTCCTTGATACCAGCAATATATCTATGTCCAACACACCCAAAATAGATTCTTGTCATGCTCAAAATGAGTTGAATCTTTGAACACCTGCATTTGAAATTTAATTCAATCAATTGACAAATGAGGCCCCCTTGTGCAATTTGAAACTGATTGTCTGAACACCAGTGTCACCAATAATAGTGAAATACTGCAAATGCTGGAAATCTGAAGTAAGAGTAGAAACTGCTGAAGGTCATTGAGTGGAAACATTAACTTCTGTTTCTCTATCCACAGTATGTCAAGGTAAATGAATTATTCCAAACTAACCTAATCTCACTCGTATCAGTTTCAAAATTTGTTTTGAACCTAAGCTCAGAATGGTTCCCAAGAGTTTCTGAGGTAATTGTTTTTAGGTTTTGCGGGTTCAATAAGAACACATTGAAGCTTTAATCTTTTCATTGTGCTGACACTGCTTGAAAATATTCTAGAAAGCAGGTTGTGGCTGCAAAGCTACAGAATTTGTCTTGTTTCAGCTATTGAGCAGCTTTAGAAACATTAAATTCACAGTAAACAGCTACAATTACTTACATTTATCTCACCTTTCAAGTGGAGACAGGTGTCTCAAGAGTGATTCACTTTAAGAGGCAAAAAGTGAGTGGGAGGAGAAAAGAGTCAAATGGAGATTGTTTAGAATGAAGGGTAGAAGCATAAAATATAATGTATCTGTTATGATTAAGGCTGAAAGGGTGAATAAATTCCTTTGGTTTTGCTCCTGAGATTGGTTTGAATTCTTAAAAGATGTGCTTTTTTCAATTCAGTATGAACTTGAACATGTGTAAAGCTATGAAGAAACAAAACAGGAAAAAATATTAGGTGAACAATGGTGGCAGTATATACTATACACAAGATGTACCACAGCAAATTATGAAGGGTCCTACAATAACACCTTCCAATCCTATGACCTCGACCATCTGGAAGGAAAAGTGCCAACGCAAATTGTTAAAAAAGCAGATTGAGCTTGATTAACTTAATTGAATTTTAAGTATTTGATAAAGTACAAAATGAAAGGCTGGTAAATATAATTGAGGATCAGATGCTGGAAGGGTCATTGTCTGCTTGAAATTTAAAAATTGGCTTATGGACAGAATAATGAGTCACAGAGTCATGAGTTGATGGGACAATTATTCGGAAGTACAGATTTAAGGAATTGTGCAAGTGATATAGAAAAAAATGAGAGGAAGAATACTTTTACTCAGCATGCAATCATCACCTGAAACTACTGTCTATCAGACTGGTGGAAGTAAAGACAATCAGATTTCTAAAGGAAATTGATTGAGCACTTCAGAGAATTAAACTTGCAGAGATCCAAAGATACGGCAGGAAAATCGACTAACTGACTTGAAGCATGAACTTAACTGAAGTGCTTCCTTTTGTGCAATTATGCTTCAGGGGCAGGAAACTGAATGTGGATTTCTTTCAAAATAGGCTCAAGTCACAATTTTCAGTGGGTGCGTCTCTTTAAAGGATGAGGTCATGGCTTTCACTGTTGTTGCAATGTATTCACTGGTGGTTGTATATTTTAAATATCTGATTTTCCTCAGAGCACTGCAGGGATGACACTAGTTTAAGTTGATAACAGCTTTATTTACCATGCTTTAAAATATCTCTTCATTTACCTTCTAAACATGTGTTCAAAACTCTGACTTTGTAAGTCTTTCTGGCATCTCCTCTTTAATGTATCATTCAGAAGCTACATATATTAGTCTATTACATGAACATAGATCTAACATAAACTAACATAATGAAATAAATTATTTTTATAAAAACTGTTGAGCTCTACAATAGATAATAAGCAGACATAGAAACAGGAAAGTGGTAAGATAAGTGGAGTTGGTTATATTTGCTAGAAGATAATCATTCCTGTATGCAACAAGAGCTTGACAATATTCAATCTGAGTTGACAATTGACAAGTAACATTCATGCTTCTCAAGTGTCAGGCAATGGCTATCTCCAACAAGAGAGAATCAGTTTATTTCACCATGACATTCAATGGCATTACCATCAATGAATTCAACGAATTGGAGTAGTTGAAGCTGGTTACAATTGATTACAATTTAAACGCTTTGGCTTCACCAGCAGGTTGGTGGCTTGGAATTCTGATCCAACTAAGTCAGCTCCTGACTCCTAAAGCCTGTCCATCATCTACAAGGCACAATTAAGGAGTGTGATAGAATACTCCCCACATCCTTGACATCAACCAGGAAAAAGCAGCCCTCTTGATTGGCAAAGCATTTACCAACTAAATATTCACTCCCTCCTTAATCAATGAACAATGGTGGCAATATATTATACACAAGATGTATCACAGCAAATTATGAAGGGTCCTGCAGCAACACCTTCCAATCCCATGACCTCTACCATCCGGGAGGAAAAGGGCAATAAAAGCTTTTCTGCAACATCACCTGTAAATTCCCCTCCAAGCCACACAGGATCATGGCTTGCAACATTTCTTCTTGTTCATTCATAAGGTGAGGGCATCACCAGTTAGGCCAGGTTTTATTATCCATCCCTAATTCAGTGTAGAGCCAACCACACTGCTGTGGGTCTGGAGTCACATGTAGGCCAGACCAGATAAGGACAACAGTTTCCTTCCCTAAACAAAGTGCGTGAGCCTGATGGGCTTTTCTGACAATCGACAAGACTTATGTTTGAGATTATGATCTTCATCCTGCAGTGAATAGAAGTGATACATTTTGAATTTTGAATCTGCTGAACCTTTCCAGAAGCAGAAAATATTGGAAGATTATAGCCAACCCCTCCATTGTACCTGTGAAGTGTTCTTTACAAATCTTCAGGTGTAGGTTATAAGGTCCAGAGGGCTTCTCAGCTCCTATTTCAATTAAGTTTGTAAGTTCTTATTCTCCAGTGATTTTAATTGGTTGAGGTTCCATCCTTCCTTTTATCTCTTGATTTTCCATACTATTGAACCTTTTATGATTATTATTATTACGAAATGCAAGGAAACTATAGAATGCTGTTGTCCAAAGGGATCTGAATGTTTTTATACAAAAATGACAAAATGTTAGTATGTAGTGCAATAATTAATTAGGAAGCCAAATGGATTCATGGCCTTTATTGGAAGGGGGACAGAGTAGTTGCAACCATTCAGGACATTGGTGGGACTCCACTTGGAGTACTCTATAAATTTTGGATTTCTAATTTAGTATGGGTGTAATTGAGTTGGACGCAGTTCAGAGAAGATTCATTGGATTGATTCCTGGGATGAAAGAGTAGTCTTTGGAGGAAAAGTTTAATAGTTTGGGTCTATACTCATTGGACTTAAGAGGAATGGATGGGCTTATTGAAACAGCAAGATCCTAAATGAAATTGACAGGGTAGAAACAGGATGATTGTTTCCTCTAATGAGAGAATTTAAACCTTGGGGTACAGCTTCAGAATAAGTTTCAACATTTAATAAGACTGAGAAGTGGAGGAAATTCCTCTCTTTGAGGATCATGACACTTTGAAATTCATTATCCCAGAGAACAGTGGAGGCCTTGTCATTCAATATTGAATCCTGCACTAAAAGCAGTGAAGTGGAGTACTGATTTTTTTGTTAAGGCAGATTTAAATATATTTTTAGTAAAGAAGGGAGTGAAATGTTAGCAGGGTAGTCAGAAATCTAGAGTAAACAGATCAAACTTGATGTTACTGAATGGCAGAACAATCTCAAGGGCCAAAGTGTTTTATTAGTGCCTAATTTTGATATTCATATGTAGGAATATATTTTAGCCTGTACTACACATATTTTTTATCTACCACAGAGTTAAAGGCTAGGGGAATTGACAGGTGAGTGAAATGTCAGCCATAAGGAAATTAACCATTATTTCACTCGTGATGAAGCTGGCTCAAGAAGCCAAATGGCTTTCTCTAACTCCTATTTCTACACATTCTTATATGTCCATCAACCATACGAACATGGCTAGTGCCAAGATTGGTGTTGGGAAAATGGCACACCGTCTGGAACTGGTAGTTTTAAATCTCTGTCTACCTCCAGTTTCATTTCTGATTGTGCTCGAACATCCAGCCATTTATCTATGATAAAGTAAAAAGAAATCAATTTATTTTTAAAGGTGAATTTTCTGTCATTTTCTTCAATACATCTGTTACAAACCTTTTCCTTTTTGGTACATTCTCTGCATTATCTTCAAGCAAGTATATCAAATATTGACCTATTGTTACTGATGCCTTGTTATGAACTAAAAAACACAGTTTCAGATGTTGAAAGTCTCATGAAGTCAATAGTTACTAAGAGAATTCAAAGCAGAGGAAATAGATACACATCGAATAAACAATTAAAACCTCTGGTAAAATAATGGATCGATACATATCATATGAAGATTTTGTGCATTCCCCTCCTAACAATACAAATGGCAAATTTTAGTCAATAATTTTGCATTATCAGAGGTTGATCACGTAAGTTTAATTTGACAGATTGCAGTTGACATAGTGCATTATAAAAAAAAGCCCTGAATTTTATTATATCCTTCCACTGTCAATAACTCAATAAAATCATGCAGAGAGATTGTAACAGCTGACAGTGCAGGAAATTAAAATGTCACAGTGTTATAGCAGTGAAATGTTTGGAGAATGACTTTGAGGTATATTGTCAGGGCAATGACAGGGAGATCTGATTTTATATTTGATTTATTGTTGTTCCACCTCAACTCATCCTGCTCTGTCTCCTCTCAGGTTTCTCTCCATCTTGCCTCCTTAAATCTCTCCTTCCTGTCAACTTTCCAATCAACATGTAAGGCCTTCCTTCAATCTTATCATCTCACATCATTGTTGCCATCTTTACTATCAATAATAAGACAATCTCTGATCATTTCCTCATATTGTTCTGTGCTGATATACCCATCCTCTTCCCAACAATAACAAAGTTGTTGGAAAAGCTCAGCTGGTCTGGCAGCATCTGTGAAGGAAAAAACGGAGTTAACGTTTCGGGTCTCTGGTGACCCTTGCTCAGAACTCTTCCCAACTACCTCTTCTTTCTCTGTTCACCTCTGGAAAAAAAGTCTATGTGTTACATAATTTATGATTGCAGTTCATTTCAACGTTGATGAAAGAAGGGTGGATTTGGATGGCAGTCATCACTGTTCTTTTAAGAGACATTTAAAGGACTGCACAACACACTTTAATCAAAGAAGGACTTCAGTCTAGAAGGAGACCATTCATCCCATTGAGATCATCCCTGTTCTCTGTAAGAGCAATTTGATTAGTCCCAATCCACCATCCATTCCCCATAGCCCTGACATTTTTCCTCTTCACTTCCTTATCTAGATCCCTTTTGAAAGCCTAGATTGAAGTTGTATTCACTACAGTCCAACATTCTGGCTTGTAACCAATCACAGTGAAAAAAAAAGTATTTTTGCCCCTACTCATCACTTTTGTTTAACTAATCACCTTGAATTTTTGTCATTGATTCTCAACCCCTCCTGCCTATTGGAGCAACTTCTCTCCATCTATTTGTTCTTGACCACTAATGATTTTCTATATCTTTCTCTTCCCAATCTCTTACTAATCTTAACTTCTCCAAGGAGTGCAGGCCCAGCATCTCCACTCTATCCATTTTAGTAAACCTTTTTTGTGCCTGGTGGAAAGTCTTCACATACTTCTTAAACTGTAGTCCACTCAATTGGACATAATACTGGAGTTGAGGTCAGATTAGTGTTTTATGCAAGTTATCAGCACTTCCTTGTTTTTGTACATTATGCTCCTGTGTGCAGAGCCCTGTATTCCTAATGCTTTACTAACCACTGTATCAATGTAGCCCACCTTTAGAGACTTGTGCACCTCTACCACAAGATGTGGTATCCTGCATTTCACTTCCTACAGACAAAGGGGGTGGCCATGGGTACCCGCATGGGCCCAAGCTATGCCTGCCTCTTTGTAGGTGAGGGGGAACAATCCCTCTCCCATACCTCCACTGGCCCTATACCCCACCTCTTCCTCCGTTACATTGATGACTGTATCGGCGCTGCCTCATGCTCCCACGAGGAGCTCGAACAATTCATCCACTTCACCAACACCTTCCACCCCAACCTGAAGTTCACCTGGACCATCTCTAACACCTCGCTCTCCTTCCTGGACCTCTCTGTCTCCATCTCCGGTAACCACCTAGAAACCGATGTCCATTTCAAGCCCACCGACTCCCACAGCTACCTAGAATACACCTCTTCCCACCCACCTTCCTGCAAAAATGCCATCCCCTTTTCCCAATTCCTTCGCCTCCGCTGCATCTGCTCCCAGGATGAGGCATTCCACTCCCATACGTGTCAGATGTCCTCATTCTTCAAGGACCGCAACTTCCCCCCTCAGTGGTCGAGAACGCCCTCGACCGTGTCTCCCGCATTTCCCGCAACTCATCCCTCAAACCCCCTCCCCACAATAAAAACCAAAACAGAATCCCCCTCGTCCTCACGTACCACCCCATCAACCTCCGGATCCAACGCATCATCCTCCGACACTTCTGCCAACTGCAATCCAACCCCACCACCAAAGACATTTTTCCCTCCCCACCCTTATCTGCCTTCCGGAGGGCCACTCTCTCCGTGACTCCCTTGTCCGCTCCACACTCCCCTCCAGCCCCACCACACCCGGCACTTTTCCCTGCAACCGCAGGAAGTGCTACACCTGCCCCTACACCTCCCCCCTCACCCCCATCCCAGGCCCCAAGAAGACTGGTAATGTGGTATACTGCATCCGCTGTACCCATTGTGGCCTCCTCTACATTAGGGAAACCAAGCAGAGGCTTGGGGATCACTTTGCAGAACACCTACGCTCGGTTCGCACTAAACAACTGCACCTCCCAGTAGCGAAACATTTCAACTTCCCCGCCAATTTTGCAGACGAAATGTCCATCCTGGGCCTCCTGCAGTGCCACAACGATGCTACCCGAAGGTTGCAGGAACAGCAACGCATATTCCGCTTGGGAACCCTGCAGCCCAATGGAATCAATGTGGACTTCACAAGCTTTAAAATCTCCCCTCCCCCTACCGCATCCCAAAACCAGCCCAGCTCGTTTCCGCCTCCCTAACCTGTCCTTCCTCCCACTTATCTCCTCCTCCCACCTCAAGCCCCACGCCCAGATCCTACCTACTAACCTTATCCTGCCCCCTTGACCTGTCCGTCCTCCCTGGACTGACCTATCTCCTCCTTACCTCCCCACCTACACTCACCTTTACTGGCTCCATCCCCTCCTCTTTGACCAGTCTGTCTCCTCTCCACCTATCTTCTCTTCTATCCATCTTCTATCCGCCTCCCCCTCCCTCCCTATTTATTTCAGGATCCCTTTCCCCTTCCCCATTTCTGAAGCAGTGTCTAGGCCCGAAACGTCAAGCTTTCCTGCTCCTATGATGCTGCTTGGCCTGCTGTGTTCATCCAGCTCTACACCTTGTTATCTCTTCCTTCAGAATTGCACCCTTTATTGTGGATTGCTTCTCCTCATTCATCCTACCAAAATGTATGACTTCATACTTTTATATGTAACATATTATCAGTCAATTGTTCATCCATTCTATTAACCTGTCTACACTTTCTTGAAGTCTATCACTAAGCTCCTCACATTTCCGAAAACTAACAAGTGTTATGTCAGCTAAGTATTTTGAAATTGTTCACTATCCACCTGGAATTAAGTCATTAAAGCAAGTGAACACCATTTTCTCAAGGAGCAATTAGGGGTAGGCAATAAATATTTCTTTCCCTACAAGCAATATTCATATCCTATGAAAGATTAAAACATTTATAAATATCAATAAATGTGGCAAGACTTTCATACCATAACCTGGGCAAAAACACTGTATTCCAAAAGCCAACTTTTCACCACGACTGTCTTTCTAGTCACTCAGTAAACTTTATATTGATGTTCCCTCTCTCCCTTTTATTCTGTGGGCTTCGACTTTGTTAATAATTCTGTTATGCGCTGCTTTATCAGACACCTTTTACAAGCGCATACGGACGACATTAATCTCACTATCTTCAACCTTCTCTGTTTTCTCATCAAAATACTCAATAACATTAGTTAAACCTGATTGGCCTTTAAGAATTTTGCCATGGCTTTCCTTAATTGATCTAGGTTCGTCAAAGATTTCATCGTGGTTTATCATTTCTAAAAGTTTTCTGATCACTGAGATTAAACTAGCTCATCTCTGGTTGTTGTGTCTACCCATGCACACATTTTTCGACAAGGGTATAAAATTTGCAATCCTCCAGTCTGCTACTACCACCCCTGCATGTAAGGGGATTTAGAAGATTATATCCAGCAATTTTGACCTTATCTTCCCTCTGCAACCTCAGATGCATCCCACTTGTATTTGATAACTATCATTTGAATTACACCAAATGTTTTATTACCATTTTTTATCAATGCTTAGCTCAGTTAGTATTTCAAATACTTCCTCTTTCTTAAGTATTGTGATCGTAGCTTCTTCCTTGGTAAAAACAGATGGTATGCACTTCAGACTTACCCTCTACACCAATCCCTTTGTTAATTCAATTCACTCACTCTTATTACTTTGTTTTGCTACTAAAGTGCCTATAACAGATTTTTGAATTCCCTTTAATGCTAGTTGCCAGCATCTACTCAATTTCTTCCTTTGCCACTTTCATTTCCTTGTCCATTTCCCCTGTGAACTTCTGAATTCAGCGCAATTCTCACTTCGAGTCATACAGCACAATAACAGGCCCTTTGGGCAATCGTCTCTATGCTTATCAACCAACACCAAACTACAGTAAACCCATTTACCTGCACTTGGTCCATAGCTTATTACTCCCCGTCATTTTAAGTGCTCATTCAGGTGCGTCTTCAATGTTGCAAGAGCACTTGCCCCCACCACCCCCTCAGGCAGCACATTCCATTTATCTACCATACACCGCATGAAAAAAAAGCGATGATGTTGAGATTTTCTGTATTTTTAAAAGGAATTTTAATTGAAGGACAAGTGTTGGCCAGGGCACCAGAGATAATTCTCCACGATTATGCTGAAACAGTACCATGGGATCTTTTATTGCCACTGACAGGTATAGAAACCTAGGAAATAGGGGCAGGAGTATGCCATTTAGCCCATCAAGTCTGCTGCACTATTCTTGGCTAATCACCCAACGCAGCATTCTTTGAACCTTTTTAACCCTAACAACTATATTTATTTCCTTCTTGAAAACATTCAATGTTCTGGCCTTAACCATTTTCTGCGGCAGAGAATCCCCCAGGTTCATCACTCCCAGGGTGAAGAAACATTTCCTCATCTCAGTCTTAAATGGATTACCCCATATCCTTAGTCTGTGGCCCCTGGTCCTAGACTTGTCAGTCATCAGGAACAACATTCCTGCATTTACCCCGTCTACTCCTGTCTATACAATACTGCAAATGGAGTCTTAGTTTCATTTCTCATCAAAAGGATGGATGCTTTAGTAGCATAGCACTTGTTCAAATGCTACTCTGGTGTGCTTAGCTTATATTTGCGGCCTAAATTTCTACAGTGGAATCTAAACTCTCTGCCTTCTCCTCAGAGCTGATACTGTCAGCAACTGAACTACAGCTGATGCCTGACCAAAACTTTAAACCAAATTGTGAACAAAGGGCAGAATTCTTCCAGTCCCTCCCCCTGACCTGAGCAATTGGGACAGGTTTGGGAAAATACAGCAAGAATGGAAAAATGTGATTATCACCATCAGGAAGAGCAAGTCCAATTCTGCACATAAGATTTCAACAGTCAGATGCGAATCTCAGTAGTGAGAAGCAAGAGGCCTATTTGTATGCATCAACATCTCACTATTACCTAATCTAACCCTATTTATATGCAGACCGTGAGTTTCACCAGGTATTGGAGAGAAACTAGAGGGTGCCAATTCCAAATGAATCCCAGTAATGGCTATGAAGCAGATGTAATTTCAGGTGAATATTATAAAGTTTCACTTACCTTCCACAATTCACAAGCACATGCCAAGGTCTCATCACCTGCATAAGAGCTACTTGCCTCACATCTTGAACAATAAAATGTCCACACCACTTTTTACAATGCTGCCTGTCGTGAGTAATGGACAGGAGTTTGGGTTGAGGATGAGGGAAAAGATCTCAATCCCATAACCATACTTACAATCTCCTTTGACGTATGGGCCAAATGGGTAGTGAAGCATACATCTTAATCAGGTTTACCATGTAAAATGGTCCATGTGGAGTTATTCCACTGGCCTCCTTGTTGGAGTGCTCCATCTCCCAGTGTTTTGGGGATGATGTTCAAATCTCATTTGTGCGTGCTTACACTGCAACAGCAAGATACAGTGAGCAAACTCACTCAGCCTCATGATGAGAATCATTCCACCAAACTCGATATAACTCGCACACAGCCAATAAGACCAAAATATTCAGCCCATAGGCTTTTGTACCTAAAGTGTACCCACAAAAACACACTTGATCTTCAATCTGCAGAAACCAAGAGACTCTCAGGTACTTTTTAGCCACATGGCAGCATCCAACTTTCAATTTCCTGGTTGTAGCTTCAAAAGGGAAAAATAAGTGATGCCTTAAACAACCACCTTAGCGCCCACACCAATGAGAATCTCCCTGCTGGGTTACAGACAATAGCTTGAGAATGGCACCTTGAAGGCATTGTGCATTCTCTAGGACATTAACAGCTTACAAACTGCATGAGAAAACTCACCAGAGCTCACAGGAAAAAGATGGCTGAAGCCAATCCTATGAATATTAAAGATGTTGTATAGATACTTGAGTTTGAGGAACTAACGGTGTTATGGGGTAAAATGAAGAATGTGAGACAGTTCACGGGAAGCTGCTATAAAAAAGGGAGGGAGTGTTGGAGGTGCTTGATTAGTGGGCCAGAGATTCATAGAGAGTAAGGTTCTTTCAGATTGTCCTGATCTTACTAAATAGAAGAACAGGCTGAGGGAGCCATATGGTCTACTTCTTCTGTGATTTTTTTTTTAAAGTTGGGTCTTTCAAAGATCCAACATAGTTATAGCCAAATTACCTCCAACTGTGCTATAACATTACGGGATTCTATTAGAAGTAAAATGAATAAAACCCAAAAATATCACTGGAAAGCTATTATCTTCACCTCTTCCCCCAGAAAATAGGTTATTTTTAAATATTGTGACAGCAGATCAACAGCAAACTTGTATTTGTGCTTTATATTAATGGGTGTGCGGGTGAATCAAGAATTTTCAAAGCCCAATTATTCTCTGCTCTGCCAGATTCTGTTTAAAGCTGCTTTAATGAATTTATTTTTAAACTTTCATTTATTTTTCCTGTCTGTGCTCTGGTGACCACTCACCGTGCATTTTTAAAACGTTTTACCAAACCTGATTCGTTTTCCTGAGTTCTTTCACTGGGATGTCCCTGTTTTTCAATCCACTGGTGGAAACAAGGATAGGATGTGCGTGGAAAACCTGTTGTATGTGTGTTCATTTAAAGGGAATATTGTGACATGTAGCAGAATTACGAACATCAGCATTCATGACAAGAGTGTAAATTATGTCGGTGATGCATATATTCAGAAGCATTTTGAATTTCGAATCCTTCGAGCAGAGCATTTCTTGTTCCAGGAGGGAAAATGTGAGCACCAAAAAGTACGCAACAATTAACTCCGATTTACTTTAGAGAAATTTGTTTTACTAGTGACAAAGTTGCCATTGATGTATTTGTCAATCCCAGGTTAAAGCTGTTCATTCAAACTCAACCGATGAGTGATTTGTGCACTGAAATTGATTGGGCCCTGAATACTGGTACTATGATTGTGATGCACAATTACCTGGTACCTGCTAACTGTATTGCATGCAGCACCTCCATCCTGCAGTTTCTCATTCCCTGATCACTGCATGCATCCAGAGCTAACTCTGCTATTTGTTGGCTGTAGGCATCACAGGAGGCCCACTATTTTGTTCACACCACTTAAGATGCATCTAAACTGCTTAAAACTGGCCTGTACTCCCTAGAAGATACATGCATATGGTTGCTGGAAGTGATGGCATTGCTCAGAATACTGCTGTGAAATAAGAAACTGCGATTAGCCAAAGAAGCCTTCATTCACTGAAGAGGTCAAGGTGAAATGGTAAAAATGAAGTTCTGTTTTGGTAGGGGAAGTAAGAGGTGCTCTATATCTAACGTTATAACACATATCTACACGCTTCACCCTCATACACTTAGCACTGGTGCAAATCTTATACTCGCATCTCACAGATTGCATGCATTGTAGGCTATTCAATCATGACACACCATACAAACATATTGCACTACACTCACTGACACATTTCCCTGTCTCTTACAGAAGGAGATAGTGCTCATATGGAGGCAGCACAAGTTAACAAGAGGGGGAGACAGTTCTGTTCATTATGTGAAAATTCAATAAACCAAGAAAACTTGATGGTTATGATATCTTCACAAACAAAATGATGGCTATACAGCAAAGAGGTCTGATACAGAAGGAAACTAACCTAATCTGGTATTGTTCAGAAACATAGCCCCTCATGATGTGGTACAGGGCACCTCAGAAGTCACCATAGAAAACTTTCATGAGATTGCCCAGGAAGGCTTAACTTCTGATGCACAATTACCCTGCTCCTGTCATCCTTTGAGAAGGACTTGAAATCTGAACTAGAGCTGGCAACTTGGGATGGTTCTGATTTAGCTTCCTTTGTCCTAATAAGCCTCTGGCTCAACCTGACTTGCCCACAACCTGACAACCCCTCCTGACCTGACTACCCACCTGCCTCTTATCCATTTATTTCACCCTCTTTATCCATTTATCTTGCACATTTACCTTCTGTCTGTAGTCTTTCAATTAAGCTTTTGGACAGTGAAGCTCGTTACTTATTGGAATATAGCAGTTAGCTCTTTCAAACAAATGGATGTAGTTTTGCAGAGTTTCTCCCTGCTGCTCCTTTTGAGGTTTGCTGCATCAAGTTAGTTGTGAAGGATTCTCTATTGGAAGATCACTCAGAAAAATCGGAGGAGGCAAGTCTTCCTTTGTCTGATTAAATTTGGAAGTATTATTCCTGACTAGAAGGTTTGAGCCATTAATATGTTGTACACAACCTTCATATATTTCTCTATTCACAAATCAAATTAACCGCTGATTTCTTATTCCTAAAAGCATGCATTCTTTCCTGATAAACTTTAACACCTTGTGGAAGCATTATGAGCTGAATCTGAAGAAAGCTTATCTACAATTAAAACTGATTTTAATTGACTGATGCTTGAAATTTCCATTTGAAACTTTAAATGGCCTGAACCATTAATCATTTGTATTCAGCTCATACCCCAATTGCCTGAATCATCAGAATTATTTGATTCTTCCTGACCTCCTTTATTTGTGAATCTCAAAGATAAAATATTCCGCTCTATATGAACAAACTTTACATTTCCATAACCAAACACTTTGCTCAATTATTTGCAAGGTGGACAATATATTTTCACAACTCTTCCTTGTAGACATTACAATTACTTGTGGCCATGATTCTTTACCCTGACTTTTTAGTTCAAAATCAGACTTCTTTTCTTGCTCTCTCCCCCAACACCTCTCTTTCTGTCAGGATTGTTTCCCTTCCTCAGACTGTACTAAATGTGGCTTCAGCAATGAAACCCTCATTCTACACTGCCTTCTAAGAAACAGTTCTATTCTGCCGGTAATAGGGTGATATATGTAATGACAGGTCAACAGAACGCGCATGAGTCTATGATCCAGGGACAGCTTATGTTTCTTCAAATCTTTATCTAGCAGTTTCTTAACAAGAATGTGCTTCACAATTTGTACTTTGCACTCCAACTGTGTACTTTGTACTTCTCCAAGGAAGCAGAATGATAAGTTGGCACCCAACTATGCTTTACCCTGTTCATTCTTATGAATAATTCAAATTCTTCCAAATAAAATTGAGATACATTCTCAGCCATAATGTCCTCTGAAAACCCATTGGCAGCAAACAAACTGAACAATTTTTTACCCAGTTTTGCTGGTTGGAAACCCATCAATCCACTTCATATTGATATTACAAAGAATAATGGTAGCCATTCAAATTCTACAATAACATTTTTTCCCCTTATGCCACAATCCAGCTATCCATTTCAATGGATGCACACCTACCAATAATGGCTTTTTCTACAGATTAACATACTTGGCGTTTTATTTTTCACTATGTCTCTATCTTTGTTATTTATCAGTTGCCACCAAGGATATCCCCTCATTGTACTCTTTATAAAACAGATGCCACAGTGTTTATCATGAAGATATTATAGCAATAGCAACCCATGCTTTTCAGGTCTTATGTCTCTAACTGAAGGGGTCATTGATAGTGTTACCAAATAGTATTTGCACAGCAATAACCTGTTCAATGATGCTCATCTTGAGGTCTATCAGGATGACTCAGCTCTTGACCTCATTAGAGCCTTGGTCCCAACATGGGCTAAAGAATTGAACTGCAATGGTAAGGTTACACTGAGTGCCCTTGACGACGAGGTACGTGTGACATCAAGGAGCCATAGCAAAACTGAAGTCAGTAGACATCAGGGTAAAACTACGGGGAGACGATGATATCATGGCAATATCACTGGGGTGGTAATCCAGAGAACCCAGGCTAATATTATGAACAAGGTTGAAATTCCACCATGGTAAATGGTGAAATTTGAATTTAATAAAATCTGGGGTTAAGAGCTAGCCTAATGATGACCACATAACCGTTGTCAGTTGTCGGAAAAATACATCTGGTTCACTGGTGGCCTTTAGGAAAGGACATCTGCCATTCTTATCTTATCCAGCCTACATGTGACTCCAGGCCCATAGTAATGTGGCCGACTCTTAACTGCCTTCTGAAGTGACCTAGAAAGCCAATCATTTCAAGAGCAACTGGAGATGTGCAACGAATACCCTGTCAGCCCTTTCAACAACACCCACGTACAGAAATAGAAAAGTTCTGCTGGTTAGTGTCACATTTAGCAAAAAGAGGAGATGGTGTGGATGTTGGACGCCAACCAATTCAGTCCAATGGCATCTTGACAGGAGTTCCTAAGCCCAGCTATCTTCATCTGCATCATCAATAACCTTCCCTCCATCACAAGGTTAGAACTGGGGATCTTCACTACCATTGCACAATGTTCAGCACAATTCATGACTTCTCAAATATTGAAGCAGTATTTGTCCAAATGCAGCAACATTTGAACAACATTCAGTCTGAACTGGTAAGTGGGAAGTAATGTTCAAGTGCCAGGCAATCACCATTTCCTAGAAGGAAGAATCCAATCATTTCACTCTAAGTTCAATGGAATTACTGTCACTGAATCTCACCCTAATACCATCCTAGTGACTTACCATTAACCAGAAGACTGCATCTGCCACATATATACTACGACTGCAAGAACAGGTGAGGAACTAGGAATTGTGTAGTGTATAACTCACCTCCTGACCCCCTCAATGATTGTCCAATATTTACAAAGTATCAGTCAGGGTTAATGGAATATTATTCACTTAGCTGGATGAGCGCAGTTCCAACAACACACAAGAAACTCAACACCATCCAGGAAAAAACATTCTGCTTGACTGGTACCTGATCCACCACCTTCAAAGAGCATTCTCTTTACCACTGACATACAGAAATGGTATCACATACTGCCTATCCACCAAACCTTCTCTGATAGCACCTTGTAAACTCATGGCCTTGCCCATAATGAAGGTCAAACACAGTAGATACATTAGGACACCACCACCTGCAGGCTCCCCTACAAATCTTGCTCCTTCCTGACTTGGAACTATTTCATTTTCCTTCATTGTTGCTTGGTCAAAATCCTGGAATTTCCCAGCAGTACAGCAAGTGTACATGCACCTCAAGGGCTGCAATAGCTCAAGCAGGCAGTTCACCACACAGCTTCTCATGTTAATCAGGATTGGACACTAAATGCTGAATATCCACATCACAAGGAAAAGTAATCAAAGAATCATGCAGTGCAGAAGAGACATTTCAGGCCTTTGAGCCTGCACTGACACATGAGAAACACCTGACATTCAACTTAATCCCATTTACCAGCACTTGGTCCATGGCCTTGAATGTTATGATGTGCCAAGTGCTCATCCAGGTACTTTTTAAAGGATGCAATTCACATTTACCACCCTCCCAAGCAACGCATTCCAGATTGTCACCATCCTCTAGGTTAAAAAATTGTTCTTCACATCCCCCTAAACATCCTGCCCCTGTCCTTGAACCTGTGTTCCCTCATGACTGACCCTTCAACTAAGGGGAACAGCTGCTCCTTATCCACTTTGTCTATGCCCCTCATATTCTTGTATACTACCCCTCAGTCTTCCCTGCTGTAATGAAAACAACTTGAGCCTATCCAACCTTAAATTTTCCATCCCAGGCAGCATCCTGGTGAACCTCTTCTGCACCCCCTCCAGTGCAATCACATCCTTCCTGTAATGTGGCAGCCAGAACTGTACACAGTACTCTAACTGTGGTCACATTAAGGTTCTACACAACTCCAAAATGACTTCCCCACTTTTACAATCTATGCCTCGAATGATAAAGGCAAGTGTCCTATATGCCTTTTCCACCTCCCTACTAACATGCTGTTCTGCCTTCAGAGATCTATGAACAAAGACTCCAAGGTCATTTTGTTCCATCGAACTTCATTTTGTCATGCTGTTCATTCAATACTTCTTTATCAAATGAATTTGCAAAGTGTATCACATCAAACTTTTCAGGGTTAAATTCTATCTGCCACTTATCTGCCCATTTGACCATTCCATTTATATCTTCTTGTAACCTTGGACACTCAAACTCGCTGTCAATCACCTAACCAATCTTTGTGTCAAACCACCATCTGTGCAACAGTCTGTCATGTGATTTATATAAATTACAAATAAAAGGGGATCCAGCTCTGATCCCAGTGGTATGAAATTGGACACTGGCTTCCAGTCACTAATACACTTCTGTTTTCATCCTCTGCCTCCTACAACTGAGCTAATTTGGAATCCACTTTATCAAATTCTCCTGTATTGCATGTATATTGGCCTTCATGGTAAGTGTCCTATGTGGAACCTCGTCAAAGTCTTTGCTGAAATCCACATAAACTACATCAAATGCGTTATCCTCATCCACACATTAATCACCTATAAGGCCATAAGACATAGGAGCAGAAATTAGGCCATTCAGCCCATTGAGCCTGCTCCGCCATTCAATCATGGTTGATAGGTTTCTCAACCCCATTCTCCCGCTTTCTCCCTATAACCCTTGATCCCCTTGACAATTAAGAACCTATCTATCTCCATCTTAAATATACTCAATGACCTGGCCTCCACAGTCTTCTGCCGCAGTGAATTCCATAGATTCACCATTCTCTGGCTGAAGAAGTTTCTCTTTATCTCCGTTCAAAAAGGTCTTTCCTTTACCCTAATGCTGTGCCCTCAGGTCCTAGTCTCTCCTGCAAATGGAAACATCTTTCCAACATCCATTCAGTATTCTGTAAGTGTCACCTCCTCAAAAAATTCAATCAAACTTGTTAGGTATGACTATCCCGGATCAAGCCTTACCTCTCCAAGTGGAGATAGATGTTCACGTTCAGAATATTCTCCAATAATTTCCATATCACTGATGTGAGACTCACTGGTCTGTAGTTCTCTGGCTTATCTCTACAACGTTACTTATATATTAGAATCACATTTGCTATTCTCCAGTCCTCTGGCACCTACCCCATGGCCAGGGAGCAAAAACAAATTGAGTCAGTGCCCCTGTAATCTCCTCCCTTGTTTCCCACAGCAACCTGGAACACAGTTAATCTGGACCTGGAGGTCTATCCACTTTAATCCCTGCCAAAATCTCCAATACCTTGTCCTTCCCTAAGTTAATCTGCTCAAGCACCTCACAGTTTCTCCCCCTGGGTTCCAAGCCTTCATCCTCTTTCTCTTGATTGAAGACGAATGTGAAGTATTAGATCAACAATCTACCAATTTCCTCCAGCTCCATCTGTAGATTACATTCTTGATCCCTAAAGGGCCCTACTCTTTCCCTGATTATCCTCTTCGCATTGATATATTTAAAGAATATCTTGGGATTTTCCCTTGTTTTAGCCGGTAGAGTCTTCTCATATGCTCTCTTTGCTTTCTTAAGCTGTACCCTGCAATTTCTGTACACCACTAATTCCTCCACTGATTTGTTCCTCTGTACCTGCTAAAAGCCTCTCTTTTCCTTCTCAGCGTATCTTGAATATCTCTGGCCATCCATGGTTCTTGAGATTTGCTGCTCCTTCCTATCACCCTAGAGGGAGCATACTTGTTTTGTACCCTCCGTTTCCTTTTTGAAAGTCCCACCTCCATCTCCACTGCTCTTCTGTAGATTCCCCCATTTGTAGTTGTTCCCAGTCTACCTTGGCCAGAGTGTACCTCATTTTACTAAACTCCACTCTCCCCCAATCCAAAACGTTTTTAGCAACTTGTCTATTTCTTTGTCCTGATTGAGCTTAAATTGTACAATGTTGTGATCAAAATCACTAAACTGCTCCCTCACCACCACCTCAACCATTTGTTCGACTTCATTCCGCAGAATCAGGTCTAGACCAGCTCCATGGATTAGGGTCCAATCTCTCCCATGTCCTAGCCCCCAGCCCCACCCACCAGGCCTTGTTATCACATAGCCTGCCATTACACACTATCTATTGTTAGTCACTTTAATAGCTATTCACCTTCCTAGACAGATCGTTATCAACTCTTTTATCTATATAACTGCTGTTCTGTCTCTTTGGACTCTACCCTTGCGTTTAGTCCCTACCCATTTCCCTCCCTATTTTCTGCATATAAACTGACATTTTCCCAGCTACCATCAGTTCTGAGGAAGGGCCAGCGGACCCAAAATGTTAACTCTGATTTTATTTTTCCTTCACAGATGCTGCCAGACCTGCTGAGCTATTCTGTTTTTGTTCTAGAACAATTCTATTCCTTGTTGGATCCTATACATATTGGCCTAAAATATTCTTCTGCACACATTTCATGAAATGTACTCCATCCAAGCTGTTAACATTATGTCTATCTCACTTAATGTTGGGAAAATTGAAGTCACCCACTATTATTATCCTTTCATTATTATTTTTACACATCTTCACAAATTGTGCTCAAATTCACTCCTCAATTTCCTGTTGACTCTCTGGAGGTCTATGGTAAACATCTAGCAATGTGGCTGCCCTTTTTATTCCTAAGCTCTACCCATAAGACTTCATTCGATGCCCCCTCCCAGATATTATCTCTCCTATCTGCAATAACTGACTCCTTATCTAATAATGCAATGCCTCCTCCACTTTTACCCCCTCCTCTGTGTTGCCTGAAGATTATACTTCCCAGAACGCTGAGTTGCCAGTCCTACCCCTCCATCAACCATATCTTTGGTGATGGCTATTTTATCGCACTTCCATCTGTCAATCATTGACCACAACTCATCCATTTGACCTGTGATACTCCCGAAATAAAAGGCCATTCAGCCTTGCCTGACTCCACTGAAAATTAATATGGCTGCAGTTCCTCTGCTTTGATTATTTTACTATATGATTCTGTGCCCTTATCCTGCTAACAGTCTGTGTCCCCTGCCCCTGCTGAAAAAGTTCAAACTCCAACATCACTAGCAAACCATCCCGCAAGAATGTTAGTCCCGCTTTTGTTCAGATGTAGACCTTCCCCAGAAATGGTCCCAGTGATCCAGGTATATAAACCCTCCCTCTTGCACCAACTGTTAAGCCACACATTCATCTACACCATTCTCTTATCGCAGTGCTCGCTAGCATGTGGCACGGGGAGTAATTCGAGTTTACAATCCAAGACATCCTGTGTTTTAGTTTACTGCCCAGCCTAGCTACTTGAAATCTTGATGCAAGACCTTATCCCTCTCTCCATCTATGTCATTGGTACCAAAATGTACCATGACTTCTGCCTTATTAACCTCTCCCCTTCAGGGTGCCCTTTAGTTATTCAGTGATATCCCAGGCCTTTGCAACAGGGAGGCAATACACCATCCTGAAGTCATATTGATGGCCAGAGTAGCACCTATCTGTTCCCCCAATGATCGATTCCTCTATTACTATCGCCCTTCCTCTCTTCCTCCCCTCCTGGACCGACAGTCTGCTTGTGGTGCCAGAAGCTTGGCTCTGTTTGCATTCCCTGGAGGAACCAATGCTTTTGGAGCTCATCAACCTCCAAAATGGAATATTAATTTGTGAGTGGGACCCCAGGATATTCCTGAACTATCTGCCTATTTTGCATGGACTGCCTGGTGGTCAGCCATTCCTTTCCATCGTCAGGTCCCTTCATCTGCGGCGTGGCCACCTCTCTAAGTGTGCTGTCCATAACGCTCTCAGACTCACAGATGCTCCACTGTGTCACCAGCTGCTGTTCCAACTCTGAAACCCGAGCAGCAGTTGGGCACACTTCCTGCAAACATACTGGTCACAGGCAGTGGAAATGTGGCCGCCTTCTCTTATGGACCAAGAGGAGGAAAATCACAGCTTTGAGCTCTCTTGCTATGACTAAACCCTTTAAAGTTTAAAAGTTTTAGAAGACTTTTTTAAAAAACATATAAAGCAAATAAGTCCCTAACTTTGCTTAAACAATGACATACAGTTTAAGATAGTTTGGAAGTTCCCGTCAGCACCTGCTCACCAATCAGTTGCTCCTGTTGGTCCCACATCACTTTCCGATCTGTGACATCTGGTTTGCTCCTGCTCCTAACTGAGCACCCAGGTTCGCTTTATTCTGCTCCCTCTGCTGCTACTGCCAATCCAAGAACAGGAACTCCTGCACCATCCCGAAAACAGCTAGACACACAGTTCAAAGTCATGGTCACCTCCACAGCCAATAGAAGTGCAGTCTCTGACCTGATTTGAGGTTGGAACTGTAGATGCACAAAACTTCAGTGATGACCACAACAGTGAAGTTTAGTCTTCTTAAACATCAGTCATTACTGAATTTTGGGCAGATGAGTTATTCTCAATCCTAGCTGACTGCTTAGATCCCTTCTTTCCTTCCTCTTCCTCCCTCATCCAACAGCTTGTCATATTCTACAGAGCATAAATACATTAGAAAAAGGAGCAGGAGAAAGCCATACGACCCATCAAAATTGTCTCGCCATTCAATGAGATCATAGCCCATCTGAATTTAACTTAAATTTGAGTTTCCTGTCTGTGTCCCTAATCCTTGACTCCTTTGTTAGTCCAAAATCTATTTAAGCCCAACCTTGAATATAGTCAATGGCTCCGTCTCCAGTACTCCCTGGGAAAGAGAAAATCCAAAGAATCACAACCTCTCAGAAAAGAAAAGACTCTTTTTAGCCTTAAATGCAAGATCACATACTTTGAAGCTGAGGAGGAAACATCTTCTCTGCATCTATCTATCAAAACCTCACAGAATATGATAAAGTTCAATAAGACCCCCTCTCAGTCTACTTACATCAAAAGCATATAGGCTCAACACAGTCAATCTTGCCTCATGAGACAACTCCTTCATCCTAGAAATCAACCAAGCGAATCTTCTTTGAATGCCTCCCATGACAATGCATTCTTTATTGAATAAGGAGACCAAACTTGCATTCAGTATTCTAAGAGTGATCTCATCCGACTTTGCACAGTTGTAAGAAGACTTTCCTACTTTATACTCTATCTACATGCTATGAAAGTGCAAAAAATTCCATTTGCCTTCTTAGCTACCTTCTGTACCTACTTGGTAACCTTTTATAATTTAAGCAGAGGACACCCAAGTTCCTCTGTACCACAGCCTTCTGCAGTCTCTCTCTAAGTAATGTTTTTTTGTTATTCTTTGCTCTAAAACAAACAACCTCAAAATTCCCCATCTTACATTGCATCAGCCAAATGTTTATCCACTCAACTTATCATTTTGCAGATTCTTCACAACTTGTTTTCCTGCCTATTTTTATATTGTCTGCAAATATATTTAGTATATGCTCTATCTTTTCAGCCTAATCCTTAACTTAACTCATATGCTGTTGAGGCTACAATACTGATCTAGCACTCTATGGCCACCAATTTTAAAATGGCACATTTATCTCCCTGTGAATCATGCTGAAATTGGCTAAGTATCATTAAGCTGCCGTGCACAATCCTTGAAAATTGTCCTGGAGATGCAGATAAGGGAAAATTGGTGCCCATTTTGTGGACAGGGACCTGGAAGCTCTGATAGTGGTGCAGACGAAGATCATTCTATTCCCCAAGGATTGGTTGAAGAGGATGTATCACCAAACCCTGCCAACTTGGACTGAGCTTACGACCTGGGTCAGTGTGATCTTAACTGTCTGGAGAAAACTCAGTGTTGGAGGAAGAAAGTCAATTATCTTCTCCTCTTGTTCAAGGTAAGTACCACCAACCTCTCTCTGTTACCTCATACTCACTCTGTTTCTGCTACTACACTCACCTCCTATCAAGGCTCATATTCTTCCACAGTTAATATAGCATGTAAAATCTTTTCTCACGCGCTTTCACCAACCACAAAATCCCAAGTCTATTAATCTGCTCTAGCTATTCACTCACTCAGGACAACTTGCCACTTTTCCCCAGGCTGCATCAACACTAACAGCCCTGTCACCCATTTTCATCTCATTCAATCCCTTCAGTGTTTCATTCCAGGAGAAGGTGGTCCGTATAGGGCTGAAAGAGACAAGATGGTTGGATGGGTTCCTGATATTATTCTCTCCATCCCCTAATAAGAAAAAATCCTTGTTCCTGGTACTGATTCTGTGGAGATACTGAAATATCCTTGTCCTCGAAAACATGCAAGAAGCATTGTCCACTACAGTGCTACTCTCCTTTGGCTTCCACTGTGAATCTACTCATAGCATGGCAAAACATCCCGCCCTTCTTTGCAATCTATTCTCTCTTTTATCTTCTTAAGAACTGATTGGCATTAGAACAGTCTATAAGGCCAAGACTGTGGCAATGCAAGACATCCTCTCCACCGCTGAGGAAGAAAGCACAGATGCCTCAGAAGATGTACTGTCAAGACTCCCTTCTGCACCCTCCACTGCTCCGATCCTGACATCTCGGTGGGCACATTGGCTAACTTCGAATTGGAACCTCATGCTAGTGAGCACATCACTGCCATGTCTCCGCAGCTGGATCAAGGAAGAAACACTTCAGGTCATTAGAGTGCTATTGGACACCAGGCACTTGACTCAGCTTACCACTAAAGTTTCAATAAAATGTAAGTAACTTCAAAATAACTTTTACTAAAGAATAAGATTCAATACTTACTAAAGTTTTAGCAATATTTAGTGATCAAGATATTTGTTGGCATAAAATGGTACCGAATAGTCAATATGAAGTGCAGATTGCTTCTGTACAGACATCTCTGCCTGGAGCCAATCTTAGGCTTTTGGCAGATGTTGAAAGGAGACTGACTGCGTGCATCAGGCCTCCTGCATAAAGTTTGATATTGATCAATTGTAGTGCAACATACAACCTGTAGACAAAATATCTCAGTTATTTACTGGCCAAGCCAGGCTTGTGACACCTGTGTCCGCATTAGATTTATGGGCCACTGCCAGACTGTCCTCTCCACTGCCAGACTGCCCTCTCCTCAATCCTAATCATCTGAGCCAGTCAATCTTTGCTGTTCCCAATATGTTGACCTGGTTCAATGGCCACAACTGTCATCTACAGTTTGCTGGTAATAAACAGCTTGCCCACAGTTCTGCCCCACAGAACTCATCTCTTCCTACCTTAGCCTGATTTTTTTTTCTCCCCTTGTCCTGTCCCTTCCCACTTGTATCAATGATTCCTCTGACGGTTTACATCAGTTTCAGAATTTCCAGTTTGTGACCTCCAGCCGCATCCTCTTTACCATGGACATGCAATTCTTTTACATGTCCATCCCCATCAGAATCTTCACTTCTTCCTGGAAAAAAGTCCTGAACCATCTGCATCCACCACCAACATCCTCTGCTTGACTGAACACGCCCTCACTCTGAATGACTTCTCTTTTAACACGTCTCATTTTCTTCAGGTCAAAGGGGTGACCATGGGTCCCAGTTATGCCTATCTCCTTGTGAGGCACATGGAACATTCCTATACTCCATCTATACTTCCTGCTGCCCTGGGAAAGCAACCAACATAATCAAAGACCCCTCCCATTCTAGTTATACTCTCTTCCACCCTCTACTGTCAGGCAAAAGATATAAAAGTTTGAACATACATATGAACAGATTCAAGAATAGCGTCTTCCTCCCTGTTATCAGACCTTTCAATGGACCTCTCAAACGTTCATTCTAATCCGTTTCTCTGAGGCTGTAATACTATATTCTGCACTCTGTTCTACTACCCTGATGCACTATGTATGGTACGAACTACCTTTACAGCACTCAAAACAACACTTTTCATTGTATCTCAGTACATGTGACAACAATAAATCAAAATGAATGAAAACAAATTTGATTCTCCGAAGTTGATCTTTAACCACTCCTTTGTCTGTCCAACTGTTTTTCTCTCTCTTTGGGCCCTTTCGTGTGCTTCTCCCCCTCCCTCAACCCCACCTTCTGCATAATACCAACCAATTCCTAGCTACAATCAGTTATGAAGTAAGGTCAGTGGACTGGAAAAGTTAACTCTGTTTTCTCTCCACAAACGCTGTCAGACCTGCTGAATGTTTCCAGCAATTTCTGTTTTTGTTTCTGATTTCCAGCAGCCACAGTTCTTTCAGCTTTTTAGTAATGAACAGATTGGGTAACAAGTCAATTTCATACAGTCCTACTTTCAGCCTCATCATCCACTGAAATCAAATCACTCGTTGATTCATAATAGATGTTATTTTTTGGTCAAAATGTTTTTTTGAATTATTTTCATATAACCTGATGATTAAAATAAACTCAAGCACAAGATTTATTGTTGGAATAATCCAGTGTGTTGCCAGTTGGCAAGAAAAACATTGTTATTATTAATGTTGTAACATGTAGTGTTGTGCTAAATTGAATGAAAAATATATGTTTAAAGAAATAGTGTTACCATGAGATAATTACTGATAGAAAGAACCATCTGTTATCTTACATCATTCCTTCAGGAAGTTCACCCAATATTACAACAATCAATTAGTTTTGAATAAAACCCAGAGTTTTTGCTTCCACTCAACATCGAAATATCTTTTTCATGTGTTTATTATTTTATGTCTGCAAAATTTTCTCTACCTCTGTATAATCATCTTTGATTTTCCAGACTGAGAAGATTTCTTATCTCAGGCCCCTGACAATATGAGATTAGTTCATATAGAATCCCTCCAGTATGGAAGCAGGCCATTCAGCCCATCGAGTCCACGCCGAGCATCCAAACTGCATCCCACCCAGATCCACTCCCCCCACCTCATCCATATAACCCTGAATTTCCATTAACTAATCCACCAGGTACATCCCTCACCTCTATGGGCAATTTAGAATGGCCATTCAACCTAACCTGCACAACTTTGGACTGTGGGAGGAAACCAGAGCACCCGGCGGAAACCCACGCAGACACGGGGAGAATGTGAAAACTCCACAAAAACAGTCGCCCAAGGGTAAAATTGAACCCGGGTACTTGGCACTGTGAAGCAGCAGCGCTAACTTGTGAGCAACTAGGCACTGCACGGAAGGCATGATCTATCTAACGTAATCTACAAATTGAGATTAACTCCCCCTGATTTGTGCTTCCCTGTATTGGAATTGGCTTACCTTTCTACAGGCTTTGTTGTCTTTATTTAAAAACTGTAAGGAAACAAACTTAGTTCATAAGGTGTTCTTTCTGTAGCTCAGTGTATAACACATTTTCACATATATAGCATAATATCGAGAGATGCTTTGATGTTTCTCAGCAAAATTTTTATTTCTGTTAAAAAATTAAAACGATACTTTTAGAATCACTATTGGCAAGCCATGGATCAAGATAACAAAATGTACAGAATAACTCCTGAATGAAGAAATTACGAAGAAAGTTCTACTTTTATCTTAACATGAATTAGAATCACTATAAATTAGTTATAAATGAATTGGCAAATGATACTTCATATATAAAAAGCAGACCTTACTTTGAAAAGTTCATATATCAAAGCTACGTCTACACAAGATGTTGTGTCAGTTCCCTACAAATGTGGCAGTGTATGGGTACCCAGTTCCACAACATGCCATTCCTTATTCACTAAAGCAGGCTTAGAGTCCTATCTGACAGCAACTTTCAAATCAAATTCCACATGTACAGTTACATTCAGCAAGATACACTTTTACAAACCTTCCCTCCTCCCTTCCTTGCATCACAACAGTCCTGATGGTGTAGGATCCCGACCCAAAACGTCAGCTTTCCTGCTCCTTTGATGTTGCCTGGCCAGCTGTGTTCCTCCAGCTCCACACTGTGATATCCCTGACTCCAGCATCGGCTGTTCTTACTGTCTCTCAGTCCTGATGGTGTGTCTTTCTGGAGATCCTTTTCAAAACGATAACACCTCAGTTCGCTGTATGACCATTTTTGGAAAAACAGTTTGCTACCTAATGCCCTAAACAATCCATTACTACTGGTGAATAGTTCCCCAAAAGTTGGAACAAAGGGTACAGCTTTGTTAACAGGCTGGGGCTTCCTGTAACCTGCCACATGTAGTAAGTTTAACAAAACTCCACCACATCCCAGTGGAAGTGAAAGCAGTAAAATATTGGCTTATGCAGGCTCGGATTTTTCAGATGCCGACATGTCAATCCTTTGGAATGTCATGGACTATCCTCAATATTTCACGACGATACTTTGGTGACAACACTACCTAGTGAATCACTGTGTATTCCTTATCTGCAGGTCTGTGAGGAGTTCTCCACTTTGTCATTATTACCTCATTTTCTTATATACATTAACACTCAAAACCTCCCTGTGCTTCAGCTTCAGCCTGAGACCTTCTCTTGTAGCTGTTCTGTCTCCCAGACTTCGTTCAGCCTCTCAAAGACCTCTGGGGAAGATAGGTTCAGTCCCTCAGTAAGCAATTTCCAAGGAGCTAGTCAATCATGTCCACAGGAAAAGGAGGGACAACACCCCAGTTACATAAATAAGGTCGAACTGCAGGTGCACTGATATAAAGGCGTGGGCAGATGCCTCCCCTGATACTGATAACTAATACTTTGACATTCAATACTTGCTCTGTTGGGAAGTTGATACCTTTTGCCAGCAGAAGGAACTGGATGGTCGCTAAGAATGTTCATGAGTTTACTCACCTCACTTATGGGATATGAGATCAATTCCCTTCTTACACATAATCCTGGTGACACTAAGAGATTATGTGAAAGTCTCCTATACTCACAGTGGTTTATATATAGGAATTACTGTTACATTTAGAGCCACAGTCTTGTCTGCTGCCCTTGCAATTAGGGCTTCTTTGTTTGCACTATTCTGGTGTATCCTGACAAATCCTAGTGACCAGCAGTCAGGTTAAAGGTTACTGCCTTGTTTCAATGGACAAATTTTCCAGCAATTCTCGTGTTACTTTTTGGTCTGACAAGGGTCTTATGTTTCACAGCTTTTCATTTTTGTTCAAGGCTGTTCACCCTCCTACCTTTTACCCTTTCCAGGTTTTGGGGGATAACTAGAGAAGGAATTTCCTTGGGGAAACTGCTTGTATAGTATTTATCAGCCATAATTTCTGCAAGTCTGGTTCTTCAAGCATTTTGCTTTTTCCACATCTTTGTATGAAAAGACAAAGAGAAATATTGAGCACTTTGAGGAAGACAACCTCTCTTGGGTTTTATACGTGAATGTTGTCTTGAGTGCCCATATCAACCCATTAAAAGCATGGTTTAATACCATTACTTAACCCTTTCAGACTCAATGCAAGATTGTTCAAACTGTTTTCAGATAGAGCGGAATTTTTAGTCTCGTACAAGCTTATGTGTAATCTAGATAGCATTTTTGGTATCTCACAGTTTAGCAAACTCTGATCAGACAATAGGAAATAAACTTCATTGATTTGTTCTTTTGGTTTACTTTGCAGTAGCAAAGTTCAATCCCCCATTAGCTATTTCAATTGTTTGCCAAGCTGTTCAAAGGAGTTTTGAAAATAAGATCAACAACTCCCACATCAATAACTCCCACATCAAACTTTAGAATCAATTGGAAGCAGTGTAAGAGCTTAACACTAAGAACTAATATAGGGGTAGTTCCCTCATGAGAAGTGCTTTCACCAGGTGAAGGGGGTATGTCCCTATTCAGTTCAAGGTGCCATAACAGACATTTATTACAGCTATTATATGCAACTATTGCATTATAAGATAAAGCATTTAGCCGCTTGCTTCCTGTAAGTGGTTCCAGTGTAAAATGGCATCCAAGACATTTATATGCATAAGTCACGATCTATGATATAATGATGACTTATGAGCATGTTTCTTAAAGGTATGCTGACATACTGACTGTGAGATATAACACACCATAGATAACAAGGCGTGGGGCTGGATGAACACAGCAGGCCAAGCAGCATCATAGGAGCAGGAAAACTTGACGTTTCGGGCCTAGACCCTTCATCAGAAA
>JAHRHZ010000024.1:13980109-13993106 GCA_024137785.1 Ginglymostoma cirratum
GTTTAGGCCCGAAACGTCAAGTTTTCCTGCTCCTATGATGCTGCCTGACCTGCTGTGTTCATCCAGCCCATGCTTGTTATCTCGGATTCTCCAGCATCTGCAGTACATTTTATCTCATGTTTATTTAAAACCTCTGCCATTTCCTCATTTTCTATTACTTAGTCTCTAGCCCAACTTAAGGGAATGCCATTCACTTCAGGTACTTTTTATTTTCCTTTCTTTATACTTTTAGAAGCTTTTTATTGTCTATTTTTACACTTTGTGCTAGATGTCTCACTTACTCTAATTTCTCTCTCTTTTATTATTACGGTTGCCTGAATTTAAGTTTGTCCATTGCCAATGTAGTGCATGCTTGTGGAATGAGATGGTAATAAATCACACTCTGCACTGGGCCACTGCCCCCGTTCCCACACCAGGCCTCTGCTGCCCTGTTCTGCACTGGCTCACTGCAGCCACTCTTCTCATCTCTAGTTCAAATCTGCTGCCCCTTATCCTAAAACTACGACTTCTTGTTCTTCATTGTCCCCAAAAGGAAAAATCCTCTCTAAAACTGCTTTGTAAATCCCCTTTAGCATCTCCTATACCTCAATTAGATCTCCTCTCATTCTTCTAAATTCCAGACAGTATAGGCCTAAACTGCTCAAAATCTCTTCTTAAGACAAACACCTCATCTCTGGAATGAATCTAGCAAACCTCCTCTGAATTGCCTCCAATGCAATTGCATCCCTCCTCGACGGTACCTGGAACTCTCGCCGAATCAATGCTATTTTTATAGAAAGCATGATCATGATTTATGTTTGGTGATCTGCTCTGAGACTGTGTTAATGGCAAGATATACCTAAAAAGGATGCTGAACTAAAATATTGCTGCAAGCAAAGTCTGTAAACTAGATGTAGATGAGCTATAACAATGGTTGCAGCATTGGACATATTACTGGAGACTTTTAGGCCCGGTACAATAGTATATCACTTGGAGGGAAAAGTTGAGGTAATTGGTGTTGTCATAATGTTTCTGCTATATATGTGTAAATAAGGAATAGGAACAGAAATAGCACACTTAACCCTTCATGCCTGTCCCGTCATTCTCTAAAATCATGGTTGATCTGCTTCGGGCCTCAATTCCCCTTTTGTGCTAGCTCTTCACAGCCCTCAAAATCTCAATATATCAAAAAAATCGATCTAACTCCTTTTCAGACATTTCCAGTGATCTAAGTTTGACAAGTCTCTGCAGCAAACAAATTCAAGCGTTCACTACCCTGTGAGAGAACAAATTCCTGTATATCTTAACTTTACATGAGTGACCACTTATTCTGCAACTACTTCCCTTGGTTTGAGAATCTCACGCCAGATGCCAACCCCATTTCTGAAGAAGGGTCTAGACCCGAAACATCAGCTTTCCTGCTCTTCTGATGCTGCTTGGCCTGCTGTGTTCATCCAGCTCTACACCTTGTTATCTCAGATTCTCCAGCATCTGCAGTTCCTACTATCTCTCCCTGTGTCTGCGTCGGTTTCCTCTGGGTGCTCTGGTTTCCTCCTACTGTCCAAAGATGTGTAGGTTAGATAGATTGGCCATGTTAAAGTGTTCAGGGATGTGGGTTAGCCATGTGAACTATGGAATAGGGGTGTGGGTCTGTGCAGGACGGTATGGGCCAAATGGCCTGCTGCCATGGTGTAGGGATTCTAAGATTCTAATACTTTATACTTCAATCACAAGAACACCCAGATCTCTCTGTGCTGCATTTAATTGGACACTATCACCATTTACATACACGTCTGCCTTTTGATTGTTGCTAACAAAGTGCATCATATCAGACTTTCCATCTGTCACGTTTTTGTCTAATCACATAACTTTGTTATATAGCCTTGCTGATTCCATATGAAATAATGGCATAACATGATATGTCTGTATTTTCATCCTTCTTGGTGGTAAATTGTGCAGGGCCGATAAGTGCTGTGGAGGCAAACTTGATGAGTTGCTGGAGTGCCTCCTACAGGTAGTAGTGTGCAATTCAGAAAGACGATACTGGAAACTCTGCCACAAGTGTCAGTGCCTATCAGTTCAAAATGTCATTGCATATCCTTTCAATTGGGAAACATATTAACAAGATATTTAGGAAAAACCTTAAGCACTCTATACTCATTCTGCTTTCAACTAGTTCTTGCAATGTAATCATTCTGAAAAGCAATCAAGGAAGTCACTCTTGTCCTTGCGCTCTTCAGATACGTCATACTAAATCAATGCTGACATTCGGCAGATGAGATAGTGCATTCTGACTGTAGTCAACTGGGATACAATGATAATTATAAAGGGCAGTCAAGTAGTCATAATCCATAATTGATTTGTAAATCAATGAATTGGTCCTCTCGTTACATTTAATTGGACTAAATTCTCAATTATCCCCAATTCCTTTATTGCAATGGAGGGCCACATCAACATGACTAATTACAAAGCGGATAAGCATAATTTTTGTAGAATGTTTTGTATCCATATTTTACAAACTACTCAATCTATATCAACGAGCTGTCATTTTCCAAGTGAAATAATGAATATCAATAAATTTGATGAAATGTTAACATTCAAACAAAAAGCTGTCCTTGAAAAGACAGAGACACAGCAGCTTGTTCATCTGTAAAATGACATCATGATAAGTGACAAGTCTGCTTTCCCTTTGAGAATCAGAAGCTAAGGACGGTGAAAAATCATATTCAAATTTCCATTAAAGATTGTGATCTTAAAAGGGCATCAATAATTGTCAGCTTTATCAACAAAAGTTCATTGGATAATCTTTTCCATACAAACCTCCAAAGGTACAAGAAGAATTGTAGAAACTAAGAATTTTTACACATATAAATGTGTCAATAGATCTTAAATCTGCCCTCTACTGAGAATAAATTTCTATTCTTGTCATGAGATGACTGTTACAGATGGTCCCAGTGATTGGTTCTGTGATGATGACCTTGTGACATTCATTTCCTTTCTTCATTCACAGAATGAACATGTCACTGGGTAGGCCAGTATTCATTGCCCATCCCTAATTACCCAGAGGGCAATTAAGAGCCTGGAGTCTGGAGTCACATGTAGGCCAGACCATTCTCCAAAGAACATTAGTGACCCGGATGGGTTTTTCATCAATCATCATTAGAGTCTTATTTCCAAGTATATATTGGATTCAAATTCCATCATCTGCAATGGCAGAATTCAAACTGAAGTCCCCAGAACATGAAAAAAACCGAAAGAACTGCGGATGTTGTAAATCAGGAACAAAACCAAAGTTATGGGAAAAGTGCAGCAGGTCTGGTAGCATCTGTGAGGGAAAAAACAGAGTTAATGTTTCAGGTCCAGTGACCCTCAGAACTGCCCAGTTCATAAAACTTTGCATTACATTAACGGTATTTTAGCATGCTTGAATTCATTGCTCGATCCACTGAGTATAGGATTTGGGACGTCATGTTGAGTTTGTACAGGACATTGGTGAGGGCACTTTTGGAGTACTGTGTGCAATTCTGGTTTCCCTGCTGCAGGAAGGATATTGTTAAATTAGAGATGGTTCGGAAAAGATTTCCCAGGATGTTGCCAGGAAATAGTTATAAAAATATGTTGGATACGCTGGGATTTTTTTTCCACTGGAACATTGGAGGTTGAAGGGTGACCTTATAGAGGCTTATAAAATCATGAGGATAATGTGAATAGGAAATGTCTTTTCCTGAGGATGGGGAAGTTCTAAACAAAGGGGCATACATTTAAGGTGAGAGGATAAAGATTAAGAAAGGACCTGAGGTGCAATCTTTTTCACACAGAGGGTGGTTGATATATGAAGTGAACTGCCAGAGGAAGCGGTAATTGCAGATACAGTTTCAACATATAAAAGACATTTAGATAGGTACATGAATCAGAAAGGTTTAGAGCGATATGGGCCACACTCAGGCAGATGGGATTAGTTTAGTTTGGGAAACTTGGTCAGCCTTGAACTGAAAGGTCTTTTTCCATGTTGTATGATTGGATGACTCTGTGAATTTTATCAATAATCACTCAGATGCCTTTCTATCACTATTTTCTTAAAACAGCTTTTGTTGTGATTTCAATTAGCTAACCTAATTTACATATTTATTTTATCAAGCTGCACGGTATTCAGTATAGAGCAGCTCTATTATACTTGTCAATTCTCGAGTTCGTCATTTGTTCTTTACATTTATTTCTATTGGAACTGACTGTTTTTCATCTGAGAAAATAAATACAAAAGTCAACTTAAATGAAAACCGAAAGAACTGCGGATACTGTAAATTAGAAACAAAAACAAAGTTGTTGGAAAAGCTCAACAGGTCTGGCAGCATCTGTGAAGGAAAAAACAGAGTTAACGTTTTGGGTCCAGTGAACCTTCCTCAGAACAAAAGTCAAGTTCTTCTGTATAAAACATCTATTGGTTCCCTTCTGCCCACCTTGCATGTTACATTCTCAAAAAATAGTAATAAATTTCTCTTCCACAATATAGGAACCATAGACATCTTTCGTTTCTCAAAAGCTCAAAATTACCCATCCCTTTCTTTGCCCAGTTGCTGTTCTCGATCTCTCTGGGCTCCATCTCTACATATTATTTACTCCTTTACCATCGCCCATCCCCACATCCGTCCACCCCAACCTATCTTCAGCATATATACCAGCTTTTGCTAGCTACAATCAGTTTTCAAAAAGGGTCACTGGACCCGAAATTTTAACTCTGCCTTCACTCCACAAATGCTGCCAGACCTGTTGAGTTTCTCCAGCAATTTCTGTTTCTGTTTCGGTTTCCCAATATTTGCAGTTCTGTTCTTCGCACAAAAAAAAACATAACCATCAAATACAAAATAAAAGATATGCAACTTGGAACATGCATTTCTCTTTCCAAAGCAATATCAAGATGCAGAGAGTGCTGAGAGAGATATAGATAACACTAGAAAAGAGAATAGTAAGTTAATGGGTGAGATCAGAGTAAGGGTGAATGTGATGAAGTCTAAATCTGTGTTACTGTGCATGCATGTCAATGCAGTCAGAGTATAGTAGATATGACTGGTGAATAATAGGCACAGATTGACACATGGAAATACGATATTGAAGCTATAACAGAGTCTTGGCTCAAGGAAGGCCAGGACCAGACATTAAATATTCTTAGAAGCAAAACATTTAAAAAAGATGGGAAAGGGCAAAAATGAGGAGTTGTGATAAAGTCGATTAGGGAGACCACTACAGTGCTGGAGAAAGAGGATGTCTCAGAAGGGTCAAAGACAGGAGAAATTTGGCTACAGCTAAGGAAAAAATAAAAGTGCAATTCTAATGTTTGGTCTAATTTATAATCCTCCAACCTGTGGTAATTAAGTAGAGAAACAAATTTGTCGATAAATTCAGATAGGTGTAAAGTTTATGGAGTAGTTATAATGGGGATATTAATGATCAAAATATAAGACAGATCAGGACAAGATTTCGTAGGTCTTATTCAGAAGAATTATCAACAGCAGTATGTTTTCAGTCCATTGAGAAAGGAAATACTAGACGCAGTATTTGAAAATGAGGTAGATCAAGCGTCAACAGGATAACATTTGGAGATAGTGAGCACTATATCATAGGTTTAAGAGTGGCTACGGAAAAGCATCATGAACAATTCACAGTACAAATAATAAACTGTGGGAAAGCCAAATTCAATAGTTTACAAATGGATCTGGGTTGAGTAAATTGGAGCCAAAGTTTGTCAGGAGAAATGGTAGCTGAAAGAAGAGTTACCTTCAAAGTCAAGTTGGTTTGTACCCTGTGGAGGTACATTCCCTCAAAAGGAAAAGGTGATGCAAATTCAAAGCTCCCTGGATGGCAAAAAAAGGTGCTTATGTCAAATATCAGGTAGAAAGTACAATTGAAAAGCATGTTGTAGATAGAAGCTTCATGGGCATGGTTAAAAAGTAAATAGGAAAAACAAAGGAAGATGAAAAGAGACAGCAACTAATATAAATGGGAATTCCAAAGTCTTCTACAGGCTTACAAATAGTAAAAAGGATGTTTTTAAAAAGAAGAGTGGTATTGATTAGATCCAGAGAAGGATTTACACAAGGACGCAAAGAGCATGGTGGAATAAATGATTAAATAAATATTCTTTGCTAAGTTGGAAGATGCAACACAGACCTGGTGAAACATAAGAAACTCAAGGCTGTATTTGACCAAAAGTAACCTCTGTACCAATTTAGGAGAGGTACATGGAGGATTTATTTCTTTGAGCTCTAGCAAGTTATTTCACATGATTCTCTGTTGCTCATCTCATTAGGTGCACACCATACCTCTATGGTGCCACACTTGCACTATTGTATAGAAAAGAACAGCTCCAGAGAGCACATAGGTGGCACGGGTCTGATCAATTGCCATTATAACTAGAAGAATCATGTGACACAGTCTACCCATCCATAGTGCCATGTCATGTAAGAACTTTGTCTAAGGGAATAATACTCTTTCCCTAACACCAAGTGTAACATAACGTCTTACCATCGTTCAATTTCTTCTGGTTTACAAGTAGTCGACGGTGTTAACATTCATTTTTTGCTTTCTTCCACTTTTCCACAGCAGGGAGCCCAAGCAAAACTGGAGTCGATGGAAGATATAAATTAGGAGTAGCAGTGAACCACTTGGCCACATGAACCTGCTCTGCCTTCAATAGATCATGGCTGATTACTCCGTATTCACACCTATCCCGAATAATGTTTCAAACCCTTTGTTTATAAATAATCTAATGGCCATTATGTTTCCTGGCTAATGGTCTAGGGAAACTAATGAGGCTAAAGACTGATAGGTCCCCTGGACCTGGTGGGATACATTCTATGATATGAAAAAAAGCAGTTGCAGAGATAGTGGGCACTCTGTTAGTAATCTTCCAAGAATCATTAGATACTGGAAAGGTCCCAGTGATTGGAATACTGGCAATGTAATACCTTTGTTTAGAAAGGGAAGGAGACAGAAGAAAAGGTAACTATAGCTTAACATCTGTTACTAGAAAAATGTTAAAGTTTTTTATTATAAAGCATGCAAAAGCAGAGCATTTAGAAAAACATTATAACCTGCCCCAGGGATAAGTGCTGATGCCACAGTTATTTACATTTATATGTTTAAGATTTGGATGAAAATAATGAATGTACTGTACCTGAGTTGTGGATGACACAGAAATGGGCAGGAAGGCAAGTGGTGAGGATAACACAAAGTGTCTGCACAAGGACACAGGTTTAGTGAGTAGAGAAAAATGTGGCAGATGGAATATTTCATGGGAAGATGTAAGGTTATGCACATTGGCAGGAAGAATAGAGAAGTTGTTCTCTCGAGTCTGGAAGAATAAGAGGGGATCTAATTGAAAACTAAAAATTTCTTAAAGGGCTAGCCAGGATAAGTACAGAAGGGATGTTTTTCCGGCTGGAGGCTCTAGCATCAGGGAACAATGTCTCAGAACAAGCAGCAAGCCATTTAGGACTGACACAAAGAGTAATCTCTTCACTCAGAGCGTGTTAAATCTTTATCCTAGAGGGCTGTGGAGGCTCAGTCGTTAAGTATGTTCAAGTCTAAGTTTTATACATTTCCAGATACTAGTGATATTATGGGATATAGTGAAATATCTGGAAATATGACATTGAGGCAGTAGATTAGGCAAGGCCTAGATTAGTGGAACTGGCTCAAGTGGCTAAAGGTCCACTCCTGCCCTTATATTTCTGTACTCATCAGGCACTTGAAGAATGAGAGATGATCATTTTCAAACACAGAATAGCCTGAGGGACCTTGAGAGATTAGAAGCTGTAAGGATGTTTCTTCCCTTAGGGGAATCTAAAACCAGTCAGCACAGTTTAAACATAAGAGGTCTCCTTCTCTCAGAGGATCGTAAGTTTATGGAATTTGTTCCATAACTATTCAGTGAAAGCAATGGCGATTGCAGCATTGAATACATTCCAGTCTGAGTTAGACACATCTTTGATTAACAAGGAAGCCCAGGGTGATGGTAGAGATTGACAGGTGTAGGCAAGAAAATGGTGACACGGCCTCAATCAGATCAATGATAACTGTATTGTATGGCATTACTCTCTCAATAGACTAACTGGTCTACTCCTGCTTCGTTTTCTTGTGATCTTATTCGAGAGCCAGAAACAGGAGAAATTATAATTCCAGATAAAGGGAAGACAGCGATATTGGACAGATGTTTTAGGCTGAACATCACATTTTCTTGACCTCGTTTTAGTTTTATCAAGCATTTTAGGGGATTTCATTGTGAGGCTTTCGTTACCCTCATTTTCGACACTATTAACCCTACATGCCCTCTGTGCTGCCTCCTCAGTCCTTCACTACAATATCACAATATTGACACAAGCATCAAAGTGGTACTCAAAGCCTATGCTTCAAGCATGCATCTTCCAGTAAGAGGCAAAATGCTATGTTACACTCATGAAATTATTTTACCCTGAACGTAGTCAATGTAGTCATCAAGGACAACATAATTTCTAAGCAAGAATCTTTAAAGGGATTACTGCCAATCTCAATCCAAAAGGATAAAGCTACTTTCCTGAAAGCAGAGCTCAAAAGTGAAGGAGTGCTTTAAAAACATGTACTGTTATTGACCATTGGTAACCCCCATTTCTGATCTTTTCTTTGTTTCTCTTTCTTGTGCTTTGAGCCCACATTTTTAGGCCACTCCATTTTGCAAACCCTACCCAAGAGTCACAATGGTCTGAGTAGGCATGTGTAGTTTGCCATTTGATGTCCTGTCTGAAACACAGATGGCATGGCAGCAATTTCAAGAGTGATGGTCTTTGTAGTCAGATCTGTGCATTGTTATATAAGGCAGTTAGCATCTGAAAGGTATGAAGCTCAGTCATAATAACTCATTTAATATGAAGACAACTTCATAGGTGTCAGAGAATACTCATTGAAATCTAGAGAAAATATGCATCACTTAGAGCGAAGCTGGAATGCTAAGACAAAAGCAGACAAACTAGCAGCAACTTATGTTCGACTTGGGAGTGGCAGCAGTGAGGATAAAATGGGCAGCAAGTGTGGAGAGTTCCCAGAAACATTCAGACCAGCAGTGAAGCTGTGTGGCACTCAGGAGTGGCAGCAGTGAGATGCAGTCAGTAAAGTGGATAATGAGACCCAAATGGATGGACAAATTTGTATTTTCTAGAAGCAGTTAATAACCTGCCAAACAAAATGCTGTTTCACAAAAAAGGAGCATGGGATTGAGAGTACTGTGTTACCATGGATCGAGGATTACTTGAAAGACACCAAAGAATGGAAGTCGCTGGATCATTTTCAGAGTGGTAGACATTTGTTAGTTGGGGACCAGAAGGATTGTCCTTGGGCCTCAACTCTTTACAATTTATATTCAAGTATAGTTCATTTGAAGGTGCTGATAATGCAAAACTAATTGATAAAGTAGGCTATGAGAAAGATGCAGATTTTTCAAAGAGATGTAATTAGAATTTTTATTATTTTCTCATGGGATGTGGGCATCATTGACTAGGCCATAATTTACTGCCCATCCCTAATTGCCTTTGAGAAGGTGGTAGTAAGCTGCCTTCTTGAGCTGCCACTGTCCTTGTGTGCAGGAACACCCACAGTGCTGCAAGAAAGGATGTTCCAGGGTTTTGCCCCAACAACAGTGAAGGGCAGCAATATATTTCCAAGTCAGTGTGGTGTGCAACTTGGACAGGAACTTGCAGATACTGGCGTTCCCATGCATCTGCTGTTCCCACCTTTAGAGGTGATAGAGCTCATGGGTTGGAAAAGTGCTGTCAGAAGATTATGGATGAGATCCTGCAGTACATCACGTATACTTATTCATATATTCTTTCAATGGTTGTTGGCATCACTATCAAGGTCAGTATTTGTTGCCAATCCTCATTGTTCTTGAATGAAGTGAATTGCTGGGCCAGTTTAGAGGAGAGTTGAGAGTCACCAGCTCATTAGCCTCGTCTTCTGAGTTACACCAGGGACATTAACACTATGCCACACTGACTCCATACTTTATGCTGATGGTAAAGGGACTGAATATTCAAGTTGCTGGATTGGAAGTCAGTCAAGGGAGTCGCTTTGTCTTGGAAGATGCTTAGCTCCCTGAGTGTTGTTAGATGGAATACTCACCACATGCAGTCAAGTGGTGAGATTCCATCACAATCCTGAATTATGCCTTGTAGATGGTGGAGAGAGATGAGCTAATCATCTCTGATTTCCTAACTTCTGATCTGGACTTGTAGCCACAGTATGTATATTGCTGGTCCCGTCCATTTTTTAGTCATTGGAGATGCCCAGGATTCTTCAATACAAAGGGAGACGTACATTCTATCCGTTGGAGATGGTCATTGCCATGGTACCTGTGTTACATGATTGTCATATTTCAGTCCAAACTTCAATGTTGTCCAGACCTGACTACATATGGACAAAGACCACTTCGGTGTCGGGCACTTTTTAGATACAAGAGACAAAGTAAAGTGGGAAGCGATGCGATCTAATGAGTTGCTCACATAAGTTTGGTGCTGGAATGAGAAATATCTGATCATTTCCTGGTAAGATATTCTTGGTACTCTGTATTTTGTTACAACTGAAAATTTTAAAACTGATGTGGATATATTTTTGTTGAACATGGCTTTCAATGATAAAGGAATCAAGACAGTTTTAAGACAAGACGCAGATCAGGTATTATCTAATTGAATAGTGGAACAAGCTTTTGAGGTTTAATGGTGACTTCATGTTTTTATGTTCCCAAGGTATTGCTCAAAGAATGCAAGAGAGAAGACATCTAATGCAGAGACAACTTCACACATATCTACATCACAAATTGTGAATCCAGCCTCAGGATTCCATTTCATTAATAACACGACAAGAGAGCACCAGATGTTACTATGGAAGAGGTTACACATAAAATATCAGCTCACTTTCTGTAGCATTCTGATTAGCTGTTCAAAAGCATAGAGTAGCAGAACAAACAAATACTAAGAAACATAAGTGGGTACATTGATACCGTCAAGGATTATGAAAAAATTCAATTGAACACATTTCTCTTTAAATATTTAGTTATTGTATTAATTGTAATCGTGGACTCAGTCATGTATGAAAGTTAAAAATGCACAACACTCCACTTGCAAATTAAAACAGAAATCAATGAAAGACCTAAGTAGCAATTTCAATAAACATCACGCCAGCTGTTTGCTTATCAGGTTTGTGGTTAAATTGGCTAACACTGCCAAAGCTTGGGTAATCTGTTGCTCTTCAAAAAGAAGATAGTAATGAGTCACATGGTTTTAACAGTGACCATTTGGAAAGAGAGAAAGGGTTTTTAACAGGTAAAATGAGAATGCAATCATAAAGCAGGCACACGCTGGCCAATCTAAATCCAATTTACTCACTTCAAAATGATCTCATCCTTTAATGGACAGATGTTACACCTTGTAAACAGATACAACGTTTAAGATATTGTTGTAAGTGTGTTACTGAATTCAAAGAATGGCATCATTGTCCCTTTTTAATTCTACTTTTAAATGTGATACTGCCACCACTGCCGTAGCATCCTAATATTTTACAGTCTATAAATCCACATAATTGAATTTGCCTATTTTTGAATTATATTTCTGAGCATTGGTAATCTATGCGTTTTTTTTTCATTTTAAGTGCATTTTCTGATTTGAGTACTGAACCATTTTTTTTTGTTCCAGCTCTAAATCCGTCTAGAAAATAATTTGTTGATATACAAGTTCTAGTATCTTATTTGATATTACATCAATGTCTTTTAGGACAGCCAGGAAAATAGTCTTGTTTTATTCAGGAGGGCTCTGCACTAATTCTAATCATTCTCAACAAAACTAGACTCTATAACGTAGCTACTGCAAGTGGAGAGAGGCCATCACCTAACAAAGGACTGACTGCTGTCTTGGCACGTAAATATAGTCTTAATAACACATATCCACGAGTAATTGCTAACAATTGTCAAGAGCTCAGCTCCAGAAATCTGAAAATAAATATACACAGCATGCAGAGATAAAAGGTACTGCAGATGCTGGAGAATCCGAGATAACAAGGTGTGGAGCTGGATGAACACAGCAGGCCAAGCAGCATCATAGGAGCAGGAAAACGTGACGTTTCGGGTCTAAACCCTTCATCAGAAATGGGGGAGGGGAAGAGGGTTCTGAAATAAATAGGGAGAGAGGGGGAGGCGGATAGAGGATGTATAGAGGAGAGGATAGGTGGAGAGGAGTCAGCCCAGCTCATCTCCACCTCCCTAACCTGTTTTTCCTCTCACCTCAAGCCCCACCCCCATCTCCTATCTACTAACATCATCCCGCCCCCTTGACCTGTCCGTCCTCCCTGGACTGACCTATCTCCTCCCTACCCCCCTACCTACACTCACCTTTACTGGCTCCATCCCCGCCTCTTCGACTTGTCGGCCTCCTCTCCACCTATCCTCTCCTCTATCCATCTTCTATCCGCCTCCCCTTCTCTCCCTATTTATTTCAGAACCCTCTTCCCCTCCCCCATTTCTGATGAAGGGTTTAGGCCCAAAACGTCAAGTTTCCCTGCTCCTATGATGCTGCTTGGCCTGCTGTGTCCATCCAGCCCCATGCTTGTTATACACAGCATGCAAGTGGCTGATATTAGGAGAAGTACAATGATGTGCTACGTGTTGAAATGTACCTTAAGTGCCAATGCACTCTTGTAATATGCATCTATTATGTTGGTAAGAAATAATGCTTGCAAGTAGTTTGTTGCATTACTAAGAATAGATTGTAGTTTTAAGCACTCTATTTACCATGATTTTTGACAACTTTTAAAAAAGAATTTACAAACAGGATTGACAAAAGTACAAGATAACAAGCATGGGGCTGGATGAACACAGCAGGTCAAGCAGCATCACAGGAGCAGGAAAGCTTGACGTTTCGGGCCTAAACCCTTCATCAGAAATGGGGGAGGGGAAGAGGGTTCTGAAATAAATAGGGAGAGAGGGGGAGGCGGATAGAGGATG
>JAHRHZ010000024.1:13998106-14032786 GCA_024137785.1 Ginglymostoma cirratum
AAGCCCGAAATGCCAGCTTCCCTGCTCCTCTGATGCTGCTTGGCCTGCTGTGTTCATCCAGCTCTACACCTTGTTATCTCAGATTCTCCAGCATCTGCAGTTTCTACTATCTCAGAAATAATCAATAAGTTGATTTTACGGCCTGTGTGTCACCATTGACTGGATACTGAAGTGGGCCAGCCATATAAATAATGTGGAAACAAGAAAAGGTCAGACACTAGGAACTTTGTGGTGTGTAACTCTCCTTGACTCCCCAAAGCCTGTTCACTATCTACAAGGCATTCGTCAGGAATGTGATGGAATATTCCTCATTGGCCTGGATGGGTGTTGCTCCAAGAACAATCAGAAAGCTTGCCATCATCCAGGACAATCCAGCATGCTTGATCCACCACCTTCAACAATCATTTCCCTCATCCCTAACATTTAGTGGCAGCAATGTACACTGCCTACAAGATGCATTACAGCAACTCCCTCATGGTCCCTCAATAGAACATCCCAAACCCGCAAACTCTACCACCTGGATGGACAGCGATAGCAGATATGTGGGAAAACCATGACCTGCGAGTTCATCTCCAAGCCACTCAGTATCCTGACTTGGAAATAAATTGCTGTTGCATCACTGTCACTGGGTCAAAATCCTGGAAGTCCCCAAGAGCACTGCAGGACTACTTACAGCACATGAACTGCAGCAGTTCAAGAAGACAGCTGACCACCACCTTCTCAAGAGAGCTTAGGGATGGGCAATAAATGATAGCCTAGCCAAAGACACCTATACCAGTTGAATTAATCAAAACAAAATTGATCTGCCTTGTTCATACCAGCAAAGTTGGATTAAAATTGGGATCTATTATCAGTATGAAATCAATATCAGTTCAGGTTACAAAGGCAATCAAATTATCCAAATGTATACATTAAATACTTCACACAAGATAGCAGAAGCGGGCATATGTGTGTGTTGTTATATATATGGAATGAACAGACTATCTGAATTAAGCAACTTCAAATTAGATTGCAATAACAAATCTTGAATCAGAAATAATGTTATTAGGTCTGTTTGTATCACAGAATTGATCTATAAATAACTAAAGCTATTAATCCATGGTCTCTATTGGAAACCCCCCACAGGGTTTTTCTCAGCCCTCTGTTTAGATTGGTCACCAGGTGATTGCAGAGGAGCTACAGTTAGGCTGGCATAAGCCAGCTAAGTGACATCTCCATGACAGCAGACCCCTTGACATGTACAGCTTCAAGCATCTACAGCAGCAGTTGAAACTGGATGAATGCTGGGACTTTTTTTTTACAAAGTAATGGCATGTAACATTGTTAAAAGAAATTGCCCTTTATACAATGCAGTTTCTGACATTGTTCACTGCAATTCTTTCAAATTATATTTTATTTTTGAGTTGCTAAGTGCAAAAGTCTTGCCCTCATAGAAACTTAGGAAATGGGAGGAGCAGCCATTTGATCATTTGAGTCTTCACCATTCGTTATCATCAGATCATGGCTCATCATCCAACTCGATAGCCTGCTCCTGTTTTTCCCCCATATCTTTTGGTTTTTTTAGCCCCAGGTGCAATATCCAACTCATTCAATTTTTTGGCCTCAATTACGTTCTGTGGTAGAAAATTCCAGAAGCTGAACACTCTGGGTGAGGAAATTTTTCCCCATCTCAATCCTAAATGGTTTACATTGTATCCCTAAACTGTGACCCCTGGTTCTGGACTCCCCTATCACTGGCTGTTTCACATTATGCATTCACTATTTTTAGGGTCATTTTGTTAAGTATGTTGATTACTAGAGCCTGGGAACTTATGAGTCTTCAATCCCATCAATTTCTCCATCAATTTCCCCAAAGTCATTTCCCTACTAATACTGATTTCCTTCCATTGCTGTCTCACTAAACCCTGGGTTCCCCAACGTTTCTGATATTTAGTTTGTGTCCTCCCGTGTGTACACAGAATCAAAGTCTGTATACTCAATGTACAGCACTAAACAGCATTTAACTGTCTTATAGTTCAACTAAATTTATGTCATCCGAGAGCACTTACATCAACACATCAATTATTTAGTGCATATTTCTTAAGCATTAGATATTCTGTGGCAGAAATACTTGTTTTATGTAGGGACACTTCAGATACACTATATACTGTGCTCTGCACAAAGTTTCCACAGAAATGGAAATATGAAATTTGCAAGGATATAGTCATGTAACTTAGTGGCCGACAAGGACATTGAAGGAAGATCGATTCGAGGCTAGAATCTACTGGCTATCATACAACACATTCAAACTGCCTTTCCACTGATGGTTTAGCTTGCAGTTCACCCTATAGTCATGATAGCTTGTCCCAAGCTTAGCAGCTGGGAGCGCACATTGCATGATATTAGCCCCCCAGCCAACATTGATGAGAGTTTGCTTCTTGCACTGTATTTTATCTGTTGTAGCATTGCTTATGTTATCTCCCGTAGTGTAAGAAACTGAGTGTGGGTGTAGATTCCAAAGAATCCAACATGTGTTCATTTCAACAAAAAATTATTTAGAAACTCTTATGCTCCTCCTGCACATGGGGTTGAATCTTAACTTCTTTTGGCTAAGTCCAAATTGAGTCAAGTTTTTTGAGGGTTTCTCACCATCGGTCCTAACGAATTCTCTTGCCCTACCTCGCCAAATCATCTCATTAAGGATGTTGCCAGGGTTGAGGATTTGAACAATAGAGAACGGCTGAATAGGCTGGGGCTATTTTTCCTGGAGCTTCGGAGGCTGAGGGGTGACCTTATAGAGGTTTGTAAATCATGAGGGGGCATAGATAAATTGAATAGTTAAGGTCTTTTTTCTAAGGCAGGGCAGTCAAAACTAGAGGGCATAGGTTCAAGGTGAAAGGGGAAAGATATAAAATCGACCTAAGGAGCGACTTTTTCTCACGGGGTGTGTGTGTATGGAATCAGCTGCCAGAGGAACTGGTGGAGGCTGGTACAATTATAGCATTTAAAATCTGTGTGGGTACATGAACAGCAAGGGTTTAGAGGCATATGGGCCAAATGCTGGCAAATAGGACTAGCTTAATTTAGGGTATCTGTTTGGCATTGATGAGTTGGACCGAACAGTTTGTTTCCAAGCTGTACATCTCTATGACTCTAATTACCTACCCTATGGTGTCTGTCACAGTCAATTTCCACCCCATCTTATCACACAGTCACCACTCAAAACTTATCCCAGAATTTACTGCAAGGCCTTGCGCCTGCATCATCTATCCCCACCCCCATGACCAGAAACACTTACCCTACCACTTACAGGTCCTTCCCAAAACTATTGGTAATCCCACTGCCATGAGGTACTATCATTCAGACTCGCAGCTGTAAAATTTCCACATCTCTAACATACCCTTGAAGCCCACTTCCCTGAGATGCACCCTGCTCAGACATCACCCCAAATAAACCAGGGTGGGGCAGAAATATGCCGAAACACTTATGCTTCTAATTTTGCTCAGCTAGTGTTTGTTGCTTGGGGAGAGAGTACCACCCTTACACCGCAACTCAATTATTCAAATATTTAAAGCCGTATTGCTTTAAGGACAAAGAAGCAAGTACTCACTCTGAATTCCTGGTTTAAGTTAAGCTCGTCAGGTGCATGCCTCTTATATATGTTGACTTTCTGAAAAGATCACTTGAGTGGAACTTAATTTGAATGGAGCACTTAATTCTGACAAGTTGTGTTTTCACTAAGATGTAAATGTGCAGGTAGGCTTTCTGATACCTGCAGTTCAGAAATTGGATTCTTTTTTTCAGAATGGAAAAATATTAAGTTCCTCCCTTTTGCCTCTTGATTCTCAACTATTCCTGAGATTTTGTTCGTGTCTCGTAGTGCAAAAAGAGATACAAAATATTTAGTCAATATTCTGTCATTTCCTCCTTATTGTTTGTTGTTATTGTTGTTATCAGCAGCTTTAAGTTTATGCAATGCGAATTAAAGGCATTTTACGATGAAACACAGCCTAATGCATTACTAATGAGACTTTATAAAATTCTAGCTCGCCATTATTTATGACAGACCCAATGAAAATATCATTTGCAATGATTCAAAAACATCTTAAAGGTGCATACCACTGTAGTGGCTTTGCCAGTCATAAATAATATGGAAAATGTGCTTTGGATCTCTGAGAAGTAGAGTTAAAATAAGTAAGCAGATCATAGCCTGTTGAAACCAGTTCAAGCTGGCTACACCTGGTACAAAATATCCAATTAGGGTCGAATTATTTACTTGGTTTCAACTGTGTTTTCTCCCTCAGGAAAGATCAAAGGTGAAGTGCCAACACTTAGTCATCAGGAGTCCCTTCCTGCTGGTCAGCACCACATTGTCATATTGTACAGGACACTGATAATGCCACTTTGGAGTAGTGTACAGTTTTGGTCACCTTTCTTTAGGAAAGATATTATTAAATTGGAGAGGGCTCAGAAAAGATTTAAAAGGATGTTTTCAGGACTTAATGGGGTGGCACAGTGGTAAGACCTAACATCGATGTGTGCCTCATAATCTCAATAACATTATCTGTCATACGAATATGTAACTTGTACCTCATTGCGATCATGCATAAAACGACATCTTGTTTAAGACGGGATTTCCTTTCTTTAGACAATCAAGTGGTCTCCCTCACCACACTGGACGAAGCAGATCCTGTAGATCCCCACCTAGTAGGAGGATGGTAGCAGAAATCCACCAGATGAATTTTGCACAATGATAAGCTGTGGTAGGGATTGATCTTACAATAGTGATATTCACACAACTGATCAGATTGACTTTGCCAGGAAGTCCAAGTGCAATGTTACTGCATGAAGTCTTGAACTGGAATCAAGTGCCACTGATCAAAAGTATGCCTATGTATGGATGTCGTCGACAGTTCTCTCAAATTGCAGTTGCTTAGTGACAACCTGCTCACTGATACTCACTTCCGGTTCTGCCAGGGCCACTCATCTTCTAACCTTTTACAGCATAGTTCAAACGTGAACAAAAGAGTTGAATTCTAGAAGTGAGAGTGACTGCCCATGACATAATGGCCATATTTGACCAAGTACGGTATCCAGGAGCCTGAGCAAAACGGGAGTAAACCGAGTAATTCTCAGAGCTGGACAATATCCATACATGGGATGACAAATCGCCAGTAAATTCATACCATATCAGTACTAGGCAATGATTATCTCCGACAAAGAGGAATATAACTATGACCTCATGACATTCATGGCTATTTGTGCTGAATTCCCTCACGGTCAACATCCGGGGCGTTGCCAATGGCCAGAAACCAAACAGCTTGGCATTACTTCTTTAAGTGGAATGAAAGTTGTAATATCCTTCAAATCCTTTTGGTGGACCTCTTCAAACATTAAAACAACTCTTTTTCTGTTTAGAAGGTGCGTTGTCAAGCTAACTATTTTACATTGTATGTCTTCGAGCTTAAATGACTTGCCTGACTAGCTTTCATTCGAGCATTTTATTTCTTCTTTCATGAAATGAAACTAGCAAGACCGGTGATTAAACATTAAAAAGACTGAGACTCTGTAACAAATTTATGGCTATATATGTTTCTGTGTATGTTCACGAGACATGGGTATCATTGGCTGCTCCAGCATATATTACCTGTCCATTGAGAATGTGGTGGCAGCCTGGCTTCTCGAACCCCTGAAGTTCTTAGTGTGTAGGTGCTTCCACACTGCCGTCAGGGAAGGAGTGTCAGGGTTTTGACTCAGCAACAGTGAATAAACAGTGATATAATTCCAATTAAATAATTGAGATTTTTTTTTTACTTGAGAAAACCTCATGCAGGATACTCAAACTGTGCTAAGTATCAAACTGATGATATGCTCCTGCGTTGCTGAATGTACATTAGTAATCAGTGATACTGAAAAAAAAAGCTGCTATGTATCATTCAGATATGCAGGATCTTTTATTTTGCAGTCACCTTTTGGTATTCTAGGATTATTACATACAGACGCAAAAGTTGAGACCAGAACCAGATCAGCCATGATCTATTCAAACAGTACAATAGGCTCAAAGGTCCAGCTGCCCCACTCTTGCTCTTAAGTTCTGTATTCCTGTTGTTTTATGAGATTTCCTGTGCTTAAATCAGACTTTTTTGTTTCTTATATATCAGTGACAGCATTTGAAAACTGGAAATTGTGCAAAGGACCTGGGGATGTGAAGCGCTAATATTTATTTCTCCAAGTCAAAATTGCACATTGCCTCGGCATGCAGCATGTCATTATATATTGGTACTCCTCTTCCTCTTGCTGCGAGTGTCTCATGAACAAGGGTAGTTGAACTTTTGAAGCCACAGTTATAAACTGCTGCAGGGCAATCAGGAAGGACGATAGGAGGTAGTGGAAACGTCAAAATAAAAATGCAGTTTTCCAATTAACCATGCACATGTAACTGCTTCAGCGCACCTCATTCAGAAAAAAAGCTAAGAAACTAGAATGAATTTTTCATCTTTTTACATCTCTTCAGATAGGGAAATGAATCTTATCTGAAATTTGAGATGGATATCAATAGGATTGAATTGAGATTATGAAAGTTCTGGACAAACATTATAACCATATCAAGTAGCAGAGAGATAATATGCTTTGCAAAAATAAACTTTTACATTTCTAACTGCAAGAAACCAAAATACTTTGCAGTGATTAAAAGGAAGCAATTCATAGTAGGTCGTGGTATTTATCTGTCCTGACGATGTTTACAATTTTTCTGAGGCGTACTGAAGCTGACAGGCATTAACTGAATATTATGCACTGCAAGACAGTCTTGCTTTGTTCAAAATAATCATGCAGCTAAATGTTAAAATGGGGAACAGACAGCTAATGAAAGCCAGACAGTAGCTGAGCCGTTTAATCAGAAACTGCTGGAGACTGCACTGAAGAGAATCATGTGCAGATTAGTGACAATCCAAATAACCTTCAGCGAACAGCGTGCTGTGTTTATGGAACAGTAGGTCAACCCTTTAAAACTCATAACACTCATTTGGTGGAATGTGACTTATTATGCTTTTTTAATGGTTGAGACTGACACAACTGAGTGCAAGTTACATAAAATCATGGAGCTACACAGCACAAAGGGGGACAATCAGCCCAATGTAATGCAAAATTTCACACAAAAAGTTCTGAATTTTAGTGGTGAAGTATGCTGTTGTACTGTCCAAATTGTTCTACAGCTGATATCAGAGTGGTGTTGTGGAGAAGGTGGTGAAGAGAGTACAAGTACCTAACCAAATGTAAGAGTCGCAAACCCAGACTACTATGATACCAGTCACAGTATCTGAAGGAATGAAAGCTGCAGTTTGTGACATGCCACAAAAATGCATTAACTGTTTACCTATAACCCACACTGTGGAATATGAATGATTAAGATGATTGTTGAGATACATAATTTCGATGGAAGTCAAGGTGTGGTGTGGGGAATAGCAATTAATATGTTCAATTGTAGACTGTTTTATGAGAATGAATTAAGGGATCAGGAAATTAAGCCAGTTGAAAATGAAATCAGTAAAATGGATGGATTGAGCCCAACACCAGAAGTTTTGTCAGGTGATTGAAAGTCACCAACAGGTTGTGAATGGAACTTTAATAACCGAGGATTCAGAAAACAATAAACACAGGAGGGTTCAGAGCATATCTGGTGAAAAAGTAAATTAATAGGATGAGACAAAACAATGGTAAAATCAATTTGCTGTCCTATTTTGTTTAACAGATTTCATTTTAGATAATCCCAAATATGATACTTTCAACAAAAAAAACAATTTTAATGATTGATTGCATAAAATGCTATTGCCAATGCACCCTGTTCAGAGAACAAAGCAGCATTTCTGAAGAAGGGTCTAGGCCCGAAATGTCAGCTTTCCTGCTCCTCTGATGCTGTTTGGCTTGCTGTGTTCATCCAGCTCTACACCTTGTTATCTTAGCACTGTCTATCAAGCGTCTTTGGTAGATCTACAGTGTTATTTCCAGTACTTACTCTTTCCTTCAAGTATTTAGCCAATGACCCTTTGAAAATTAATCCTTAATCTGTTTCCACCATCTATTCAGAAAGTGTATTCCACGTTATAATAACTGGAAGAAGGAGCTATTTCTGCTTGTGTGTTGGGAGTCAGCAGGCATGAAATTCATACCATAATTCGAAGGTACAGTGGACGATATGGGAGAAAATTATGATTACGTTGTGTGAGAAGATATCCATTACCACATCATGCCATCAGATGAAATTGCTATAAAAGAGTCGCCTGGACAATCAGAGAGGCTCTGCATAATAGTTATAACTTTCCTGACCAAATCTATTCTATTAGTACTTTGTACCAAGTCTTGAATTGATTTAGCTTTATTGTCACATGTATTCAAATGAATACAGTGAAAAGTTTACAACTCAGTGCTTATGGCTTCATCTGAGGTGCAATGTACCTAGGTATGCCTTCCAAGATGGCAGCAGAGTAGTACGCTTCAGCTGGAACTTGTCTGCTCCATCTGTTTCTTATTCTTTCTTTTCTCTTTTACGCTTTTTCTTCCTCTCTTCTTTCGATACCCTGAACTCTTGGCCTCAGCACGGGTTCAAACTTTCAGCCTCAGCAAGAACACAGACTCTCGACCTCAGCGCAGACCAAGAAAGGCATCCTTTTGGCCTGACATTGTGGTCTTCTGGCCTGGCGTGGCAGTCCCCTGGCCTTGTTGCACTTTCTTATCGCTCTCAGACCCCTCAAACTTCTCCCTTCATCACATCAAATCCTATAATTCTTCCCGTGCCTGCTGCCCAAGTCATGTTCACGTGCTTTCAACAGCACCATGAAGATGTCTTAGACAGAGACCAGGCCCGTGGTTTAGCAGACACTGCTACAGGTAGACAGGCAGTTCTTTCCCAGAGTAAGTGCTATGGTCACATGTTAACAAATGCTTTCTTGTAGGAACATGAAGTAGTATATTTTTGCAATTGGGCAGCTGGGCCAGGCACCCAGCACTCTAATTTGTCGCTCATTATTAATTTTTGGTCCATTCTTTCCTTTTCTTTTTAACGTTCCACCCAATCTCTGAATGCCAAATACACAGTTCAAAAAATGATTTGTAAAGAACTTTAGTTGGACTGTTCTTTTGTATGGATATGACACCTAGATCTTACAGATAGAGGACACATACTTGATTAATAGTTTTGGAATGTGAATTTGGAGGGAACTCGAAAGATCAGCTGAACAAAAATGCGAGAAATGACAAAGTGCTGTGGAGAGTGGTGATCAAGAAATCTGATGAATATAATTAGGAAAAGGTAGAGGAACTTTAGCACATTTTAAGAGCAAACAAGCTTATAAGAGACATTGTGGTGGTTAGATTGCGTAGAAAAGGAGCAAGTGGAAGGAAGAGGATATAAAATCTGGATGACTTAGGATTTGAAAGAATTCATTGGCAAATGAAAGTCTGGCACAGAATAAGGAGATTTGGAAGGGTGAGAATGACCAACCTTCAGTCAGAGCACATGATGATGATATTTCTTGCAAAATAACGGCACCCAGAGTGGAACAAAACATTTAAGTGCAAGCTTAAACAGTGGTTTAAAAACATTTTGTATAGGTTGCTCAATTCCATACTCTCTGTGACTGTTAAAAATGTCAATAATCCTTATGTTTACACAATGGCCTTGTCTTGTCAGCTTCAAAAATATTTTCCTTTAAGCTTTAATTTTGATTAAAAAATATATTTTGTTGGATTTTGCCAAATGTCTTTTGAAAATCCAGATGATTTTAGTTTTCCAAATTATAGACACAGATTCATAGAGTTTTACCAGCATGGGAAGAGACCCTTCAGCCCATCATGCCCATGCCAACCATCAAATGTCTATTCTAATTTAATTTTCCAGCATTTAGCCCATAGTCTTATATGTTATGATCTCTCAAATGCTAATCTAAGTAGCTCTTAAATGTATTAAGGATTCCTACTTCCCCACCCTGTGGGGCAGTGCATTCCATAAACCCAGAACCTCTGTGTGAAAATACATTTCCTCAAATCCTCAAAAAATCTCCCCCTCCTTATCTCAGAACTTTGTATATTTCAGTTACAGCACCCTCGGCCTTCTCTACTCTGAGGTAAACAGCCCAATTCTATTTAGTGTCCCTCCATAGCTGAAACACTCTTGCCCAGGTAACACCTTAGTGACTCTCTTCCACACTCCCTCTAGTCCAATTGCATTCTTCCTAGAGAATGGCAACCAGAACTGCACCCAGTTTTCCTGCTGTGACCTTACTAATGGTAGGTACAGCTCCACCATAATCTCTTGCTCTCGTATTCAATGTCTTGATTATTAAAACCAAGTATCTCCATCTGCCTTCTTAACCAACTTATTTATCTATCCTGCTGCCTTCAAGGGTCTATGAGCATGTACTTCATCATCATAGAATCCCTACAGTGTGAAAACAGGCCCTTCGGCCCAACAAGTCCACAACGACCTTCAGAACATCCCACCGAGACCCATTCCCCCGTCACCCACCTAATGTACACATGCCTGAACACTATGGGCAATTTTAGCATGACCAATCCACCTAACTTGCACATCTTTGGACTTTGGGCGGAAACTGGAACACCTGGATGAAACCCATGCAGACACGGGGAGAACGTGCAAACTCCACACAGACAGTCACCCGAGGGTGGAATTGAACCCAGGTTCCTAGCGCAGTGAGGCAGCAGTGCTAACCACTGAGCCACCGTGCTTTCCTAAAGTCCTACCATTTAACACATATTCCCTTGCCCTCTAGTCCTCCAAAAAAGCATCGCCTCACACGTTTCAGGATTAAATTCCATTTGCCAATGCTCTACCCTCCTGACCAACTTATCTATATCATCCTATAGTCTAAGACTCTTCACTGTTTACCACATCACCAATTTTCATGTCATCTGTGAACATACTGATCATACCTCCTACATGCATCTCTAGATTAGTAATGTACACAACAAACAGACTGTGTGATGAGTTCTGGACAGGGATTTCTAGTCAAAAAAACACCCTCTGTTTGACCATCACTCTGAGCCTCCTGCCACTAAGACAATTTTGAATCCAATTTGCCTAAATGCACTGGATCCCATGGACTCTTAGCTTCTTAACTGGTATCTTTACCAAGACAACTTGTCAATAGCTTCACTGAATTACATGTAGATTACGTCAACTGCAGCACCCTCATCTACACACCTCATCACCTCCTCAAAAAATTCAATCAAATTTGTTAAACGCGCCCATCCCCTTACAAAGCCATGCTAACTATCTTTGATTAATCTGCTCCTCTCCAAGTGGAGATCACATCTATCCCTCAGAATTGTTTCCAATAGTTTCCCTAAAACTGAGATTAGATTCGTTGGCATACAGTTCTCTAGAATTACTTCTGTGGTTGAGGAGTATTTTTAAAATTTTATTTTAAAATTCAATAACAGTTTCTTCCCCACTGCAATCAGACTTTTGAATGGACCTATCATATATTAGAGTTGATCTTTCTCTGCACTTTCTCTATAGATGTAACATTATATTCTGCATTCTGTTATATTACCCTGATGTACTTGTGTAAGCTATGATTTGCCTGGATAGCACATAAAACAATATTTTTCAAGGTATCTCAGTACATGCAACAATAATAGATTGAATTTTTAAAAATAAAATTAATGTCAGATCCCCTGCAATTTCCACCCTTGCCTTCGACAACAGCCTGTGATACATCTCAGTTCTGAGAAAGGGTAACTCGACACAAAACATTAATCCTGATTTCTCTCCACAGATGCTGCCACACCTGCTGAGCTTTTCCAGCAATTTCTGTTTTTGTTTCTGATTTACCGAATCCACAGTTCTTTCAGCTTTTGTTTGGAATACATCTCAGGCCTGCAGATGTATCACCTTTCAAGACTGTTAAAACTGCTATTATCTCCTCCCTTTCATGCTAATTTGTTCAAGTATGTCACAGACACCCTCCCTGATTTTTAGAACTTTTTCATCTTCCCTATTGCAAATACAGATGCAAAATACTCGTTTAAAAGCTCAGCTTTAACTTCCGCTCCATGCACAGATTGTCTCTTTGGTTCCTAATCGGCTTCCTCTGATTATTCTCTTGCTGCTAACATACTTATAAAACACTTTTGGATTTTCCATAAAGCACCCAGCTGTGTCTTTTTCATATCCCCTCTCCATTCTCCTAATTTCTTTCTTAAGCAGCTTCCCGCATTTTTTACACTCCTCAGGATATCCACTATTTTGACCCTTTGGTATCTACCATCTTCTCTATTTTCTCTTATCCAATCCTGTACATCTCCTCACATCCAGGGCTCTCTGCACTTGTTCATCCCACCCTTAACCTTTATGGAACGCGTTGCTCCTGCACTCTCACTATTAAAGTTTCGATTGTTTCCCACGACGCTGGTGTGAATTTTCCCGCAAGTAGCTGTGGCCAGTCCACTTTGACCAGATCCTCTCTAATCTTATTGAAATCGGCCTTACCCAATTCAGAACTTTTCTTTGTCCTTATCCAAAATTTAACTCTCACTGAATTATGGTCACTATCACCATAATGCTCCTCCATTTCCACATCTACTGCTTACTCACATTTATACTCTAAAATTAGCTCCGACACCACTGCATCTCTTGTAGGACTTTCCAAAGGCTGGCTTAAAAAGCTCTATTGGCACATTTTAAAAATTCCACTGCCTCTAAGCCTTTTGTACTTTGTCTATCCCAGTTAAGAAAAATTATGACCTGCATATTAAAAATCACTGACTGAGTTTGAGTAATTTTAGTTTTGAATTGAAGGTGGTGCAGGTTGAACAATTCTCCATATTCTCTCTAAATTTTTCCTTTGCCTGTAAGTAATTTGTCGGAAGGTACTGCATTGCAATGTGTGAAATGGAGAAGAGAGTTGGTGGAATGACACAACCATTTTTTGATCCCAGTTGTCACTGAGATAGTGCTTGTAGTAATTCCTTTGGTGAGGAGTACAGCTTGTCCGTCATACAGAGTAGGCAGAGGATGGTGACAAATTTCTGAGTGCAGCCAAATTTGAAGCCGATGTCCTTTATAGTTGACAGAGAATCAACAGTACGGCCCTGAAAAATATGGACCATTTTTCATAAATGCGAGTCAGGTTCTGTGGAAGTCCTAACATGTGGATGTACATGGGAATTTACGAACAAGTTTAAATCTTTAGTGGGCAGTTCCTCTGCTCAAAGCAAGAAAGCCTGAACTGGGAGAATTGGCCACTCCCCTTCCATTGTTTTAAAAAAAATACTAAAGACCTCCTCTGATTATTGAATTGGACAGAATCTTGTAGCCATTTCAGCACCTCTGCCTTTACAACCTCTCTTCAAAACAAAAACCTAGGACAAAATAACCTTTTTGAAAGTGGCAACATAATCACACAGCGCTTCCTGCTATTCTCCCTCCCTCTCTCTCTGAGTTTTCTTTCGATGATTTTCCTCCTGCATTGGAGAATTGCCTGTGCGACATCTATTTTAGAGAATTTGTCTTTGCCAAGGATATATTTATGGATTGTTACTGTATTGGAACAGTTATTGTATAATAGCTAAATAATCTATTATTCTGCTAAGTTTTCCAGTTGAGATGTTATTCCAATTTCTTCTTTCTTGTGTTGTATTTTAATTATAATATATGTAAAGTTTTTTCTTGCTTCAAGACTGGTAGCTTGAGCAATTGAATTGCATCTGGAATGCAACGCCTGGCACTTGCCTTTAAAACAAGAAAAAGTTAGGGTTTAAGCTATCTTCTTAATATATTTTGAGAGGTTTTTGTCTGGTCCATAACGCTTTTGACTGCACCCAACCCTTATTACCAAGAAACAGAGAAAACAAACAAGCAGTGGAAGCAGGGCCAATATAAGTCTTCAGGCTGGTCCTTTGCAACAAGAATCTGAGTTATGAAGAAAGTTTGGACATAGGGCCATTATAGGTACAAAATAAGGAGTCAGGGTTGGAAGAATTAAAGTAGATTTTGATTGGAATAGAAAATGTAACTCCAGGGTATCTCTTTAAATTAAAATGGGAAAGTAGAGCAAGGTGCAAAATAGTAAATTGTTAAATCAGTTGAGTTGAAATTTTTGGACTAATAAAGATTTTTCTCTTCACAACAACAAGCAATTATCTGGACTGGACTTCCAGCTCGCACAGTGAACATGAAAATCTTGATAGTATAATTCTTTGAGAATAAGTTGATATGACAATGGGGCTGGCATTAGAACCATTCAGGGTGGATGAAAAAAAAGGTGGGCCAAGTAGTTACCCACATACCTAATTACCTTGTAATCTTGGGAAAAATTGAAGTCCATTGGTTAGGTGGATTGGCCATGCTAAATTGCCTAAAATGCCCAGGAATGAGCAGGCTTAGGTGGATTAGCCATGGGAAATACAGGATTACAGAGATCGAGTAGGGGGATGGTTATGGGTGGAGTGGTCTTCAGAGGGTCTGTGCAGACTTGATTGGCCAAATAGCCTGCTTCCACACTGTAGGGATGTATGATTCTATGATTGGTCTGAAGGCAAACAAAATTACTCTACCAAAATTAGAGTAAAGAGAAAATTAGGTAAATCAAGAAGTAATCATAGAATCCCTACAGTGTGGAAACAGGTCATTCAGCCCAACAAGTCCACACTGCCCATCCGAAGTGCACCCCACCCAGACCCATTCCCCTTATTTGCCTTGTCTAACCCACCTAACCTAAACTTCCTTGGGCACTATGGGCAATTTAGCATGGCCAATCAACATAGCCTGCACATCTGTGGACTGTGGGAGGAAACCGGAGCACCCGGAGGAAACCCACACGGACACGCGGAGAATGTGCAAACTCCACACAGTCGCCTGAGGCTAGAATTGAACCCGGGTCCCTAGCAGTACAAGCCACTGAGCCACCGTGCCACCCGCAAGATACCTGGGCTCGTCTGGGAGTATTGGTTGGACAGGACCAAGCTTGGATTGTAAAAGCCTGAAGATATAGAAGGAAGAAGAGGTTGGGAGAGGCAATAACTTATAGTTTTGAAGTTTTAATAATCAGTTTACTTTAATATTACTTGATAAGAAGAATAAGTAATGATAGTTCAACTTGCATCAACTTTATACCCTAGAATGCAGTTTATGAGCTTCACCAGGTTGTATGTCTTCAACAAGCTCAAAGAATGCTAAAGAAACTCAGCAGGTCAGGAAAGTTCTGTCGAGAGAAACAGTTACCATTTTGAGTCCAGCATGTGTCATCTTGAGAATTATCCCATTCCACCATCTTTTGAGACAGAGAGTCTCAATGTTCCACAAGCCTCTGAGAGAAAGCATTTCCCCTCAACTCTGTCTTAAAACAGTGGTTTCTAATTTTAGGGCGTTCAATTCCAAAGAAGATTTATAATGGAGTCAAAATGTTAACTTTTTTTTTTGCAGCTACTGCCAGACCTCTTGAATTTCTCCAGTATTCTCTGAATTTGTTTCAGATTTCCAGCATTGGCAGTATTTTGCTTTCATTTAAGATGTTTCTTTTGACAGTCACAAAGTAATGTTGTGTTCATATATATGTCATTGTGCATTGTGCCAAATATAGCAGATGTGACAGAAAGTCATGCAAACCAGAAGGTTGAGTTTTAATATTTAGTCTGCTTTAATTTTTAACTGATTTTAATCAGTTGATTGCTTTGGTTTTAATTTGTCTTCTGTATGGGAATTAGGGAATGAGTGCACAGCCAAAATTTCTATTTCTCACAATTCAGAGATTTCCATTGGAAATGGTGTTGTGAGGTCTTTGGTAAGAGAAAGACCATTTATGCAGTGAATGAAAATCCCTAATAGGCTCCTCATTTATTGAGTTTACACTGATTGGCCCATCATTCAGTATATAGAGAGGACAGTCCTTGGTAATGTACAGCATTAATGTGTCTATCCATAAGTGCATAAGAATTTGTACAGAAGCACCAGAGATGAATGTTGGTTGCTTGGGGTTCCTGGCTCATCCTGAACCAATTTAACAAGGGCATCTTTCATTGTGGTATTTAAAAGCGTGGATTTCAGCAGATGAGTTTTGTCACAAGGAACTTGTTAGTGATTTCCCTCATTTCTTAATATAAAGGATGTGTGTTAGTAGAAGATGACTGGGATCATCTGTAATACTCCCACAAGTCAAGTAAATACTTACATACATAGTTGAGGCATACATTAATTCTCACTACTTGGGCAGGGACTGGAAAGGAACCAGCGCTGTTAGAAACAGATCATAACAAAGATATAATGCTCTCAGAAGGGTTTGCAAAAATTATAGCGATAAAACTTGTCAAGAAAATCCAATTAAAAGTGCGTGGTGATGCAATCAGAAAGAGACATTGCAAAAAAAAAACTGAAACTCACACAGGAGAATTTGGACTTGATGATTTAAAGTGTGCTGTATGCTAATTCACAACATAGCTAATCCCAGGACAGGTTTCAATATGCCAAACAATTTCCTTTCCACTCAGATTGAATTGAATTCCTGAACAAAGCATATGACCCTCAATCACCTACTTCTTAATATCTGCAGCAAAAATTGCTGTTAACTTACTGCCAAATTTCCGTCAGACGGCAAACGTTTTAGAAGTCAAATAACATTTGTTAATTCCATATATTTCTGTAAGTGCTTTCAATTGTGATTTTTGTGCCTATTAAATTGCTGAATAGATAATTAAACCCTACTGTAGTACAAGGATTGCAAATTGGCCACTTTATCTGTTATTTATAGAATTCCTGGCTCAAACATAAACTTGGGAATGAAACCTAACAAATTTTGGCAGAGTAATTTGTACAACTATTAGGAGTCAACTGTAATATATTGTATCTCATTATAAATTGATCTTATGGTTCCTTATATAATGCAATTTTTCCAGCAATGTGTACTTATAATGTAAATTTATTTTACTGCTGTTCTGGCTCATCTAGTTCATTTTGTTATGGAATGAATAGTCACTGATATATGTGCATTACTAAATGTAATTATTGCAATATGGGGTCTGCAGGCAATTGCCTACTTCTTTTTTGTGTGTTCCGTGTTGTGACCAAGTATAATTAATTCAGTGAAAATCTACCTACATTTGACAATTAAGACAAAGTCAACACAGTAGCTTCATCGTTTTGAGATGGTTTTTCATTTATGGCTGATTAAGCAAAATATAAGTACAGACCACAATTATGAGAGATAATAGTTTTTGTAAACAATGCAGGATAACCAAATGGTACTTAATGTAGACTGCAGTAGACAGCTGTGTCTTCCACAATTCTCACTGTTGCTACCGAGATAGCAGTGGCACCACCACTTCAATTGTTCTTTTGACTGTTGATCTTTGACTCTTCAGTTGGTGTGCACTTATGTTTCAAATTGCCTCACTTTTTATCATTTTCTCTTGTGGTCTAACTTGTCAGGACATATTCAAATCTCTCTTACATGACTTGCTTAGTTTGATGTCATAATCTTTTAACATTTCGATCCAAAGACTCTCACAAGTTTTCCCTGTTCTCCTAAAAAGCTCATGTAAAAGATTCTAAAGGTCACATGTCTACATGCCATTTCAAATCATTTCCTAGTACAACAAATTCTAAACAATAATCATATTTGTTTTACCAAGCTGTTGATACATGTAGTTAGACCATTAATTCACTTTTCAGAATGATGACTTGTTCTTAATATTCAAAACATTATAAATCACAGTACTCTGTACATGTTACTTTAGACAGAGTGTGTTTTCTAGTTTGTCAAATACATAACTAATTTTGTCCTTATCACAGCCTGTTAAGCCACATTATTTAATAATTAAACTTGGTTTAACCACAATGTTTAAGAATCACATCTTGACATTTTCATAACAAGTCTAACTGTTACTCCTTGTCATTTGCCCTTGGCTTAATAAGACAACCAAAATAATAAAAGGATCATGAAACCTGATTAAAAGATTTATAAACTCAATGAGTAGAATGCCCACGGCTTTATTATTCTGAAGAAAGATTCAAAGTGAAAAGAAAATCGGAAAATAATCCGTATCACAACTCATTGGGATAGTGCACTGAAAATCAAGCCTCACTTGATTAAAGCACTGTTATGCCCAATTTTACCTAACTGTCCGATTCAGGTTGAAAGAATATGCCTACCAGTACTTTTTTCCATTAACAAGAAAATAACTTCCATCATGTCAAACCATTTTGTTTTAACCAATGTCAAGGATAGACAAGTTGAATTGCTAATCTATAAATTAAACTCTACCCTTTTCTTAAATTTCCCGTACACATACAAGTAGACACACAAAGAGACAAGACAAGGCACAAAAATTATGGATGAGAAGGAAAACAATATCAGAGATGCACAGTTCTGGCACCAAACCAGATCATAGACATCAAGAAGTTATTTTCATTTGAACCTATTCAGTTATTTTTGATTCCTTCTGACTCTTTGCTGATGATGAGGTTGTGGATAATCTGATCCTCGGTCTTACAATCATTGATTGAAAATTTATCTTTTCAATCCTGACGAAGGTGTTTTTTCCCTCCTTTTCCTTTCAACAGGGTATTTGCAGAGAGATTCACGTAACAGAGAACGATGAGGAAGAATAGCTAACTTCTTGGAATTTTCTTTGACTTTTCCACATAGTAGGGGGAGCAATGGTTGCTAACTCTTTGCAGGCTAAATGTTTCTTCTTGATTTTCCATGCCCAAGGCTATAGCCACCTGCTTAAAAATAAATCAAGTGGTTGTGTTGTTATACTGAGTCCTGCTCACTCCACAAAAATTGGTCTTGATTGAAAAACCAATCAAAAGACTGTCAGTGCAATTCTGACTGGAATATTGCCTCACTGCTTGAATAAGAAAACACTATAGATACAACTTATTATATGTTCTAGTGACGTTTTTTTAAAAATTACAAATATCTTCTTACACAGTTTCATTGATTTAAAGCAGTATCTTTTGCCCATTTTAGGTAAGTAAATAAAGTTTCCACAACTAGAAGTAAAATAAGCTTGAATAGGCCAATTCCCCCTCCTTTAACAAAGAGGGGATTTGCACAGTACCTTTCTAAATGCCTTTGCACACATTGCATTGAAGCAATAAATGTGCTGGACAATTCCTCATACTGTTTAAATTGAGTCATAAATCTGTTTATGATTGTTTTGGAATCACTCTAGATTTGAATGTTTTAAAATGTTCCTCATCATCTGGTTGGCACCTTACTTACAATGCTCCCTCAAATTTTCTCTTACCATTTGTCTTAAGTCTTTTTGAATTCTTGTATATCTATTTTATTTTTTCAGCTTTGAATGATGTCTTGATGTCATAATACTGAACCTAAATTTCAGCCAGTTTGAACAAATGGTAACATCAAAGCGCATGTATTTTTATGGCAAAGAGGTTACCTTGGAGTTAATGAATGAAATATTAAGGAGGGAATGAGACGAGAAACTTTTGTTAGTCATTATATATTTACCACAGCTTTGCACTGTTCCTGTCTGGGTGAGATAAATAGCCTCACGTATCTTTCACAACTGAGGGAATTAGATAACTTGAGTTTGTTTGTCAAAGTATACTCAATTGCTTAGCAATTTGCAAGGCACAAGTCTTCAGTTATGGATTTCTCAAAATAAATATGAGGTGGAAATTATTATTTGAACAGGACACATTTTGTAAATTACTTCTTGAACAGCACCTATGTTTTGCATATTATTGTTACAGCATTATAATGGAGGTAAAAGAAGTCCAAAAATCATTTTCTCTGTTAGTCAGTTTTAATAAGGGTGACGATTAATATCTCTGATTACACCAGCACTACATTGATATTATCAATAAATTACAGCCAAATATATTGTCATTGCTATTTATTTTTATGTTACTTTGCATTACTTTTCTATAATATTATAATGAATATCATCATTAAAGATAGAAACAGGCTTAAGAGGTAAACTAAGGGGAAAATGCAAAAAACTGGTAAATTAAAATAGAGGCACAAAGTTGACAGATCTGTTGGAATTGGAAGAATAAACCTTTTCAAGAGATATCAATATAAATATGAATGGACAGTCTTGAAGGCTTATCTATTTCTTCTCAATTCTGACTGACATTTCTGGATTTCAAGCATTGCGTGATTTATTTCAGAAGGAATCTGGTGTAAGTTTAACTCAAAATACAGCTGAAATAAATGGTTTCGTGCAAATGCTGTGTTTTATCAAGGGGCATTTTGATTGCTGCTCTTGCATTGTGTTGCTGGTGACGTGACCAGTGACGGTTCTCCACGTTATTGTTCATTTTAAATGTGTTGCCTTAGGGTTTTTCCTTCATTTCCTATATTTTATTTTAATTAAATTTAGAGCTGAGAAGCCTATGCAATGGGAATGACCAATCTGCAAGGGACCTGTCACCATATCAACTCCGGGTGGGGGTGCCTGATCAAGGGAAAGACATTGGAATGGGAAGATCCACTGAGAGCCAGCTCTGCTAACTTCAGAAAATCTTTAATTGGTTGGTAACATCCAGTCTGCATTAAGACCAACCAATGTCTTCAAAGCACTCTTCATCTTACAATTTCTCCAGCATGCAAGACCCACAATGCCTCAGTAAGATATTGCTCAACCTTTCAGGTCAATGATTGTGTAACGCTGCGAAATGGTGGTGCCTAAAATTGGGCAAATGTAGATGATTGGCTATTCCATATTGGAATGCGTCAGTCCAAATTCTTCACAAAACCCTGAGCACAGCATCTCAGTAGCTTACGGATGTGAATGATTTGGTCAGGAGCCTTCCAAAGGGCTGGTGGAGGGTCGCTGCAATAGAAAATACCTGAAGTCTGAAGCTAGCCAGTTATCTTTTGCCACTAATTGCTGTAAGCTGTTGCTATTAACTAATAGGTCAGAGACTTTATAATTTATGAACAGTCATTCTGTGCCTCCTGCAAGGAATGAAAAGTACCTTGAGAAGAGAGCATGAAGAGCAAGAAGTCCTGGCAAGCAAAAGTATCATGTCAGTAAATCTTGCGGACAGGGGTCATTAAAATGCCTTCCTGTTTTTTCCTTCCATCCATAGCACCAATTTTTTTGGTCAATCTATATGTATATGTTAGGGAGTTGTAACCAGTAAAGTTATATGTCAACAGTTCACAGCTGTTTCATTTGTAGCTGGAATCTATTTATTTGCAAAAAAATAGTAATCCTTGTGAGGCAAAGAAACCTGGTCCGTCTGGATCTAAAGCCATTTAAATTTGGGGGATTCTATATACTTTGATAAAATGCTTAACTTTTGTATCAGAGATAATAGGTACTGCAGATGCTGGAGAATCCGAGATAACAAGGTGTTCATTCAGCTCCACACCTTGTTATGAGATAAAAGGTACTGCAGATGCTGGAAGGGTCTAGGCCCGAAACGTCAAGTTTTCCTGCTCCTATGATGCTGCTTGGCCTGCTGTGTTCATCCAGCCCCACGCCTTGTTATCCCACACCTTGTTATCTCTGCTTAACTTTTGTGATGACTCTGGGAATAGCAGAATTCTGTTAGCTGCATTCAGGAATTAAATATTATTTGATTTAACAAACTGCCTGGAATAATGCATAATTTATGTTAGATAGGAATCTTAACCACTAATAACCAAAACAAAATTGACATGCCCTCTTGTACTCCATGCAATAACAAAGAACTTTAACATTTTCTTCTTTTGTGATTTTATTTTAGCAGTGATGTGGATGTGCTGGTGTTGGACTGGGATGAACAAGGTCAGAAATCACACGACACCAGGTTATAATCCAACAGGTTTATTTGAAAACACAAGCTTTTGGAGCCTCAGTCCTTCTTTGTTTTTAAGTAAACCTGTTGGACTATAACTTGGTGTCGTGTGATTTCTGACCTTATTTTAGCAAAGGATGCATTTGTCTTATAAACTAGCTACTTTTCTCCTTTCTCCTTAGATGCTGCACATTATCTATGAACTTGTCCAAATGTTTTTAAAACCCTTAATGGTGTACTTCAATTTCTATTTTATTTATGTTTTTGACAGATGAATCTGCCGATCTAACAAATGATGGAAAATTATATTGCAGTAAAATACAACCTGGAAAAATACATGTGTGTAAACTGTCATTAAAATGCCACTGTAAGCTTAGTATTGGAACATCTTATTTCAGTTTGCTGATGTCCTGCTAAATTGGCACCCATTCAGAATCGGCCTCAATGCTTAACAACAGCCGAAGCATTTGTCAAATCTCTAAGAAAAATGACATTAAAACCATTGGGAACCAAACAGTGCCTGGGAACTAAAAGCTAACAGAGCTTAAAAAAAGATTAACTGATTCATTCTGACTCAAATCATTTCTATTTTATGAATTGTACCAGTTTGAGTTTTTAAAGCCTTTGTCCTGATTACCTCTAAAACGGTCTCAATGGAATTTTCAGTCATCTATCATTCATAAGTAGAATCCATTTTGCTAGTAAAACAATGGCAGTTAGACCAAATCCGTTGAATTAACATATTGACTGTAATTATAAACTCTATTAATGGTTGTTCTTTAATTATTCATGGGTGTGCCTGCATAAATTTAAAATTAAATACTGCTGAAAGTGAGCCACAGAAATTAAAAGAAGTCTTTAGTGCCTAACCATTGTTCTTCAACACATTTTTTTTACATTCCTAAGTATTGAGTGCATTTTAAGGTGCCGGCCAATTGCTGTGACTACATTTATTTGCTTTTAGTGGTTGTAATTACCAGTTAAGTCAACTTTCCCTTTCATAATCTCATTCAGAGTTAAAGAGTTACAATGTTAAGTCCTCAAATTCCAATACATTGCATTGCACTTCCATTGAAATGCAGGCAGACTACTAATTTTATGGCGACTGCAAGGATTTCTGTGATTTATGTACACTGCCAGAATTATCTGCTTTGCCCTTCAACTTCAAACACCAGCAGAGAACCCAGTACAATTATTTCTTTGCACTGCTCAAAGCTAGTTACTCTCAAATAAGGGAAAGATTTTATCATGGCTGATGGAGGTGTTAGGAATTTGAAAACAACAATAGTTGAGAATGCGAGGACAATCAACAATGGTTGATGATAGAAGAACATGGATAAGATTGCTTTCAAATGCTGAAGTGGAGATTTTGGTTGAAGATATTGAATGCAAGGGAGGTGTTCTGTATTCTCAAATGGTTTGGTTGCCCAACAGACAAACAGTCAAAATGAAACAGCAAAAGGAAGCATACCAGGAGCATAGTTCCAAAAACATGGACACAGTTTTGGAGAAAGTATGATTTAACATGAGTAGTCAAGGTTCGTGAATACATCCCCAAATATCATAGCTTACCAACAGCACTGCAAACCTCATTCACTGCTCAATGCATCATTTGACCATCACTCACTTACCCACAAGCTATATCGGTGAACGCTTATGCCCAATATCTATTCATAGACTATATCTCATCCTCACACACTCAGTACTGTTGCAAGCCTCAGACTCACATTTCAGTTAACACACTATTTATTAATGATAGTAAATTTGGGTTGGATTTTTCCATAGATTTATGAACATCAATGTCAGGATCGAATGGAATTTCTAAGCCTACACTTCCTGGTAGTACACCCAATGACAATTTTCCCCAAGGCAACCTCCTAATTAGTCAGTGCACTACAGTTCCCTTCTTCTTAATTTTGGCAGGTAAGTTCTGAATACTGCTGGCCCAACAGGAGCTCAAAAACCTTGTCAGCCCTATTTCAACATTGAGGCATTGTTGGAAGTATATGTTTATACGTAATTATTAGAAGCAAAGCCATTAGGCTGATTCAAGCAGAGAAATATCTTTGCTTTGATTTGATCTGATTTATTATTGTCATAGGTACCTAGGTACAGTAAAAAGTTTTGCTTTACATCCAGAACAGGCAGATCATACCATACAAAGGGTATTAGGGTAAGAGAACAGAGCAAAAAATAGTTGACATTTTGGGTCGGGACCCTTCTTCAAAAAATGCCAACTTTCCTGCTCCTTTGATGCTGCCTGGCCCACTGTGCTCCTCCAGCTCCACACTGTGTTATCTCTGACTCCAGCATCGGCGGTTCTTACTATCTTTGAAAGAATATAACATTATGGCTGCAGAGAAAGTGCATAAATTTAAAATTGGAGGGGTCCATTCAGAAGTCTAATAACAGCGGGGAAGAAGCTTTCTTGAATCTGTTGGTATGTGTGTCTGACCTTTTGTATCTTCTGCCTGACGGAAGAAGTTGGAAGAGATTATAACTGAGGGTGGGAAGGGTCTCGGATTATGTTGGCTGCGTTCCCGGGGTAGCAAGAAGTATCGATGGAGTCAAAGGTTGGAAGGATGGCTTGGCTGATGGACTGGGCTGTGTTCACAACTCTCTTATAGTTTCTTATGGTCCCTGGCAGAGCAGTTGCCATACCTAGCTGCGATACATCTGAAGAGGTTAAAATTTCCCCTAGCCCTTTGTGAATGCTGCATACCTCGATTGTCTTGACTTCTTCAGATGGTCCCCGACGACATGTATTTCTTCATTGATTGCCTCCAAATTCAATTAACTGACTTCACGAAGAAGGAACAATGTTGTAAAATACCTCGTCTTCACGGTTTGGTTCCTCAGATCAACGTAACATGAAAAATCAAAAAGTGAAAAGTGGTGGGAATCCGAAACAAAATAAATAATGCTGTACATAACCTGCAGGTTTGACAGCATCCGCAGAGAATGCAACAAAATGAACACATTTCAGTTCTGTGACCTTCCATCAAATTAGGGAAATGTAGAAATGAGAAATTATGAGAGGGAATTGTAGATAACAAACAATAAAGTTTTATAATAGCCTGGAGGGAAAGAGGTATTAAATGACAGAGGATTTCATGGTGCAAGACCAAAGAGAATGGTAATGGAACAAATAAAGAAATTTTTAAAAATGTAGAAGTATGAATGATAAGATCCTGAATAGGTGCAGTCGGAAAGCAGGAGAAAAGAAATTTTAAAAATACAAACAACAATAAAAATCAGCAATTTGTTGGATATGCATTGAGAGAAATATTCTTCTGCTTGAGGTGAAGACACATTTTCTTTTGCCAAAGTAATCAGGATAGAGGTATGTTCAAAGGAACAGCAAAGGATTCCAGCTAAACTGGAGGCCAAAACAATCACTGTTATCAGTAGATTATATTTACGTAGAGTTATTAGGATATGGAATATCCTATTCAGTATAATAATTAAAAAAGAGTCACAGTAGGTTTTTTAAAGAAAATTGTATAAAATATGCAGAGAGAAAGGTCATTCAATCCAACCAGTCTGTGTTGATGTTCATATTCCACAAAGTTTCCTCACATTCCACCTATCTCATTTCAGCATTTTTGTTTCACACACTTGAATTGTTAAAAGCATTTGACCTAGTTGCCTCAATGTCTTCCTGCAGTACCAGGTTTGAGGTTCTGCAAAATCTGTGTAGAAAAATTTCCCCAAACTCCATTATGAGATTCATTAGTAGCTATTTTATATTTATGGCCATTAGTTTTGGATTCTCCTACATATGGTATCATTCTGTCTATATCAATCACCTCCAACTGAAAAATTCATAATCTTTACAACTCTATCATGTCTCCTCTTAAAAAAGCTATTCAATCTTTGCAGATTACCATAATCTGATTTCTTCAACTGTACTTGTAAATCTTATTTGCACTTTCTCCAATGCTTCTATTTATAGTATCACAAGTGAATAATCGTTTAAAATAGATATTTAAAGAAAATGAAGGCCAAAGGAATTTGAGTAAGTGGCAAGCTCTTTGGCAAAGCTGGCACAAATAAGATGGCCCATGTTGTCTTCTGTGTCTTAAGATTCATTGCTTTTAAATACTTCAGTGTCCAGCTTTCCTTTCCTTTGAAAGTTCTTTGAATGTGTTGTCACCTATCATATCTGTTCCCATTGTACCCTCAAGGTGGACAGTAGCTAAAACAAACAATGGTCTCATAAAGGCAGAATGGAATGAGGAAATAGCAGACACATTAAACAAACAAATAATTTCTTTATGTGTTCCATTACCACTCCCTTTGGTATTCACAGTAAAAAGCATAATTTGCAGATTTGAAATAAAGGATAACAAAGGGCTAATAAGAATGAGAAGCTTAAAATAATTAATATCAGCAGAGAGAAATGTTGGAAAAACATAGAATCATAAAATGTTTGCAGTACAGGAGACAGCTCTTTACTCTAACATGTCTGTGCCAGTTCCCTGCAAGATCAATTCATCTAGTGCCACTACATCTTTTCCTTGCAGCTCTGAAGATCTTTCCTCCTGAGATAATGTTCCAGTTCTCTTTGGAAAACCAAAGTTCAATTTGCCTCAATTACACTAAAATTTAACCCCACTTTGCATAAAAATGTTTTTCTTTATGTCGCCATTTCAGTTTCAACGTCTGCCAAAAGTCCCCCAACCTTCTCTTCCAAGGAGAACATATCTGGTAATTCCAATCTGTATCACTGAGATTTCTCATCTTTGGAATCATTTTTAAGTTTTTTTTCTGCATCTGCTTCAATGTTTTACGTATAACGTGATACCTGTGTCTGGATAGAATACACCAGTGAAGGCCAAACCTGTGTGTTGGACAGATTTCTCATAAAACTGCTTTGCTGTGTACTCTGCCACCATTTATAAAGGTAACAATCCAAGATGTTTTATGAACTGCAGTCTCAACTTTCCCTGATACCATCAATGATTTATGTACATGAAACCTTAGGTTCACATGCTTCTACAGTAGTCTACTCTATTCTCTTTATAATTGTATCTTTATTCTTATATTTGCCTCTCATTGTTCTTCCAACCAAAATAAATCATTTTACACTTCTCTTTATTAAACTTCATCAGCCACTTGGCTACCCATTCCACTGATTTGCCTATATCCATTTAGATTTTAATACTCTTCTCCTCATAGTCCATAATGCTTTCAAGTTCTATGTTATCTGAGAATTTTGAAATTGCCCCTGCATACCTGTTCAAAGACGTGCATGTTAGATCAACTGGCCATGCTAAATTGCCCGTAGTGTTCAGGTGTAGGTTAGGTGGGTTAGCCATGGGAAATGCAGGGTTAGGGAAACAGCATTAGGGGAGTGGGTCTGGGTAGGATGCTCTTCAGACGGTCATGTAGACTCAATGGGACAAATGGCCTGCTTCTGCACCATAGGGATACTATGGTTCTAGACCTAGATCTAGGTCATTAAAATGTATCAAGAAGTGCAGAGGTCCTAACCACTCTGGAGCCTCCACTTAAGAACCCTTCCTACAATCTGATAACCTGCTCATAACTACTATTTCTGCATTGTCATTTGTTCAGTTGAATTTCTACGTTGCTACTGTCAATCCTTTTAATCCGTAACCTATGGATTTGCTCACAAGACTTTTGCATGGCCCATTATCAAATACCTTTTTTCATGATCCCAGCTGACAATACTCCTGGACAAGTCAGATCCAAAGATGAAATCTGGCCTGAGATAAGTCTGTTTTAATTTAGTTAATGAGATAGTCATACACTGAAACATAGTAACATGAGGCTATAGAGTTTCTTTCACAAAAATAACTTATTACACAAAAGATAAAAACAACAGTTCTCAGTATAGAACAGTTAGAAAAATCATAAAACATCCAGGAAAACAAAGTTCAATCTATTTGCCAACACAGTCCCTTTATAGCAGTGTGTTGCCCGTTGTGCAGGTTTTCATGCAGTAACCTGGACTTTCCTAAATGACTATTAATTATGTACCAAATTATTATTTCTAGAAACATCCCGAACACTGAGATTAAACTGACTAGTCTGTAGTTGTTGAGCTCATCCTCATGCAATTCTACAGTGCTTTCAAATTGGCGGTGCATCCAAAGAGGATTGGAAAATTATGGCCAGTGCCTTTGTTATTTCCATATGCACTACTGTGGTTCAAGAAGGCAGCTCTTCACCACCTTTTCAATGGCAACTAGGTACAGGCACTAAAGGCTGAACAGCCAGCAACACCCAAATCTCACAAGTGAATAAGAATTTTAAAAATCTCTTGCATTTCCCCCCACACCAGTCTTCTTTGTGCATCGTATTGGGCCCTGTTGACTTACCAACTGGAAACATCTTTAATTATAATACCACACCTTAGCAATTTTGAATCTTTCAAATGTCTCATTGACCATGACGGGGTATAATCTTCCTCCTTGGTAAAGACAAATGTAAAGATCTCACTCAGTACATCAGCCATGCTTCTGTGTCTTTATATCCAAATTCTTTTTAAAATAGGCAACTCCATGCATCCTTCCACTAGATATTTCCTGTTAATACACACATCCAAGAGTTTTGGATCAAACACAAAATGCTGGAGAAACTCAGCACGTCTTGCAGCATCTGTGCACAGAGAAGTAGAGTTAACATCAAGCCCAAAAAGTCATATCAGACAATTTAACTCTTACATCTAAAAGTGCAGTGTTGTCATATCTGATGCCTAGGTCAATGTCAGGTGGTTCATCCAGTTTCACTCCTTTTAGACTTTTCTGGTTACATATCTAAATTGCCTTTGAGCTGTCTGGCTTGCTAGGCCATTTTATACATCAGTCAATGACCCATGTCCTCGGAACTCTAGCCTGGCCCTTTGGATTGCTAGACCATGGCATTATCACTGTTCTGCTTCCTTCTCAATTCCAACAGATGGAAAAAATGATGACCATGTTGATTCACCTCTGTAGCCCTGCAGGAGGAAAAGAGATATGTTAGTAGACTGCCTTTTGTGCACCAGATGGTGAAGATAATGTTAAATTGTTAAACCATGGCTTTAATACATTTGACCCTTCAATAACTTATCCTTCAGTATCTTTGTCCATTAATGTTTGCTGTTTACTTACTTCAGAAGCTAATTATTAAGAGAATGAAGTTGTTCTGATGAGAAAACTGCATTTTAGTTGGTGTTACCTTGAGTTATTATTGCTTCAAATATTCAATTCAATTCAATTGAGACAAAACTACTTCACTGGTATGATAATCAGCCTGTTCCATATCGGATCACAGCTTTAATCAGTGTGTTAGCTCAAAAGATCTGGCGGATTTCATTTAGTCATGCGGTTTAAAGTAGCAGCATTTAATAAGTAATTCAGTTCATGCATGAATATTTCAATTTGGAACAGAAACACAACATTATTTTATTCTTGTCATGGCTGCACTGGGCTGTTAATGAATGCTAATGAAAATCAAGCATGGATGGCCAAATGGAACATTGCTGCAATGAAAAAAACCTGAAGCTGAAACCCTGACTAGGCAATAGAGACAGAATGAGAGCGCAAAATGATACCTGCAGGGGGTTAAAGTGACAGCGAGGAGGCTTGAGACCAGCAGCAAGTGTGAGAGCAGAGCGAGGCAATAAACTGGTAGGCTGGGAACAGATCGACTGCTTTTAACTGTTTGGCAAATAATTCTTTTTGTCTCTTTATTTCTAATTAGAAATTATTCATTTAAAATATAGATGCCAGTTTGTTTGTACTTAACTGGATAGGTAAAGCTGTATTAAGAGATTTAACATAAGGTAGGTCTGGAAACATTAATTAAAGTTAATGGTTTGTGCATGACATTATCTGGATCTTAAAAGATGGAATAGAAATGTTTCCTAAACAATGGATATACACTGGAGGACCTGATGCATTTCCTAAGCCAAAATGTGAATGGGTTAAAATTTGGCAGATGGAGTGAAATGTGGGATTATGTTAGCATGTGTATTTGGACAGGAAGAAGAGAAAGGCAGAATGGAGAGAAACTGTGAAATTTGGGGTGCAGAGAGATGGGAATGTCATGATATATGAATCAATTAATCACAAATAGATTTTTAAAAATGCAGATACAGAAAGTAATTAGAAAGGCAAATTGATTTCTGACTATAATTCCAAGAGGAATAATATAAAAGTAGTAAAGTGTTGTTACAACTGCACAGGGTCTTCATGAGAATGTGTCTGTAGAATGGTTTCCAGTTTTGATTGCCTTACTTCAGAAAGGCTATAATTGCATCACAAGCAATTTAGAGACAGTACTCAGCAGATTGCTGGGAAGCATACAGCAAAGAATTATTTACATCTTTAAGACACAGAGTGAAAAGAGCTATGTCATAGTGATGTCAGAGTACATGGAACTAGAGCCTGAGCTGTGAGATCCCAGCAGGGAGTCTTCTATTATCATACACTGTCAGTAATTTTGTTTAATAAAGCCAACTAATGATCAGTCACAAGAGTGGAGACTACACGTCACGACAGGATTAAGGGGTCATCTTATGAAGAACGTTTGAGCAGGTTTGTTTGTACTCATTGAAGGATGAGAGGTAATCTTACTGAATGATTTCAAGGGGACTTGACAGGATGAATGCTATAAGAATGATTCCTCTGGTGAGGATGCTATAACTAAAGGGCACAGTTTAAAAATAAGTTGTTGACCATTTATGGAGTGATGGACTGGTTGGGCCGAAAGGTCTGTTTCTGTACTGTATGACTCTATGACTTAATTCAAACATTAAGTGCCCTGAGGAGACTTGGCCAAGTGGTTGTGAAAAGAATTTTTCTGACTGTGGGAGCATCTTCAATTGGACATCACAGTTTAAAAATAAGGAGTCACCAATTTAAAACAGTGATGCAGAAAAAAGAATTCTGATTGTTGGAAGTCTTTGGACTTCGATTCTTCAAAGGCAGTGGATGCAGAAGCTTTAATTTTTTTTTAAGGAAAAGGTAGATAGGTTCTTGATTATCAAAAGGATGAAAGACTTTTGGAAATATATAGGAATTTAGCGTTGAGGTTCAATCAGATCACCCATGATTTTATTGAATGGTGGAGCAGGCTCAAAAGGGCCAAGCTGCCTTTTCTTCGCCCTTGTTCTTATGTTCACAAAATACAGACAAGGAGCATTTTTTGCTATGAAGGTTTCAGACATTGGAATTCTTTTCCTGATAGAGCACAGGAGGCTGGGTCATTGAAAATGTTAGCAGTTAAATCAAATTTTTGATCAAATCAGAAGTCTAGGGCTTTTAGGACAGAAAAAGAAGAAGAAGGTAATGGTCACAAACAAATTAACCATGATTTATTGATGACTGAAACAGACTCAATGGACTAAGAGGCCTACTTTTGCTGCTATTTTACACAATCTTATGATCATGCAACTGAAACCCACTCTTGCTCTTAATAGCTGTATTTTCAGTTTGGTCTTTCACATCAGTATTTGTTAAGAATTCTTGGGCTTGGAAAGTCACATCTTTGATGTGACAAACCAGGAATGTGAAAAAGAATCATGTGCCTCATCCTCTTTCAATGGATTTGGATTTGATGTAGGAACTCAGGATACTTTGTTGCTTGAATTTTGTTAATTCTACAAAAATAAATCCAAACTCATGTGTTTAACACTGACATCTCAGCTGTTATAGGGAAGCTTTAGAATGCTACCTTTGGTAGTCTGACACAAGTGCACTTTTTCTGTAGCTGTAACACTATATTCTGCTTTCAGTTCTATTACCCCGATGTACTTATGTAAGGTATTATCTGTCTGGTTAGCACACGAAAGAATACTTTTCACGGTATCTTGGCACATGTTACAATAATAAAGTAAATCAAATCTTAAAGGTGTTGGGCAATTTAAATTATGTTAGTAAATCTGGAAGTAAAACCTATTCTTTGTAAGGTCGAACATGCAAGTATATTTGAATAAAACAAGTCTCAAACAGTGACCATCACCATCAAAATGGAGTCTAATCATTCGCCCTAGTCGCTTGCTCTAAATAAAAAACTGAATTTATCAGCTGTAAACCCCTAATTGATTTTATTTCTCTAAAGGGGGAATAAAGCCTTGTTCCAATGACTTAAGGTCTCAGTCAGTTAAATGCCATGTCCTTATATATTCTGAGCTTCAAATTAAATTATTATATTTTAAAGTTAACCATCAGGATGCAGAGAAATGGCTGCTCAAAGATATACAGAGCTACAAGTCATTGCATTATCACTGAGCTCAAAAAAGCAGTACCAATACAAGAGGGGGATGAGGCATCAGGATTCCCTGCCAGGCTTTCATTCCCCTCAAGTAAGCGAGGAGGCACAACTGAACCTCACACCAGAGGGTGGGCAACAGCTATCTGTACCTGGAATTCCTCTTAGGGCATCCCTGAAGGCGAGCAGCTCTTCCCTTGTTCCTTTGTGACACCAACACCTCATGGTGCTTCTAAACAGGAAATCTGTCAGGTGTGCCTGTAAAGACCAGAGTGTCATGCCAGTGCAGCTTTCTCCTAGTAAACTTCTAAATAAGGCTCTTCCTCAAAACTGTTCTTCCAAATGTGCACTATTGTATGAGTGTTGTCCTTTCTGACACTTCAACACATCCTCACTGCTGACTCACCTTATACTGCAGCATTCCCTCAATACTGTTCTTTTGGCAGTGCCATTCTTCTTTAGAACTTCCCTTTCAACAGTGTAGCTCTCCATAATTATTACATTGTCACAATGTAGCATTCAGTCAATACTGCACCCTGACAGTACAGAGCTCACTTGGTGTTGCCCCTCCCAACGTGCAACTGTCCCATTTGACAAGTCACCATCCTCTTCATGCTACCCTCTGTGCAGCACTTCTCTGTACTTCTTCCCACCACTCCACTCACTTCAATTCTACTTCAGCACTGCCACCTCTGATTGGTGCTTCTGAGTACTCCCCCACAACTGCCGGCTGATCAGTGTGGAGTTTCCTCAGTACTGATGCTTTGAAATTGCATTGCTCCCTCAGTATTGCCCCATTGTATGTTGCAGAAGTATCAAGTAACAGATCAGGATGGGACTTTAGTCCATAAAAATCCAATCCAAGTGAGAGTCTTCTTAGAGCGATAGTTGACTATTAACAGTAAATGTTTGCATCTTTAAATCACAACTGGATCTTGAAGAGAAAGGAATTCTAAGTGTTAATGTGAAATATTCCATTGCTAAATTTACAAGTAGATTAAGCCCATTAACACGGTTGTGCAGTAAACAGGTTTACATCTTTGTTCCTTCCCTGAAGGAACAAAATGGAAATAATATTCATAAAGTTCTAACTTTAAGTTTAGTTTGGCTTTCATTTCAGCAAAAACAATTTTTTTTTTAACCTGACTGTTGAATTGACGTGAATATATTTAGTGATACAGCAGCCAAATGATCTCACTGGAGATTTCATCTAAAGATAAATAGGGCTCCATTAAATTTCTTACTACGGTGTATCTGTCAGCCGCTGCTATAATTACTGTTCGCTCTTTGGTATTCCTGGTAGGTCATTATAACCACATTTTAGTTTCATTAATTTACAAATAAAGTGCTGCTGCTGTTTACATAGTATCTTGATGCAATTGATTTGGTTATAATGGAAAAATGTTCTGATTTTGGATGAACCATTTCAGGTAAAGATAATAAGATCAATGGGGTTTTTGAATTTGTGCAATGAACAATGTTGTTAAGATCTCAGAATTCAGCAGATGAAAAATTCAGGTTGTGTTTGAAGAAGAAAATAGAATGAATGAACTAATTACAAAACCATTTGCCCCATCATCCCAATGGTAAGTATCTGTAAAACAATATAAAGTCTATACACTCCCCCACTCATTCCCAAAGTCCCATATTTTCATCTGTTTCAAATATCATTTGCTTTGTCCACCTTTTCTAATGCTTTCTTGCCATCTACAACATTCAGCGCTAAACATTAGCATTACAGATGTCTCAATCCTTTACTTCCTTGCTCTCAATCAATGTTTCCCTTGATTGGTACTCAATCATTTTTTTCTCTTGATTGTTGTATCAGTGTACTTTTCTAAAATCTTTCTAGTGTATCTTCATAGCAACACCTTTTGAGAATGCACACATTACTCCTATTGCTGCACTCATTTTATTTTTTCTGGTTGGTAACTTCAGAAAAGCATTCAATTACCTTTGTCAAATATAATTTGCTTTTAACAAGTCTGTGCTGTCTTTCCTTGATTAACCAAGACATTTAAAAAGATAGACTTAGCTTCACTGAAGAGAAGAAGACTCCAGATTTCACAGCAAGAGACAAAGAAGTGGAAAATTGGAAGGACTAAAATAGAGAAAAATTAGGGGCTCTGAGATTTACGGTAATCTAAGTATAAAGGTTGACCAGTCTAGAAGGGATACATCCTAGGCTGTCAAGGAAAATAAATGTATAAAATTGTGAAGGCTCTGTCTGCAGCATTCCAATCCTCCTTAAATACAGAAATAGTGTCAGAAGACTGGAAGATTGCAGATGTTACCTCTGTTAACAAAATGGAAGAAGAGTAAAACAACAACGGCAGGTCAGTCTGTCGGAACGTAGATGATGGGAAACCTTGAGTCAGTAATCGAACATGAAACAAAATTGCATTTGGTAAATATAGGTTTAAAAATGAAAAAAAAACCAGTCAGGGCTAAATTTATAAAAAGAAAACATGTTTGCATGATTTGACTGAGAGATAAAAGGTACTGCAGATGCTGGAGAATCCGAGATAACAAGGCGTGGGGCTGGATGAACACAGCAGACCAAGCAGCATCATAGGAGCAGGAAAACTTGACGTTTCGGGCCTAAACCCTTCATCAGAAATGGGGGAGGGGAAGAGGGTTCTGAAATAAATAGGGAGAGAGGGGGAGGCGGATAGAGGATGGATAGAGGAGAGGATAGGTGGAGA
>JAHRHZ010000024.1:14032886-14119616 GCA_024137785.1 Ginglymostoma cirratum
CTTGAGGTGGGAGGAGGGGATAGGTGTCTCCCCTCCCCCAACCGCATCCCAAAACCAGCTCAGCTCATCTCCACCTCCCTAACCTGTTTTTCCTCTCACCTATCCCCTCCACCCACCTCAAGCCCCACCCCCATCTCCTATCTACTAACATCATCCCGCTCCCTTGACCTGTTCGTCCTCCCTGGACTGACCTCTCTCCTCCCTACCAGCACCCCCACACCTACACTCACCTTTACTGGCTCCATCCCCGCCTCTTCGACTTGTCTGCCTCCTCTCCACCTATCCTCTCCTCTATCCATCCTCTATCCGCCTCCCCCTCTCTCCCTATTTATTTCAGAACCCTCTTCTCCTCCCCCATTTCTGATGAAGGGTCTAGGCCCGAAACGTCAAGTTTTCCTGCTCCTATGATGCTGCTTGGCCTGCTGTGTTCATCCAGCCCCACGCCTTGTTATCATGCATGATTTGACTGTGTTCTTTAAAGAGGGAGAGAGTTCTTGACAATGCTGCAATTGATGTTGTGTATATAGAATTTCAAAAGCTGTTTCATAGCAAATATTGGAATATTGAAATATGAGATTAAATGGTTATAGGCAGAATGAATAATGTTGAACAGTTGTCTATGACATGGAGTTGTTAATAGAAATAAAGTATAGAAGTTGCAGGAAATCTGAAACAAAACAGAAAATACTGGAAATAGTAAGCTGGTCTAGTAAAATCTAGCAGCATCTATGGAAACAGGATTAGAGATAACATCTACAGCTGTGCATGGTCCTTCCTCAAACTGTTCTGAAGAGCAACAATAATTCAGACTCAAAATGCTAACTCTCTTTCTCTCCCCACTGCTGTGGCCAGACCTGCAAAATTTCTCTTGCATTTTCTGTTTTTGGATTGAGGATAGAACCAAAGAATAGAATACAACAAAAAAGTTTTTTGTAGAATAAAATCCCTACAGTGTGGAAACAGGCCCTTTGGCCCAAAAAGACCCCACCAAATCTCAGAGCATCCCACCCACACCAATCCCCCTGTAACCCACCTAATCTACACATCCCTGAACACTATGAGCTATTTAGCATGGGCAATCCACTGTGCCTGCACATCTTTAGACTGTGGGAGGAAACAAGAGCACCCAAAGGAAACCCACGCAGACACGAGGAGAACGTGCAAACCCCACATAGACAGTCACCCGAGGGTGAAATTGAACCCGGGTCGATGGTGCTGTGAGACAGTAGTGCTAACCACTGAGCCACCATGCCAATTCTTAAAAAATTACTGGTGAGCCCTCAACTAAAGGATTGTGTCAATTTTTGGCTTCACACATAGAAAAGGTGTAAGGGTTTTAGGGAGAATGCCATGGAGATTTACTAGAAAAGTTTGAGGTAAAAGTTGTGGACACAGTGGATAAGCTAGAGTTCTCCAAAGAGCAAATAAAGTAAATAGGGTAATTTAATAGAGTTGTTTAAAATTAATAAGGATTTTGATAAAATAAAAAGAGGAACTATTTACAGTGGCAGAAACAGAGGTGGGTGGGACCTCTTCTGCTGGTGACCTCAGTTGTGTGGAAAGACCTCGTAAGGTCACCTAAGTGCCTGAAGTGGTTTAGCCCAATCCATAGAACAGTGTCACTACTGACTCTTCATCCAATTACAAAGTTCTTTAGAATGTGCAGATGTAGATGCACTGAGGCTGCATGAGCAATATTCAATTTTTTGAAGAACAAAATGTGGCACTGTTTTGCTTGGTCTTCATTAATAGAAAGTATCAAGTACAGAAACAGGTAAATTTTGCTGAATATTTGTAAAGACCTTGTTAGAGCCCTACTGAAGTATTCTGATCGCATTTTAGGAAAGATGTAAGAGTTTTCTAAGCTACAAGGTTAGATTTTGGGTAAGAGATACAGGTAGGGGAAATGCAAAGGATAACTTTGCCAATACTGCCCACAAGGGTGATGGAAACAAAGATGACCAATGATTTCAAAAGCAAATTGGACGTATACTTGAAGGAATTAATTTTTTGGGCAATAGGAATAGAGCAGTGGAATGGGACTAACTGAATTGCAATAGGAGGAGACACATTGATATGATAGGCCAACTGGCATCTATCTGTGCCATAAAATTATTCAACACTCTTCAAGTTACAATGTTTTGATGCTCCAATCATAATTATTTTCTCAATCAGCTGCTGCAAGGGCTATCATGGAATATATGATCTATTTCTCTAATGATTTTACATTGTAAAATCAATTCACTGGAAAAATATTGCAAGTATTTCTAAACTAATTACTTTGCTCAGGACTTGGTCAATAATTTGTACTTTTTCCCCTTTTCTCACTCATTTTGTAGTTAATTTATTTGCGATTATAATCCTATCCAGTAGAAAATGCAACCTAACTAAATGTGTCACTTTCTACCTTATGTCAATGGCATTGGGCGATCTACCAATCATTTTCATTGATGTCACACAATAAAAGATTGGCAGTTATTATTTCTAAAGTTTTTCTTTCGTATCGCATCCATGCATTCCCTTTATTGTTCTGTATGCTTCAAGTTGGGATTGCTCAGTTTGGCCAATAATTAATTTTACCTTTAATCGTTGCCAGCAACTGAAAACAAAATATTGTACTAAAAGATTGTGGCCATTGTTATCATGTTGTGTGTACACTCTTCTGTTTAAACTACACTCACTGGTACTTTGTTAGTCATGTGTCTAGGTGCAAATGCAATATGCAATGGGACTTCATTCTAAAGCAAAAAAAAACCTTTCTACCCCAAAAGCATGGATATCATTCATTTGGCTCCACTGCATCTTCGCCCCATTGCTCCCATTTGGTTTCATTCTACTGTTCAATATTCTGGCTGTCAGAAATATTTTAATGGCAAGTAAAGTTTGAAGAGCACCCTGAGGATGCAATGCCAATGAAAATTACAATAATATGGAGACAGCAAATCATAAATTATCCAATCATTTTATTTTCCACCGTGTCTGGTGGCTTTATAGTGATAAGGAAGATGCACATTATATATTTCTTGTTTGTATGATCACAGATGTTTTCTATCACACAAGTTTCAATGATTCTTTATGTAAGAATCTGCAAGCTGCAATTATGCTTCAGGTTCAGACTTCATGTACAAATTCAAGCATTTATGCAGTTGCCAGGCTAACTTCAGAAAGCAAATAAGGGATGCAGTTAAATCTGTATACTCTTATTTTAAAATTAAATCATTGTAGTAACAGCAGAAGAAGCATATATAACTAAATGCATAGCTCAATTCTAACTGATCCATATCTTCACCCACTCTGCATTGTGTTTTATAATTAGATTAACGAATAGAAAATACCAGAAGACCTTTTTAAGGTCACTTTTGTACACGTGACCCAAATTAGCATGTGTATGTAGAATTAGAGAACAGAGGTATTTAGGATTATTTAGTATTTTAAGACATATTTGGAGCATGATGTTGGCATTTTGTTGCCCTTTTATTCTTTTCATTCTCTTGACATATTAATGTTTGAAAAAGGACTTAATTTTTAGGTATCAGTTCGGCAGATTTTTCCTTTCAAATTCATTCCCAATGTGTTGTTAACCAGAACTTAAAATGTTGAGTTTTGGGCTTTTCTCTTTACCTCTGCAGTTCATATCATGAAGGTACTTCCACAGTCTAGTCGGGAGGGATGGCCAGAATAATAAGATCAAGGAAAGGTTGCAGGACAGAAGAAGGACCTTGCATTCAGCCCATCGCTAGTGTTGGGGTTGGCCATGGCTGAAAGCAGCACAAGATGGCCAAAAGCAGCCTTCAGTTGACTTAAATTAGCTTGTTTGGTGTAGTTTGTACTGAAGTAAATCATAAATTAGAACAATAGTAGCCCTATAAACAGAATATATGCAAGGTAACAAGATTAAAGATAATACACGAAGGCTCCTGTTGTAGACATGCAGCTGCAGTTGTTTATACAGAAACAGTTGGATAAGAACATCCTTGTTTATGCCAATATAAATTTTTCATAATTAGCTAATTTAATGTTTGAGATTCATTACAATTAGTTTTATTCTAGTTAAGATTTCCAGATAATCATAATTATAGATTTTGACATATAGTCTTTAAGAAGAAAATACAATAAGCATTAAAGAGATTCCATGAAAATCCTGTGAACAAGACAGCCATAGACAGTAAAGGAGGGCCTCCCCCACACTATTACCAGGGAGGATGGAATTTCAGGTGCAGGTGTCAGCAGTATTGGAATGTGGTTAAATACACCATGTATTGTGCAAGTCTCAAGGATAGAGGTAAGGGTGTCTGGTAAATATTATGAAATTTACACACACACAGACCAGGTATTGAACTTCAATAGTAACCATCCCAGCACACACAAACGTAGCTGCGTGTGAACACTATTTAAAAGGGCAACAACACATTGCAGCAACACAGATCTACACCAAGAGGAGGAGGAATACCTCTTCCAAGTGTTCAAGGATAATGGATATCCAAAGAACTGGGTTAGAAGATGCCTATGGGAACAGCATCAGAAAGATTCTACATGCCTCGACACACTCATCACACTACCCCACATCAGGAACACGTCAGAACTCACCACAAGACTCCTACGACCACTGGGCATCAGAGTGGCACACAAACCCACATCAACCCTACGACAACTGCTCACCTGAACTAAAGACCCACTCCCCGCCATGGACAGGACCAATGTCATCTACAAAATTGCCTGCAGAGACTGTGAGGAACACTACATCGGACAAACAGGAAGGAAACTAACAACAAGAGTACATGAACATCAACTGGCTACAAAAAAACACGACTAATATTCACTCATCTCAATCCACATGGACAAGGAGAACCACGACTTCGACTGGGACAACACCAAGATCCTGGGACAAGCTAGGCAGAGACAAGCACGAGAATTCCTGGAAGCATGGCACTCCACAAAGCATGTTATTAATAAACACATTGAACTCAACCCCATGTACATTCGACTACAAAGGAAAACCGGAAGTGAGGCAATCCATCTCAACGGACCCCAGAGTTTAAAAACCAGGTGGGAAAACACACCGACACTTCATCGGAGGCTGCACTGAGGATGTTACCCAGCACAATAACGAAACGTCTGCGGAACAACAAACCAGCTCAGCGAGCCAACTAACCTCAACACTCACAACTCGAGCTACAGATCTACTCCAAAACCTTAAATATCATTAAATCATGGAAGACCAAGGGGTGTCCACAAGGCTGCCCATCATTGACCATACGGTCACATGATTCATTGGATTGGGTGTGTATGTAATTAATTAATAATATAATTGGTCTGTGACTGCCAAAGGCAGGCTGAAAACAAAGGTATAAAAAATATGTCTTTCCTTTGGTTACTGCAGAAGTTTCTGATCCCCAGAGGTTTCTTCCCACCATTGTAATTTCAATAAACTCTTTGGTGTTGGAAATGGACTCTGGCTGTTGGTTGACTTACTTAGTCCTTCGGCCCCAACACTAGCTTTCTGTCCCTGCAGCCCCATAACCCACCAAGATATCTGTATTGCTGCAATTCCTACCTCGAGCATCCCATCTTTAAATTGCTGCAATTGCAGTGGCTGGTCTCAGTTGCCAAGATCCCAGTTTCTGGAGTACCCTCCCTACATCTCTACTTTACATTCCTCTTTTAAAGGCACTACTTCTTTGACCAAATTGTTGATCATTGTGCTGAAGATGATCTTTGACTTTGCGTCATACTTTACATCACAATGCTCCTGTGAAGTTCTTTGCTACGGTTTATTAAAATAAAGGGAGCTGTATGTTGCAGTTTCGGTTTGCGGTACCTGCATGCTAATGATTCATATTTCATCTATAAAGACAGCTAAATCCCTCTGTCCAACAGCGTCTGAAGCACATTAAAAATTGCATTGTGCATTACCACACATGCACCAGCAGAGGGAATCTGTTCCGGAAAGAAAAGAAGCATTCTTGCTTAACAGCGTGTGCATTTTTGATTCCAAATATCTCTGGCTGAGCAACCGGTGTCTGACTTAAGAGCTTCATAATACTGACAGCATGGTAAGAGATAAGAAATGGTACTTTCAGTTATGAATTTTCTGGAGGTGTCTGTCTACGTTCAACAGACAAGACCACATTTTAAGTTGGAAATTTAGGGACATGCGCCTTTATGTTTGGGATAGGGAAAAGAGGCACTCTATCTTGGGTGAGTACCGTAAAAGCTGACACTGATGCACACAAGTCCACATGTGCGCTGACACTCTCTGATATACACACAGCTCAAAAAAAAACCATCAATAAAAAAATAAAATATTTAAGTTTCACCACTGCATTGATGAATATAGCACTGTCTATGCCCAAATATACACCTCCAGACTGCATTCAGAGCCATCAACTGTAATTCCATGTTGGCGAAGAAGGCACAGTGTCACTATTTAGTGAAATGAGAAGAACCTTTATTCCTGGGGAGTTATACAACTTTGGCATTCTGCCTCAGAAGGCAGCGGAGGTGGAGAGTTATTGACGAGTTTCAAAACGGAGGTGTTTAGATTCCTGTTAGGCAGGAAAAGTCAAAGGATATCAAAGGGATGGGGTAGAATGTGGAATTCAAAATAAACAGATCAGCCATAAAAAGTATTGAATGGTGGAGTAGTCTTGAGGGGCTAAGTGGCGTATTGCTCCGATATGTTCTTTTGTAATTAGAAATGACAGAGGGAAACATGGTGTCATGGTAAGGTCACTGGGCTAATTATCCAGAGACGCAGGCCTGTGCTCTGGGGAAATGGGTTTAAATCCCATGACGGTAGCCAGTGGAATTCAAATTTAATTGACAAATCTCAAATTACGAGCTGGTCTCAGTAATGGTGACAGAGAAATCATTGCTGCCAGAATCTACCTGCAACACTTACGCTTTTTTAGGGAGGTTGTCCTTCCCTCATCTGGTGTACACATGACACTAGATCCACAGAAATAGGATTGACTCTTAAAGCACTCAGGAAGACCTCCACCCCCCATTGTTATACCTAAACACTTGAGAAACGTCTAATAGATATGAAATGGGGCGGATCATGTCGCATTATTCTAGGTTGGCAGTATAAATGACAACGGCCAATCAGCCCTATCAACCCCTAGTCCTATAGTCCTATTATTAACATTTGGGGGGGGCGTGTAGGAACTGAGAGAGTTATCCTATAGAACACTCAATTAACAGCCTGACATAGTCATACTCATGAAATCATGTCTTAAAGCCAGTGTCCTACACACTACCATCACCATTTATGGGTATGTCCTATTTCAATGAGCAGCACATTCATTTACAGTCAGCAGAGTGTTGTTCTGGTAGCATTTATTAATGAGGGAACTTGTTTTGGAAAGGAATGCAGCACTATACTAATACGCTCTTGGCTTGCCAAAATCATGTTACCTCCAACATGAGGCACTGCCGGATTTTGGGGGTGGGGGGGCCTTCCATCTTGCTGCCAGTTTCAAAAAGAAAGGGAGGGTAAGAAAAAATGGCAGCTACTAGACTCAACACATAACACTGAATCAGAAGTGGAAGCAATATTCAGTGTTGGAAAATTGTACTAAATCAGAGATACAGGAATACTCAGCACTGTAAAAGCTGCTATTAACCACTCAAAATGCACTGAGAAAGAACAAAGAAGCTGTCCACAGCTGAAATACTAGATAAGACATGGATGAAGGTTGACATGAAACAGACCTAATAGTTTTTCAATTTGCAATGGCAGAATTATGAAATTATGACCAATCTATTTGATAAGCCAGAGCAGCTATGAATAGTTACACCCATTATCACTTTGGGGAAGGACTGTTTCAAAGTGTATTCCTCCCTCATTCTTCCTGATGAACAGGAAAAGCTCGAATGACAGAAATCAAAAGCCTTGACAGCATGCTTTGATCGCCAAGCGAATGCAACTTGAAATCTGACAGTGGGAGCACCTACACTGAGGAAGGAAAGAGATCAACGTGTGCAGAAGTATTGAGGTTGTAACTCAGCGCAGCACATACTTGTGGAAGTGCAGTCCAAGCCTTGATAGATATACCAAGCTGAAAGGGCAGAATCAAAAACAAAGTTGCTGGAAAAGCTTAGCAGGTCTGGCAGCATCTGTGGAGGAGAAAACAGAGTTAACATTTCGGGTCCGGTGACTCTTCCTCAGAATTGATGGTGGCTGGGAAAATGTCAGTTTATATGCAGAAAATAGGGAGGTGGGTGCGGTAGGGAGTAAACGATAGGATAGAGCCCAAAGAGAGAGAAAGACAGTTGGACAGACAAAGGAGTTGTGAACGATCAGGCTGGGAGGGTGAATAGTTGTTAATGGGGATTGTTAGTAACTAACAACCAGGGGGTGGGTAGTGGCAGGCTATGTTGTGACAAGGCCTGGTGTGTGGGATGGGGGACTGGGACATGGGAGAGTTTAGGTCCTAAAATTATTGAACTCAATGTTGAGTCCGGAGGGCTGTAGGGTCCCCAAGCGGAAAATGAGGTGTTGTTCCTCCAGCTTGCGTTGGGCTTCACTGGAACACCGTAGCAAGCCGGAGACAGAGATGTTGGCCAGAGAGCAGGGTGGTGCATTGAAGTGGCAGGCAACAGGTAGTTCAGGGTCTTTTTTTGTGAGCACAACGTAGATGTTCGGCGAAGTGGTTGCCAAGTCTACGCTTCGTTTCCCCAATGTAGAGGAGACCACATTGTAAGCAGCGAATGCAGCAGACTAGATTCTTGGAAGTGCAGGTGAAGTGTTGCTTCACCTGGAAGGTATGTTCGGGCCCTTGGATAGTGGGGAGGGAGGAGATAAATGGGCAGGTGTTGCACCTTCGCCGGTTACAGGGGAAGGTGCCGTAGGGCTTTGGGGAGGTGTTGGGGGTGAAGGAAGTGTGGACCAGGGTGTCCCGGAGGAAACGGTCCCTGCGGAAGGCGGACAAGGGAGGGGAGGGGAATATGTGTCTGGTGGTGGCATCTTGCTGGAGGCGGCGGAAATGGCATCTGATGATCTTCTGGATTTGGATGCTGGTGGGATGGTAGGTGAGGATAAGGGGAGCCCTATCGCTGTTGCGGGAGGGAAGAGAAAGGATGAGGACAGAAGTGCGGGAGATGGGGCGGACCCGATTGAGGGCTCTGTCGACAACGGAGCTGGGGAATCCTCAGTTGAGGAAGAATGTGGACATTTCGGAGGCTCCCTTGTCGAAGTTGGCCTTGTGAAAGGGCAGAATGTTCTGTGGAGGGTTTCACACAAAACAAAAGAAAGTTATGCCTAGTGTGAGAAAAGGAGTATTTTCACTGCAAAATAGTGAATAATTTTCCACACAAATGTATGATTAGAATCCCCCACTATCAACATCCTGGGCGTTACCATTGACCTGAAACTGAACTGGACTCGCCATTTAAATAATTACAGTGGTTACAAGAACAGGTCAGGATACTAGGAATACTACAGCAAGTAACTCACTTTCTGACTCCCCAAAGCCTCTCTGCAATCCACAAGGGACATGTCAGGAGTATGATGAAATATTCTCCATTTGCCTGGATGACTGCAGCTCCCTCAATGCTCAAGAAGCCTGACACCATCCATGTCAAAGCAGCCCATTTTATTGATATTACATCCACAAGCATCCACTCCCTCCAGCATCGACGCTTAGTCATAGCAGTGCGTACTATCTACAAGAGGCACTGAGGAAATTTACCAGAGATCAGCAGACAGTGCCATCCAAACCCACAACCACTTCCATCTAGAAGGACAAGGGCAGCAGACACACCACCAGTTGTAAGCTCCTCTCAAAGCAACTCCCAGTCTGACACGGAAATATATCGCGGTTCCTTCAGTATTGCAATTTTTAGAGTTTCCTCCTGAATGGCATTGTGGGCCTACTTACAGCATATGGATTGCAGCAGTTCAAGAATGCAACTCACAGTCACATTCACAAAGGCAACAAATGCTGACTGGCCAGCAACGCCCATGTCCCATTCATGAATAAAGTAACATTCAAAAGATTGGTTCAGTCAGGTTGCTAGATGATAAATGGTTTGGGAGTTCTGGAATGAAGACTGCAGAATGAAATCATCAAATCAACATTAGTTGTCAGAAAGACATCCATGTTTTATGCAACATCATAACATTCACAGTCTTGTGCAAAGTGTCTCAACATGCTAATCCAAAATGAAACCTTCATAAGTAAGGTCAATGCATACTTGTACCAAGAGAACCAAATACTCAGTCAAATGCCATGACAAGAACAAAGATTGTGCAGTTGCCAATCAGCTCACCTGAAGTAAGTCTGAAGCTTGGACTCATGACCCTCAATGTGCCAAAGAAGATTTACAATGTATTGCGACACTAAGCTATTAAATGCAGAACAGATCCTAAAGCATTATAATAATGAGTTTGCAATTTTAGGATGCCGTCCTGGAGAATAACATCAAGTGTAGATGAGTGTAAAACAGGATTTGCTAAGAAAAATTCTAATTTCCCTCCAGGCCAACCTGAGAAGACAAGATAGAAGAGCTTGAAAAGAAGCGAATTATCAAGAAAGTGGCAGCTCCTACAAAATAATTTAGCGGCATGATCACAACGAAAGAAAAGTTGGAAACCTGACCACATGAAACAACCCAAGGGATGAAAAAAAAAGTGCTGTAATTTCACTGCCTCATGTTAACTATTTAGGAATTTTGTTGCAACTTGCCAAGTTTAAAAAAAATGTCAATATCCTAGATACAGAGGTCCGTACTGGCAGATGAAGCTGGATGAAAGCAACAGCTTTCTCACTACATTCTGGATGCCATTCAGCAAATACAATTAGTTCCATATGCCATTGACTTTTCCCTGGTTCCAGAAGTGTATCAAAGCAGACAACATGAGATTGTTTGTGTTGTCCCTGAAGTGAAATAGTGGATGATCTGTTAGGTTATGCATGTGGTGACACCAATGGAAAATGCAATTGCTGTGTAATATATTGAAAATGGAATGTATAATTTTGCCCATTTGAGGCTCCCAGAGACGTATACCAGCTAATAGTTCTTCAGAAGAAGAAATTTTAAAAATCAAGTTTCACAACACATGCAATTCTAATTATACATGGTTCTAGCTGAATATATGACTTACCCAAGAAAATCACAGCATTCTGAATGCTTCTTCCACTTAAATACTACTTTGCTTTTCTGAATTTCCTATCAAAGGGGAGCTTTTCTCCCCCATAACATTTTACATCCACTCAATGTGGATTCATTTAGCCCCTCGATATCCTTTGCAGACTTAGTATCCTCACTGCTTTCTTTCTTATCTAGTTTATATTAGCAGCTGATTAGACTATAATACACTGTCCCATCACTATTATAAATTGCAAATAGTTGCAATGCCAGCATTGATCCTCTGTTCTTCACTAATTACAGTTTACAAATGTGAAAATTATCCATTTATTCCAACACCGCCTACCTACCAGGAAACAATATCTATCCATGCTCTTATATTACTCTCAGCACAATAAGCTATTGTCTGCTGATATAATCTTTTATGCAGTACCTCATCAAATATCTTTTGAAAGTCCACCTTCACCAGCAAATCCAAGTTCTTTGTCCAGCATTATTGTTACATCCTTGAAGTACTTCAACAAATGTTTTCAAACATCATCATAACAAGGTGTGGGCACTGCTGGATTGAATTATTTTCTAAATATCCTGCCACAGTTTCCTTAAATTTGAATTCTTCCATTTTCCCAATGACTGATATTAGACTAACTGACACAGTAGCCTGGGCCTGGATTTTCTGTTATCCGGACAGAGAGTGGTTATTCCAATGTTGATAGGAGCAGTATAGGGCGGCGGGTTGGGGGGTAGGGGGGAGGTGCGGATCCTGCAGAATTCTCATTGCTGTAGACGCTGAAGGAATTGCAGGAAACTGAAGATTTTTCAAGGCAATTCCAATATGCCTGGAACCCTCCAAAAGTCTCCATTTAAAAAAAATAAAGAATTCAGACGGATTTAATCAAAATAAAAAAATTACTCAGGAGAGATTAAGCTACTAAATGCATAGTCTAACTCATGGGTAACAGTTCAACTGACCCCACATCTACCCCACATCCTACTCCTCCCCCAGACATTCCTGAACTGACACCCTCCTGGGACCAACATCACCACCCAACTCTAGACCCAGCAACTCCATTCCTCCACTTCAGACCTAACACCATCTCACTTGCTCCAGACCTGATCCTTGGGAAATTAACCTCCTTCACCCACTCAAAATTCACTTACTCCTTCCCTGTTCCAGACGCAACCACTTCCTTTGGCCACTGTGGACCGGACTTCTGAGATCCAATCTCTTCTACCAAACTGGGCTTGACTCCGTTTCACCCACTCCATTTCCCCACTTTCACCTGTTCTAGGCCCGTCCTCCAGGGAACTGAACACTCTAAACAATACCTGTCTCTGAAACACCACATCTAGAAGCAGACCACCTCACACTCCACCCAAAAACTCCGTGATCCCAGCTCCAGATTTGCCCACTGTCGAACGCAACTTCCCAACAGATATGTACATTGCCCCCCAGGTCTGTTTTCCCCACCCACACCAAAGTACCATAATCACTGCACCACTTACCTAACTCTGTTACTTTGTTGCATTTTGGCACACAACCTACCTTGCACTCTACCACTTGACATCTACCTACCCTGTGCCCCACTCCTTTCTGACTTGACATACTACCCATTTGGCAACCTATTTACCTAGAATCTTGGCTGTCAACCAAGTTGGCACCTATGTATCTGGTTCCATACCACCTACACATCTGTAACGCAACACTCCCAGCTTCCTAACTTTAGGCTTAAATGATCTATTCATTATTTGACAGCAACTATCCACGTGGCTGTCTATGATTTTGGAATTTTAATCTTTAGGATACGGCAGCTGACCGCTGAGAACTATACAATATGACAGACCTGTCAGAACAGAAATGCTGCTCTATAGAACATAGAACATAGAACATTGCAGCGCAGTACAGGCCCTTCGGCCCTCGATGTTGCGCCGACCTGTGAAACCAATCTGAAGCCCATCTAACCTACACTACTCCATTATCATCCATATGTTCATCCAACGACCACTTAAACGCCCTTAAAGTTGGCAAGTCTACAACTGCTGCAGGCAAGGCATTCCATGCCCTTACTACTCTCTGAGTAAAGAATCTACCTCTGACATCTTTCCGATATCTATCACCCCTCAATTTAAAGCTATGTCCCCTCGTGCTAGCCGTCACCATCTGAGGAAAAAGGCTCTCACTGTTCACCCTATCCAATCCTCTGATCATCTTGTATGTCTCTATTAAGTCACCTCTTAACCTTCTTCTCTCTAACGAAAACAGCCTCAAGTCCCTCAGCCTTTCCTCACAAGACCTTCCCTCGATACCAGGCAATATCCTGGTAAACAAGGCGTGGGGCTGGATGAACACAACAGGCCAAGCAGCATCATAGGAGCAGGAAAACTTGACGTTTCAGGCCTAGACCCTTCATCAGAATTCATCAGATAGGCCCGAAACGTCAAGTTTTCCTGCTGCTATGATGCTGCTTGGCCTGCTGTGTTCATCCAGCCCCACGCCTTGTTATCTAACATCCTGGTAAATCTTCTCTGCACCCTTTCCAATGCTTCCACATCCTTCCTATAATGCGGCGAGCAGAACTGTACGCAATACTCCAAGTGCAGCCGCACCAGTGTTTTGTACAGCTGCAACATGACCTCACGGCTCCGAAACTCAATCCCTCTACCAATAAAACCTAACACACCATAAGCCTTCTTAACAACCCTATTAACCTGGGTGGCAACTTTCAGGGATCTATGCACATGGACACCGAGATCTCCCTGCTCGTCCACACTACCAAGAATCTTACCATTAGCCCAGTACTCTGTATTCCTGTTACTCCTTCCAAAGTGAATCACCTCACACTTCTCCGCATTAAGCTCCATTTGCCACCTCTCAGCCCAGCTCTGCAGCTTATCTATGTCCCACTGTAACCTGCAACATCCTTCCGCACTATCCACAACTCCACCGACTTTAGTGTCATCCTCAAATTTACTAACCGATCCTTCTACGCCCTCAACCAGGTCATTTATAAAAATGACAAACAGCAGTGGCCCCAAAACAGATCCTTGCAGTACACCACTAGTAACTGAACTCCAGGATGAACATTTCCCATCAACCACCACTTTCTGTCTTCTCCCATCTAGCCAATTTCTGATCCAAACCACTAAATCACCCTCAATCCCATGCCTCCGAATTTTCTGCAATAGCCTACCTTGGGGAACCTTATCAAACACTTTACTGAAACCCATAAACACCACATCAACCGCTTTACCCTCATCCATCTGTTTAGTCACCTTCTCAAAGAACTTAATAAGGTTTGTGAGGCATGACCTACCCTTCACAAAACCGTGTTGACTATCCCTAATCAAATTATTCCTTTCTAGATGATTATAAATCCTCTCTCTTATAATCCTTCCCAACACTTTACCCACAACCGAAGTAAAGCTCACTGGTCTATAATTACCAGGGTTGTCTCTACTCCCCTTCTTGAACAAGGGGATAATATTTGCTATCCCCCAGTCTTCTGGCACTATTCCTGTAGACAATGACGACATAAAGATCAAAGCCAAAGGCTCTGCAATCTCATCCCTAGCTTCCCAGAGAATCCTAGGATAGATCCCATCTGGCCCAGGGGACTTATCTATTCTCAGACTTTCCAGGATTGCTAACACCTCCTCCTTCTGAACCTCAATCCCATCTAGTCTAATAGCCTGTATCTCAGTATTCTCCTCGACAACAATGTCTTTTTCATGTGTGAATACTGACGAAAAATACTCATTTAGCGCCTCTCCTATTTCTTCGGACTCCACGTACAACTTCCCACTACTGTCCTTGACTCACCCTAATCTTACTCTAGTCATTCTTTTATTCCTGACATACCTATAGAAAGCTTTAGGGTTTTCCTTGATCCTACCTGCCAAAGACTTCTCATGTCCCCTCCTGGCTCTTCTTAGCTCTCTCTTTAGGTCCTTCCTGGCTAACTTGTAACTCTCCAGTGCTCTAACTGAGCCTTCACACCTTATCTTTACATAAGCCTCCTTCTTCCTCTTGACAAGAGATTCAACTTCTTTAGTAAACCACGGTTCCCTCACTCGACCACTTCCTCCCTGCCTGACAGGTACATACTTATCAAGGACATGCAGTAGCTGTTCCTTGAACAAGCTCCACATTCCAATTCTGCCCAGCCCCTGCAGTTTCCTTCCCCATCCTATTCATCCTAAGTCTTGCCTAATCGCCTCATAATTGCCATTCCCCCAGCTAAAGCTCTTGCCTGGCCGTATATACATATCCCTTTCCATCGCTAAAGTACAAGTAACCGAATTGAGGTCACTATCACCAAAGTGCTCACCTACCTCCAAATCGAACACCTGGCCTGGTTCATTACCCAGTACCAAATCCAATGTGACGTCGCCTCTTGTTGGCCTATCTACATACTGTGTCAGGAAACCCCCCTGCACACATTGGACAAAAACTGACCCATCTAAAGTACTTGAACTAAAGCGTTTCCAGTCAATATTTGGAAAGTTAAAGTCCCCCATAACAACTACCCTGTTCCTTTCGCTCCTATCCAGAATCATCTTTGCTATCCTTTCCTCTACACCTCTGGAACTATTCGGAGGCCTATAGAAAACTCCCAACAGGGTGACCTCTCCTTTCCTGTTTCTAACCTCAGCCCATACTACCTCAGTAGACGAGTCCTCATCAAACGTCCTTTCTACCACCGTAATACTGTCCTTGACTAACAATGCCACACCTCCCCCTCTTTTACCACCTTCCCTGATCTTACTGAAACATCTAAACCCTGGAACCTGCAACAACCATTCCTGTCCCTGCTCTATCCATGTCTCCGAAATGGCCACAACATCAAAGTCCCAGGTACCAACCCATGCTGCAAGTTCACCCACCTTATTCCAGATGCTCCTGGCGTTGAAGTAGACACACTTCAAACCACCTTCCTGCCTGCCGGTACACTCCTGAAACCTTGAAAGCTTATTCATGACCTCACTGCTCTCAACTTCCTGTACACTGGAGCTACAAGTCAGGTTCCCATCCCCCTGCTGAATTAGTTTAAATCCTCCCGAAGAGCATTAGCAAATTTCCCCGCCCCAGGATATTGGTACCCCTCTGGTTCAGGTGCAGACCATCCTGTTTCTAGAGGTCCCACCTACCCCAGAATGAGTTCCAATTATCCAGGTATCTGAATCCATCCCTCCTGCACCATCCCTGTAGCCACGTGTTCAACTGCTCTCTCTCCCTATTCCTCGCCTCGCTAGCACGTGGCACGGGTATCAAACCAGAGATAACAACTCTGTTTGTTCTAGCTCTAAGTTTCCACCCTAGCTCCTTGAATTTCTGCCTTACATCGCCGTCCCTTTTCCTACCTATGTCATTGGTGCCTATGTGGACCACGACTTGGGGCTGCTCCCCCTCCCCCTTAAGGATCCTGAAAACACAATCCGAGACATCCTGGCACCTGGGAGGCAACACACCAATCGTGAGTCTCTCTCATTCCCGCAGAATTTCCTATCTGTCCCCTTAAGTATGGAGTCCCCGGTGACTAATGCTCTCCTCCTCTCCCCTCTTCCCTTCTAAGCAATAGGGACAGACTCTGCGCCAGAGACCTGTACCCCATGGCTTACCCCGGTAAGTCATCCCCCTGAACAGTGTCCAAAATGTTATACTTGTTATCGAGGGGAACGGCCACAGGGGATCCCTGCACTGTCTGCCTGTTCCCTTTCCGTCCCCTGACTGTAACCCATGTACCTTTTTCATATATTTCTGAATATATATTTCTATATTCTCTATATATTTCTGAAGAAGCCATATTAGGAATCTACCAGAAATTCAGAGCGCTCTCGCTTCTCATGAAGGAAGAATTGGAAAATCCAACCCATAATTACCTACTTTATGTCTTTCTCCTTTCTTGAAAAGTATTACATTTGTGGTTTTCCAAACTGTTAAGAACTCTCCAGCATCTACAGAAATATAGAATATTACAAAAAATGGTTCTACCATCTCTGCAGCCACTTCTTTTATGACAGTAAGATGCAGGCCATCAGGTGCAGAGGACATGTCATCCTTTAGACTCATTAGTTTTCCCATACGTTTTTTTTATTTATTCGTTGAATGTGGGTGTCACTGGTTGGGCAAGTATTATTGCCTACTCCTAGTTACCATTAAGAAAGTAGAATTGAAATGCTTTTTTTTAACTACTGCAGTCCATTTGTGGTATGTATACTCAATGCCCTTACGAAGGAATTCCAGGCTTTTGACCCATGACACTGAAGGAACAGTAAAATTTTGAAGTCAGAATAATGAATGGCTTGGAATGGAACTTGTAGACACTGGCATTCCCATGTATTTGCTGCACTTGCCATTCTAGGTAGTGGTTTTGAGTTTGGAAGGTGCTGTCTAAGAAGCCTTAGTGATTTAATTATTAGATGATACACACTGCTGCCATTGTACATCATTGCAGTTGATACAGTGCCAACTAAGCAGGCTGCTTTGTCCTGGATGATGTCAAGTTTCTTGAGTTTTGTTGGAACTGCATTCATCCAAGCAAGTGGGGTGTATTCCATCACACTCCTGACTTGTGCCTTGTAGGTAGTGTACAGGTTAGAGAATCTGAAGATGAGTTATACACTGCAGGATTGTTAGTCTCTGACCTACACATGCAGCCACAGTATTTTTATGGCAAATCCAGTTCAGTTTCTGGTCAGTGGCAAGCCTCAGGATGATAGCAGTTGTCCTTTAGGACTTAGCTTGGTCAGTAGTGGTGTTGTCACATTAAATAATTACGAAATGACATCCCATATATCTGGTTAACTACATCTGATCCCTCTAGAGTCACTAATTATGGGAAGCTATAGGCTAACCTGTATTAAGCGTAAAAAGGTCAACCAGTGAATCAAAATAATAGATAATCTTTGACAAAATGGCAGTTCTGCAACAAAATGTATTTTCACGTAATTCCTGTTGCACTTCACAAGGATAAACGGTACTATTTGTTCTGGCATGTATGTCCCTAGTAAAGCCATTATGATTGTTCATCATTCATTGTCCTTGAGAAGCTGGTAGTCAACCATCTTCTTGAATAACTCTAGTCCATGTGCTGCAGATACACTGACAGTGCTGCTGTTTTAGAAATTCCATGATTTTGATCCATCAGCAGTGAAGAAGTAATGATATAGTTTGACATCAGGTTTATGGGTAAGATGGAGGGGAAGTTGCAGGAGTGATCTTGCAAACGATTGTTGATTTTGTCTTCAGGGTGTTTGAGGTTGTGGGTTTGGAAGCTGCTATCAATGAAGTCTTGACAAGTTAATGGATGAATGTATTAGATGAATGAAGTAGAAACAGTTGGTAACAACTCTGGGCTGAATTCAGTTGTTTCCTTTATTTAGTGTTTGAGTTAAACATATACTTCACACCATTTTTGAACTGCTCTCTGAACTTCGACTGTGTCACAGCATAAATAAATGTGTTTGTGCAGCAACTAAGATTCTGCAGCATTGCTCCAACATATGCAAAGATGTACAAAGAATTGCTATAATCTGTAGGATTTGCCCCCGCAATGTTATAATAGAAGAATTCTATTACATATGTCAGCCACAGAAGTATGAAACTGCCAGATATGGCAAACAGCAAAATCACAGACTTCCTTCTGCTCTCCATTTCTGGATCACTGCGATTCTCTCCCTTCCTCTGGCCTTTCAGTCCCTCACGGACCTGACTGGCCACTAAAATATGCCTGACTGTTAGAGCATTGAACAACAGAATTAAAGCAAATGGGAGCAATGGATTTAAAATGGTATCAAACCAGTCAAATCCCACCCATTCAGGCTGGGTAAAATAATTTGGTTTTACATCACAGAACCACAATACATTGTCAATTATTTCCCTATGTTCAAATATAAAATAGAAAGGTATGTTTTTCAAAGAAAGTAGAATACAGATTGTTGCTAGAACCACAGATGCTGTCTTCTTGGTGCAATAATGAGCTTTTAGCTTCTGGCAACAAATAGCAACAAATCGATCAAAAGAGAATGTGACTGTGAACAAGACTGAACAGTCTGTTGATGCGTGACTTAGGACAAAAATAAGACTACACACAGAGGTAATGTCCAGAAAAGAACCCGGGAAATAATAATAACTGATCCGAGTCAATATTACATCAGAAATAATGACCAGGAGATCTGCTACTGCCATTGCCACCAGGTAACGAGTGGTGCAGGAGGAGAGCCCACACCCTTCTCGGGTAAGGATCAAAATCGCCACTAAATTAACTGCAAAGAAAAGAAGAGAAAAGAATCAAATATGATAGGATGGCAATCCACCCTTGTACCAAGAAAATAAGTTGTAAAATTCTTGCCATTATTTTCAGTTCTCTTTAAATTTATTTTTTCATGGACCTGAAAAGCATTAAGTCCATGATATTAATTTTGAAGCAGGTGATCTCTTTAACTTTTATTGAAATACATACCAGGTTTGCATGGTAACTGAAGTTGTGGCTTATGGAATGACATGGAAGATCTTCCAGGTTGTGGTTTAGAGGAATTAGTGCTGAAGACTTGATGGAATTTTTTTAAGAAGATCAACTATTGCAAATTGTGTAATAGTTTTACCAATTTTTTTTATTGTAGCCTCTTGGTAATTGGGTGAATGAAACTTACTGCCAGTAAGGATACTCATGGATAGGGATAACAGCAATCGTCCAGTGAAAGTGTTAAATTTGGGGAAGTTGAACTACGAAAATATTAGGCATTAACGGGAGAATGTTGATTGGAGACAGTTGTTTGATGGTAAATCTACATCGGACATGCGGGAGTATTTCAAGTGGCAGTTGATTAGAGTTCAGGAGTGGCACATTCCTATGAGAATGAAGGATAGGTATGGCAAGTTACGTGAACCTTCGATGATGAGGGATGTTAAGACCTTGGTCAAAAAGGAAAAGGAAGCATACGTAAGGTCTAGGAGGACAGGAACTGACAAAGCCCTTGAAGTATATAAGGAAAGTAGGAAAGAACTGAAACAAGGAATTAGAAGTGCTAAAGGGGGTCATGAAAAGTCATTAGCAAACAGGAGTAAGGAGAATCCCAAGGGTTTTTATACATATATAAAAAGCATGAGGGTAGCCAGGGAAAGGGTTGGCCTACTCAAGGACAAAGAGGGAATTTATTTGTGGAGATGAAGAGGTAGGTGAGGTCCTAAACAAATACCTTGTGTCAGTATTCACCAAAGAGAAGGACTTGATAAAGGATGATCTCAGGGAAGGGAGTATTGAGTATCTAAGCCAAGTTGCTATTAAATAGAAGAGGTGTTGTGCATCTTAAAAAGTATTTAGGTAGATAATTCCCCATGTTCTGATGGTATCCATCCCAGAATATTGAGGGAGGCAAGAGAACAAATTGCTGGAGCATTGACAGACATCTTTGTATCCTTTTTGGCCACAGGTGAGGTACCAGCGGACTGGAGAATAGCCAATGTTGTCCCATTGTTTGAGAATGGCAACAGGGATAATCCTGGAAATTACAGGCCTGTGAGTCTCATGTCGGTGGTAGGGAAATGATTGGAAAAGATTCTCAAGGACAAGATCTATACACATTTAGAAGCAAATGGATGTATTAGCGACAGACAGCATTGTTTTGTGTGGGGAGAGGTCGTGCCTCACTAAGTTGATCAAGGTTTTTGGGGAGATGACAAAGATGATTGATGAGGGAAAAGCAATTGATTTTGTCTACATAGACTTCAGTAAAACCTAAGACAGTGCCCCTCATCGCAGAGTAGTACAAAAGGTGAAGTCACATGGTATCAGGGGTGAGCTGGCAAGATGCATACAGAACAGGCTTAGTCATAGGAGATAAACGGTAGTGGTGGAAGGATGCTTTTTGGAATGGGGGTGGTTGTGACTCGTGGTGTTCCACAGGGATCAGTGCTGGGACCTCTGCTGTCCATGATCTACATAAATGATTTGGAGGAAACCATGGCTGGTCTAATTAGCAAGTTTGCAAACAATACAGAGGTTGATGGTGGATAATGAGGATTGTCAGAGGATACAGCAGGATATTGATTGGCTGGATGTATGGGCAGAAAATTGGCAGATGGAGTTTAATTCAGACAAATCTGAGGTGATACATTTTGGAAGGTCAAGTACAGATGGAAATTGTACAATAAGTGGCAGAATCCTTGGGAGTATTCATATACAGGGGGATCTGGGTGTGCAGGTCCACAGGTCACTGAAGGTGACAGCATAGGGAGATAAGGTAGTAAAAAAGGCTTATGACATGCTTGCCTTCATCGGAAGGAGCATTGAGTATAAGGATAATCAAGTTATGCTGCAGCTTTATAGAACTTTAGTTAGGCCACACTTGGAATATTGTGTACAGCTCTGGTCACCACACTACCAGAAGGATGTAAATGCTTTGGAGAGGGTACAGAAAAGGTCTGTCAGGATGTTGCCTGGTATGGGTGATTTTAGTTATGAAGAAAGGTTGGATAGACTGAGTTTGTTTTCACTGGAACAGAGGAAGTCAGTGGGGCGGCCTGATAAAAGTTTATAAGATTGTGAACGGCATGGAAAGATTGGAAAGTATGAGGCTTTTTCCCAGGGTGGAGGGGTCAATTAGTAGGGGGCACAGGTTCAAGGTGTAAGGAGAGAAGTTTAAAAGAGATGTGTGAGGCAAGTTTTTCACACCAAGGGTGGTGAGTGCCTGCAACGTGTTGCCAGAGTTAGTGGTGGAATCAGACACAATAGCAGCATTTAAGAAGCACCTGAACAAATACATGAATAGGAAGGGAATAGAGGGATCTTGTAAGTAAAGATGATTTTAGTATGGAGGGGCAAAATGTGTCAGCACAGGCTTGGAGGGCTGAAGGGTCTGTTCCTGTGCTGTATTTTAATCTTTTTTTTTTGTAAAGACATAAGTAACTAAATAAGTAGGGAGCAGAGTTTTAGATGGTCTCAAGTTTATATGCATAGGAATAAGAAAATCTAGAAATAACAAAGGCACAGATGGCTGATCCAGTGGCAGATGAGTCAAAGCTATGGAATAATCAGGCAATGTTGTGAAACTGGAAGTAGATGTACAAAGTGATAGCACTGATATGTTGTTGGAAGCTTAGGTTTGTGTCAAACATGTTACCAAATTGAGAACAGACTAGTTCAGCTTCACCAAAAAGTAGAGCGTGTTGAAGTATCTCAGGTATTGTAGTTTGTGACTGCACTGAAGATAAGTCACTAATAAAACTGAGGTAAAGTACTAAAAGGCAAATTATTTTTAAGTTAAAACAAGTGTGACTGGTCAAAGAAACATCTTATTCTGATATTTATGTCATACTTCAAAATGGAGCTTCATTAGTTTCCTAGCATTTCTTTTTTTCAAACTGTACTTTCCATCTGGTTGAATTAAGAAGAATAAATTCCTTTGAAATTTGACTTTTGATCAGTTTTCTTAGGGTAATTTGCAAGCCACTTGAAGAACAAACAAGGGAATTTGGCATTATCGATCTTGTTTCTAAGAAAATCACATCCTGCTCTGTATTGAGTTAATGCATATTGGTCTCAATTAATTAGGAATTATTCAGGATATCCAAGCTGTTAAGCTGTGAAAAGTTTAATTTCATTCATGGACAAAATGAACTTCTTGGAGAGAGGATAAGGTTTTCCCCTCCCTTGCTTGGCAAACGTAACAAGTAAGGAGACTAAATATGACATGTTAAAAATCAAATTCTTGGTGTTGAGAAAAATTCAAGATTTCCTTTCAAGCTTTAAATAGCAACTTCAGAATCTCATCCTTGAATGACAATCACTTTACTTCCGTGAATTTGTACCTCATTGATATCCAACTCACCCTATTCACATCACTTTTCCCATTCTCTCCTCCTGTGAGAACTAGATTGTGCAAAAACAAGACAGATTTCTAGCAGCTGCAACTCTTTGAATGCTTCAAACACCATGGAACTAAACTGTTTCTTCTGTACAACATTCCTGCATACTCCATGGCCACCATCCCTTCAGATCCTTTGTTGCTCTGCATGAAGGGACAGCCATGCATTTCCACAGGATCTTTTTGCACAGAGATGGACACATGCATCATACAGCATTAGCTTGCTTTCTCTGTCTCCAAGTGAGGACTAAAGTCAGAGAGCACTTGCAGTCCCTATGGGTGATATAGCTGTCAAGATCTTGTGTCCTAAGAAAGCAGAGTTATAGGCTGTCAGTTTCTCCTTGTTTTTCTTAGTGCAGATGGAGAGGTGGGCAGCTTGTGGCAATGGGGAGCAGAGAACAGCTAGTGCATCAGAAAGGGACTGGACATGTTACCATACAGGAATAATGCCATATCAATGTCAGAGCTGCATCCAGCATCTTACATGGAAAGCACTTTGCCTGTGCTTCAACAAATTGACGTGAAAGTCAAAGGGGAGTAATCCTTAATGAGATGAAGTGGAAACCACACTAGGCAACCTGCTGTGACAAGAATTGTCCACCTCACTACCACTGCAGCCACCAACACTTCTATACCTCTGTTTGTGAAATGGGGAACAAGCTTGTGTTTCTTCTGGGCCTTGTCTTTGGTAATTAGGGTCGAGCAGCACAGTATGAGGTGCTGTTCCTTACTTGCAGCATCTGAAGTGGTGTGCTGTTGGGGTCTAAATATAGTGACTCATTTGACACTTTAATTGCACATGTGAAAATCCAGCTGCTGACTATTACATCAAGGTATATGAGAGTTTTTAATTCTGGGTATTAGACTTAAACATTGGCAGTTTTGAATTTTATTTGGTTTACAGTGTGATTTGGAAATTAGGATATCAGGGTTTGATTCTGATTAGATTTTAGGTTTCTAAATTGACAGATGGGTTCAGCCAAATTTAGGGTCTTAACTGGAGCCACTATGTTTCTTTTTTTTTGAAAAAATGTGAAAATCACTTCCAAGCACCGATAAGCAAGAACGAGAGATCTAAAAAGATTTTAAGAAATTCAAGAACTGTCAGTAGACATCAACCATCACAGCATTCGGATTATTGAACTAAAGGCTTTGCATTTGAAAGATTTGTTTTTTAACCATTCAGGCCATTTAGTTTTCAAGATAAAGTGCCTGACAATGGAAGATATAGTAGTTACCTCTAAATCAGGTAGCAAGTGTTTTCATGTAAAATAGATGGACAATAATACTGATAAACAGTGCAATTTACTGCAATGAGAGATCAATGACGTTCAGGTAATGTTTTGCATTATTTATACATTATTTTGCATTCGTGGCTTCTGGTCATAAAGAAAGTTTCTTTTAGAGTAATAAATTGAACAATAACAAAACCTGTCATACCAACATCTTTTGGATTTGCGATAATTTTGAAATCACAAACAATAAAACAGGATTTTTTTCAAAAGAAAATGTCATCTCAAATAACAAACAAACAAGAAGAAGAATCTTAATGCCCGGAATAAACTACGAATGTTCAAAAAATATGTTAAGATTACATTGTACTGGGCAGTTAAATTTCTTCAAGGCTCTCAAGAATTAAGAAATGATAATTATGTAAAATTGAATGAGAAGAAGTGACTGGGGATAGGAGAGAGACAGGAAATCACAGCTTCAAATGACAATTAGAAATATTATCCTGGCTGCAATTTAAATTCTACTGAATTTCAGCAAAGTATAGATGAGACTAATAAATTGATTCTTTTCCCCTGGAAATGTTTGGGTCCTTGCTGATGGACATTATCTTTAAAAGATACAAGGGAAATAAGTAAAGATTTTGGAACAGACAAACATTTGACATTTTGATACGATCATCTTAAAATCTAAGAATGGCTTCTATGTCATGGCACATGCAGCATGACATCGGTACACCACTGAGAGAGTGTGCAGCTGTGATTTGTTGCATATGAAGTAACTAACATGTGGAAATATACAGTGACGCTGCACTAAGGAATGTTTCAAACATGCTCAAGTCCTTGATAAACAGAACAATGTGAAATGGTAAACGCATTCAGTTGAGTGAGATGTTTTTAAATCTTCAAGCTCTATTGAGAAAATAATTTTAAGATTGACACATGACAAAATATATTGGTAATGGTCAGGGGAAGTAAAATCAAAACAAACCAGATTAGGTTGTATCAAATGAAGGCAAGGCCAAATTGAACTTGCAAGAATTATTCACAAGATGATACAGGTGAAGGGAGAGCTGAAGAACCTTTAAAGTCCTCTCGTGATCTGTTTCTTTAATTGTGAAAATTTACATGCCATTGCTTGAAATTAGCAGTACTCTGGCAAAAGTACAAGGAATGTTGTTAATTGAGAAAATTGGTGAGTACCAATCTATACATAATATCAGAAATAGGTGGAATCATCAGGAGCCGATTACGAGATGCCAGTGAGGATGTGTTTTCAAGTGTATTTGTTAGCTGTTAATTAAGAGTTAAGTAATAAGAAAATATTTTGAATATTGCTATTTCATGAGCAAATAGATATTACTATAAAAGTTTTGTTAAAGATGTAAATATACCAAATTTACCAAACTTGAGTGTTACACAACACCTTTATCTAAACAAGATAAGAGATCATATTAAAAATCAGTCTCAAAAACATTATGTTGCTTTGATTCAGAAAAATTAGGCAATAAAGATGGAACTATCAAATTTGAGACTAGATTATCTTTGCAGAATCAGTTTATAAAGGGAGATCAGATATAATTTAGAATTATAACATATTTCAGATAAAATATGATTTCTCACTCTTTGGTGGTTGTTCAGTTCACAATGCTTCTAGACATTTAAAATAATAATATGCTGTACAAAAAAGTGATAAAAGGAGCAAGAGGTGGTCAGGCTATTACATAAGGTAGAGGCCATAACACTTCAATACAGATGCTTATGTTACCTAGAGTAGACAAACACTTCAGCATGAGATGTGGGAACTGGAGCCAGAGGGAACAGTGACTGTATTTAGCATTGAGATGCACCATGAAAACTCTCTTATTTCCATACAATGTCAAACTGTGTTATCAAGACTAAGACAAAGACAGCTCATTAAAATGGACTCAAATTAGGTGCTGGTGCCTGGAAAGGTAAGTAACTGTATTCCTCAAAGTCTGAGATTTGATAATCATTACCAACTCATAGCAAACCAAACGCTCTGGTCAACTGTCTGCTTAGTTGATCTGAAGTGATCCAGTCAAAGATCTTTGAAAAGTAAGAAATCCCCCCCCACCCCCACAACGTCACACATGCTGATTTTAATTGTGTTAAAATAAGTTTGTGGATTTGTTTGTTATGTTCAAAAGTGAGAAGTAACTTAATTACCAGTCCTTTTACTTTGACAGCTATTCAAGGCATTGATTTTTTGTGAGAAAATAGCACTGTTTGGGGCTAAGGTTTCCTGAAACCGCTGGAGGCAACAAAACTCCACTGAAGCTGTTGAAGTTGAAACTGTACAGGAAAATGTTGGGTAAGGTTAAAGACCCAATTACTTTTATGACGTTACCACAGAGACAGCAAGCCAAACTGCCGATTTAATTATGATATGATAATTGTATGCTTAAACTAAATATTTGAACATGAATTGGGTAAAATATAAATATCTCCAAATTAATGATAAGGGTTTAACAACCTGGAGAGAACAGTGATTGACCACATCCAAAATAACCGAGTCATAAAGTCATATCATCATACAGTAAGGGAAAACAGCCTTCTGTCCAACCAGTCCATGCTGACCATAATCCCAAACTAATCTAGTTCCACCCATTTGCTCCTGGCCCATATCCCTCCAAACCTTTCCGATTCATGCACTTATCCAAATGTCTTTTAAATATTGTAACTGTACCCATATCCAACAATACCTCTGAAATTCATTCCACACAGAAACCATCCTCTATGTAAAAAAATTGCCCCTCATATCTTTTCTTTAAATCTCTCTCGTCTCACCTTAAAAACATGCCCCCTAGTCTTGAAATCCCCCATCCTACAGAAAAGAAAAATACCATTAACTCTTTCCAAACCCATCATTATTTTATAAACTTCTAAAAGGTTGCTCCTCAATCTCCTAACGGTCTAGAATTTATCAAACAACATCTGTCATCAATCTATTTATAGAGCTTTAGAAGTTTTCAAGGTGACATTTTCATTAGTGAAAAGATCTGATTGACAGTTAATGACTATCTATATGATAAAAATCGGTGAAGTATTTTTAAAAGATTATCAAAATGGCAAATCAGTAACCTGATTAGTTGGGACATTATTTCTGTTATTGGATTACTTTACCCTGCTCCAAACAGCAGGAATTATAGACTTTGGACTAGAGCACAAAAACTATACAGAGGTGAAGTTTATCCATGCCCAGTTTCTCCACCACCTTATTCACTGCGCTTGTGCTGACAGCATTTGTGTGGAGTGGGGGTTGCAGGAGGGAAGGAGGAGAAGAGATGCAGTTGGGTGTATGTTGGAGTCCTCAATTTGTGCAACTGTTCCCATAATAATCACAAAATGTCAACTTTCTTTTCCCCGTAGCCTTTACCAATTATCCCTGAACAACAAGACCAAACAACTGTCTAGATATTTATCTCTTTGCTATTTGTGCAAACCGGCTACTGCATTTGCCTAATTTACAACAGTTATCATAATCCAAATGTACTCCATTGGAAGTGAGGGGCTTTAAAACATAATAAAGATTACATCAATTCCATATTAATGCACTTTCAGAAGTTCTTCAATGTACTTTAAAGAGTGGTCCTCAATTTTCTCAGGAACAGTGAAAGACCTTAACTGCATTTGTAGACATTGAAGAGGACTCAGTAAAACTCTGCTAATGCATGGCCCCGGCATCAGATGTTTCCCTTCAGTTAGCAGCCCATACTCAGTACAATTCTAAAGTGATATATTACCTGTAAGAATAATACTGGATGTCATTTCGCTGAAGGCAATAACTTGATCATAAAACTTGCTGGTAGAATTCAAACAGTTATATTTAAGCTGAGTCAATGGGCTAAAGACAGAGGGACTTTAGAATATCAATTAACTTCAATTATAAAGACTGATAATTATGTAACAGGGTTTCATTACAGAGGAAAACTAGATAGCTATTCACTTACCAATAACACCAATAATTGCAAGGATTGTATAGAATACCTTTGTAATAATATGAAACATTTCAATCATTTTTTTTAGTGAAGCAATCTATTCCTTGTGCTGTTGACAATTTCTTACAGTCAAGTTCAAGTTGATTCAACACCAGAATCCTTAATTTATATGATTGAGAATCCCCACTGGGACAGACAGCTTGCAACACACTCAAATTACTTCTGTTGCCTTAAGAAACCCATTATGACAACATAGTTTAGTCTCTGATGTATTAAAATCTATTAGAATAAGCATGACTTTGATTTAGAGACGTAAATTCACACGGACTGTAATTCTTAACGTTTGTAAACTCTGTAATTAAATTTCAAATCATAGTCTCAGCATTACTGTATTCTGGAAAGTTACTGAGCCTCTCACTATAACAATAACAATTAAAACGCCTAATTTGTGTGTGAATAAGTGTCTAGGATTCAGAGAATTGTACATCTTTAGACAAAACTAGGCTGATGGAAGAGTTAGTTTGCTAATACAAATTTTGTTGCTTAACGTAGCATTGTCATAACCATGACTTTTTTCATCAAATATATGCTTTGTAACTGGTCCCCAACATCAGGTCTCAAAGCACACCATATGATGTAGCACCAAAATCAAGGCAAGAAACTGAATTAGCACTGCCCTTCAACTCAAGAGGCATTCAAAGCCAGATATTAATTCAAAAACACCATTTCATTATTTCTTTCCAAGCGAAATAAGCAGTCAAGAAATTAATATGATGTACTTTAAAAGTATTTCCAAGGGCATTCAATAAGGGTGTGCATAAGACACCCTTAACTAACATTAGAGATAATTGGGAACATAAACAAAGTTGCTGGAAAAGCTCAGCAGGTCTGGCAGCATCTATGAAGTAGAAAACAGAGTTAACGTTTCGGGTCTGGTGACCCTTCCTCAGAACAGTTCTGCTGAACTTTTCCAGCAACTTTGTTTTTGTTCCTGATTTATAGCATCCGCAGTTCTTTCTGCTTTTATGTAGAGATGATGGGAACCTACTCAAATTGAGAAGTGACTTACGTTGTCCATAAGACACTGGAGCAGAAGTAGGCTATTAAGCCCATTGGGTCTGCTCCGTCATTCAATGAGATCATGGCAATGATTGTCCCTGGTTCTACTTTACTGCTGTTACCCTATAAGCCTTGATTCCCTTACTGACTAAAAATCTTTCTAAGCTTTGAATATACTTAATGACCCAGCCTCTATAGCCCTATGTGGTAAAGGATCCCATAGATTCACAATGTTCTGAGAAGAAATTCCTTCTCCTCAGTCTTAAATTTGTAATCCCTCCTTCTGAGATTATTCCTTTGGTGCTAGACTCTAAGGGGAAATCAATCTTTCCACATCAACCCTGTCAAGTACCCTAAGAATCTAGTCACCTTTTATTCTTCTATATTCCAACAGTCACAATCTACTCAACCTCTGCTCACAAGATAGTCCTTCCATCCCTGGTGTCAATGTAGAGATATGGAATACTACTAACTTCTTATGTCCCTGGTCTCCTGTCAAAGAAGCTGAATTGCTGACAGTTGTCGATAGTGATAAATGTCCAAATGTCTGGTTCCAAAGACGTTAGACTGGAATTGGAGTTGTTGAGAAATAGGCACAGTTCACAACTTCAAGTTTTTACCAGGTAGTCAAAAATGCTAGTATGTGAAAACTATTAACTTCCCAGGGACTTTAAGAGAGACTGCAGCTTCTATAGTGTAGCTTTTCTTTACAGTGTGACAGCTACGTCTGTAAAAAAGAACTTTGAAATCCTGAGCAGATTGCTAGGCATCCATTAACATAGGATCTCTCGTCTTCAATGCGAGATTTTTCATGGTAAAGCAATAATTTCTTATTTCCCAGAAATTTGCTTGGCAGCTTCTCCAAACTCACCTGATTTTTATTACAATACATGTTAAATGATTAGCTTCATTTCTACGAAATGCATAGTACAACTCTTTCCAGTCCAGAAAATGTCCAAATAATCAAAATCTTCCAGTATTTCCCAGATAATCCTTAAAACATGAATATGAGCAAAACCATAGCATCTTTTAAAATTCCTTTATAGACTGATATAGACTGAAAAAGAACAAACCTGAGTAAGTATTATATGGTAAAATTGTAGGAATGGTGCTGGTCCAAAGAGAGTTAAAAATTCATACACAGACACAAATTAATGTAGTCACGTACAAAACTACATCAAAACATTTTACTAGAACTTTGGATCTCTTCAGTGTATGACCAGAATATAAAGGGGAGAAGTTTGTTCTACATCTATACAAAATCCTGGTTGGATGACATCTAGAGTGCTGTATACTGTTCCCTGCATTTTTCCTCAGAATAGATAAGCTGATCTTGGAAATATTGCAAAGCAGATTTACCAGGCTCCCAATGTTGGGTTAGAAGGAGAGATTATGTAAACAGGACTTCTTTTCCCTAAAATATTAAAAGTTTGTATTAAGGATTTTTTGTTTATTAGACTTTATAAAAATTCACAAGATAGTTGGATAAAAACTGCTTTTGCATTGAGAAAGGGTTAATACACTCTGTCGGTGATTTAACTGTTGATGTAAACGTTTTCGAAGGCAGAATAGTCTGAATTGAAGACCAAGAAATAGTGTAAAAAAGGAGTTGGAATTACTTTAACATATCTATATCCAAGTAACTGCTAGAGTGGAGCAGACAAGATCTACCAATCTACTAAACTCTATGGGGAATGAGACAAACTAAGTCAGAATTAAAGGATTAGTTAGACCATGGCAGCCTTTCATGGTCAGCCCAAACACCAATGACAGTGGTTGTGAGGCAGGCAACAGTTGGAAGCTACTGATGATAGGGATAAGGAAAACCCACAGATGATAATCTGCAAGAATTTAGTATAAAGGCAGAGAAGAGAGGTAGGAGAAAGAAAACAAGACGCACCCAGGCAAAAAAACAGAATAAACTTTGGAAGCAAAGAAGTTGGAAGCAGTAAAGGATTCAGAAGCAGCACAAGACATCAAGAGCCAGATGACATTCAAAGAAATAGGCCTTTTAAAGCAAAACAATGTAGGAAGCAAAAAGGACTTCAGCTGAGGATGTCACATATAAAGAGCAGTCACTGCCATTATCTTAGAAGTTTAGGAACAATGAGGGTCCACAGCAAGAACAGCGATGGGAGCTCTGGAACTACCAGTTTCAAAGGAATACAATAGCTTCAAGACTGCATGCAAAGCTCAGAAACACTAGGTCAATATATTTTTATATTTTAAAGGACAGATTGCAAGTGACATCCCGGTGAGGCAAGCCGTCAAGGACAATATGGCACCATAGAAGGTGGTATTAAAAATGCTCTACTCTCAGCTTTGAAATGGAAGGTTAGCCCCAGATAGACAGAGGAAGCACTCAAGGCCTCACTGGCAAAGTGTGGCATTACCACAGACACTGGGAATTACTGGCCCAAGATGGTCAAAAGTGGAGAAGGAACATCTGCGAAGGTGTCAAGCTCCTCAAAAGTTGCCATCAGCAAAACGCGGAAGCCAGGCACAAGCAGCGAAAGCTGCATACTGCCACACCAATGCCCCACCCACTCTTTCCCATGACCACCTCTGCTCAAGTGTAAGAGAGCCTGCAGAAGCCACGTTGGTCTGTACATCTGTGGACTCACCCTGAGAGTGAAAGAGAGTCATCCTTGTCGTTAAGGGACCGCTGATGATGATGGTATTAAAAATATTTGTCACTTGCTTCATTCCAATGAAAAATTCAATGGAGCAAATGAGGTTCAACCAGCAAAGACAGAAACTAAGTGAATCTGCAATGTATTGCAGAAAATTCAGAGGCATGGGATTGAGGGAGATTTAGCAGTTTGGATCAGAAATTGGCTAGATGGGAGAAGACAGAGAGTGGCGGTTGATGGGAAATGTTCATCCTGGAGTTCAGTTACTAGTGGTGTACCGCAAGGATCTGTTTTGGGGCCACTGCTGTTTGTCATTTTTATAAATGACCTGGATGAGGGCATAGAAGGATGGGTTAGTAAATTTGAGGATGACACTAAAGTCGGTGGAGTTGTGGATAGTGTGGAAGAATGTTGCAGGCTACAGAGGGACATAGATAAGCTGCAGAGCTGGGCTGAGAGGTGGCAAATGGAGTTTAATGCTGAAAAGTGTGAGGTGATTCACTTTGGAAGGAGTAACAGGAATACAGAGTACTGGGCTAATGGTAAGATTCTTGGTAGTGTGGACGAGCAGGGAGATCTCGGTGTCCATGTGCATAGATCCCTGAAAGTTGCCACCCAGGTTGACAGGGTTGCTAAGAAGGCATACGGTGTGCTAGGTTTTATTGGTAGAGGGATTGAGTTTCGGAGCCGTGAGGTCATGTTGCAGCTGTACAAAACTCTGGTATGGCCGCACTTGGAGTATTACGTACAGTTCTGGTCGCCGCGTTATAGGAAGGATATGGAAGCATTGGAAAGGGTGCAGAGGAGATTTACCAGGATGTTGCTTGGTATGGAGGGCAGGTCTTATGAGGAAAGGCTGAGGGACTTGAGGCTGTTTTCGTTAGAGAGAAGAAGGTTAAGAGGTAACTTAATAGAGACATACAAGATGATCAGAGGATTAGATAGCGTGGACAGTGAGAGCCTTTTTCCTCGGATGGTGATGGCTAGCAAGAGAGGACATAGCTTTAAATTGAGGGGCGATAGTTATAGGACAGATGTCAGAGGTAGATTCTTTACTCAGAGAGTAGTCAGGGCGTGGAATGCCTTGCCGGCAGCAGTAGTAGACTCGCCAACTTTAAGGGCATTTAAATGGTCATTGGATAAACATATGGATGATAATGGAATAGTGTAGGTTAGATGGGCTTCAAATTGGTTTCACAGGTTGGCACAACATCGAGGGCCGAAGGGCCTGTACTGCGCTGTAATGTTCAATGTTCTATGTTCTAAGTATTTATAAATGAGCTTTTGGGACTTGTGAGTAATTGTGGCTCTAAATTTTAAGGAGGTGAATTAGTGACTAACAGCCACGAATGTAATTAAAAGTGATCTATAAGACCACTTAGAGTTGAAGGAGGATCTGACGTCAGAACAGGCCATGCCTGCCAATTACACAAAACAAACTGAACAGAATAGGGAAAACTGGACATACTTGAGAAATTTCAAGGCTTCAGAAGCTGCCATTTATTTGATAGCCCCAAAGATGTGTGGCCCTTCCATCATAAAACTTGCTAAAAGCCCACTAAACCTGCTAAGAGTGAAAAACAGTTTCACCGTTTTGATGTGCGTTGTTATGGAACACAAAAATAAAACACATTGTAGTGGAGAATTTGCAGTTTGGGGAGCAATTGGTTATTTGAGAGATAAGAAGTCATTTTAAATAGACTTACAAATCAGGAGGCGCTTTCAAAGATAGAAACCAATTGCAAGTTTTGTATAATGTAAAGGTTCATGAAATTGAAAATAAAGAAAACCAGTCAGCAGGTTTTCTAACAGATATTAAGGATCCTTTTGAGAAATACTGGTCACTGAAATTAGATGTAAGAGACTTAAGAACATAATTCCAGCTTCATACAGACCCATAATGTCTTTTTTTAAATTCATTTGTGGGATGTGGGCGTCGCTATCTGGCCAGCATTTCCTGCCCAACTTTAGTTGCCCCTGAAAGGTTGTGGTGAGTCGCCTTCTCGAACCGCTGCAGTCCACCTGCTGTGGGTTGACCCACAATCCCATTAGGGAGGGAATTCCAGCATTTTGGCCCACAGCAGTGAAGGAACAACGATATATTTCCAAGACAGGATGGTGAGTGGCTTGGAGGGGAACTTGAACGTGGTGGTGTTTCCAAATGTCTGTTGCCCTTGTCCTTCTAGATGGAAGTGGTCATGGGTGTGTAAGGTGCTATCTGAAGATTTTTGGTGAATTTCTGCAGTGCGGAAGTATCCGAAGTTTCCGAAATATCAGAGTATTTGGGTTAGTGTGACAACATGGAAATTGAGTAAGTTTACTTCGAGCAGGAGGGACAGATTTAGAAGTCAAAGAACAGATTATCATACATCTTCACCACAAAGGCAAGAGAAGTACTGAAACATTTACCACATGGATGATATGCTTATCCATAGTATCACTAAGGAAGAACATAGACAATAAGTGCATGAAATTTGAAAGGCACAGCTGCAAACAGGACTTATACTGAATGAAAAATGTGAATGTAGCAAGGCAACAATAAAATATTTGGAATACATTATTCAGCAAAAAGGTACAACTCAAAAAAATTGTTGGGGACATACAAATATTTCTTGTTTTGGTCAACCAGGTAGGAGAGCTCCTTTCAAACGTACAAATGATTAATGGGCCAATAAGATACCTGTTTAAAATGAATGACATTGGTATTGGTACATAGAACATGAAAAGGCATTCAAAAATATTAAAAAGAAGCTCAATTTCCCAAACACTCACACGCTATGACCCAAATCTTCTAAAAGTACCATGGCATTAGATATATCTTCCATTGGGTTAGGAACTGTACTCTTACAAATCATTGTTGGTAATTAAAAAAAAAAAGAGTTTGCTTCATCTCTGAATTTTTGACAAAGATAGAATCACATCACACAATTGAGAAAGAAGCATTGCCTCATATCCTTACAACTGAGGAACCAGAAAAACCATAAACTTTGATCATCTTACTAAATTGTAAAGAACTTGACAAGGTATCAATGTGAATACAATGATTCAGGCAAGTGTGATGACTTGAGAACATAATATATTCAAGGAAATATCCAAGCAACCGCAGACATTGTCATGACCTACAGTTCATCAAGCTACAAAGCAAAATTTCACAGTCATGTCAGAGCTAGAATCTTTCACCGCACAAAACACATGGTCAGCTTCAGGAAAAAGTAATTGCTAAATTCCAAGTTCAAAAGATACAGAGTGCACACACATCAGAGCATACTGCGAAGATGACTGGCCTGATCAGATTCCATTGTTTGGAACATAATGATAATTATGGCCAGGTAAGAGGGGATGAACTATATCCCCTCTTGTTCAACATCCTTGGTTGGCACCAATAAAGAGTTCTTTTTTTTTGGCAAAAGACCAGATCTTATCCAAAGTGTCAAGCCCATTTAATTATGTTTGCTGTGGACAATATGGAGCCAATCAGCACGGTTGCTTAAAGAAAATAATAAAAATCCCATGTCACACATACATCTTTTGTGTAGTCACTAAGGTCAACATAATTAGAACACTGCCCCATCAACACGCTAATGAAGCAGAAAAGGTGTGAAAACTGTAAAAGAAAATGAAGCTGATAATCAGGATACGGCATTAGTTTTACTTAAGTACAGAACATTCAGTTATGTCTTTCACCACTAGAATTATTATTATAACAGAAGCTTAGATCAAACATGACAGCAAAAGACTGAGACCATATAAAATTATGCGAAGAGAGTCAAAGAAATAAACAATTTAAAAAAATAATAACAGACATTGGCAAAGACCTTCCATACCTTACAATCAGAGCAGAAGGCGTGGATCGTGGATCAACGATCCAAAGTGATGGCTATCAACAAGATGGAACACCTATGATCATATCTTGTCTGAAAATGTTGAGTTTTCAAAAGAAACAGGAGAGTGCTGATACTTCTGGAAACCACAAGAGGGCATTCATGTAACTATTAGCAAGATTGGGAAGGTGAAATAAACTCTGCAGAAAATCCCTGAAAGAATGCCAACGGTGTCCAAAAATCATAACAGACCATCACTACAGACCAACACCAATAAGACTAATATCAGAAAGAGTGGTGAAACGACTAGATAAAATAAATCCCATTAAAACAAAACTTTATGGGTAGAAGGTGGGTGTTATGGACCAGACCAACCACCCCTCAAACTATTCAGAAGATAGTCTAGACCTCACTCTTTATTCATCCACTATATTTAAAATACAACTAAAGAAAGAAGGAATTAGAAAAACTTGATTGGAAAACTTAACAGAACAATAGGTAGAGTAACTATTACTAATTAACCATTTCAATATTGCAACATCCCATAAACACAACCTTGGAAAAAGGCAAATTCAGAAAACAGATTGTCTCACATGCAGCTCTTTAATTCAGGAGGAAAGAACATCAAAAGATAGTCCTGTGAGAGAACATATTAGGGGCATTTAAATAGTCCTTGGATAAGCATATGGATGATGATGGGATAGTGTAGGGGGATGGGCTTAGATTAGTTCACAGGGCGGCACAACATCGAGGGCCGAAGGGCCTGTTCTGCGCTGTATTGTTCTATGGTCTATGTTCTAAGAGAACACCAGCTTTCAGCTGTAGCAAAGAGAGACATGGCAGCTTTTCACGACCCCAGCAGCTTCTGCTGAATGCTTAAACTAAAAATCCTGGTTTTGTGGGTGGGAGGTTAGCCACACCCATTCAGGCTGCTTCTTTTGTTCAAACTTTTAAAAAAAACTTCACAGCTGTTTATCTTCTTAGACTGCTCACCACCTCTGCCTTAACACATCTTTCAAAACAAAAAAAAGGACAAAATAAACTTTTAATGCCACAGTATCATTGCAGTGGGTGTGTAAATAGTTTATTTTCTTTAGAATTTACACTTGGACGGAAATGTGGAGTAAGTGGTTAACGTGAATCAGTCAGTAGTTTAACCAATGATATAAGTAATAGTCTGAGCTGGGGACTGAGAATAAAGCAAGGACCTATACCTGGAAGGACATCATTCTAAACAAGACTACAGTAATGTAATAGTTTTAAATAGAGAGTTAGAAATACTTACTACGTCCAAACTGCTGATAGAGTAGACCAGACAAAGTCCACAAATCCAACAACCTACAAATCATGTCAAATATAAATGGAATGGATCATACTGGCAGAAGTTCCTCTATGGTCACCCAGAACTCAATACTATTGAAGTGAGAGTCCAAGAAGAGACACATAGCCTTAAAATCACTGGAAAACCACTGCCAACATTGTGCAATCACTATTAATACTGTGGAGAGAGGAAACAGTGCAGAGTGGGTGGCCACTTAGGGAAATACATCAATTCAATCTGCAAACATGACCCCAGACTTCCTGTCTCCTGTTATTTAGATGATTGTGCCCTGGTCTCACTTTGACCTTTCAGTCCTGGGCCTTCCACATCAATCTTCATCCAACCATTAAACACTTTGTGGCCATTTGAACGCAAGATTAAGGTCACTGATTTCACATGCTTTGTCCCCTTTTCTTGTTTTGGGGATCAATGGTTAGGGCAAATTTTACTAGAGTCATTTATACCTCTTCTATACCCATCTTTTAAAGGAAATAAAGAAAATAAACAAAAACGCTTGTCATATAGCTATCTCCTTTTGATTAGAATTGTCACCCCTTTTGCTATTTTATCCTATCTGCCTTTTACCACACAAAATTCCTTCATCTTTGCTCTTTTCCCTCTCCACCATTGTGATGCCAATGTATCTGCTTTAAACTTGTTAGAGCTCTCACTTTTCTAGTCCTGATAAGAGGTCACTAAAATAAAACACTAATTGTTTCTCCGTCCACAGATGCTATATAATCTGTTGAGCACTTTCAGCATCTCCTGCTTTTGATCAAGTGCCTTTACAGTCTTTACAGCAGAACAGCAATGCACACAAGTAACTTTGACATTCTGTAATGTGCAAGCCACAACCCACTGGATGGGATGTACTAGACTTTTGCAGTATAACTCTATTGACACATCCCTGAAGACTATAATTACCTTTTTAAAAATAGAAAATCCTACATTCAAAATCATCTTTGATATTAAGTGTGACAAATGCAATCTGTAATAGGGAACAGCAACCTCATGGTAGTGTTAATAAGAGACATGCAAACAAATCCAGCAAGGAAGCTGGGGTATTTCAATAAATTCAATTAATCTGGGATCAGAAGTTATGCTCAGAATGATAACCAAAAAGTTCTGCTTTGTGATAACCCCAGCTGGTTCATTAATGTCCTTTAGGGAAGGAAATCTGCCACCCTTACCTGGTCTGATCTACATGTGACTCAGTCTGCCAGTCATGTGATTGAACTCTCCTCTAAAATAATGTTGTGAGCCCCCATTTGTACACGCTACACAGAAAATTAGATCAAGAATATAACTGATGGGACGGTGTGGGATCTGCCTAGACACTCACATAACCCAGTCAATTATGCAAACGCCTTGCATATGCCTCCAAATGATAACACAAACATTTTAGAAAGTTCTGTCACAGATTATCTGAGTAATAGCCTGACAATCATAACCAGAGAACTATATCTTACACCAATATGCTGAACTCTTCCGTTACTATCCCTTAGTATGTTTGATTCAAAGAGAAGTTGAATACTTGTCAACTATTCAATAGTAGATAAAGTGGAAATGTTACCATCAATGGAATAGTCAAGAACCAAAATTTAAGGTGATTAGCAAAAGAAAAAATGGTGGCATGACAATTTTTTTTTTAAATGGAGTGTGCAATTACGATTCAAAATTGACTACTGGAGAACAGAATGGAGACTGTGTACAATTGAGATTTTCAAAAGGGAATTTGAAAAACACCTAAAGAGTACAAATTCCAGGGCTTTGGAGATAGGAAATGAGTGGCACGAGCTGCGCTGCTGAAGCAGTGAGATACCATGGGTATGATAAGACAAATGGCCATCCTCTGTTTGGTCTTTGTGATTCCACAAGCAGTGTCGGCCATCGTCAGAATCAAAATTATCCTCTAGAACAAACTGCGACCTAATTCCTTGCTATATCTCACCATTAAATCTTGTGATCAACACTGTTTCAATGAGAATTGGATGAGGTCATGGCAGGGGCACCACCAAGCAAACAATTTAATGAGATACCAGCCTGGTGAAGCAAATGGTACAGTACTGAATTTATGCTAAACACCAGAAGTAATATGACATAGAAAGAGCTAAGCAACTCACAATCAATGAATCAGATTTTGACTCATGCCATGTTGAATCATGAATGCTGATGGGGAATAATAAAGGAATGAATGGGAAGAGGAGTGTTCCTGAACATTCCTATACTCAATGATGCACAAGACCAGGCTGCAGTGTTGTAACCATCATTAGCTGTCAGTGCTCCCATTTAACACAGTCCTGAAGTCTCCAACATCTTGAACGTCTACTTTCAACTATTTTTGATCTATTCAATATGAATTCAAAAAAGTGCTACCTTCCCAATTCCCCTTGATTAAATCACAGATGGGAAGATTTGCTGGTAGGCTTCCAGAGTATTTGCAGCCATTAAGTGGACACATTCAGGTCACTTAAAGGACCTCTGCCTGCCAACTGAGGAATTCCAGTAGTGCGAGGTGGAGTTCTCTCCACATGGGCATACTGTCAGCTAAAACTGGGCATGCATACTTGTGACTTTTGGGTGAAATTTTCTTACATTAGCCATCAAATAAGCATAGGTTGGCCATATGGGAAGACATGTAACCTGCAATGCAACCTGTATGCCTCTAAATCCTTTTGATCTGTACATCCTTTGCTTGTTGTGATCTGCCTGTACTGCTCGCAAACAAAGCTTTTCACTGTATTACAGTACACATGACAATAAGATCAAAATATAAAAAACAAATCAAATCACATATTCCTGCTCTTTAAACTGACCTCTCCCTGCAAACCACACCACTTTCCCAGCTTCCCTGACTGATTTCACCTACCTTTTCTCCAAAGCTCAAGGTGACTCTTCTCCTAGGCCCTACTGAAATATCCGCCATGACCACTGCACTGCCAATACAAGTCAGCTGCTAGCCCCTGCTTGCTTAGTGACTCCCAGCAGCAGTATCCCTGCCCTGAAGGCACTGAGTACCCATAATGTAGAGATTATGACAAGGTCTGCCAGATGGACCTCATACAATGAGTTCCCCGCTTGGACGAGATTAACAGCTCCAATCAGGGAGCCCTGGCTGACAGATAAAAACAAGAGTATCAGACATCCTCGCACACTGGGAGTTAACTCTGATGAGGCTGTACCAGAGTCAAGGACTTTTCAGGCGTAGATGAAGGATGACTTGGTAACGGGATACCGACCTCTGGAGTTATTTCACATGCCAACCAAGTAAATTCCTGAAGAGCATTAAATTTGGTTGGAGAGATAGGCAATGTCTGATAGGTTGCCACTTACTCTCCAGTAGGGAGATGGGCACATCAACTCGGCCATTAAATTCTGCCAATAACCGACTGGTGAATACAGACAGCAAATCCTGGTAAAGCTTCATGATTGGGTAATAACTGGGAAGTACCAAAACTGGAAAGCTACTCAAGTTCCAGACAATGACAATGTCCAGAAGAAGACAATCTTACTATGTCTATTTGGCACTGATGACATTATTATCACTTAATCATTAATAGAAGGTTATATTAGCAGAAACTTTAATAAACCAGCCATACAAATACTACAGCTACAAAAGAAGATTGGAGATTGAGAATCCTCCAGTAAAGCTCTCATCTCTTGAAATTGCACAAGATTTGCACAACCTACAAGGCACAATTTCAGAGTGGGATAGAATACTTTTCATTTGTCTGGATGAGTGCAACTCTAGAGAAACTAAAGAAACACACAATTCAGGAGAAAGCAACCAGCTTGCTCAAAACCTAACCAAAACCTTCAACATTCACTCCTGCACAACTGATGCACAGTGGCAGCAGTGTACCATATACAAATTGTGCTGCACCTCACCAAAACTCTTTCAACAGTATCTTTCAAACCTATGACCTACCACCTAGAAGACTAAGTGCAACAGCTGCATAAGATAGCACCACGTATAGCCTGTACTCCAAGTTACCTACCTGACTTGGAAATGTGTCACCATTTGGGGCTCAGGGGGAATGCCAGGGCAGTAGGAGGTAGTCAGTAAGACTGGGTCAGGAAAGAGTTTGGGGTTCAGTGGGGGAGTCAGACAGTCATGGAGAGTTGCATGGCAACGTCAGGCCAGTCAGCTAGAGGAGTCAAGGGTTTGGTTGGGTTAAGTCCGGAGTTGTGGGGGGAAAGGGAGTGGTCAGAGTGTATGATCACAGGGTCAGTTGGGTACTTGGGAGTTAGACCAGGATTTTCCATCTAACATTTCTTGGATAATTAGCAAGGGGATTATCTCAGAATAATAAGAGAAACTTTTTTAGAGGGGAACAGGGAAAATGCCCTTTGGATTTTTAACATCCCCACAGAGTCAGCGTATCAAAACCTCCAAGGAGTCCTGACACTTATCTTGGGTGGTACAACGGGCTTGCAACTATGCAAAGATCAGGAGACCCTTTGTATTTCAGCTGCTATTCGCTATTTTGGGGCTCAGTTGTATGCCTGTAGTGAGGTAAAACACTGCCAACTGTAAAAATATGAGTGCAGATGATTGTAGGTGTATAAATGCAGATGTTAAAGTGAAAGACTATCTGAGAGATAGAGTAAAAAAAGGATGGAGAGCTATTATGGAGTATGAGTAAAATAAAAACAAAGAACTGCAGTTGCTGCAAACCTGAAACAAAAAAAAAGTGGAAATTGCTGGAAAAACTCAGCAGGTCTGGCAGCATCTGTGGAAAGAAAGCAGAGTTAATGTTCTGGGTCCAAAGTGATTGTAGCTAGGAAAAGATTGATATATATGCTGAAGATGGCTTGGGCGGTGGAGGGGGTTGGTGTGGAGGAATAAGCAATAGGTGGAGATGGAATCTTGAGAAAGAGAACAACAGTTGGACAGGCAAAGGAAGGAATGGGTAATGGCCAGCTTGGGAGAATGAATAGCTGCTAATGAAGACCATAATTAGCTGACAATGGGTTGGTTGTGGTAAATGAGCAGGGTAGACCAAGAAGAGCCAATGGATGTTATCTACCTGGACTTCAAAAGGCTTTTAATAAGGAGGCTGCTGAGTAAGAAAAGGGCCCATGGTGTTAGAGGCAAGGTGCTAGCATGGATAGAAGATTGGCCGTCTGGCAGGAAGCAAAGAGTGGGGACAAAGGGGTCTTTCTCAGGATGGCAACCGGTGACAAGTGGAGTTCCGCAAGGGTCAGTGCTGGGACCACAACATTTCACTTTTTACAGTAATAATCTAGATGAAGTAACTGTGGGAATTCTGGCTCAGTTTGCAGATGAAACAAAGATAGGTACAGGTACAGGTAGTATTGAGGAGGAGGCGAGGCTGCAGAAGGACTTGAACAGATTAGGAGAGTGGACAAAGAAGTGGCAGATGGGGTACGATGTGGGAAAGTGTGAGGTCATGCACTTTGATAAGAAGAATAAAAGCGTGGACTTTTTTCTAAATGGGGAGAAAATTCAGAAGTCTGAAGTGCAAAGAGACTTAGGAGTTCTAGTCCAGGATACTCTCAAGATAAACTTGCAGGTTGAGTCAGTAGTCAGGAAGGCGAATGCAATGTTGGCATTTATATTGAGAAGACTTGAATATAAAAGCTGGGATATACTACTGAGGCTTTATAAGGTGCTGGGCAGGCCACATTTCGAGCATTGCATGCAGTTTTAGGCCCTATATCTCAGGAAGGATGTACTGGCCCTGGAGATGGTTCAGAAGAGGTTCATGAGAATGGTCCCAGGAATGGAAAACTTAACATATGAGGAACGTTTGAGGACTCTGGGACTATACTCATTGAAGGGGGATGGGTTAGGGTTGGGGAATGAGGGGGGATCTAATTGAAACTTTCAGAATGCTGAATGGCCTGGACAAAGTGGATGTTGGGAAGATGCTTCCATTAGTAGGAGCGTCTAGGACCCGAGGGCACAGACTTAGAGTAAAGGGAAGACCTTTTAGAATGGAGATAAGGAGAAACTACTTCAGCCAGAGAGTGGTGAATCTATGGAATTCACTGCCACAGAAGACTGTGGAGGCCAGGTCATTGAGTACATTTAAGACTGAGATAGATAGGTTCTTGATTATCAAGGGTGATCAAGGGTTACAGGGAGAAAGCGGGAGAATGGGGTTGAGGAACTTATCAGCCATAACTGAATGGCGGAGCAGACTCGGTGGGCTGAATGGCCTAATTTCTGCTCCTATGTGTTATGGTCTTATGGTCAGCCCATGTGATAATAAGGTCTGGTGTGTGGAAATTCAGAGAAGAACATGGAAGGTGCTCAGGCCATAAAATTGTTGAACTCAATATTGAGTCCAGAAGGCTGCAGGATCCCCAAGCAGAAAATGAAATGCTATTCTTTTTGCTGGAACTTGGCAGCAAGCCCAAGACAGAGATGTTGGCTACAGAACAACATGTGTTGAAGGGGCAGACAACTTGACATTCAGAGACTTGTTTGCTGTTGGAATGTAGTTGTTCTGCAAAATGATCATATAGTCTATGCTCCATTTCCCCAATATAGTGGAGACGACATTGAGCGGTGAATACAGTAGATTAGATTGAGTGAAGTGCAGATAAATCGCTGCTTCACCTGGGAAGTGTGTTTGTGGCCTTGGATAGTGAGGAAGGAGGAAGTAAATGGTATTATACCTTCTGCAATTGTATGTGAAAGTGCTGTGGGAATGTGGGGTGTGGGGGTGGGCGCAGTGTTGGAAGTGGAGGAAGACTGGACCAAAGTATCCTAGAGGGAATGGTCCTTGCAGAATGCTGACAAGGGAGGGAGGGGAACGTGCGTTTGGTAGTCACATCCTGCTGAAGTTGATAATGGCAGCTAATGATCCTCGTGAATGCACAGAAGAAAATGAGCAAATGAATTCACAGAAGACTAGTGTCAAGTTTCAAATGACAGTTAATAAAAAAACTTGGGAAGAAACCCAGAGATTGACTGGGCCAGATTTGACTCATTGCCTGTGTAATTTCTGTCCATTCAAGTTTATGAAAAGAGCTTGGTTTGCATCTTCGACAGTGTGAGAATGACCTCATTTCAATCATGTTGTAGTTTAAGTCCGAACATAGGTTTGTATCACTTTGGCAGTGTTTGGTGGAAAAAAAAATCATTAGATATTGGCACTGTTGGGAAGGCCAGCATTTGTTGATCTTCAGTAATTACCCTTGAAGTGAGTTGTTGGTAAGTCATTACAGAAGGCAGTCACGTTGCTGAGGATCAGACAAGGTAGAGCTGGGAGATTTTCTTTTCTAAAGGGCATTTGCAAACCCAGGAGTCTTTTTTAGGTAACAATCACTTCATGGTGACAATTACTGAGACTAGCTTTCAATTCCATATTGAGTTACTTGAATTTAAATTCCACCAGCTGTTACGGTGGGATTATGAAGCTAAGTCACCAGGGGTCACTGGATTACTAAACTAACAACATTGTCACTACACCATCATGTCTACCAATATCCCTGGATTGTTGGTGAGCAGCAGGACTGAACATATTTTATACAATGATTGGATATTAACAACACCTTGCCTGGATCATGTGGAGTGGGTCTCCATCCCCCCATTGTCCCACCTTCATTTCAGTCTTACCTATGGAAAGTGATCTTTAATGTTAAAAGTAACATAAATGCTCAGATTTCCTCTTAGTTTATTTATTTTAAATGGTAATGAAATCATTGTATGGAAAATATTTTTTAAATTTCAAATAATATAATTCAATGCAGACTGAACCCTGAATTCTCTGTAACTGGGGCTTATGTTCATGCTTTGTAAAAGATATCCCCAGAAGGAATATATGGGAGACAAGCAAGAAGAGCACAGATAACTGGCGGACTGGAATTGCAAAACATTTCCAAGTAGGTTCAGGTCAAGTTCTTGAACATGCTGGATATTATTAAGCTGGAGAGGGTTCAGAAGAGATTTACCAGGATGTTGCTGGGTGTGGAAGGTTTGAGTTATAAAGAAAGGCTGAATAGGCTGTGACTTTTTTCACTGGAGCATAGGAGGTTGAGAGATAAACTTAAAGAAGTTTATTAAATAACGAGGGGTATAGATAGAGTTAAGGTAGTTGTCTTTTTCCTGGGATGGGGATTTCAAGATTATGGGGAACATTTTTAAAATAAGAGGGCAGAGATTTAAAAAAGACATGAGGGGCATTTTTGTTTTACACAGAGAGTAGTTTGTGTGTGGAATGAACTTCCAGAGGAAGTGGTAGATGCGGGCACAATTACAACATTTAAAAGACATTTGGATAAGTACAGGAATAGGAAAGGTAATGGGGGGATATGGGCCAGGAGCAGGCAGGTGGGACTAGTTTAGTTTGGGATTATGGTTGGTATGGACTGGTTGGACTGACGGATCTGTTTCCGTGTTGTATGACTCTATAATTCTATGCTGAAAGAGTGATGTGGCTCTGGATTCTGTAAAGTCTAGACAGTGGAATACATGAAACTGGGATCAGCAGGATTCATGCTAGTTGACTTGTTATTCATAGTTGGGGTGCTGGGTGTGAGAAGCCTGAGGCCCACAGTGAGTGCCCAGTGTCAAGAAAATGAGCAGGGATTTGCAGTGGGCATTGTACTCGGGTTCAGACGCATCGGCTGATATTCTCCACACAAGAAACAGTACACTGGAAAGACTGAAGTTACGGTTCTAATATCAACTTAGGAAAATGAGATTGTGAATGCTATGCTGAACGAGAAATTGAGAAGGCAATGAAGGGACTGGAGCATTCCTCATCGGCAGGCATGTCTTGGGTTTTCTTTCCTTCATGTTGATTGTAACAAATAGCATCAGACATCAGTGTTTGACATAAATATATCTCACAATGTTGTTCAGTCAGGAACCACAGTGTTGAGAACCAAAAAGATTTGGGACCATCATCCAGGTGTTTCAGTTGAGGTAGCAAAAGAGATTGGGTAAGATATGGGAACTCACTGTAGCAATAAGGAATGAGAACAGTAGAAAGGTGGTGGAGCATCATGGCAATGCAGGAGTTAAACTAAAGGTCATTCAGTGGCATGTGCACCATAGTTTGAGATATCAGTTCAAATTTGTCCTTGATCTTCAAGTGTAAAATCGGACAGACTGACTACACATTCTCTGATGCCATTTTTGATAGGATGGTAAGTTGAAAGTCCAGCTGTTATTCAGAGGAACAGGTGATGTATTAGCATATGAGGGAGTGATTTTCCTGGCTGGACTGCATGTTAATTGATCATGCAGGAACAGGCTGTCTTGCAGGGATTGGCTTGATTTATTATAAATGGCCCTGTCTTGGAGGAAACAGGTGGTAGACATTAATTGGTCTGTGAGGAAAGAGTTTGATTGTTTTGGGAGAATATTAGTGCAGATATCTCGAATGGAACCAACCATTACCTTATTGAATGGTGGAACAAGCTCAAAAGGACTCTGCCACAGGGGGAAGCAACTCATCTGCATTTTCCCATGTCAAGTCCCCTAAGCATCTTGTATGTTTCCATGAGGCTGCCTCACATTCTTCTATATTCCAATGAGTACAGGTCCAAACTACTCAATTTTTCCTCATAAGACAGTCCCTCCATAGCTGGTATCAGCCTAGTGAACCTTCTCTGGACTGCCTCCCATGTCAGTACATCCTTCCTTCGACAATGGGTCGGAAACTGTTCACAGTATTCCAGCTGTGGTCTGACTGGTGCCTTGTGTAGGCTAAACAATGGTTTGGGAAGGAAGGGTTTGCTTGGAGAGACAGACTTAATAATAGATAACAAGGTGTAGAGCTGGATGAACACAGCAGGCCAAGCAGCATCAGAGGAGCAGGAAAGCTAACGTTTTGGGCCTAGATCCTTTTTCAGAAAAATTTCAGATTCTCTAGCACCTGCAGTTCCTACTATCTCAGACTTAATAATAGTTGTTTTGGAAGAAAGCAGCTATCGGGGGGGTGGTGCAGCAGTGGCTTAGTAAAGTAGATCAGTTCTTCGAGGACAGTGGAATTGTTTGCAGGGATGATCTATTCAAGATGGAATGGAATACCTTTCAAGAACAGACTAGGCAATATATCTTTTTCCACTGGGCAATGTTACTTTGGAGGAACTGGTTGAAAATTAATTTTTTTTAAGAACCAGGAAATAAGTTGTCATCCTCCAGTGAAAGTAAGTATATTTTATTTTCCTGACTTTGTGGTGTGATGAGATTGTTGCTGCAACAAAGATAAAATGTAACTATGGAATATCTGGCAGGATTTTATTATCAGATTCAATAACGCACAAACTAGTTTTATTTAAACAATTTAAGAATTAGTTTGAGTGGATATTTCAACACATTCTTGAGCTCTTCCCTGAATTTAGCCTGGGTAACTGCAATAAATGCCTGTGTTTGTGCAGCAACTCAAGAGTAGTAACATGGGCCCAGTCTGTTGTGCGATGTATAGAGGGTCATTCTGGCTGGCACTGTAATGGCTTGTAATCTGAGTATACAAGAACAATAGAACATGCAACATCCACAAGATAAATATTCCCGATATACTGAGCAGTAATACAATGGACTTCCGGCAGTGCTCCAACTCTGGATCACTCTCATTGGCTGATTTGTTGTGGTCCATAAGTCCCCTGTGGACTCTATTAGTCACTAAAATATGTCTGACCGTTGTAGCATTAAGCAGAAGAATCAGAAAGAATGGGGCGCAAGGGGTTAATATAACATCAAACCAAGCAAATACTATCCACATGGGAGAAGTATGATAAATGGATTTTCTGGGCCAAAGCCAAGGAACATTGTTAATTGTATATTGAGATTCAAATGTAAAATATCAAGGTATGTTGTTCAAACAGCTCAGGACACTTACTGTCCCCACAACAGTCGCTGCTGTTTTTACAGTGCAGTATTTAGTTTTTATGTTCTGACAACAAATAGCTATAAAATGATCAAAGGTAAATGTGACTGTTAACCAAACAGAAGCATCTGTTGTTGATTGAAGAATTATGCGTCTGAAAGCACAAATGGGCATGATGTAAAGGAAAGTCAGTGGAAAACTAGACGCCATGATCTTATTTAACATCACATGAATGTTAATGACCAGTAGATCTGCCAATGCCATGCCCACCAAATAGCAAGAGACACATTTGGAAAGGCCACATTTTCCCCCCGACAGGACCAGAATTGTCAGAAAGTTAACTGTTAGCAAAGGACAGAAGAAAATTACTAACTACACTCCCAACAGAAAGCTTATTTTAAGGCAATTCACAAAACACAATGCTTACTATATTGTGCTTTGTTAGTTGGTCACAAATATTCACTTTCTACATATTCATATTATTCATTAATGATCTGAATAAAGGTGTTGTTACTGGATTTTCAGATGACAAAAATAGGTAGAGGGCCAGATAGTGTTGAGGTGGAAGGGAGGCTGCAGAAGGACTTGAACAGGCTATGAGAATGCACAAAGAAGTGGCAGATGGAATACAATGTGGAAAGTGTAAGGTTATGCACTTTTGGTAGGAAGAATAGAGGCATAGACTATTTTCTAAATGGGGAAGACTTTGGAAATCTGAAGCACAAAGTGACTTAGCAGTCTGGGTTCAGGATTCTCTTAAGGTTAATATGCAGGCTTAGTTGGCATTTAGGAAGGCAAATGCAATGTTAGCATTCATTTTGACAGGACTACACTACAAGAGCTCAGATGAACTGATGAGACTGTATAAGGCTCTGGTCAGACTAAATTTGTTATAACATTAGCAGTTTAGGCCCCATATACAGGGAAGGATATGCTGGCCTTGGAGGGGTCCAGAGGAGGTTTATGAGAGTAATGGACTTGTCATATGAGGAGCAGTTGAAGATTCTGGGTCTGTACCTAGGGTTTAGAAACATTGCAGGGGGTGCGCAGGGGAAGAGGTATCTCATTGAAACTTATGGAATACTGAGAGATCTGGATACAGTGGACACGAAGAAGATGTTTCCACTAGTAGGAGAGACTAGGACCTGAGGGCACAACTTGAAAGTGAAGAGGTGACCTTTTAAAACAGAGGAATTTCTTCAGCCAGAGGGTGGTGAATCTGTGAAAGTCATTGCCACAGAAGGCTGTGGAACCAAGTCATTTGAGTGTTTTAAGACAGAGGCAGATAGGTTCTTGATTGGTTAGGGAATGAAAGGTTACAGGGAGAAAACAGGATAATGGTGTTCAGAAACATATCAGCATTAATCCCATGATTGGATAGCTCAGTGGATTGGATGGGCCAAATGACTTAAATTTGCCCCTATATCTTATGGTCTAATGATCTCATGTGCAGCAACAATGTGACTGGATTCAGAGAGCATTGTGGAGTATGGGATGCGGAATGGACAGAGGGTACGCTTTGGACCAAATAAAGGAGATGTGGAATTGGTAAAGTTATATGATGTGGAATAGGTAAAGTTATATGATGCATATGGTTACCCGAGATGGAGACAGAGAGGTCCAGGAAGGAGAGAGAAGTGTTGGAGATGGTCCAGGTGAACTTCAGGTTGGGGTGGAAGGTGTTGGTGAAGTGGATGAACTGTTCGAGCTCCTCGTGGGAGCACTTTTATCCTGGACCTCTCTGTCTCCATCTCGGGTAACCACCTAGAAACCGATGTCCATTTCAAGCCCACTGAATCCCACAGCTATCTGGAATACACCTCCTCCCACCCACCTTCCTGCAAAAATGCCATCCCCTATTCCCAATTCCTTTCACTCCGCCGCATCTGCTCCCAGGATGAGGCATTCCACTCCTGTACATCTCAGATGTCCTCATTCTTCAAGGACCGCAACTTCCCCCCCACAGTGGTCGAGAACGCCCTCGACCGTGTCTCCCGCATTTCTCGCAATTCATCCCTCACACCCCGTCCCCGCAATAATAACCAAAAAAGAATCCCCCTCGTCCTCACATACCACCCCACCAACCTCCGGATCCAACGCATCATCCTCCGACACTTCCACCATCAAAGACATTTTCCCCTCCCCACCCTTATCTGCTTTCCGGAGGGACCACTCCCTCCGCGACACCCTTGTCCGCTCCACACACACCCCCAGCCCCACCACACCCGGCACTTTTCCCTGCAACCACAGGAAGTGCTACACCTGCCCCCACACCTCCTCCCTCACCCCAATCCCAGGCCCCAAGAAGACTTTCCACATCAGGCAGATGTTCACCTACACATCTGCCAATGTGGTATACTGCATCCGCTGTACCCGTTGTGGCTTCCTCTACATCGGGGAAACCAAGCAGAGGCTTGGGGACCGCTTTGCAGAACACCTGCGCTCAGCTCGCAACAAACAACTGCACCTCCCAGTCGCGAACCATTTCAACTCCCCCTCCCATTCCTCAGATGACATGTCCATCCTGGGCCTCCTGCAATGCCACAATGATGCCACCCGAGGGCTGCAGGAACAGCAAATCATATTCAGCCTGGGAACCCTGCAGCCCAATGGTATCAATGTGGATTTCACAAGCTTCAAAATCTCCCCTCCCCCAACCGCATCCCAAAACCAGCCCAGCTCATCCCCGCCTCCCTAACCTGTCCTTCCTCTCACCTATCCCCTCCTCCCACCTCAAGCCCCATCCCCATCTCCTATCTACCAACCTCATCCCACCCCCTTGACCTGTCTGCCCTCCCTGGACTGACCTATCTCCTCCCTACCTCCCCACCTACACTCACTTTTACTGGCTCCATCCCCGCCTCTTCGACTTGTCTGCCTCCTCTCCACCTATCCTCTCCTCTATCCATCTTCTATCCACCTTCCCCTCTCTCCCTATTTATTTCAGAACCCTCTTCCCCTCCCCCATTTCTGATGAAGGGTCTAGACCCGAAACGTCAAACTTTCCTGCTCGGCCTGCTGTGTTCATCCAGCTACACACCTTGCCATCTTTTTATGTCATTTCACAGCTGCACAGCATTTAACACCAGGATCACCAGCAGATAGAATACCGTACCCTCTGTATTAACCAGTCCAAAAAAGTAATAAATTACTTCACAAATAAATACACACCAACTGTTCATAACACGTGGTTAACAAATTAATGGAAAACAAAAAGAACTGCGGACGCTGTAAATCAGGAACAAAAACAGAAGTTGTTGGAAAAACTCAGCAGGTCTGGCAGCATCTGCGAAGGAAAGAAACAGAGTTTTACCGTTTCGGGTCAGGTGACCCTTCCTCAGTCCCTATTCGTCAGTTCTGAAGAAGGGTCACCGGACCCGAAACGGTAAAACTCTGTTTCTTTCCTTCGCAGATGCTGCCAGACCTGCTGAGCTTTTCCAGCAACTTTGTTTTTGTTAAAAAAATAATGCCGGCGTTTGAATGTTTGGAGATGTTATGAAAATGTAGCTTCGGTTCGCATATGGTAATTTTATTTTCTTGGAAAAAAATCAGTACCAAATATACAACACCATACCTAATATTCCAAATGCGCTGGAATGATTATAGTGCAGACAGTTGGGAGGGATATAGTGACTCCTGATCACAGCAGCGGATGCTCCCATCACTACACAATCTATCAAATGGGAATTAAATGATGATAATTGAATAGGAAGATAATCTTAATACAAAGGATCTGTTATAGTACCATCTCCCATATGTATTTTATACTTATAATCGTGGGAAAATTGTTAATGTAACGGACTGTAGGAGAAATGTAAGCTTATAGTGTGGACTTTTTACTTGATAACCAGCAGTTGAAGAATTTTACCAAGCATTTTACACCGCGTTCGTAATTTGGGGTGAGGGGCAGTTCTCCCACATGATACATTTCTCAAAAGACGTTCCATATCTTAATAATCTAAGAACTCTTTGAAACGCATATTCGGGTTCTACTGCACACCTTGGCAAGCTTGTTGATGCTGCCCCAATCAGCAGCGTTTGTGCATTAAATAAACAGCGGCGAGCGGCTACTGTTCCCTGAAGCTCTCTCCACACAAACGGGGAATTAATCAAATCGGTGCTCTTTCAAACGTAAAAAGCAACACTAAAAAAAAGGCAGTAAAACTAGTCGAAGTCAACAGTAACCGCTTAGTATAATTTACCTGGAATACCAATGGCTGTGAGAAGAGGGTCGTAAACGTGTTATATCTTCAAAATTATTTCTGACTGCAGCATTTTGTTTTACTAATAGAGAAGTTGCTTTAACGTTGTTCCTTGGAAATTCCTCCGAGTTTGACTGGTGGACTGCTGCTGCTCCGTATACCAGTGATGGACGAGAAGTGTTTCTGGTGTAGTCTCCAAAGCAAGAGATTCAAGGAAACTATTTTATAGAGAAGGAGTTCTCCTGCGACCCCAGTTGTGCAATTCTTCAAATTACCTTCACCCACTGAACAAACAACACCGAGAACAATGAATTCAAAACAAATAATAGGAATAAACAGCCGGTTCAGATAACCCAAAATGATTGAATATAATTAATTTATTGGACTCGGTTACATATGATGTTGACTTTAATTAATCGTATCATATTCATTCTTCCTGAAGGCAGGTCCTCCATTCATATTCTTCTCCATGTCTCTCTAGCCTATTGCCAGCTTTTTCATTTGTCTATCACTTTGGTCAATCTTCATTCCATGCAGCCTTGATATACTCTTCCTTACCTTCCTCATTTGCCTTGAAGTCTTCTCTTAGTAATGTATTTTTCAAGTTGACGGCCTCTTAAGATGAATCCTAGCCAGACTCTCTACCTTTCCCAGTTATGTTCAACAAATGCCTTTGTTCATTCACTCTCCACAGCACTGTCATTTTTCCAATCCAGCTGATAAATGCCATTGTCCTCCAAATCCGTACCTCCTAGTCATTTATTGAGTTGTTCTCTTCCCACAATGTCCAAGACTCCACATCCATGGAAAACACTTGAAATCAAGCTTCTTACAAATTGCTTCTTATTTATTCAACTTTCCAATTAGTCATTGACTTTTCTTGCAAAATATGGCCTTTCCCATTGCTATCATTGTGTATTTAATGTTGGTATGAGTGCTCTGTTCAAGGTCTTGGCATACTGCTTCATCTGTGCTGTTTCCTTGATAATTCTTTCTTGTTACTGCTGGATTTTCATTGCCTTCCACTCTTGGGGCAGAATGTAGTTTCCTGTCCAATGTCTACCTCTTCTGGGTGAGAGGAGTTGATCCCACACTATTGGTGTTCTGAACCACACAGTAACCATCCAGTCAACAGAGCTAACCAGCCACTTAGCTGAACCATGCACAAAAATCAAATAGGGAGCCAGTAAACCAGCAAAAATCAATATGATGGACAGACAAGCAACTGCAAAGAAGTACATAGCAGCACATCTTGACAGGAATAACTGATTACTGCACGTGATACTGCGAGGTAACTTCCCAACCAATTACGAAGTAGGAAAAAGTCTGCTTAGTGTTCACAGTTAATTTTAATGAATTTCAATTCTACTGTTGTCACAGTGGAATTTAAACCCATGTTCCCAGAACATTAACTAGAGCTTCTGAATTACTAGTTCAGTGGGATTAGCACTGCACTGCCATTTCTTAAAGTGAAACAAATGATGCGTATACCTTGAGACCAGAAAGGTGCATTGACCAGTCTAGGGATTGCACCAGTGACTTTGAATTTCATCACTGCCAGGAGTTTAATCCAGTTAATGCAATTAGTACAAAGATCAGATCATCAACATGCCTTTGGCTTCTTTAGTGGCATGGTCATTATTATCTGGATGAAGTCCCCTGGCCATTCTACTGATAAATAAATATCTTTCTCAGGCAGATTGTGTGGGATCTGCTGGTGATATCATAGCTCAGTAGTATCTACCACAATAGTAAAGTTTAAGTTGTTGGCAGGTAAACGGTCACCACCTGAGAAGATAACAGCAAACCAACGCTGAAAACAGCTAAAAGAAAGCCTCAGGGTGGTATAAATGAGCACCATCAGATGTAGGTGGAAGTCCCTATCAACAGGCAGATGCTGTTGTGCTTTGCAAAGGAGAGAGTCAGACCTCACATATTGCCATCCAGTGAAATCCTCAAATATACAAACCTGTCGGTAACAAAAAATAGGAATATGGAATATTTAGACGACAAACAAGAGAGGGAAGCTAGAGAACTTAAAACAAGAAAAATGTAAAGGAAAAATGAAACATCCTGGGGTTATGTGAAATGTGGAGGACATGAAAAGATGACTTCATAAATGATGAAATTTTACTCACAAGAGTAAAATGAAAGGAATTGTGGAGTAGCTGTATTCTTAGACAGAGGAAGTGGCAAATATGAGAATGAAGCAAAATGTGATTAGAATGGATTGATGCTGAGAGAACTAAATAGACAATCAGTGGACATTGCAAACATTCAGGTATATACATGAACATGCTAACATCCAGAGGAAGATGACTAAATGTAAGATAGAATTGAAAACCTAAAAAGACTGGACATTATCATGGAATATTGAAAATGCATTTTTGGAGAAGAAAGAGACAAATAAGAAGATCAATCATGTAAAACATGAAGTGGATGAAGCCAAACTGACAGAATTTTTGTTTGCCAAAACATATGATTTAGGCAACATAAAAGGAAAATGAATACATGGAAAACATTTGGCAATAAATTAAGATTTCAATTGGATGATGCAATGATGTGTCAAAGATCTGGCCTTAATATTAAAAACTCAAAAGCTCAACCAGGAGCCAATGCAGATCATAATCTTGTGAAAATGAAAGCAACATTCTGACTGAAGAAGAATTTGCAGAAAACCAAACCAAAAAGGCTGAAAGATATGAACAAAGAACTTATATGAACAAAGAACTTTTAAATGAAGGAAACAAAGCACTAGCTGGAAAAGACACAGATCAGCAATAGAAACAAATTAAAGGATTTGTCAAAGAAAGAGGGGCAAACAGCATAGGGTTTTTAAAAGGAAAAGCGATCAATAAACAATGAGTTACAATTTCAAACTTATAAAAGGTAGAAGATAGGAGAAAATAGAAGAATATCAATAGTGAAGAAGGCAAGCTAAAAAGTAGAAACTTGAGTAATGAATTAAAAAGAGAAACATAAAAGTCACAGGAACAATAGTTGGATGGTCAGTGGAATACGCCTGAACAATTGCATCAGCTAGCAATGGTCGACATTACACATGAAAAGTAAAAGAGATTAGTGCTTATGCTTTGGATCTTGACTATCAGTGATACAGAGTCCCGCCTATTCTGTATACTAGTTCCAAGCCATTAGGAAATTCAATGGATATGGGATGGAGTGTTTTGGCAAGGAAGATGGAGAACAACTTTGGAGTCATGACACAGCCTTGCTTGACACCTGTTTAAAACATATTGGGTCTTTAGTGGATCTTTTGGTGAGGATTATGTGTGTAAGTTTGTTAAAATATGCTCTATGCATTTATATAGAATGCAAAACTGATTTGAAAAATGTGCTTTTACAGCTAGATTGGAAAAACCATGAATAAGCAACTGCTGGCCTTCAAGTTGAAGACAATTCAGATATAATTTACTGTATACTTGTCTGGAGAAAAGATATGAATTCCAAAGCTGCAACCCCATGAATAGCAGATAGTATTAGAGGTTAAAAGTTATTTCAAGGAACATATATCAAAGGAAAGGGATGGTCCAAGCAATGATGGGGCTGTAAATGGAAGAATAATTAAACTTCCTTTGGGTGGCACCAGGATATACTGATTGTTACACTGAGTGAATATTTTGCATTGGTCTTCACAAGAGGATAAGTTAATATTGCAGAAGAGAATGAGTGATTAGTGAATTTAGGTAGGGAAAAAATAATAGAAATGAGGTGCTAACAATATTTTAATCACTCAAACCTAAATGAGACCCAGGATAACTGAGGAAAGCAATATTCCAAACAGCAGAAAATGCAACAGCAATCTTTCAATCCTCTTTGGATTTGGTGCCACAGCATTGGAGAATTATGAAGGTTACACACCTATTCAAAAATAAGAAGAAAGATAAATCAAGAGTTACAGTGATAACGCATATCTATAAAGTACCATTAACGTAGTAAAATGTACCTTGACATTTTGTAGAAGCATTAAAAAACAAAATTTAACACTTAACCATATATTTCAATAGTCAGGAACATGAGAAAAATCTTGGTGGAAAAAATGGTTTTATGGATGTATTACAATGAGGAAAAAGATGGAATGATTTAGGGTGGAAATTCAACAACTTAATAACTGAAAGCTCCATCATGGTAGAGCAATGAAAATTGGGAATATGCAAAGGGCCAGAATTGGAGGAGCACAGATCCCTCAGAGGGTTCTGTGACTGGAGGTGATCACAGAGGCAACGACGGCCAAGTTTTGATGGAATTTGACAGAAAAATTATGAATTCTAGAACTGAAGCATTGTTAAATGAGACCCAATTTAGGTGAGTAGACACAGAGTGATGATTGAACAGGACTTGGTGCAAGTTAAGGTACAAGTTTTGGAATTTTGGCAAATCTCAAATTTACAGAAAGTAGAATGTATTGGGAATAGTCAAGCCTCAAGACAAAAAAGACATAAATGAGAATGTCGGCAGCTAATGAGCTCAGGCAGAGTTGATAGCGTGAATCCATGAGTTGAACTTTAACTCATGATCTGATATGATAACAACACTGTGATCAATCTGGTTTAGTTGCAGACAGTTCATCAGCACCAGTGATGGAATAAATTGCTAAGGAACACAAAGGTGTTGAATGTTGTAGAAAATGGTATGTTCTAGAGAAACCTAATAATTACTTTGTGGCTGTTTTCATAAGGAAGAGGCAAGAAATCTTCCACAAATAGAGACCCAAATGACAAGGGAGAATGAGGAATTGAAGGAAATTAGTATCAGCATGAAGGCTGGAAAAGTGAATGAGGTTGAAATTAATTATTCCTTGAGAGCCGATAATCGACATCCCAGAGCGTTGGAGGAAAAGGTGGGTGTCGAGATTATATTGGTAATCATCTTTCAAAATTCCATAGATTCTGGAATGATTCTTACAGATTGAAAGTTTTCAAATATGACCTCAATATTTAAGAAAGGAACAAAGGAAAATCAGGGATCTTTAAACCCATCAGCAGCATAGAAACAGCAAGAATCTATCAAACGAAAGAATTTGATAAATGGCTACTTGAATAAGAATTATCTCATTGGGGATAGTCAATATAGATTTGTGGGTGGAAAATCATGTTTTAAAAACTTGTTGGAGTTTTTTGAGGATGTTATTAACAGAATTAATAAAGGAAAGTTGATAGATGTAGTGTATTTAGGTTTTCAGAGGGCTATTGATAATGTCCCCTATTTGAGGTTGGGTCATTCATGCATTAGCAAACTGTGACTAATGGAGTACTGCAAGGATCAATACTTGGGGTCCAAATGTTCACAAAATATATAAATTATTTGAAAGTGGGGATCAAATGAAATATTTCCAAATTTGTAGATGATACAAAGTTAAGCAGGAATATGTCAGCTAGTTTAAAAACATTTTCAAGACTACACCTGGAATACTATGCACAGTTTTAATCTCCTTATCTCAAGAAAATTATTATTGCTGTAGAGGGAGTGCAATGAAGGTTCACAGACGTGTTATTGTGATGGTAAGATTGTCCTATGAAGAGAGAGTTTCAAACAATGAGAAGCGATTTAATTGATACTCTCAAAATATTTAAAAGAATGGACAGGATAGATGCCAGTAAGATGTTTACCCTGGTTAGGCAGTTTAGATGAATGGGCATAATTTAAATATAAGTGTGTTGCCATTTAGGTCCCAGATCAAGGCTTTTATTCTACTCAGAGGGTGGTGAATCTTCAGAAATACTTACTGGAGAGGGCAGTGGAAGCTCAGTCTTTGAGTATATTTAAACTAGAGGTTAATGCATTTTTGATTATTAAGTGGCATAAAAGTTTATGGGGATAATGTGGAAAAAAGGCATTGAAGTGTTTGATCAGGCATTATCATATTAAATGGCAGAGCAGACACAATGGGCTGACTAGCCTACTCCAGTTCCCATGTCCATATGTTAGGGAGAATTAATTTAATCAGGAAGAATTATATAAACAAATATGAGCACTTCCTTCTTCAGTTCCAATTGCAGTGCTTTGTCTCAATCATTTCTGCCATTTTTAGCACCTGCTTCTAAATCTAACTTCACCATTTTTTCTTAATGCTATTAACCTAACTTTACATAACGATTGCCAATCATTCAGAGATAAATCTTCCCTCTGCAGAAAAGTTTTAGAAATTGATAACACCATGATTGTATTTCAATAAGTACAATAAAGATACTTGTTGAAGTTTTGTTAGCTTAAACTTTAATAAAATTCCAAGTGCGTCTCATATTTAGTTGCACATTGGAAATCTTGCTGAAAGCCCCCGACTTTGTTGCAATCATTTTATGCACATTTAAAAAGAAACCTGCACACTTTGTTTTAACAAATACAACCAAGCCACAATATTGAACTTCTATTTCAAAGAAAAAAAAACATCATCACACATGAAAAACTTAAACAAAACAAGCATGACTAACAATATGGTTGATAACTATGGACATTATTGTCTTACGTTTGCTTCTTACCTCCCCTAGAATTACCTTATATGATAAGTTAGCCTTAAAGTTTTTACTTCTCTCGGATCCATTCATAAGTACATCACAGTTATCTGGAGAACTCTCCTCAACTCCAGCTATTCTCATAGGTAAAACTTTACTCTTGATAGGGTCATTGAGTCGTACCGCAAGGAAATGGATCCTTCAATCTAACTAGTCCATGCCAATCAAGTTTCTCAAACTAAACTAGTCCCGCTTGCCTACAATTGGCCCATATCCCTCTATACCCTCTTTTTATGCACCTGCTCAAATGTCTTTTAAATATTGTAACTGTGCTTGCATCCAAAACTTCCTCTGGCAGTTCATTCCACATACAAACCACTCTTTGTGTGAAAATATTGCCCCCTCAGATCCCTTTTAAATCTTTCACCTCTGACCTTAAAAATATGCCCTCTAGTTTTAAATTACCCCACTCTAGGGAAAAGATCTTTGCTATTCAGCTTATCTATGCTTCTCGCGATTTTATAAATCTCTTTGTGGTCACCTTTCAGTCTCCTAAGCTCCAATGAAAAAAGTGTCAACCTGTCCATCCTCTCCTTATAACTTAAACCCTCCAGTTCCGGCAACATCCTGGTAAAGCTTTCTGAACCTTCTCCAAATTAATAATATCCTTCCTATAGCAGGGCAACTAGAACTGTACACTGTACTCCAAACGTGGCCTCACCAACGTCCTGTACAACCTCAACATGACGTCTCAACTCCTATACTAAATGGTCCGAGCAATGAAAGCAAGTGTGCTAAACACCTTCTTGACCACCCTGTCTACCTGTGAAGCAAATGTCAAAGAACTGTGAACTGAAACCCTAGGTCTCTCTGTTTGACAACACTACCCAGGGTCTAACCATTAACTCTATAAGTCCTGACCTTGTTCATTTTACCAAAATGGACTACCTTGCATTTATTCAAATTAAACTCCATCTGCCACCCCTCAACCCAATTATTCAAGATCCCTTTGTAATCTTAGAAAACCTTCTTCACTGTTGACTATACCAACAATTTTAGTGTCATACACAAACTTACTGACCATGCCTCTTAAATTCTCATCCAAATTGTTTATATAAATGACCAACAAAAGTGGTTCCAGTACCGATCCCTACAGAACACCACTGGTCACACGTCTCCAGTTGGAAAAACAACCCCGACGGCGACCTTCTGTCTCCTACCAATTTTGTATCAAATTGACAAGCTCTCCCTGAATACCATGTGATCTAACTTTACTAATCTGTCTACCATGTGGAAATTTATCAAAGGCTTTACTAAAATCCATCTACTGCTCTGTCCTCATCAATATTTTTGGTTACGTCCTCAAAAATTCACTCAAGTTTGTGAGATATGATTTCCCATACACAAAGCCATGCCGACTATCCCTCATCAGTCCTTGCCTCTCCAAATGCTTTTAAATCCTATCTCTCAGAATCCTCTCCAATGATGTACCCACTACTGATGTCAGACTCACAGGTCTGTAGTACCCAGGCTTCTCCTTACATCTTTTCTTAAATGAAGTCACACCATTAGCCACCCTCCACTCCTCCAGCATCTCACTTGTCGTTGCAAGTGAGTCTGCTAGGAGCCCTGCTATTTCTTCCCTAGCTTCCTACAACATCCTGGGATATACCGGATCAGATCCTGGAGATATATCCACCTTTATGTTTTCTTCAGATCTCCAACACTTTCTCCTCTGTAACGTAGACTGTTTTTTAAGACATCAGTATCGATCCCCGGAGTTCCCTAGCCTGCATTTTTCTCCACAGTAAAAACACTGATGTGAAATATTCATTTACTATCTCTCCTATCTCATGTGGTTCCACACATAGACAATCTTGTTGATCTTTAAGGGGCCCTTTTCTCTCCTTAGTTGCTCTTTTGCCCTTACTGTACTTGTAGAATCTCTTTGGATTATTCTTAACCTTACCTGCCAATAATCTCCTTTTTGTCCATTTGATTTACTTCTTAAGAATGCACCTACACCTCTTGTACTCTTCAAGAGATTCACTTGATCCCCATTGTCTATACCTAATACACAACTCCTTCTTATTCTTGACCAGAGCTTCAGCATCTTTATTCATCCAGTGTTCCCGACACTTACCAGCCTTACCTTTCACTCTAACAGGAACATAATGCTTCTGAACTCTCATTATTTCACTTTTGAAAGCCTCCCACTTGCCATTCATCCCTTTACTTCTACTTTAATCAACTTTGAAAGTTCCTGTCCCATAACATCAAAATTTGCCTTACTCCAATTAAGGTCTTTAACTTCTTTACAAGGCTTATCCTTTTCCATAACTATTTTAAAACTAATAGAATTATGATCGCTGGCCCGAAAGTGCTCCCCACTAACATTTCAATCACTTGCCCTGCGTTACTTCCCAAGAGAAGGCCAGGTTTTGCTCCTTCTCTAGTAGGTACATCTACATATGGATGAAAAAATTTTCTTGAACACATTTAACAAATTCGTCATCATCCAAGCATTTAACAGTATGGTAGTCCGGGTCAATGTTTGTAAAGTTAAAATCCTGTATTATTACAACCCTATTATTCTTACATATATCTGAGATCTCTCTTTATATTTGGTCCTCAATTTCCCTCTGACTGTTTCCAATGATTCCAAGCTAATTAGCTTAAGGCTCTTTTTGGCATTAGGCTCTGTGGGGAGCCATTGTAGATTATCCCATTGGTTTAAATGAGGCAATCCCCCTGTTTTTTGTGTCCCTCTGCTAACAGCAGAGTAAAAGTTGATCTAATTATCATTTACTTTAGCTATTTTCTCTCATTGAGCTGCAAAACAGACAAGGTCTTAAGTACAGATAAAAGAAATCCAGTTTAAATAAAAATAGAAAGCCTTCCTAACATCTATCCATCTCCATCTTGACGGAGCCTTCTGTAAAAATATCCTCAAACCTTTAAATTAATTAACCCACATTTACAGTTTCTTCTTTGAACCGATGAAGTAAATGAGTTTTACAAACTTTCAGGGTATATTGAAAGTTTTTTAAACTAATTTGGCTCTAAATGCAAATACAAAAGCATTCTGTTAGATGCTCTTGTTCTTGGCAAGCACTGCATGCATTATATCTCCGGCTGTTATAGCTACGTAAGTCCGTCTATGGTTTTATAGATTTTCTCTCACAAACTGCTAACCTCACAAAAGTTGACTGCATGTCACCTTAAGCTTGATGGATCCAAGTTTGTTTTAGTTGTTTTTATTCCATTTTAAAACTTTAATGCCCAAAATTAGCAAATGTTTTTGAATCTTAATGTGTACCCTGAATGAGATATTCATGGAATAGAATCCCTACAAGTAATTTAGCATGACCAATCCACCTAACCTGCATGTCTATGGACTGTGAGAGGAAATCCACACAGACACAGGGAGAATGTACAAACTCCACACACAGTCAGTCACCCAAGGCTGGAATCAAACCTAGGCCCCAGCGCTGTGAGGCAGTAGCACTAACCACTGAGCCACCATGCTGCCCCATAGCACAGGAAAGAAGACAATAGATACCATTGTAAGGTAGTAGCCGGTAAAGGTAAGATATTATTTAGAAAACATGGCAATTAAACTGTTACATTTCATCTCTCATGATTAATTAGAATTAGCTTTAATGGAAAATCTTGGACAATAAACAGTGGTCAGAAGTAAACATGACACTTGATCCTCAAGTGCTCATGTGTTTTAATACGAAGGTTCTGAGTAACAAAATACAGTAGAACAAGCATTGGATCATGGTAACGGGAGTGATTAAAACACACAGATCAGGTCTAGGTTCAGACAGGGAAAAGAAATGTAGTTACCTGAAGTGTTCAGAGCATATTCTGAATTGGCAGTTAAGAGTAACTAGATTTGTTACATAAAATAAAGAAAGATTTGTATTTATACAAAACAATTCATAATCACTGGGCAGCTTTACAGCCAATGGTTTGTTTTTGAAATGCAATGCATATTGTTATGCAGGAAATGCAGTCAATTTTATGTGTAATGAACTCCTAAAAACAACAAACTGTCAATGACTGGATACCCTCTTTTTAGGATGTTAATTAAGGAATAAATACTGATTGGGAACCTGAGGGTAAATCCCTTGCTGTTGTTTGAAATGGCGCCATGGGATCAATTACATACACCCAAGCAGGCAGTGGGACCTCTGTTTAGTTTGTTCTGAAATGGAGCACAATAATGGTGCAGCTGATACTCTTTATTCTGCAGCCAATAGTATATTGTTAGATAGAGAGCTCTTGTGGCACAGTGGTAGTGTCCTTACCTGGAAGTCTGGATTCAAGTCCCACCTGCTCCATAGGTGTGTTGTAACATTAAATTAGGTTGATTAGAAAACAGTTGCTGTGTGATTTGATTTCACAACATTTTTGTAAAATTTCTTTGAAACAGTTGATAATGAGAAACATAGAAATAATATGCATTTTAGTACTTTTGTACTCCTTTTCAGAGATTAATGCAGCTGACAATGGTAATGCAAAAGGGTAGAATCTAGAAAGTACTGGAACTATGTAGCATAATCTATTTATTTCAGATTTCCAGCAATCATAATATTTCACTTTTGTATTGCAAAGGATATCATCAGTTGCTCCATGAGTGGGTGTGTCTCCCAGTTGCTAATGGATTTCATCATTGTAAGTAATGAATTATGCTGGCACTTTAATTTTGGTCAATTTAATTATGGTTGTGAACTGAAACTGCTCACGTTTTCGGTGAACTAGCACCCTCACTCTATTTGTGATAATGACTATTAAATAAACTCACCAAACAGCTACCTGGTACACATTTCTATGGTTATGGCATGCATATATAATTCTCTTACATTATTGGCTTAACTGGTCACAAAGTCCATAAACATTTTTACACTACTCCGACTGGTCCACTACATAGACTTGTTACTTCCGAGATTACATTTACAATTGAGTTACTCTTATCATCCACACTCCATTTCAATTTAGTGTAATATTTGTGCCATATGCAAGTTTTCTCTATACTTTTCATGCTATATATGATTTTGTTCTGATATGTGGACCTTTCAGAGAATTCCAAAAAAAACAAAGGAAAATATAGGTGAGAAATGAAAGGAGGCATGACAATAGAAGAGACGGGTTGAGGATTGGTTAAGAATGGCATAAAGTAAAAGGGGAGAAAACCGTAGAGGTATTCGTGATTTATTTGGATTTGGAGGGTAGCCAAACTCTGTAATGGGAATGGACATGGGGTAAAATGACATTCCCTGAGAGAATGTCTACTGAAATCCCTAACATGCTCTCAGTTCATGTGCAAAACATACTGGCGTATCCCTGCCAGTGATGTCATTCACTCATATTTATTATCCTTATTGTTTATTGGCAGGGTGTTTCACCAGGTGTGCATGGCAGAATTTTCCGCATATGCAACACTAATGTTTTGGGGGCATTAGGATACACAGCCAGATTCAAGTATTTAGTGTAATGGCCCTAGTGAGGAAACTTTGAGGCTCCATTACCAAGGACAAATATTAATTTTAACTTGGACAAGCGGGAGTCAGTAATGGGCAACCAGCATGGATGTATTGAAGTAAAATTATGTCTGAGCCATGATTAAGTTAAGAAATAGAGAGAGTCAAGGGGCTTAGTTCAGTTGATATTATGTTTATTGACTTATAAGCCTTTCAAACCTTGTTACTCACAACCTTCTCCAGAATGTAGAACCATAAGATATTAAATAGATCATGGTTAGTAGATATATCAATGGAAAAGGGAAAGGAGGTAAACAATAAAGTCACTATGGTCCCTTTCTCTCACTAGAGAGAGACAGGCACCTGGTGGCGAGTTTAACCTGAGCGTCCCACACCTCAGACAAAGGATGATGTCAAGAAGACAGGACCTAGACAGTGACTGCAGTTGGTTAGGTATCGAACCCACAATATCAGCATACATACTCGCCATCCAGCCAATGGAGCTAACTAACCCCCTATGCTAAGCAATGATGATGCAACAGATGTACTTCTGTTTGGAGAGAATGAAGAGGTGGTGTTCTCCAGGAATAATATTGTGATCATTGATTTAAGCACATGAATTTGTGTATGATGGGTCCATTTCCAAAGTTTGTAAATGATACAAAAGTTGGAAGTATGTTAAATAATGAGGCAGATGGAAATGTCTTCAGGAGGATTGAAGTATTTGATCCTATATGCTCTTGAGTTTAGAAGAATAAGATATGATGTCATTGAATCATACAAAGTTCTTGCATGTCCTGACAGGATAGATGAAGGATTGATGTCTCCTCTGGCCAGAAGATTTAGAACCAGAGAACATAGTTTCAAAATTTGAAGAAGGTCATTAAGAAATTTCTTCCCTCAGAGGCTGATGAATCTTTGAAATTCTCAAGCTGAGAGGGCTTTGGATGCTTAGTCATTGAAGAAATTCAAAGATTGATAGATTTCCCAATATTAAAGATATAAAGAGACTGGAAACAGTGCAGAAAAATGGCACTGAGAAAGAAGATAAGCCATTATTTTATTGTATGATTCAAAGGGCTGAAAGGCTGACTCTTGTTGTAATTTCTTATGTTTCTAAGATTCTATTCTTGTATTTGAAATAGAGTATTGAAGACATTGCAGGAAACGTAGACCAACTAACTTTATGTCAGTAGTAGGCAAGATAAAGAAATATTAAATCTCAGAACAGCAAAGCATAAGTGACAGGAAACACACAGTAATGGTTACTGAATGTTTCTCAGACTATGTGAGGATTTGCAGTATAGTTCCCCATGCTTTACAGTACGCATTGGGAAAAGAGGGTCTGTAGGAGTATTCCTGATCAGAGCTTCCATTAGGAAGTGAACATATCAAAGCACTGTTAGCAAAGTTAAAAAATCACATTAATGTAAAGTTTTCCCTTTATATAATGGACCAAGGCAGGCTAGAAAGGCTAGACATAAAAATAAAGAGCAATTATAGCTCATAGAAAATATTTTCTTTCTGATGAGCTGACACTACAGGGTACAGCTAGTCAGAAATGATGAGTCAAAGAAGTTTTTGTAAAAGCTTTCATAACTGCATCATCAATCACCTTCCCTTCATCATAAGGTCAGAATTGGGAATTCGTCACCATTCATGACTCCTCAAATACTGAAGCAATGCATGTTCAAAGACAGCAAGACCTGAATAATGTCCAACCATGAACTGACAAGTGGCAAGTAATATTTGGGCCATACAAGTGCCAGACAATGAACGTCTCCAATAAAAGAGAATTCAAACATGATCTCTTGACATGACATGACCATCACAAAACCCCACCATCAACATCTTGGAGTTTACCATTGACTAGAAACTGAACTGGACTAGCCATACAAATACCATGACTACAAGACCATGACAGAAGCTTCAAATCCTGAAGCGAGGAACCTCCTGACTCAACCATACCTGTCCACCATCTGCAAAGAGCAAGTTAGGAGTGTAATAGAGTACACTTGTCTGAATGGGAGCAGCTCCAACAAACTTAAGAAAGTTGACACCATTTGGGCAAAACAGATCATTTCTTGGCACCACAACCACAAACATTCACACCCTCCACCACTGATGTTCAGTAGCAGAAGTGCGTACCACCTACAAGTTATGGAGAAATCCATCATGGTTCCTTAGACAATACCTTTCAAACACACAACTATTATATTTAGAAGGACGAGGGCAGCAGGTACTTAGAAACACCATGACCTGCAACTTCCCCTTCAAGCCACTCACCATCCTGACTTGGAAATATGTCATTGTTTTGGTATCACTGGGTCAAAAACCTGGAACTTCTTCCCTAACAGTATTGTGTGTCTAACTATATCAAATGAACAGCAGTAGTTCAAGAACTACTCTCCACCACCTTCTCAAGGACAACTATGAGTGAGCAATAAATGCTTGCCCAGCTAGCAATGACTGCATTCCCTGATTTTTTTTTTTGTAAAGTACTACAGAGGACTAGGAAATGCCTCTTGCAATGAAACTGGCCAGATCAACAGCACAGAATACAGACTGATAAACTGAACTAGCTCACACCCTTAGAAGACCCTGATGAAAATTAGAAACTCAGGAAATGAAATTGGGAATAAAGAATTCTGGATTAAGTGCCACATTTTCGTCCTTCCACACAGTCTTCCTGAATCATGAAAATCCAAGTCTTTATTTCAGATTTCTAGCATCTGTTATATTTTTGTTTTTGGACAGAGACTAGCAACTGCCTATGAGATAATGGCCTCTTGCCATGATTAACTTTGGACTCGAGTCCCGGTTCCAAATTTCAAGCTCAGTTAAACAAGGTTGATAACAAAATCAGTGAAATCAATAATTCATATGTCCTTGCATTCTGCCAGTTTGCAAAAGTCAGGAAGGGGAAGTTACTGATGTAGGTGAAGCAAACTTAAAGAGAAATTGTTGGCGGAATTTTCTGGTAGCAGTGAGGTTGTCAGCAATGTGGCCAAAAGTACATGTCACTCCTGCTTGTAGACAGCACTGCATTCCACGTGTGATCAGCCAATTAGCTATTCACTGTCAAGGAGAAGCAGGCAAGAATTTGATGCCAAGTCCCCACCATTACTTCACGGGATCAGAGGTTTAGTTGTCAAATTTAAAGAGCACCGAGACAGACAAGTCATTCTCTTTAAGCCTGGACTATCATTTTCATTTCTGAAGGAGGTTTTGAAAACTGCAACTGCTGCCACCTCACACTGAAGTGAGAAATGTCTGAGTGCAGATGAGGAATAGTCCCATGGTTCATCAATGCCTCTGTACAGTTCTCCAGGCTGTCTGGAACAATTAAAGGTCCTGTTTCCCAGTGCCCGCAGCAGGGGATCCACCCATCTGACAAAGACAGGCAGAACCGAGGTTATAATGGTCGTGAGCAGTTGTGAAATCCATGCAGAACCTGCCTGCAGTACAAGGAAAAAGATAAGTTTCTGAAGACTCTCTGTGCCAAGTGCTGCAGCACTCCACCTGCTTGGTCCAAACAGTGGAACTTCATTTACAGCAGTCCAGTGGTTTGTTCTATTGTTGCCCTTATTATGGCTTAAACAGCATTGTACCTTTCCTCTGCTCACTTTCCTGGATTCTGCATTGGCATCATGTGTTACATTTTCTGCAGATACCCTCTGCAGCTGCTGACAGGGAACTAACAGTTGTGTAGCCTGAGAGTAAGTAAGGATCTAAGAGTCACAAAAACAAGCTGAGAAGTGAGAGCACAAGGCAGAAGTATTTGTTTCTGTGGTCATAGACGGGTTGGATGTTGACAGAGTGCAAGCCCTTTTGGCTTTTGACTGAACAAGATTTGGGAGATCAAGGGATGTATAGAGAAGGTCAAATTGCCACAGGAATTAGGGGCTGGAGTAGGCCATTCAGCCCATCAAATCTGTTCCATCATTCACTGAGACCATGGTTAACCTGACAATCCTCAACTCTACTCTCCTACCTTTTCCTAATAACCTTTAATTCCCTAACTGATTAAAAATCTGTTTATCTCAGCTTTGAATATACTTAATGACCTAGTATCTACAACCTTCTGTGGTAAAGAATTCCACAGATTCACTGCATGCTGAGAAAGGAAATTCTTCCTCATTTCTGTCTTAAATGGGTGAGCTCTTACTCTGAGATCATGGCATCTGGTCCTAATCTCTCCCAAAGGGGAAACAACCTTTCTGCATCTACCCTGTCAAATCCCCTAAGAATCTTACATGTTTCAATAAGGTAATCTCTCGTTCTTCTATAATCAAATAAATACAGGTTCAAATTTGTCACCGTCTCCTCAAAAAGATGGTTCCTCTATACCTGGTATCAGCAGAGTGAACCTTTTCTGGGCTGCCTCCAGTGCTGATACATCTTTCCTTAGATAAGGGGTCAAAAACTGTCCACAGCATTCCAACTGTGGTTTAACTTATATAGTTTTAGTAAGACATCTCTATTTTTAGACTAAATTTCATTTGAAATAAAGTTCAACATTTCACTTGCCTTCTCTATTATCTTCTGAACGTATATGCTAACATTTTGTGATTTATGCATGAGCATTCCCAAATCCCTCTGTGCTGTGGCTTTCTGTGGTCTTTCCCCTCTATTCTTTCTGTCAAAGTACTTGCAAAAGTGAGGATTACTATTTATGATTTCTCCATCACAGATGCTGTCAGACCTGCTGAGCTTTTCCAGCAACTTTGTTTTTATTACTACTTATGAACCACATATACACTTTCAGCTCTTGTATTACAGTGTCATGTATAGCATAACTTTAATCTTAGCAGTTGTTCCACCAGGGCTATCTAATTTCATGTTTGTAGACTATAATTTCAGTTTCTTCAGCCTAGTATCTGACCTGATAGGACACTGTGTTATGATCCCAGTCGATATTCCTACTGAACAAATCAGATTCCAGACTAAAATCTAGTGTGGCGAATAATATTTTTTTTAAATTGGTGGTCTTCCACTGAAACATATACACACAGTGATACGGATTAGGTTTTAATTGTAAAATAGAAGTTTGATACTCAAAAGAATTGAGGATAAAATAGAATAAACCAGACTATTAACATATAACACAATTTGAAATATTTTGAAATGCATAGCAAAACAAAATCCCATCTATCCCAATGCCTTTGCTTTACAGTAACAAAATGTCATAATATGTTCTTCTCTATCCCATCTGTAAGTTTATTTGTGAGATGTGGGCATCACTGGCTGCCCAGCATTTATTGCCCATCCTTTGTTGCTCTTGAGAAGATGGTCGTGAGCTACCTTCTTGAATCGCTGCAGTCCACCTGCTTTGGGTCAACACACAAAGCTATTAGGGAGGGAATTCCAGGCTTTTGCTGTAGTGACAGTAGCAACAGGGATATATTTCCAAGTCACGATGGTGAGTGGCTTGGAGGAGAACTTGAATGTGGTGGTGTTGCCATGGATCTGCTGCCCTTGACCGTTAAGATGGAAGTGGTTGTGGGTTTGGAAGGCGCTGTCAGAGGATCTTTCGTGAATTCCTGCAGTGCATTTTGTAAATTGTATACACTGCTGCTACTAAGTGTCATTTTAGCTTAACTGTTTCTTTCAATTCCATTCTTGAGAGCTTGATAGCCTCTTCCTTGATTATTCATACAATTGAATGTAAACTTTGTTTGTATAAATAACTCCTCAGTATTCTCACCAAACGCTTCTGGTTTGGAATTTACAGAATAAAACTGTTGCATGTTTTTTCTAACTGCTCTGAACTAACTCCTTTCTCCAAGAGAAAATGTTCCAACATCCGACACCATTCAGGTCTTCTGTAAACCGAAACCCAAAGATTTCCAATCTATGTGATTTGCATAAGTAAAAATCATCTCTTTATTCTTCTAAACCAAGAACTGGCTAATGTCTTTCAATGTTTGGTCCCTGCAATTGTAAAACTCTCACAATGCAAACAAAATCATGTCTCCAGAAAGACTGATATGTTAGTTATTAACATAGACTAAAACACACATGCCACCACTTCAAAATCCAAATTTAAAAATCACTATCTAAGACAAAAGTGACACTCATGCTTTTATAAAATTTAATAATGTCCATTGACATAGGTTCTGTGCAACCTGAGTCAGTTGAATCATTAAATTTATTTGCAGCTCTAATTTCCTCGAGGGATGTCTGTTTATTGTTTTGAATGAAGTTATATCATTGATTGTGGCATTTTTTTTCTTATTTGAGTGGCTTGACTGCACTAATTTCTTTTCAAGGTCAAGCATTTAGCTTATGGCAGCACCAAGATCTACTTCTACAGATCTTCTGGAAATGAGTTTCAGAATTACCAATATTGCATTCTTTTGTTATGCCTGTAACTGTGATGCTCTGTTTTACCCCAACATTCACAGAGACACTTAACATCTGCTGTTTGGCTTGCAGACTATGGTGGTGTGTCACTTGCCTCTTTAGCGTATCCATACATTATGAATTGAATAAGTCCTGTTGCTCTTCTGTGATATGTTATTGTTCTCCTTTCAGAATCAGTCCCTGGGTTCTGCAGTTAGCATAATTTTAATAGCTTTCTCTAAAGTAAAATCTTTCATAAACACTAAGAAATCTGACAAAGGTTCATCAATAATCCAAAAAACAATTCAATATCTAATTATCTCTTATTTCAAAGTCACAGTTTTCATCTAATCTATAGAGGTTGTTAATGAAATTATCTACCAATTCCTCTGTAAGTGCACTGTCCTGTTAAATCTTGCTTGTTCAAGAATTTTATGAATTGTCAGATTTAAGTAATTATCAAAGCTTTTAAAACTTTGTCACAAGTATCTGTCTCTGCCTCAATATTATTTCAATTTGTAATGCCATCTGCATGAATTAACTTGTTTAGCTTCAGAATAATGTTTTAATTTTGAAGCAATTCCGTATTTTAAAAGTTGTTCTCTCCAAGATATTCTTCTAAGTGTTCTGTTTGGTCCATCTCTTACACTGAATCATTTTGTAAGTATCTGTTGTCTTCAAACTTGTATTCATGCAATAAATCAATGTTGTTTACATTATATTGTCTTAAAGTTGGCTTCACACTTTTAATCTGTATTAAAGTTACATGAATTGTTTCCAATAAACCTGTAAATACTGTTAAATAACAATACAGTATTGTGTTATTTATTTCATAATCTGCTAAACAGTGCTGCAGTATCTCGTTATACTGCTTGCTGAGGATATTCCTGCCTATTTTAATGATAAAAATTGTCAAATCCTTCGAGAGGATTTTCCGACCTTTTGTAGATAGGTCTTTTTTCCCTTTTCTATTCCTGGGTAAATTGGATGATTTCTTGCCTTTCATGGCCCAAACACAAAGCATGATGTTTTGAAATAAATTTCTTTGACTGCAGTCTTAATAAGTCTTCATGTCGAAATCATTGTTTACATTACAAATGTCCCAATTTTATTAAAGTATTAAAATTCTTTTAACTTTCTTCATCTACCAGACCCTTTCTTCAAATTTTTGAAATTTTCCATTGTACCACCATTAACAAATTCTATGGCCTTTACAATATTGCAGCCCAATGTAAATTATTTTTCCTGTTCTTGCTCTGTCCTTTGCATCTGTGTGACATAGAGCCTGCTCAGGATCGTAGCCATGCTCATAGTGAAAGATGACAACTGTTTTACACTCCTGCCTAATTTTTGTGCGAAGTTTGTAACCATTTACTTCCCTTCCCTTAGTTATCTTTAAATTTACTGACGGAATCTTCAATTACTCCCTGACTGACCTCCTTCTCTAAAGTTCCGTTGTGGGCTAGCTTCTTTTTCTCAGCCCATGCCGTTTTGCCTGTAGCCTTTACCGGATTATGAAGTGAATGTTTTCTTTCGGGAAGACTACATTTGTCCTGCTGCTCCTCACATGACTGTTTCTATCTGTCAATTATCACAGTTTAGCTGCTGAATGGCTCAGTGTTTTCCTAAAGCAGTAATGCTCTTAAAGTGGTAAAGTCACGTCTTTGCTCACCTTGAAAATGGAATCCGCATTGCTGCTCGCTATGTCATATTGGATTCTGAGTATACTACATTGACAACTGATGGTTGGTGTTATTCGCTGACACCAATCCTCCTTTCTGTACCAACACCAAGTGTCTGTCTAATTGTAAAGATTGCAGAATGGACCACTAGAGAGTATTAATTAGAAGAGACGCATGTCTTGCATTTCAAAGTATATTTAATTGCATGATAAAAATAAGTACAATTAACATTAATTAGCCTGGCACAATCACAACGATTATGAGCCAGGTCTGTCATGTCAGTCTTCATCAGGACCTCATGCAAGACTACTGTTTCTCCATCCAAAGACTGTGTCACATTATCAAATTGGGTAGAGCTACGCAACTTCAACATTAATGTTTTCAGAACTATTAACTTATACAATAAATGAGACATGATTGGTATTCCAACAGCACTTTCACTCTGACAATTTTTCAGTTTGATTTGAAGTATTAATATGCTGTCCCCGTACTTGAGTTCCCACCAATTACACCAGTATTGAGTCCCCACTGAAATCTATCGCTGTTTCTGCCAAAGTTCAAGAGGTCAGGAATGTGGTGAGGATGGGTCTTTAACAGCTTGTTAAATCAGCAGCAGAAATTCACAAGATTACAGAGGATCCCCTTGAATGGCAACATGGTTTTGTTTTACAGGGGCACTGGATCAGCTGGGTACAACAAATACTTAAGTATTCTGGAAGAGGTGGTTAGGTGCTCAAGAAAGCATATTTACAAAGAAAACTGACTGATTTTTCTCCATTTGAGACTCAGACTCTCCGCTATCAAGTATAAAACGGAAAGTTGTCAAATATTTGACATTTGACACACTTACACAAGTTTATTGATGGCCAGCTTTGTTCATATCCTCAAATATATTGCACCATTTCCAACAAACATTGTGATAGTCAAGTACACTAAAAGTTAACCTCTGTACAAAGATTAAATTTGTTCAGTTATTTATTAGCTCACAATTTTACTTCTGATAGTCTATTCTAGAACCTAAAAATGTGTAAAGGCTGTTATCTGATTTCATTTAATTACATTTATAGTAAATTATATTTCTTGGTAGCTTTAAAAGCTGTATCCACAACACAATGATTCATTAAATTTGTAAATGGAACCGTGATGGACCTTAAGATATCATAGCCTCGACTGCTAGGAAATTAGTTTATTCACCGAAATTAGTTTATTCAATAACTCCAACCATTAGCTGTCAATATAGTGTACCCAGAATCCAATATGACATAGCAAGCAGCAATGTGGATTTCATTTTCATGGTGAGGACAAGGGCAGCAGATATACGGGAACACCACGACCTTCAAGTTTCCCTCAAGCCATTCACCACCCTGACTTGGAAATATATCGCCATTCCTTCATTGTTGCTGGGTCAAAATCCTGGAATTCCCTCCCTAAGGGCATTGTGGGTCAAGGCACAGCAGGTGGACTACAGCTGTTCAAGAAGGCAGTTCACCACCACCTTCGCAGGGGCAGATAGGGATGGGCAATAAACGCTGGCCAGCCAGCGACGTCCACATCCCACAAATGTATGGGAAAAATGTTTATGTCTTCACTTAATGAACAAGTTGCTTATGCAGAACATTTCAAACAGTCTTTCCTACCTTGTATCAGTAACTACAATTCAATGTGATATATTTGGGTCTAAAATACTTTCAGACATCTAGCAGTTGTGCAATGAACTGTTTTCAAATTAATATACAACAACACTTCTCTGTTTTGCAAAATCAGATTATAATAGCCGGTTGCAGAAATACATTTCACCTAACTTTTTCTCTGGATTTCCTTTTTTGTCAATCCCCTGGTTACTGACTGTCCAGCCTGTGCATTCCTATTTACATCCAATCTTGAACAACTCCACTAAATTTCCTTTCAGCTTTATCTGCTTTATGAAGAACAGTGCTTGAAACTGGAGGTTACACTGCTATTAGAGACAGCCTACCAACTGAGTAATGAGAGTGATATCTCCCTGAAGCCATCGGTTGACTGTGAGCCACTGAAACACTGACAGTGGCTTGATAATTTTCCACTCAACTTTGTGCACTCCCCTAATAACAGTACCCATATTGGAATGAAGTCCATGTCCAATTTCTGTACTGGTGTCCTAACCAAAAACATGCACTTCAGATTTCATAGAAACACAGAAACATAGAAGATAGGAGCAGGAGGAGGCCATTCAGCCCTTTGAATCTGCTCTGCCATTCTTCACGATCATGGCTGATCGTCCAACTCAATAGCCTAATCCAGCTTTCTCCCCATAACCTTTGATCCCATTCGCGCCAATTGCGATATCTAGTCGCCTCTTGAATACATTCAATGGTTTGGCATCAACTACTTCCTGTGATAATGAATTCGATAGGGTCACCTCTCTTTGGGTGAAGAAATGTCTTCTCATCTTTGTCCTAAATTGTCTACCCCAAATCCTCATACTGTGATCCTGGTTCTGGACACACTCACTATTGGAAACATCCTCCCTGCATCTACCTTATTTCTCCTCATGTGTCAGACTTGCCATCCCGAGAATCAGCCTGGTAAACCTTCATTGCACTCTCTCGAGAGCAAGAGCATCCTTCCTCAGAAAAGGAGAGCAAAACTGCACTCAATATTCCTGGGTATGGTCTCGCCAAGGCCCTGTACAACTGCGACAACACAACCCTGCTCCTGTACTCAAAATCTCTTGCAATGAAGGCCAACGTACCATTTGCCTTCTTTACCGCCTGCTGCACCTGCATGCTTACCTTCAGCGACTGGTGCACAAGGATGCCCAGTCTTGTAGCACACTCCCCGCTCTCAATTTACAGCCACTTAGGTAGTAATCTGCCTTCTTGTTTTTGCTTCCAAAGTGAATAACCTCAAATTATATTGCATCTGCCATTGATTTGTCCACTCACCCAACCTGTCGAGATCATGCTGAAGGATCTCTGCATCCTCATCACAGTTCACCCTCCCACCCAATTTGGTATCATCTGCAAACTTGGAGATGTTATGTTCTGTTCTCTCATCCAGCGACCCTTCTTCAGAATTTGATTTTGATTATTGTTTCTAACAGTGTCAGGGGTTTATGAAGAGCACAAATGATGGCAACCTGTTGACTGCATCATCATTGGGAGATGAAGTTTGACTGAGGAACTGATTAAAGTATTCTGCCCATCTTGGGCTTTGTCAATGAGCAGTGTTGACCCACCAGCTCCAAGAACTGGTGATGAACCAGTAGACCTGGGCCTGTAGACAGATTTCACATCATTGTAGAATTTCTTCTGGTCCCTGGTCTGCATCTGACTAATGTTTGTCTGCTTTCTGATTAAGCCAAATTATGTCCTGCATCTCTCTGAGCTTGTCCTGTGGGTTCTTCATTGAACATTGCTCTGGAATAGTGAACAATAGCAAAGTTAACATGTCCAGTCCAAAAGCTATTATGATGAATGATAGTTTACTTGAAACTCTAGCTCTGTTTCCCTACACAGATGTTGCCTGATCTGCTGCATTTTACTTTTGTTATTTCAGATTTCCAACATGTTTTCCTTTTACATCAGTGCTTGGATAGTAATGACTAGTCATTAAGATAAATCCTGAAGAAGAGATTTCTCTCAGAGATAAAAGGTACTGCAGATGCTGGAGAATCCGAGAGAACAAGCATGGGGCTGGATGAACACAGCAGGTCAAGCAGTATCATAGGAGCAGGAAAACTTGACGTTTCGGGCCTAAACCGTAGTTTCCGGGTTACTGCAATATTTTCATCAAGACAATGCTTTAGGAGAGGTAGGGCCAAGGACCTTTACAGCAGTGAAGTGTGGGTAAATCACTACAAGTTAGCTTTAATTCAACTACTTATTAAGAAATCTCACAGACAATCAAGTATTGAAACAGTGATTTAAACTTTATTGAGACTCCTTAAGTAAGCAAGTATAAGCCTGCGACCCAATTTACCTATTACCTGATTAATGGTGAAATCTGGCCAGGATTTCAACCAACACTGATTGTCTCTGGAAGCTTCCAGTTCCTTGTGCAATATTGTTCTTCGAAGTTCTGCTGTTGAGTTTTTCTACAGTTGGATTCTTATACAGTTTTCTCACTTTCAACTTTGTGGTGTGACATTATTGATAATTCAATAGATTTTTTCATCCCCAAAATTGATTACACTTTCGGAGACTTCAAGCCTGCAGCTTGCCTTCTCATCAATAATAGCTCCTTTGTTCCTTGTTACATTCGAGGTTAGCTGTCTGTTCAAAACACAGCTTTTTCCAACAATTAACCCCTTTACTTCTTTATACTGTTTCTGCTAGGTCTTAATTGTCCATTTGTCATGAAAGCAGCAGATTATTAAATAAGTGTTATCCCCTTTCTTCCAGGAATAGCTTGTTTGTGACTGGAAACAACAAATGCTAGAGACCACAGCAGGTCAGGCAGCATCTATGGAGAGAAAGCAAGCTAATGTTTCAAATCTAGATGCCTCTTCATCAGAGCTGATGCGAAGTGTGGAAGGGACAGCATTGATGCTACAGTTGCGGTGAAGTGGAGTGTAGAATGTTACGGGAGAAAGGATGTTGATAATTCAGATTAAGTGATTGGAATGTGAGAATGGCTGAACAATGCTGTGTCTAACTGCCGGACTTAAAAAGGCGGACAGTCCCACTTTGGGGGGAGGGGGAGGACATGATGACAGAGGATGTAACAAGTAAAACTTAAAGAAAGGGAAGGAATGGGAGTTGATTCACAATTTGAAGGTATTGAACTCAGTCCAGAAGGTTGTAAAGTGTGTAGTCTGAAGATGAGATGCTGTTCCTCCAGCTTGCGCTGTGATTCACTGGAGCCCTGCAGCATGCTAACAGGACACTGCGTTAAAATGGCCGGCTATGGGAAGGTCGGGGTCATGCTTGCGCACAGACCGGAAGTGTTCTGCAAAGCAATCACCCAGTCTGCATTTGGTTTCTACAATGTAAAGATTTAAAAGGGACTTAACGGGCAACTTTTTCATGCAGAGGGTGGTGTGTGCATGGAATGAATTGACAGAGGAAGTGGTTGAGGCTGGTACAATTACAACATTTAAAAGGCATCTGGATGGGTATATGAATAGGAAGTCTTTAGAGGGATATAGGCCAAATGTTGGCAAACAGGACTAGATTAATTTTGGATATCTGGTTGGCATAGGCAAGTTGGACCAAAAGGTCTGTTTCCGCGCTGTGACTCAATTCTATGACTCAATGATGGAGATTGCTTACATGTTGTTGTGCAGGCAGAAATGTAAGCACCATCAGAAGTTCCTCATTGAATCCCTACACTGTGGAAACAGGCCATTCAGCCCATTAATTCCACACCTCTGAAGAACATCCCACCCAGACCCACCCCCTAAATTATCCCCGTAGTCCCCATGGCTACTCTTACGAGTCCCTGGACACTATGGGCAATTGCGCACGGCTGTAGGAGGTAACTGGAGACCCCGGAGGGGAGCCATGCGGGCATAGCAAAGGCTGTACCAACTTTGTCTCATTCTTTTAGGGTCATTCACATGAATTTGTCCCTCACCACCACGCCTTACACATCTTTTGGGGGCTGTCAGAAGTTAACTTCAATCTTGGAAACATTCCGCACTTAAACATTGGCAAAAGTTGTCTGAAAGAGGCAGTGGAAATATAGCCCAAAAAAAACTCTGCAGCATTTTTTTTCCGCCAAGTGCGTTCCTGATAGAAGCGCTGATAGCTAGAGTTTGCATGGACTGACGTCATTGGGCAGGTTTTCCGGGAGGGAGCAAACCCTTTTAGAACCGGCGCAAGTGGAGCAGGAGCAGGAGGTGGGTGTAATCGGAGCGGGTCGGGGGCTGCGAGAGAGGGTTAATCGGTATAACTGGGGTGGGTGAGGAAGTGTGTGTTGTTACTGAATAAATACTGGCAGGAAGAATCTTGTTCACTTGCTGTTACGCCACATCAGACATTGGTAATTTCTGTCCTGTTTAAGCTCCGACGAGGCTACGACTCTCGGTTGTTAATAATTGTGTGAATTGTGAGCTCTGAATCGGCGCGAAGGATGGGCAAAGCAGCTCGGATTCACGCGAAGCTCTTTTGTTCTGAAACTCGATTTCATTTCTTTTTAATGCAGAGCGGAAGCCATGGCCTCAACAGTGGAAGTGCCACAGGTACACTTTCTATTGTGTTCCCGGTTGGAAGTGTGTTTAGACCTGAAAAGCAACTCTGTATTTGCTAAGACATAGTAGGAACTGCAGATGCTGGAGAATCTGGAGAATCTGAGATAACAAGGTGTAGAGCTGGAAGGGACCTGCAGATGCTGGAGAAGGGTCTAGGCCCGAAATGTCAGCCTTCCTGCTCCTCTGATGCTGCTTGGCCTGCTGTGTTCATCCAGCTCTACACCTTGTTATCTCTGTATTTGCTAATGCTGACTAACTGTAACTGAACCTGCTGATGTAATGTGTTTGTTTTCATTAACAATCCTTAACTGCTCAGTAGATTCTAACTTGAGTAACGTCTCAATCAGGTTGATCCCTGTCTGCTGACTTCTCTCAGGAAGGCAGCACTGTGTGCCTGGAACCCCTTCCCTGTGAGGATTTGGGATAGGCTGAAGGTGATCTGAATGTGTGGGGAAAGAGTGTGGTTTTGTGGTTTTTTTTCCACGCTACTAACAGAACTCTGTTCCTCTTAAGTGACAGGAACTGAACTGGCATGTACATACAAGGTCTCAAATGCAGTTTATTGGTGGGGGGAAAAAAACCTATATTCGCTCTCGATTTTTCTTTTTTTCCCTGTTAGAATGTGGTTGTTCGGCTGGCTAACTTGCCACTTCTCAGCACTGCCTATGATATGATGACATCTGTATATAGCAGCACAAAGGAAAATCACCCCTATCTGAAGTCTTTGTGTGAAGTTGCAGAGAAAGGTGTGATTGTCGTTTCATCTGTAGCCATCACCAGTGCTACACTAATACTTCAGAAACTGGAACCACAAAGTAAGAATGTTCTCTTTTTTGCCCTGTTGGTCTTGATCCTTTGAAGTCTATTATAAATGCACCAAGATTGATTTCAAGAAGAAGTAATGAAACTATTACTGAATAAACAAGACATATGCAAGGTATAACTGTCATAATTGAGTATTGCTATGGGTGTGGTCGGGTTGTAGTGTTCACTAAATATTTATATTTGGAATTTGTTGGCACTTTGTGACTCATGCTAGTGTTCAGCAAATCAGTTTCAGTATTGAACCATTTCTCTACAGTAAGATGCTTCAAACTCCTGACCTTTTGCCTAGTTGTGGAGTGGTGACTAGCTGAATTGCACTTCTGTTTTACCTTTCACCTAGTTCAGATATATAAATAGAACAGGCTAATAAATTTCTTGGAGTTGCTTGTTGAATGCAGTGTGCTTATTCAACTCTGGCACAAAATAAGCCTTTTTTTTTGGAGTGTTACCATTTATTCTACAGATTTTAAAAATTGCAGATTTGAAATTATCAACAATGCTATAGACAGAAATAGACACTTCTTTTCACTTTTGAGAATCATATGCATGAAATTAAGCTTAATACTGCTGAAAAATAGCTTCTATAGAAGATGGTGGTTACAGAGTGATTTAGAATTGCTAGTGCAGAAAGAGTCCATTAAGTCTGCAGTGACCCTCTGACCAGCATCCCACCTATTCCCGTAACCCCACATGGATCTTTATATAAGCCATGGCTAACCCACCTAACCTGCACACTGAGGGAATTTTTAGCATGGCCAATCCACCTTACCTGCCCATGTATTTGACTGTGGGAGAAAACCGGAACACCTGGAAGAAATCCACATGGATACTGACCTAACATGCAAATTCCACACAGACAGTCGACCAAGGCTGGAATCGAACCCAGGTCCCTGGCACTGTGTGAGGCAGTGCTTGCCACTGTGCTGCTGAGTCATGAGGCATTGCATTGATTGTAATTCTTTTATATTTTTATGTAGTATAGCTTCGAGAATAGCTATATTATCTTGGCTGATACCAGTAAAGTGTTTGACGTTCCTTCAATTGACGACATGTTGTGCTTTAAATGCTACCTCATACACAACTCTTCTTTTTATATTTTAGTTGCATTTGCAAATGGTTATGCCTGCAAAGGACTAGACAGAATTGAAGAGAAGTTACCTTTTCTCCACCAACCAACTGACCAGGTACTGATTTTGTTCCGAATTCACCAGAACTATGCAATCAAACTGGCTTGTACTAGATCAGAATGCTGAAGAAACTCCAATCTGAGCATCAGTGGACAGAGAAACGGAGTTAATGTTTTGAGTCTGGTATGACTCTTCTAAAGAAGTCATACCAGACTCAAAACATTAACTCTGTTTCTTGCTTTACAAATGTAAAATATGAACATATGATGTCACACCTGCTGAGTTTCTCCAGCATTGTGTTTTTCTTAGATTTCTTGCATCCATAGTATTTTACTTATTATTGTACAAAATCAATTCTTGTTCACTTGACGTTAATACCAGAGATGCTTCATTCTTGCCTGTTTTTCATCTGGTCATGCATGGGAGTGGAGGGATATCCGAGACTTGTTACTCTGCTTGACAATTGCTGAAAAGAAACATAAGGTTAAAGCTTTTGAACTTGCATTCAGCAGGACAGGCACATGAACACTCCCTGTGAAATTTAGCAACAATTTATATAGCAAGAGAAAAGTATGCTGGTTAGTTGGCACTGATTGATGTGGAGAATGCGACAACTCAATCATTACCACCTCGCCAAACAGTCAGCGCCTTTTACTGTGCATATAAATTGTTCCATTGAAATTTGGCATTCTTTTGTCTGTTCAGATGTGTGCAGAATAAAAGGCTTCGGCGTTGTCTGTTTTTGTTTCAGCAATACCTATTTTTGCTTTCTTGATTTATGAGCAAGTTCTACCTATCTGCCTGTGGAGAAATGTGATAGAGTATGTGGTTCTTGGTATGAATTGCTCATCCTTCACAAAATTGCAAGGTCTGTGAAGGTGCAAAGCTAATCTCCCACAGTTCAATTGTGCATTTATTCACCAGGACTTTCAAATGTTCAGGTAAGCGTGGCATGTTAATGGTCAATAAGTTGGTATTTTTAGGACAATAAATGAAATTTTGCTATGGATTCAGATCAACCTGCAGATGCCTAAAGGTGCCAAATGCATTGGTAGGTCTGTGCAGATAAGTTGCTAATCTAGTATTTTGTGATGAGTATGAAGCAAATGTCAAGCTGCTCGGAAGTGTTCTGCTTTGAACAATTTTTTTAATTATATGTCTTGAGACGTCCTCCTATGATGACCAAAAAAACGTGTTTGTTTGTTTTGTTTGTTTGTTTGTTTTGTTTGTTTGTTTGTTTGTTTGTCACTAAAATTGTTATGACAACCCACCCCACCCCGCACCCCGCACCCCGCACCATTAGTATGAGCTTGGAAAATCACAGAATCCCTACAGTGTGGAAACAAGCCCTTCGGCCCAGTGAGTCCACAACAACCCTTGGAGCATCCCCCTATAACCCACCTAATCTACACATCCCTGAATACTATATGGGCAATTTAGCATGGCCAATCCACCTAATCTCTATCTTAAGGCTGGATCACCAAAAACTGGCGTCCCAAGAAACTGAGAAATGTGGGGAGCAGGTGGGAAAGTGCAGTTAAGATCAATGATCGGACATGATTTTGTATTAATTGACCAAACAAGCTTAAGCAACTTGATGGTTTATTTATTGTATTCCTGGATCTAACACTTGCACTATCAAATTTTGAACAGTTCCAAGTTCTGAGTGCTGTGGCCATTTCTTTTTTTTTTGACAGGTTGTTGCTAAGGCGAAGGAAATTGTCACCCACGCTGTTACTGGTACCAGGGAGACTGTGGCAAGTAAAATTACTGGGGTAGTGGACAAGACAAAGGATACTGTCCATGAGAGTATTGAAATGACCAAAGCTGTGGTGAATGGCAGCATGAACCACGTACTTGAATCACGTGTGGGTAAAGCATTGAGCATTGGAGTAAATTCAGCATTGAACACTTCTGAATTACTTGTAGATCATTATCTTCCTCTGACTGAAGATGAGCAAGGTGAGAAACAATATGAATGTTCCCAATAAAATCATCTGCGTGACTTCCAAATTTTCCTTTACTTCATCGTGTATAGATACCATCCCTGTTGGTTATTTCTTGTCAGGAAATTACTTGTTGACAAGGTAAGTTGAGGAACACATTTGCTCTGACAACAAGAAACGACATTAACATTCCACGTGTGATCTGGATTCATACTTTTCTGACCTAATAGTTGACTAGAAGTAAAACAGGTCTGGTGTATTGACATTTTTACACAATAGTGATAATCTTTAAAGTCAAAATAGCTGTGAATAGTTGGATCCAGCATTGATTTGACAAATACTATGCAATTAAGATCATTTCCATTTTTTACTATTTTGAAAAGTTTTTGTTTGAGTCCTATTTAACTGTGGCATTGCACCTGGAAAGCATAAACTTCATACTTTTTTATCCATTCTTAACATACTGAATGTCTACGCACCATTGCATCTAAGGCATTTAACATTCCTTTGCAGCTGATACTTGTGTAGGAATTTGATGTTGATGCATGGAGCTCCTGTAAATCCTGCACAACCTTATCAAATTGGGGAGGGGGCAGAGAAACTAAGTGGAGTGCCTCAGCATGTCCAACTTCTGGAACAAATGGTGTGTCACTTCCATTCTGTATGAAGATGCTGGTCTGAGCAACATGCAATCCTTCAGCAGTGCCATTTAAATATAGGCTCAAACTAAGATGTTAAAAGAATGGCTGTATTATGCTAATGACACAATGGTTTCAGTAACTCTTTCAATGTATTTTGCTGAGATGGTTTTGTTTTTTAAAATGCGAGTTGCAAAGATTTGGCATTTTTTTCCTCTGAATACATGCTTGCCATTCTAACAAGTGAGTTAGATAACCATACTATGACTTTGGGCACACGTACCATGGGTATTTAATGGAAATAAATGAATTGTGTATTCAATATGGATAGGCAAACTGTGTTCCTTCTGCTTGGCCAGTCACTTCCTAGCAACGACAGCATAGTTTTGAGTATGGATGAAGCTGCTTATGTTATCACCAAAGCCATGTTACAAATTGCTCTAAGTTTTTTGATCTCTGAGGTTGCCAGTTTAATGTTGAATTGGGTTCCAGTTGTCGATTAAACTTGTGCTTTGCAGCTACAGAAGAGAACAAGGGAACTAATGGATTTGAAATCGATCCTCTGAAACTGAGTTATTTTGAGAGGCTGGGATCACTTTCGACCAAAGTACGACAGCGAACATATCAACAGGCCATGGTCAAAGTTCACAGTGCTAAGCAACGTGGTCAAGAGGCTATTTCTCAACTGCACCATACGATTGATCTAGTGAGTACACAAGTTAGTGTGTTGGTTAGTTAGTCAGGTCAATTTACTTTGGTTATTTTTTTCAAGCAAACTGAATTCCAAATATTTTCACTACAAAATGATTTGCTTGCAAAACCTGAGCATTGCCAGGTAAATATTAAAAATGATTACTGGAATGTATTTTGTGGACAAAAATCTCTAAATTCAAGGGAAGTATTAACTAACTCGTGCTTTACATAGGTTTGAATTTAGTGAATCTAAAATGAAATGTTATGCAGAGTAAGGCTGATTATTTCAGCAATGTGAAATGAATCTTGATTGCTAATTCCTAGGCTTATTTTTTGCACATCACCCTACTATAAAGTTGAAGACCATGAGCATTTCCAGATTTAATCCTGTACCTAACTTCAGATACAGTGTGCTTTTTTATTTTTTTTTTTTAATGCTAAACTGTCCTTCATATTCCAGATAGAGTATGCCAGGGAAAATATGGGTACAGCAAATAAAAAAATCCATGATGCCCAGGATAAGCTATACCATACATGGATAGAATGGAGGAAGTCTAATTTAGAACATGAAGACAATGAATCTTGTGCAGCAGAGGTGAGTGTGCATCATGACAGGCTCTTGTAAGTTATTGATCCAAAGTCATAGTCATAGAGTCATAAAGGTATACAGCATAGAAAAAGGCCCTTTGGCCCATCAAACCTGCACCAGTCAAAACAAAATTTAAGTATTCTAATGCCATTTTCCAGCACTTGGCCTGTAGCCTGTATGCCTTGGCATTGCAAGTGTATATCAATATGTTTCTTAAGTGTTATGAGGGTTTCTGCCTCTACCACCCCTTTAATAGGCAGTAAGTTCCAGGTTCCCAATACCCTCTGGATGAAAAGAGATTTCCTCACATCACCTCTTGACCTTCTGCTCCTTACCTTTAAATCATGTCCTCTTGTCATTGATGCCTCCAAGTGCTACAACAACTTTGGCTTGTGGCATTTTTTTAGTCCAACTCTGTGTATCCAACAAAAAACTTTGTAATCATTTAATCCTTCAAATTTCATTCGTCACTGTCTGGCATTTGTATGACACAACCTTTGTTTTTGCACTAAAAGCACTGAAATATACAAGATCAAGAAGGAAAAGGCGGCAGCTAATTTATCAAGTCTTTCCCGCTCCTGACAGGAGGAATGTGGCTGGACACATCTAGCTGCTACTTGTAGTGATGTCATTTGGGAATAGCTCAAAACTGAGCACCAAGAGGAGCAAACTTCAGGAAAATTTCCTGTCTAGTGTTCTTGGGAGGTTGAAACTGATCTAGGAGATTGCGTGGATTAAATGTTCTCGGACACTTTTTTTGCTTTCAATAATCACAATTACATGAAAGATGAATCGCACCAACTACATATCAGCTGGTGACCAAATTCTACAGGCTCATTAGTCTGTCTGAAAGATAATCGCTCCCATCCAGTCTGTCCCTATTCTTGCACAGGTTAAACTTATCCCCTGCTCTACTCATTTGTTGAACTGGGTTAAACTACTGCTTGGGACACTATCCACCTCTTAATTTTATATACCATTATCTGGTCTTCTCCTAAGTCTATACTGTGCAGTAAGTAGACCAATATCCTTTTGAACCAGATGTTCTTTAACTGGGAATTATTATCATGATTCTTCTCTGGACCTTCTGCAAGGCCATTTCTAATCTAAGAAGTGGGGAAGCAGGGATGTGTGGTTAAGAGACAGAATGTGTGCAGAATACAGAAATCCATGAGAAAAATCTGATCTGTTCAAATGCATCTTTTTTTTAATTATACATAGCAAGTTGAATCACGTACACTGGCCATTGCTCGGAATCTGAGCCAACAATTGCAGACAACCTGTTTTGTGCTGGTAAGCAGTGTTCGGGGTTTACCTCAGAATGTTCAAGAACAGGTCCAGTACATAAATCTTCTGGCAAGAGAGATGTATTCCACGTTCAAGTCTAAAACATCATTCAGAGAACTTTCTAGCCAGATCCTCTCCACAAGTAAGGATCAACTCACAAAAATAAAAGACTCACTGGATGGCCTGATGGATTATTTGGTGAATAACACACCTCTGAATTGGCTGGTGGGTCCTTTTTACCCACAACTAACGGGGTCCCAATAGGAAGGGGAGACTGAGACCATTAGAAGAGATGTAATCTGAGCAGGTGCGTGCTTGTCGTGATGCTTGACCATCATTTGTTATAGCATCTATTTCTGTTTAACTGCCTTCTCACCACAGAAGTTCCCTTTTCTTGCCTTTTCTGATGGGAAGAGGATAAAATAAAAATCAAGATTTGAGGAGTAGCTTGACACTTGTTGAAATTTGTTTCATTTCATATGTATTTAATAAATCCTTGGGCAACTATAGTTTCAACTGCTAATCCTTTAGACATCAGTTGGCTTTTCCTGAAACGACAGTTTGAGGTTTTACTGCTGTAAGCTTTAATATTCCAGATTCATGGATGAAGATGGAACTATGATGTTAAAATCCTAAAGTAATTGCTGTTGATTAGTCTGATCTCTCATGCTCTGTCTCCATGAGATACTCAGCCACTAAATAGTTTCTGCAACTATATGAAGGAATTTATACAATAAAAGCGGAGTAACATCCAATGGGTTGTCTGTTTGGAATTTCATTTTCAGTACCCTAGGGCCTTTTTTAAATGGCTATATCACTGGTGTATGAAACTTCACAATAACACAACATATTTTGACAGTCAGTTGCTAGGAACAAGGGTCTAGGCCTGAAACGTCCAGCTTTCCTGCTCCTCTGATACTGCTTGGCCTGCTGTGTTCATCCAGCTCCACACCTTGTTATCTCAGGTTCTCAATCCTGTTTTTTTTTTTTTTTTACTTTGCTTCATTTTCAATTCTTACAGGACTGATTTATGATCTAACTTGTAAGCTCTAGTCAAATCAAATATCATGTACCTCTTCTGTAAGTATCACTAGAAACTGTAAGGAAACTGGCTAATGTTAGCAGAACTTGAATAACCAAATTTGCTTTGATTACAGTGGTTGGGATAGTGCTGTGCTAGATGGTGACATAAATAGGACCACAGAAGTTAGGGATGGTTATATTACTTTTACTGATAATGCATCATGTCCAAACTACAACTGGGATCTATCCAAATGAAAGCAGCAGGTCAAGCAGCATCATAGGAGCAGGAAAACTTGACGTTTCGGGCCTAAACCCTTCATCAGAAATGGGGGAGGGGAAGAGGGTTCTGAAATAAATAGGGAGAGAGGGGGAGGCGGATAGAGGATGGATAGAGGAGAGGATAGGTGGAGAGGAGGCAGACAAGTCGAAGAGGCTGGGATGGAGCCAGTA